>CM053580.1:111936402-111992664 GCA_028627135.1 Pseudochirops cupreus
CCTTCATCTATTCTCTACCCTGTCCCTGTCCCTTTACATAAGTGTGTGGTTTCAGCAACCCTTCCCCCCATCCTCCCCTCCCCTCTGCCATCCCACCTATCATCCCCATCCCCCCTACTCTCCTGTGTGGCAAGATACCCAGTTCAGAGTTTATTTCATTCCTTCCCTAAGCCAAATTCAACAAGAGTAAGGTTGATCCTTTCCTTTTTGCCTTCCTATTCTTCTCTCCATTGTAACAGTTATCCCTTGCCTCTTCTATATGAGATAATTAACCTCATTCTCTCTTTCCCTGTCTCCTCTCATTCTAATCCTCTCCCACCTCAGAATTTCACCTTTTAGAGTATTGTCCCTTCCTATTCAATTGATCTTGTGCTCTCTATATACTCACATATGCACATACTCAGATATGTGTTCATATACATATATAAACCCTCCTATATAGATATATGTGTGTATACATATATATACATTTGTATTTCCTTCACCTATCCTCATAATACTGAGATAAGTTTCATAAGTTACAATTATCGTTTTTTCTATGTTGGCATGTAAATAGTTCAACTTTCATAAGTTCCTTATGATTTCTTTTCCATGTTTACCTTCTCATGCTTCTTGTATTTGAGTGCCAAATTTTCTTTTCAGTTCTGGTTTTTTCAGCAAGAATGTCTGAAAGTCCTCCACCTGATTGAATGACCATTTTTCCCCCTGAAACACTATACTCAATTTTGCTGGGTAGGTGATTCTTGGTTTTAATCCTAGTTCCCTTGATCTCCAGAATATCATATTCCAGGCCCTTTGAACCCATAATGTAGAAGATGCTAGATCCTGGGTTATCCTGATTGTGCTTCCACAATATTCAAATTTCTTTTTAGGCAGCTTGTAATATTTGCTCCTTGATCTGGGGACTCCGGAACTTGGCTATAATATTGCTAGGAGTTTTCTTTTGGGGATCTTTTTCAAGAGGTGATCAGCGAATTCTTTCAAGTTCTATTTTGTCCTCTGGTTTTAAAATATCAGGGCAATTTTCATTGAGAATTTCTTGAAGGATGCTTTCTAAGTTCTTTTTTTGATCATGACTTTCAGGTAGTCCAATAATTTTGAAATTGTCTCTCCAGCATCTATTTTCTAGGTCAGTCATTTTTTCAAGGAGATATTTCACATTGTCTTCTATTTTTTTCATTTGTTTGGATCTATTTAATAGTATCTTGGTTTCTCATAAAGTCATTTGCTACCATTTTCTCCACTCTAATTCTGAAGGAATTATTCTCTTCAGAAAACTTGAGATTCTTTTTCCATCTGGCAACTTTGACTTTTTAAGGCATTCTTCTCCTCAGTGGCTTTTTGGCCACTTAAGTTAATCGATTTTTTTTTTTTGCCATGTAAGTTAATCTATTTTTATAGTGTTATTTTCTTCAGTCAGGTTGTTGACTCTCTTTTCATGATTTTCTTGCATCATTCTCCTTTCTCTTCCCAATTTTTCCTCCATTTCTCTTATTTGTCTTTCAGCATCCTTCTTAAGCTGCTCTATGGCTTGTAGGTAGTCTTCATGTTTATTGGAAGCTTTTGGTGTGGGAGTTCTGACTGTGTTGTCTTCCTCCTGTTCTATGTTTTGATCCTTTTTGTCCCCCAAGAACGAATCTAGAATTCGATTGCTGTTCTTACTTTGCTTCCTTTGCCTGTTCATGTTGTTGCCAGTCAATTACTTGAATTTTTAGCTCTGTGGAACTCTGGTTCCAGAGGGGAAAGCTGTGTCCCAAATTGCTGGGGTTTTAGCAGCTGCTGGAGCTATGAGTAGGCTGCTGCAGCCCCCACAAGCTTTAGCTCAATGAAAACACACCTTAGGACCACCAAAGACCGCGATCTGGGTCCAGGCTGCTCAATGTAAGAGCACTTAGCCTCTGAATGATCACTTGGCCCCCCTGCATTCTGCAGGCCAGGGGCTGTGAAGCAGCCACATGGAGGCGGATGCAGGGTCACTGCTTCTGCCGCTTCTTTGCCCTGGAGGCAGTTTGGCCAGACCACTTTTCTCCCCCAAATCTAGCTGAGTTCCATTGACCTTTCTCTTTGTCCTTGTTTCTTATAGCTTGATAATTCTGGAAACTACCACAGCTGCCACTGATCCACTCTCCTGAAAGGCTCCAGCTTTGCCTTGTCCTGGACACCCCAGGGCCCAGCTGTGGTTTCAGGCTGAGCTGGTTTCAGCTTCCAGCTTGCTGCAATGAGCCCTTCCTGCTGAGCTGCCTTCAGCAGGAGATTTGTTTTCTGTTATTTTTTTTGACTTCTAGAGCCCTAAAATTTGTTTAGAGTCATATTTTATGGGTATTTGAGGTGGCTATGTGGGAGCTATGGAACCTTATTGCTTCTATGCTGCCATTGTGCCCCCCCCCCAATTTTATTTTGAAAAAAGAAAGAAGAAAATCAAATTACAAGTACCAAAAATGAAAAGGGTGAATCTACTTCCAATGAAGAGGAAATTAGAACAATAATTATGAATTATTTGGCTCAATTGTATGTCCATAAATTTGACAATCTTAGGGAAATCAATGAATATTTACAAAAATATAAATTGCCCAGAATAACAGATATAATGGTAAGCAAAGTAGTGTTTGCTACTTGTTTCAGCTGAGTGCATTTGAGCCTAGCAAGACATAGAAAGAGAAATTCAACTTAAAAGGAAAGGGAGAGAGAGGTGAAGAAAATGTAAAATTTATGCTAGTGAATGTTGAAAACTAAAAATAAATAAATAAATTTGTAAAGAAAAAACAAAAAACTTAGCCTTTGATCATTCCTAACATCTGCTTCCTTTGCTCCTACACACATGCTGCTGAGTGAAGCTATAGAAAAATCCTGCAACCTTGCTGACTGTATCCAGTACAAATTTATGTTATTCAATTTCAACTGGGCCTTCACTGTGATGAAGTTATTTTTTTAAACCTTCCTAATCTACTCACTCTTCTATTAACCATAGTGGCATTTCTGAACTTTTTCATCCCTCATCAAACCTTCCATGGTTTTCCCTCACTCCACTCTTTCCTATGGGAACCTTGCCTCATATCACTGAAAAAATTGCAGCCATTCAACAAGATCTCCCTCTTGTGTTTACTTCCTCATCTCACATTGTTGCAGTTTAAACCCAGAAATGCCAAAAACTGTTGAGGTGGGGGCTCTGCCCACCTAAAAACTGTTGGGGTTTCATGATGTGTTGTGGTGGAACCATCTCAAAGAATTCATGGACAGACCACCTGTAATCCAAGTATAGGCATTTATTGAGATTGATGTCTCTTGTGAAGCTTGCCAAGTTCAAAGAGGAACCAGCAACTTTAGAAAAAGTAAGATAGATTTTATAGGGTAAGGATGCAATTATATAACAGAAATTTTACATAGAATAGAGGAATATCATTAATATTAAAAAGGCAGGAGGAGTTTGTTAAGTGATTAGGTAATGGAGAAGAGGTTTGTTAAGGGATTAGGTAACAGAGGAGGGGCCCCATCTATGGTTCGGTGGTGAAACATTCTAGTCATTCTGCCATCCAATTGGCTAGCTATTGTGGTCCTATCTGGTCAAGATGGATGATGTGATTTTGATTGAATACAAGACAGAACACACCTGTTTCTATGGGAATGGGTCTGGGGGCAGTAACCAGGTAGAGGCAGTAGCTAGGTTCCCATCACATGGACATACCTACTGTTTCTCTGGCAACTAAGTGTTCAGGGACACACCTGTTATTCCAGTGAGCAGTGAGGCATCTATGAAGAAGCTAGGATTTTGGGGGCAGGGAGAAGCAGACAAGGAGGGATAGGTAGGTACACTGGGCCTACTATTCAGTGGGACCAGGCCTATCATGAAGTTAGAATATTGGGCCTAGAGGCAGCTTTATTAGGATTCCATTGACATCACTCTTGTGTTTTTTGCTAGTATTTTCTCCTTTACCCCTCTCACATGAGGAAGACCCTCTCCTTCCTAAAGCAGAGTCCTCTCTACATGCAAGAACGATCTCATCCTATCCCCTTTTCTCCAGCAGATTTTCTTCTCTGTTATACTCACTCTCTCATTCAGTTTCAGTTTCTCCTTGTGTACTGACTGCTTCTTACTCTCTCTTTTCCAAATCTCCCTATATAGTCAGTTGCTTTGTTCTATCTGCATAATATCTTTCTGATTAGCCTTCTCTCCTCCAATACTGCCATCACTCTGGTATAAGCCCTCATCTCATTCCTGGACTACTGCAGTAGATTGTTAGCTGGTTTACCTGTCTTAACTCTCAACTCTTCCTTCATTCAGGTGTCAAACTGATTTTCCTAAAGCACAAGTCTTGATGTAGTTTGGGGTCGTTGGGAAGCCAGAAATGTCAGAGTACAGGGCTGTGTCTTCCTGGAATGAATTCACACACACAAACCTTCAAGTCAAATGACAAGGTTTGTTGTAGTGCTAGTAGAAGCAGCAGGCTTCCTAGTCAACCTGCTACTTAAAGGGGGTAAGACTGATGCTTATATACAAAAAGGACAATGAAATGATCTGGATGGAATTAAGGAGTGATTAAGTAGTATGGGGTGGGCCAGGTGCAACAGCGAAAGGATTATCAAGTAGGCTAATTAGGTGACCTAGATGAGACTAAGGAGTTGTCATATATGCAAGTAATCTGGGGTAGACCAAGTGAGACAGTGAAAGGAAAGTCAAGTAAGATAATTAGGTGATCTGGGTGGGCCAGTTGCCTTGGGTGGAGTTGTCAGTGATCTGGGCTGCTAAATGTATGGGAAAATTTAGGGATTGAATTGCTTTCAAAGACATGATCTATTCCTTTTAGGGGTCCAGGTCTCATCACCACATCAGGTCTATGCCACATAGTCTCTGGTCAATGAACTCCAGTGCTTTCCTCTCACATCTAGATGCAAATATAAAACCCTTTGTTGCTTATTTCCAGTTTATCCTTTATACAGTTTGTATGTGTGTTTGGGCATCTGTCTATCTATATTTGTGTGTATACATACATACACACACATATATATACTTATTTGTATGTTGTCTTCCACAATAGCCTGCAACGTCTTTCAAAGTGGGGATTGTTTCTTGCTTATCAGCAGGAATTAGCTCAGTGTTTATTCTTTCCTTTTTTCACAAATATGCAGACTCAAGTTAAGAACATATTTCTCATCAAATTTAGACGCAGCAGACCCTTTATCAATGATTGTTTTATAAAATTGTCATACCTTTCATAGATAAATAAAATCCAAATCCAAAACAAAGGCTCCCTTTTTGGTTAAACTTATCAAATTGAGTAGGTCCTACCAATCAACTGTCCCCCTATCCACTAAAGCCCCAACTCCTATCCACTGCCTACTCTGTACCTCCCTTCTGCAAGACATTCATTGCCTTCTCTTCCTCCCTATGTTTCTTGAGGCAAGTCAAGCAGAATTAATTTTTCAATAAATGTCTGTTAGCTAAGTGGCAATTCTGAAGAAACCAGATATAATTTACAGCTGTAAATTGTAAAAGAGCATATACGCCATAATATTTTATGTTTGCCAAATAAATGTCTGGTACCTCCAGAAGGGGAAGACAACATCATTTGCCAAGTGGCTTGTTTCCCTTGCTGTGACATAAGAAAATTCACCAACATGCAAGAGTCACAGGGAGACAAAAACATTTTCTCTTTGAAAGAAAACTGCTGGGTATGCTTAATATGGATTTTATTTGAAATTTTCTGCCATTGTCCATTTATCTAAAGCACCTACTTAGGCAGCACTTGGGCCAGATAAAATGTAAATCAGGTCAATTAATGGCAATTCAACCCAGGACCCTATTCAAGAATTTTGCATTAATTGGGACTTTGGAGTAGTGATAGGGCATAAAAATATTTAGAGTGAGTAGTCTCATTCCCTTTCTCTCCTTTAGTTATAATCTGGTCAGTGATTAATATTGTGCTTAGCACATAGCAAGAACTTAATATGTGTTTTTTTTTCTTTTATTCAATGATTACTGTTATACCATTGCTAGTTGGCATTACTGACAGCTCAATTGTCCAATGATTGGATTATAAGAATGTTGGAGGATTTGGTATAAGAGGATTCTGCAAGTATTATTTAATTAAGTTCAATTTATCAAGTACTTTAAGGGTTACAAAGCACTTTACATGCAATGTCTCATTTGATATTCACAATAACCCTGAGAAGTAAATCATGTTATTATTTCAATTTTACAGACAAAACTGAGGAAATTCAAGGTCATGTGACTTTCTCAAGCTCACACAGCTAGTAAGTGTCTGATTTAGTCTAATCATTATTCTACACTGTGTCTAACTATAGAGGTAGCTGATAAACTTGAAATAGTAATGGTTTTGGTCTGAGAAAACCTGGGTTCAAATTATGGCACTGCCAGTTAATAATTTATGTAGCCTAGAGCAAGTTTCTTCATTTCATGGGCTCTCTGCTTCCTCATTTGTTTAATGAGGAGAGTAGACCTCATAGCCTTTAAGGTCATTGCCAGTTTCAGAACCTGTAAGTCAATCAGTGAATAATCTAAGGAAGCATCAGCAATGGAAAATTTTTGCCCAGTCATTGCATAAAAAGTCACTAAGGTGGAAAGGAAGGTATGTAACCAAATCTGGAACATCTCCAAGTAGGGAAGTGCACCCAAATGTTGCAGTGTGATTACAAAAGAATTCGAGTTTCCTACTACATGAGGATTCCAGTGAGCTGTCACCAGATTTTTGTTTCCTTTTTTCACAATTACATTATGCACATACAGCCTAAGAACAGAATTCTCATTAAATTTAATCATCAATCTCAGGTTGGATACATTTAAAAGATGTTGAGGAAATTACATCTGTAATGATGTAATCTCCTATTTGTTGTTTTCCTTTTTCTCTATGGTGCGGCTAACATTGAGATAAGCAAACATTCTTTAATTTGTGCTGGTCCCATATTCTCCCACAAGATAGTATCCCTAAAATTAAGGCAAAACTAATAAACCATAGTTCGCTAAATTGAAGTATGAGTCAGTTAGAGATTTTAATAAGCAGCATCATTGTTAATTTTGTCAAGGTTTCTTCAAGGAATCATAAAATGAGAGATAACAGTAAAATGAATCATTTTCATCTACCAGCTGATGGTCCCCTAGAAAATGAAAGAGACAAAATGGCTAAGAGAATTTAAAGGTTTGATCACATTTCTTAGAAAACCTAATTAATTACTTGGTGTGACAGACAATGCAAAGTGTATCTTACATCTACTTTGTTGGAATGTGACATCAAGGCTTTTAGAGGTAAAAGGGATGAGAAAAATCAGGACCATTTCTTACATTTGAGAGCAAAGATGTCATTCTCAAACAAACAGACATTAATTTTTTAAAACCTCATTATAATTACCAAAAACTAAAGATAGCAAACTTGGTTTGCATTTTGCACATGGTACTAGTGATAGTCACAATTTCTTTATCCTGGGGCTGAATATTCAGTGCTGTGAAACTGAAGGTATTATATCCCTAATTTTCATTTAGGGATACAAATTCATTCTTTTATTGAAAAAAGAAAAGATGATGTCTGATAAAATACCATGTCATCAAATTAGTTCTAACCTCCCCTTTTCCTGCAGTCTCTGAAAGCTATGGTAAGTCATACTGTGGCAATATAATCATAATATAGAATACTATGATTTGACTACCAATCAGAAACCATTTATTAATTGCCTGCTGTATGACTTACACTGTGCTCAGCATTGGCAATATAAAGACAAAAAATTAATTATTTATCTCTGCATCTGAGAAGTTTAAATTCTCATACTTAAAACAAGTACACATATAATCCCATGGTGCTTACATAACCAGTAATTGGCAATTTTTGGTGATGGTGTATAGAGCACTGGACCTGGAGTTGGTTTGACTTGGGTTCAAATCTATCCCATAACACTAGTTCTGTGATACTGGGGAAATCACTTAACATCTCTCTACCTCAATTCCCTTAATTGTAAAATGGCAATAATTATAGCTCCTACCTCAAGGGTTGTTGTTAGACTCAAATGAGATAATATTTTTAAAAAGTGCTTAGCCTGGCACTTGGCACATAATAAGTACCATATAAATGTTCTTTCTTTCCCCCTACCTCTCTTTCCCTTTTTAATTCTAAGGTCAAAGTATCATCAGTTTTCAATTATATATATACTGATGGATGATCTGGCAGTTTTCCAGCTGCCTAAATATCTTAAGCCTGGACAATAAACATTATTTGACTATTTGGGTTTCTCCTATGTGAATATTTAGGCTGAAGTCTTTTGACTGATAAAAATTCTTATAGGGGAGGCTCTGCAGTATGCCAAGGCTTGATGCAATCATTACAATGTCACATATAAACCAGAAGCATCTGGGGGACTTCTTGTAGGGGTGTGTTTAGTACCAGCTCAGACCAGCTTGAGAAAGCCAATAGTTATATTTTACACACAAACACTGATAACACAGCAATTGACAGTTGCTACAAATTAGTGTTTAGTTTACAAAATTCACTTCCATAAGTTTTAAATTTTCTCCCCCTCCTTCCCCAAGACGACTTGCATTCTGAAATGGGCTCTACACATACATTTCTATGATACACATTTTCACATTAGTCATGCTACATAGAAGAATTATAATGAATGGGAAAATATATGAGAAAGAAAAAGAAAAGAAAAGAAAAGAAAAGAAAAAATAAAATAGTCTGCTTCATTCTGCATTCTGACTCCATAGTTCTTTCTCTGGATGTGGCTGGTATTTTCCAACATGCGTCCTTTGGAATTGTTTTAGGTTCTTACATTGCTAAGAAGAGCTAAGTCTATCAAAATCAGTCCTCACACACTGTGTTAATTACAGCATACAATGTTCTCCTGGTTCTACTCTACTCACTCAGCTTCGGTTTATATAAGTCTTTCCAGGTGTCTCTGAAGTCTGCCTAGAGCACAAGAGTATTCCATTACATCATATACCACAACTTGTTTAGCCATTCCCCAACTGATGGGCATCCCCATGATTTCCAGTTCTTAGCCACTATAAAAAAAAGCTGCTAAAAATATTTTTTGTACATGTGGGCCCTTTTCCCATTCTTATGATCTCTTTGGGATACAGTCCTAGAAGTGGTATTACTGGGTCAAAGGGAATGCACATTTTTATAGCCCTTTGGGCATAGTTCAAAATCATTCTCCAGAATGGTTGAATTAGTTCACTGCTCCACCAACAATGAATTAGTGTTCCAATTTTCCCACGTCTTCAACATTTATCATTTTTCTGTTTTGACATCTTAGCCAATACTATAGGTGTGATGTGGTACCTCAGAGTTGTTCTGATTTACATCTTTCTAATCAACATTGATTTAGAGTATTTTGTCATATGATTATAGATATCTTTAATCTCTTCCTCTGAAAACTACCTGTTCATATCCTTTGACCATTTACCAATTGCAGAATGACTTTTATTCTTATAAATTTGACTCAGTTTTCTATATGTTTTAGAAATAAGGCCTTTATCAGAGATACTGGTTGTAAAAACCCTTTCCCAGTTTTCTGCTTCTCTCCTAATCTTGGTTTCATTGGTTTTGTTTGTACAAAAAATTTTTCAATTTAATGTAATCAATATTATCCATTTTGCATTTCATAATGTTCAGTATCTCTTGTTTGGTTATAAATTCCTCCATTCTCCATAAATCTGATAAATAAACTATTCCTTGTTCCCCTAATTTGTTTATATTATCAGCCTTTGTACCCCTCTGTTTCTAAGCCAGTACCAAGTGGTTTTGATGATTAATGCTTTATAATACAATTCCCTAGCATTTCTTTTCATTGACTCCCTTGATATTCTGGACCTTTTATTCTTCCAGATGAATTTTGATATTATCTTTCTAACTCTAAAAAATAATTGTTTTGGTAGTTTGATTGTTATGGCACTGGATAAGTAAATTAATTTAGAATTGTCATTTTTATTATATTAGCTCAACCTACCCAGAAACAACTGATATTTTTCCAATTATTTAGATCTGACTTTATTCATGTGAAAAGTGTTTTTTAATTCTGTTCATGTAATTCCTGGTTTTGTTCTGGCAGGTAGACTCCCAAATATTTCATAATGTCTACAGTAACTTTAAATGGAAATTTTCTTTCTATCTCTTTTTGTTGGGTTTGTTAGTGATGTGTAGAAATGTCAATGATTTATGTGTGTTTGTTTTATATCCTGCAACATTATTAAAGTCAAAGGCTAAGTCTTGGCAGAACAAGATTGGTACTAAAATTAAGAAGGGCAAGAAAAGACAATGTAAAGTTGAAATGGCTCATCAAAGGGTCAAGAAGGGGGAAGAAGCAGAGTGTAACCAGTGCAAAAGTGATAGTCTGGAAAAAAACTGAGATTTGAAGGAATTGAAGAACACAGTGAAACAAAGAACCTAAAAGTTGAAAAATAGAGGAAAAGATGGAATGATAGCATATTGTAATTAGATCGATGAATTTCAGGTATCACTGAATGGGAAAGATGAAAACTTCTCAGCCCATCAGTTTTCTTGTGGGAGCAAGCCAGAGTTTTGGCTTCCCCCTTCTTTACTACTGCCATATCAGCATTAGGCCCCTTCAGGGGTTTTCCATGTCCACCCTTGCCTGTGACCTTTTCCCCTCCCTCACTTTGGTATTTGTCAAATAAGGATGTGAACAATACCCTGGTTCCCTGCCCACGTCCCAGCCAACAGGGGATAGTGGTGGGCTTTTTTGTTCCTTATCATTGGAGGAGATTTCACACTCAGGTTGTAAGCCCACCTCCCAAGCAATGGGAGAAAGGACAGGAGTTGGAGGGTACCTGACTGCTTTAGGGTACAAATTCTTGTTCTGTCTTTTGTAACATGCCTCCTTTCCTTGATCTGTCATGGAGAGGACTGCCCTCTTCCTGCAGGGGAAGAGAACAAAAATTTCCTGTTTTTATCCTAAGAAACCTCTATGTTCTTGATTAAATTTTCAATGGGGTTATTCACCCCACACATTATGTATTCTGAAATTTGTGCACTCGTGAGTCATGGCAAGATGAAGGGCACTGCTATCTCTTTATGAAGGAGGTATAAGTCATGCAGAATAACTAAAATGAGGAACTAAGAGATTAGGGTATTTGAAGAAGTATCAAAATATATGTTGAAGTCTCCTAGTAAGAGATAGGAATAAAGGAGAAGAGAAATACTGTAAGCCAAGTAAGCACTAAACTCACTGGAGAAAGAAGAGGAGTATCCTGAATGTCAGTAGATAAAAACTACCAGATTTTTGACTGGGTGGTAAAAATGGATTAAGAATACTTTATAGGAAGAGAGGTTTCTGAATGATGATAGCAGAGTAAGTCTGGAAGTGGCAATGGGGAGTATGGTGTATTTCATCTCCCTCAAATCAACCAACTTGTTGGTAGAAATGAATGAAAGTATAACCAGTATTGGAAAAGAGGCCAAGGAGGCTATGCTTCAAGAGCGAGTCATGTCTCAATGAAAGCTAGAAGATAGGTGTGAGAAAGGAAAAAAGATTTAAGATAAAAGCAAGTTTGCTACCTATGGAGTAGGTATTCCAGAGAAGATAGTGGAAGGGATGAGTAGCTTTAGAGTGGTATTTGGGGAAGGGAAGTTTGAGGAGGATTAGAATGAGGTAGTGGGTAGCTGAGATTAGAGAAAGGAATTTAAATAACAGACATTTGGAATCTTTTGGATAAGGTGAGGATGAGGAGGTGAGATACTGTTATTCAACGAGGAATATGTTCAGTTAGGTTATCTCTTCTCTTGAGATTTGTCCTCAGGGCAGAGTACCTAAAAAAGCTCAGGCAAGAGAACCATTGAAGGTAACTAATGAAATGCTGTGTCTCTCTTTTTTCCCTACAGGTAAGCCAAATCATTTCATGAGATCAGCAGAGGCAGTATGATGAGTTTTGTTTCCCTTTGTGCAGGCAGGAAGAGGACAGGCCAGGAGATAAGCATGAGTAATAGGATGGAATAGTGTCTTTCTCCATCCTTTGTGCTTGAAAAGAAGCCAGTCAGTGAGTGGTCAAATGAAGATACTAGCACAATGAAATGACATAGCTTTCTTTGTCCACTGCAGGTTGAAAGTGCCCTGCAAGTAGGAAAAGTCCACTCACAAAGAATAGGATGCTACTGAATGACAGACATCTCTAGGTCCCGGGTACTTGTCTATTCATTTACATTTCATCAAGGATAAATTTCAACAATAGGAAAAATTTGATTTATTCAGGATCTTTTTTATTAGAGCCACTTATCTGTATTTTTACTTTAAATGGTAGTGTTGGAGCATCTTTTTTGCCTTAGAGGGAGATCATGAGAGAAATGGACAGAGAGCAGAAAACTACCAAGCCAGTTCTGGAACTGGGAGAAGTGGGAGGGAGAGAGATAGGAAGGAGGAAATTCTGTGCTTCTCCACTGCCACCTCTTCAGGAACCTATAATGATGATCCTGGAGGAGATGCCATAGGAGGATTAGTTATGTCCTAGATAGAAAAGGATTGTTTTATTTTTTGTCTGTTTGGGTTGGGTTTTTTGTTTGTTTTGTTTTTTACAATTTCAGATTCCCAAAGAATTTCTGAACTGCCCTCCTGGAGAAAGGAGAGAAAATTTCTTGTTAAATGTTAAATTTTTGGAATGCACAACTATCTTGTTGAGAAGAGGACCTATCTGAGAGCAAGGTACTGGCCCAGGATATGGTGGGGGGAAATGTATGCTTTGTTTTCTGCTTTTGCCATGAACTATTTGGTTTGCACAGGGCCAATGGGAAAATTGTTGAACTAAGAATGGCAAGTTTATATTTCTTCTTGTGAGAGTCTTGTGAG
Organism: Pseudochirops cupreus; assembly: GCA_028627135.1. Taxonomy (NCBI): domain Eukaryota; kingdom Metazoa; phylum Chordata; class Mammalia; order Diprotodontia; family Pseudocheiridae; genus Pseudochirops; species Pseudochirops cupreus. Next base: position 111,949,207 of record CM053580.1, read on the forward strand.
AGTTTGGTGGTAAGACTATGGCCTGTATAGGTTCTTTGGTTTAGGTAGGATTCATGGAACAAGTCGCCTTTTTGGCACTCCCACATTGTTATTCTGCCAAGTATATTACAATGTTATGAGTCTAAAATACTATTTAGATGTCTAGGGAAAAAAGGGAGGGTTTTATCAATCATTTATTGTTACTGTGTATCTTTTATGTTTCTGCATTGTGTGAATGCTAGCCTGTACCCAATATACACATGATTGCTTTGAATGCTTATACAGGATCTAGAGCCCTTCTACACATCTATGTAGAGAACTTAAAATGAGGGATATTTGGAGCTTTACAAAGGAAATTGAGTAGAGTAAAAATCCAAAAAGATATGATCACTGCAGTCATTCTGAAGCTTAAATTCATCCCATGTGAGTCTAAAGCGTGATATTCTGGTCCATGAGTTACAGATATAGTCTTAGTATATTACATAAGATTCCCTTTCTTCAAATTCTCTTTAAAGTAGATAGAAACCTATAAGTCTGACCTGACAGCTTATAGTCAGTGTAGCCCAGAAATAGATAATCAAATTAACACAATGTGGTTTTTATCATCAAGTATTCTCTTGACAAATCCAGGAGCCTTGACTCCACAAGGATAAAATACAAATCTGCTGTGATACCCTGAACTCAGTCTGCTTTCTTTAAAACCAGCACCTGGGTAAAACAGAACTGAAGACAACCATCTAATTATAAGCAACAGTTAACTACTTAATAGAGAAGAATTTTTTAAAAACCAGAAATATATTTAAGAGCCAAAATGTTTGTTTTATATCAATATGCAAAAAAAAATCTGATACAAATCTAACAAAGTAAAAAGATATAAGGTTTTTGGATCATAAATGTACATCAAATTCTAATATGCTTTGGGAGGAGCTATTTTATGACATGACAATGATTTCACAAAGCAAAACCGCAAAAAAAAAAAAAAAGATTAAAACAGTTTTTTTTTTCCTTTTCAGTGTATTACAATTACAATCACTCCTCAATAATCAGGCATTTGGCAACTTGAAGCATTAACTGATTTTATTGTGACCTCATCTTTACTTTTAAATGGGCAGCTGCAGATTCTCAGTTATTCTCAATAGAGGAAAAAAAATGAGAAGTGCTTTGTGAGCAAGTTTGTGGAGCTGCTGGTATTCTACTTGTTTGTGCATTTATTGCATGTTTTTATTGTTTGCCTTTAAAACTCATTTTTTTTATTTCAATTATGCTCCCAGAGAGTAGTAGAAGTCCTTTGGGTTCTAAACCCAAGTATATAAAGTCAGTGATGTGGCTCAGTGAGAAAATAAAAGGGTTAGATAAACTTTATGCTAAAACGTCTGCAGCTGCTGTAAGTAAGGAGCCCCTTAAGAATTTCAAACTGTACAAGAAGCAAAAGTTGCTGAGAAGTTGTTGAGAAGATTATATCAAGCTTCTATGTCCTTCATGATCTCCAATGCCATCCACCAGCCATGAAGGATAGTGTCAGAGATGATGTCAAAAACTGGTGAATCTCAATATTTCCCAAAGCAGCAACTAAAGTCCCAGAAACCTCTCCCTTGGTTTTCAAGGGGGTTCCAACATAGAGAGATTTACAGTAATATAGTATATTATATAATGCCCTCACACCACCATCTGACACAATGCAAAGTAAGATGAGGTTTAAAAATGTTTTAGTTTTAAGAATATCATTTACTGTACAGAATTTATGGTGTTATAGATTTTGATTCCTATGAAAAGTTAATATTGTCTGAAATCAATGTGTATTTTTATTGCGATGTCAGCACAAAAAGTCACATAATTCTAGGGAATTATTAGCAAGAAAAATGTTTTGCATGTTACCAATTTTATTTTATGTACTGCATTTCATGGGTTATTTCATGGTTACTGTACTAGGGAAAAGTGCATATTATCAGAATTAATGATCTTTATAAAATATTGTATACATAAAAATATATTTTCAGCAATCTCTAGTGAAAAATTTTGGTGGTTGTAGGAACCTAACTCCCTATTTCCCATAAATTCAGTGTATCAACATTTACATTTTCTAGGAACATCACCACTGTGAAAGTTGAAGAGTGACTGTATATCACAACAGCTATCTGATACCAATAATCTTTGACTCCAGTTTGATAACATGTTATATTGACTTCTTCCTGCCAAAAGATATTTGTGATAATAATACTTTGATTCATACCTAGACAATTCTCCTACAAAACATCTCACTGATCTAATGAATGTCTTTATTTTTATAAATAATTTTTATAAATTCAATTTTTATAAATTGCCAATTTTTATAAAATTCAAAAAATAGGCAAGATGAAACAAACAGTAACACAAAGGTAGTACTAGACATAATATATACATATATATGTTGTGTGTGTGTGTGTGTGTGTGTCTTATATTGATACACATTACAAGTTTGAAAATGATTTTCAGAGAACTGTAACCAAAGCTTAGTTTGTCCTGGTTCTACACAAGTCAGGGAACCAGTGTTGTCGTTTGTTTGTTTGTTTTAAAAATGAGTGAATTATACTTAAATGTGTACATTTGGAATAGTTCTATTTCCTAGATGATGAAATCTATTTTGATATAATATAGCTCCTCTAATCTCACTGACCCAGAATTCTTGTAATTTAAAATAAAGCCCTTCCAGAAACACACAAAAAGCACAAAATATGCTACTCATGACTGTATACAGCACTTAGGACAGCACCTTGAACAAGTAGATGCTTAATAAATGTATATTGAATTAAATTAATACTGAAATGCTGAACACTCTGTCATTCCCACTCTATCACTTATTTTCAGTCTCTCCTAGTCTACTGATTCATTTCATACTGTGTACTAACATTCTCATATCTTTACTATTCTGATTAAAAACACTCACGTGATCCTTCTATCCCTGCTAATTATTATCCTAAATCTCTTTTGCCCTTTGTAGATAAACTCCTTGAAAAGGCTGTCTACAGAACGTATCTTCACTTTCTCCCTTCTCAGTCTCTTCTTAACCCCTTATAATCTAACTCCTAACTATATCGCTCCATCAAAATTGCTCACTCCAAAGTTACCAATGATCTCGTAACTGGCAAATCCAATGATGTTTTCTCTATCCTCATTCTTGACCTTTCTGCAGTCTTTGACACTGTTAATCAGCCTCTCCTTCTTGATATTTTTGAGACACCATTCACTTTTGATTCTCTTCCTACATATTTGATGGCCCCTTCCATACCCTTTAAATGTAGGCTTTCTGTCCTGGATTCTCTTCTCTTCTACTTTTATACTACTTCACTTAGTGATTTCATCAGTTCCTATGGATTTAATTACTCTATCCTGATGACTTTCAAATCTACCTAAACTGCCCCAAACTCTCTGTTGGTCTCCAACCTCACGATCTCCCTTTCCCCACCTTTCAGACATCTCAAAGAATGTTCAGTAGAAGTCTTAAACTTAGTGTTCCTAAAAAAGAGCTTATTTTCTTTCTCCCTAATTCTTCCTGCCAACCTCCTACTTTCCCTATTATTATAGAAGGCAATATCCTCCAAGTCTCTCAGGCTCACAACCTAGGAGTCATCCTGAACTCCTCACCATCTCAACTTCCTATATCTGATCTATTGCCAAAGCTTGTAAATTTCACCTTTGCAACATTTCTCAACCCCCTTCTTTTGACACTGCCACCATTCCACTGTAGACCCTTGTCACCTCATACCTAGATTATTTCAATACCCTGCTAATGGGTCAGCATGCCTCAAGTCACTATCTATTCCAAACCATCCCCAATTCAGCTTCCATATTGATTTTCCTAAAGTACCAGTCTGACAAAATCACCCTGTTGCTCACTAAAATTCAACGGTTCCTTATTGCCTCTAAGATCAAAGGCAAAATGTTCTCTTTGGAATTCAAAGCCTTTTATATTGTAATCCCCTTCCACCTTTTGTAATGGTAATTAATTTGTATTTGAAGACCCTTTTTTTGCATTGGCAAGTAAGTAGGTACTTAGCACCTTGTTCCAAGTTAAGCAAAGGTAGCAGGTACTTAGCACTTAGTAATTGATCAAGCATCTGTTGGGGAAACAGAAGGTATGAACTCCTTTCTCCTGTTACTGACATAACAGGAAGGGGTTGGCTGAAACCAGAACTTAATGTTGTGTGTATATAAGAAAAGCCCCAGAGAGGCACAGTAAGAATTTCTTGGAGCAATGTGGAGGTAGAAGCAGCTGTCGGGAGGGGGCTGAAGAGGAGCCCAGTAATACCCTTCCCCCCCCCCCCCACCCCAGGCTGGATAAGATGATTCTGATTTTTTAAAGGAGCTGAAAGAAGACTGAGGAAGCATGACTAGGATGCTAAGACTTTGTTTGTGGCTTGGTTGAGCCTTGAATTCCCAGGAACAGAAATTATGAAGGATTTGAGATGGACTGGACCCTGTGAACTTCAGTGTGGAGCAGGACTTACATGGAGAGCTGGACAAGGAACTGAGAGATGTCTGCCTTTGAATCCAGGTGACTGTTTGGTGGATTCAGGTACGAGTTGCCTGCCTTAAGTCAAGATGAAAAGGCCTCTCAGTGAGTACTAAGTAGAGATGAAATTGTAGTTTACTAGTGACCTAGGGGCAGAGGGTCTGTGTATTTTCTAATGATTGTATTTAGTGATTAATGATACTTAGTAATTGACTGCTGAATAAGTGACTGATTGAATTAACTTAGTGTGCCCCATGAGTGGAAGACTTTGGCTATTGTACTCTGAGATGACTGAATGACTAAGGAGGCAAACCTCCTTAGGGATGATTGAATGTATTCAATGACTATACTTTGTTGAAAACTATTGTGACCACTTTGGTGAAAACCACATGGCCATTTTAATTATAAGCTGTTGTGAATACTATATTGAGATTTTCTGTGATAAGTTGTAATATTGTGAATGCTGTACCTTGATTTCTGTGAATGTTTGGCTTTGATATGTTATGGAACAAAAGGAGTGTTCATTATACTGTGTAATCAGAACCTTAAAAGCTATTCACAGTAGCATTCTTCTGGAAAGCGGCTTGTGCATAGCATTATACCCTTCTATTCTCTAAACATCTTACTCCTCACCTGGCATATAGAAGGTGCTTAATAAATGTTGATTGATTGAACACTATAAATGATGTAGGGAAAATAACTGCTCAAAAGCCTCAAAGAGAAAGCCTCCTGGGACTAAGGTTGATTTTGGATATTAGTATGCTGCATCATGTACTTCTAGATATTCCTTACCCCCTCCAATAAGGCCAAATGGTCTTTTGAAAATAATAGCTCACATTTATTTTCAGGTGGTTAGATGGCATGATAGAGAGAACCCTAGACAAGGAAGATCTGCATCCAAATGGTGTCTCTGATACTCACTGTTGAACATGGGCAAGTTACTTAACCTTTCTCATAGGAACCCTGCAAAGTAGGTGGTACAGCTATTTTTATTTTATTTTATATTTTACATTTGAGGAAACTGAGGATCAGAGATTGAGATTCCATGAATCTACTATGGTTACACAGCTAATAAGTGTCAATATTCAAACTAAGATTACTTGTTCTAAGTCTACCACTCTTCCAACATACTATGTCCAATAAGCCAAGAACTAAATCAGTAAAGCAATAAAGATTTGTATGGTGTATTGGTAATGGAATTTGGAGATGCCCCTGTATTGGCTTGGTTTTTGGGTTGAGTGTTAAAACCCAGAGCTTGTGAATCCCACTTGTGGGATGGACTTGTTGACGTGAAGAGAGAAGGTTGAAATGGGAGGAGCCATGAATTGGGAGAGAGGCCCAAGCCTAGAGAATGCCAGAAGGACTTTGAGAACAGTATCCAGTATCATAAAGCCTGAGTTGTTGAGAGAAAGACTGCCAAGAGCCCATTGGAACTGCCACCTGGAACTGCCACCCGGAACTACCAAGGACTGAGAAGGCATGGTTGTGATGCCGGTATTTTGTCTGTCTGTTTTGATGTTGTTTTGCCAGATCCACCTGATGGTGAAGGACAGTGCTGCTGTTGTAGAGGTCCTGGGACCTGGCTGTTGATTCAGAGGCCCTGAAGGAGGATTTTCTTGTGGTACCTGCACAGATATCTTGGAAGAAGGCCTTGCTGATGTTTTCAGGGGTTCTGGGACTGTTCTACAGGCAGAAAGTGACTTGATGAGGACACTGGCTATGGCTTTGTTGAGCCTTGTCTCTCCAGGAACTGAGATTGCTGAGGGCTTGCCTTGAGTGAAAATGAAAGAAGGACCTTTCCTTGGGTATTCAATGCTGAGTTTAACCCTGTTGTAACTTAAAGGTGGATGGCCTTTTGTGTTCTCCTGCCCCTTTTGAGATTCAGGGGTGGGAAGCCTTTGAGTTTTCTTTGTGCTCTGTGATTGACCAAATGAATGTACTTTGTTTATGGTTGGAGACTAATCTCCATTTGAGAAGAGACTTTTGACTGACTAAATGAATGTACTATCTAGGGGTGGAGTAGTACCTGGATTGAATTGAGAATTTACTTGCTAAAGGAACAAGTTACACTGTATTTTGACTTTCTCTGTTCTGTGAATGTTTGCTGAATAAATGGGGTTTACTATGCTGGTAAACCAAACCTTGGAAGTTGCCTTTGGTTGGCATTACATATGTTAACTTGGTTTTTATAACGCAAATAGATTATTCCCTGAAGCTTACAAGTTATGCCTTGCTCTTTTGCTTCAAACCATGGAGGACAGACTTATTTCTATTTGGATGATAGCAATGCAGGAAGCATTCTTATCTTCTACATAGATTTCCCAGCTGGTAGGTCTTCTCTCCAATTAGGAGCTATCTAGCAAAATTTAAAAAAAATAAAACTACCCATGCACCTCATATTTGTACTAGATCTCAGATATGAACAATTTCCATGAAGGCAGGAGTGTGCACTAGCCAGAGGACATGTGTGAACTGAAGCTCCTGATTACATCTGTCTTTAAGAAGGGGTTAGGGTAGAGCCAAACTTACCATGACCAGATTGGTTGGAAATTCCCTTCATATGAGCCCCATAAAACACACCCAGACACATACACACACACAACATGTATAGCACTTTATTGGTCAAAAAATGCTTTTTTTCTCATTTGATTTCTCATTTGATTCTCATGACTGCCATATAATATAGGCAGAGTAAATTTGTTATCCTCAACTTACATGTAGCAGGGACGATGAGTGGAATCTTGATTTTCCGGACTTATGTATCTCACATGGAGCTGTGATTACACTATAGTTCCTTGATGAGAGACATGAATTTTTCTGCAATGACCAATCAGGAGATTTATGGCCTCTCAGTGTCATGGTGTGCTATACAACTAGCATCTGGGAGGAAGGTAATCTTGGGATATACTCTACCCCTATAAGGAATAGCAAATAAGATCATAGCAGCATTATTTACACCAATTAGGAAAGTATCATGCAAAGTGCCCCAGACTTAGATAGAAACATGGGTCATACTATCAAAAATCATAGCCAGGAGGCAGAGTATAGGAGGAGCTGCAATTCAAAAAATCATGTATTTCTCCAATCACTTCTACCACAAATAAAAAATTAACTTCTCATAAATTAAGTGACTTTCTCAAAGTTATACATCTATTAATTGATCTAAAATGCAAATCCAGTTGTTGATTTTTATTATATAAGGCTGTTTCCAGTAGGACAGAAACTCAATTTAAATCAATTAAACAGATAGAGACATAGTGAAGAGAAGCTACAGAGATTGGATTCAGTTTCATAGAGAGAAGCTTTCTCACCTCTGTCAGAAGTAGTCCAGATGATCTCTAAGGTTTCTTAGAGACCTTAATAATAATCTATGATAATAGTCTATAATAAATTTATGGCAATCTATAATTTATTAAAATACACAATGGATTCATAATAATCTATAATAGGTTGTTTTTCACTTGTTTTTCAGTTGTGTCTAGCTCTTAGTGACCCTATTTGGGGTTTTCTTGGCAAAGATACTGGAGTGGTTTGCCATTTCCTTCTCTAGTCCATTTTATAGATGAAGAAACTAAGGCAAAGTGGGATAAATGACTTGCCCAGGGTCACACAGGTAAGTGTCTGGGGCCAGATTTCTCCCTGATTCCAGGGCCATCACTCTATCCACTGCACTACCTAGTTGTTCATCTATAGATTAATAATCTATAATGATATAATTGTCTATAATGGATTCTTAATTATCTATAATTACAGTGATTGTATCATTACGCAAATGGTTGAAAAAAGCAGTGGAATTTACTCTGTGTAAAACTATAGAATCTGTTCTGGCCTACAGCTTGCAATAACAACATGTTTGTGCTGAATATGACATAGTTGGTATAGTGCAAGTAGTATACAGTCAGAAATTCTCAAAAAAGTAAGAGTTGAAATCACAATATTGGCTGAGATGAAAGGGAGAGGGGGTACAGAGAGAATACAATATGAAGAGAAATAACTATGGAAACTACATTATCCCTGAAAAGCAACCATAACATAGTGGGTAAAATATTAGTTCTAGAGTGAAGAAAAATTGTATTCAAGACCTGATCTGGATATATACTATCTGTTTGTCCACAGTCAGTGACCTAAGCAATTTTCCAAAACTATAAGTAACAGTGAAAATTACAATATGCATTCTTAGGGGGAGTTTCCTCCCCAAATATTCCTAATACAAATAAAATCACAGATCTGACATCATGAATCCATATTATGAAGAAATGTCATTTTTAAATGTATAACTACCACAAAGCATAATACACAAATTCTTCTATGAAAGCTAACAGGAAGACAAATATTAATAAAATAATTGTAGGATATTTTAATATTCCTCTTTCAGACATGAATAAATGTAACAAATATAAACCAAACGTAGCGCAAGCTCTCCAGTAGTGACAATGACTGGCTTCTAAATTTCTAGTTATGAACTTACTAAACAGTGAATTTTGTGTGTAACTATAAAAATCTACCTCACCACTACAGCAAAGTAAATTTGCTTGACTTCAGCATTAGGTCATGGCACCAGTGTATATCTCCAGGCACTTGTAAGTAATTATTTTGCCTTTGATTTCAAGTTATTTCTTAGTGTCAAAAATGAATACAAAGGGCAAGAAAAGAAAATGGACTTCTGGCAAGATTTAGTAAAAGGAATACCCTCTATTATTGTTTATAAAAATAAAGCTAAAAATCCACACAGAACATACTGACTCAAGTGTCAGTGAAAAACCTTGTTCTCCACATCAAATAAGGTATCATCATATTTAATCAAATAAGTGTCAATTAGTCTGATCCCTTTTGTTTGAATTTTCTTTTGATAAAGCACATTTCTTATTGTGTGGCATTCTTTTCAAATTTAAAGAGTAAATTTGAGTCGTGTTTGGACAAATCATGAATTCAATCAAGAATTACAAATAAAATTTGCTAAACATATTAAATATGAAGTCAGGAGCATGTTAAATGTGAATTGCCTATTTCAGACTGCTTGTCATCACAGCCAATAAAACAGGTAAGAAAACATTTATGATGATGAACTTGTTGCTCTGCTTGATCAATGCAATAGAACCAACATTACAAGTCTTTTTAGATGATTCCTGAAATAGGGAATAACATGAGCTATGTTAGCCAAGTAGTAAAGAATTTTGTCATTCTTTTGCTGTCTTATTAAATTAAGCCACTCTGCCTATCTGTGCCATTATCTTTCTTTTGAAGTATTATAGATGCTTTTTTTATATATATAATAATGTAAACTCCTTGAGGGCAAGGATTATTTCATTTTTCCTTTGTTATCCTGACATCTAGCACATTGCCTGATACACAGAGTTTAATTTAAAAAAAACAACAACACATGATTGATTTCCCATAATACTATGCTCGGGAAGACCTTCACTTGTAATAAAGGCAAAAAAATTTAGCAAAACCAGTTGGCCCCAACTTCGTGTGACAGCATAATCATGCAATGTCCCTTTACTCTCATTTGTTCTGGACTATGCTTTTGCTTTCTTATCTTCATTTTCAATACGTATTTTATTTAAATTTATGAGGTGAATAAAGGAAAAGAAGAGAGGCTAGGAGGAACTCATTGTCTTTGAAAAAAAAGATCTTTTTTGTTTGGCTTCCAGTTGCTCTCTTTTAAATTTTCAGCTGGTAAATCTCTAAGGTGGTGATAGAGTCAAGGAGAGGTTCTAATCAAAATGACCTACTTGTTCTTCTCTAGACAGTGTATTAGTAGGAACTCTTACCACACCCAGGATGACCTGCTAGCACAGGTTCTTTGATCTGCTTTTAAAGGAAAGACTGCTCAAAAAGGAAATTACAATCCTCCTTTTAATTACATTCATTAGTTCAGGGGAAAGGTCAGAACCCTAAACTTGGAGAAAATTCAGAGAGAGACAATATAAGCAGAGAAATTAGCACAAAGATCAGCAAACAACGTTGCTGTACACTACACATACATCACTGGATAGAGGGAGCAGAGGTTCCTAAGCAGTCTGGGTGCTCTGAACATATAGCTACTCAGAATCTTGACCAGGAAATCAAAAGATCATTCTCATGAGCCGATCCCCAAAGAAAAATGCCAATCTCCCAGAATATATAACAAAGAATCAGCCCCTGATTGGCTCAAAGACAGAAGGCACAAAACCTACTTGACTCAACACTGCTGTGAATTATCAGGATTCAAATGAGATTAAATTTTCAAATGTTCACAATTTAGCCTCAGCCTGGGAAACTGAACTCCTAAAAGAAAACAACAAAAATCTCACTTTATTTCGGCTTACAACATGACATTACATCTCATATTTCAATGCCTTTGTATAATTGGTCCCAAATACTTGAAATGCTCTCATGCTTGTTACTCTTTTTTGGGACACCTATAATGGCATTGTCAAACAAAAGACACAGGTTATTTAAGCTATTACTAAATACGAGCTTAGTTGGGCTAAACTGAGACTTGGCGTCACAGAGGTAATAAGTAGGAACTTGTGTTATTTATCAATAGCATTGTAAAAGTACTCCTAGAACACTAGGGCCATTTTCTTTTCCCAGTGGAAAGGTGGCGTAATGGTAATGTAATTTGAATTTGAAGATCCCTTTGTATTGGCAAAGGTAACAGGTACTTAGCACTTAGTAAATTAATCAAGCCTCTGTTAAAGAAACAGAGGGTATGACCCCTTGTTGTTGATGTAACAGGAAGGGGCTGAACAAGGAGGAGTAATACTGTATATAAGGAAAAGTCCCAGAGAGGGAGAGACAGATCTTCTTGGAGCAAACTCCATGAAGGCAGAAGCTGCTGCTGCCATGGAGGCTAAAGAGGAAAGCCCCTCCCAGGCGGAAGAGCATGATTTTGATTTTGAAAACCTGGATGGAGTAATTTTTATTTTGAGTCTCAGGGGCAGCCAGAGCTGCCAAAAGACTGAGGAAGCATGACAGTGATGCTAGTACTTTTTATGAACTTGTTTGTGGCTTTGTGGAGCCTTGACTTCTTGGGAACAGAGACTGTGAAGGATTTTGGGTGGACTGGACACTGTGACCTTCACTGTGGAACAGAGACTGCATGGAGAGTTGGACAAGGACCTGAGATCTGTCTGCCTTTGAACCCAGGTGACAGTTTAGTGAATCCAGGTAGAAACTGGGACCGTAGAGGAGGATCTGGGGAATCCAAGAAACTACCCCAAGTCAAGCTGAAAGAAGACTTTACTTGGTAACTGTGTACTGACTGAGAAATTGTAAATTTATTAGTGACCTAGAGGTGGAGGGTCTGTGTATTTTCTCATGATCAAATAGTGAATGATGAAAGATGATTGAATGATTGAGTTGATATAATGATTGATTGACTAAATGATTGTACTTAGTGACTGATGACTGAATAAGTGACTTATTTAGTTAACTTCATGTGCCCCATGAGTGGAGAATTTTGACTATTGTACTTTGTGTTCCTTGAGGAGGCAAACCTCCTTAAGGATGATCAAATGATTGAGTTATTAAAGGATTGTTCTTTGTTGAAAACTTTGTGACCAGTGTGGTGGAAACTATGTGTTCATTTTTTGTGATAAGTTGTTGTGAATGCTATATTTTGATTTTCTCTGATAAGTTGTAACATTGTGAATACTGTACCTTGATTTTTGTGAATGGTTTGCTCTGATTTGTTATGGAATAAATAGAGTGTTCACTATACTGTGTAATCAGAATCTTAAAGGCTGTTCACAGTAGCATTCTTCTGGAAAGCTACTCATGTGTGGCTTTATAAGTGGGGTAAATGTTAACTGATTATATCCACTATGAAGACCTTTGTCATTGCTAGCTACTTTCTACTCTCAAGCACACTTTTGACTCTCTAATCTTTTGACTCTCTTTGATTTTGCCACCAACTTCAGTTTCCTTCTTACCCCAGGACTTCATCAGTGCCTAGGGCATTGGCACCCTGGAAAAATGCCTCCACCTTGCCAGCCTCCTTTCCTCATCAGTAAGTTCCTGCCAAGAGTGTCCATTTTAAAAATGAATCCAACAGTCATGACTCCTTCTCCTCCAGCTATGCTTTTGGCTCTGGACTTTATTACATGAATCTCGCATAAATGTATTTTCCCCAACTCTTCTTTCTATCTTCCTTCATGTGTTGCTTTCACCCAGTAGAATGTAAACTCCTTGAGGGTAGCTTTCATTCTTTCTTTTTTTTTATCATTTGTATTTGTTCCTAGCTCTTCCCATAGTGTTAACAACTTAAGTTAAGCAAAGCCTAATCATATGGTAACTGCATATAAAAAGATAACTGCAATATCCTATTCTTCTCATTTTTATTTGTCATATTTTTGGCAACTTAATTTAGTGAGCTTCTGTGTATGTGTATATTTCAGTCATATTCTTTCATTTTCACTTATTTTTAAACTTTTATTAATGACTTTTGTTGTAATACTACTGTCATTTCCTGAAACAGCCGCACCTCGATAGAACCCCCCTTCCTTGTAACAAAGAATGATAATTAAGTAAAATTGACTGGTGGGACAACTGTGACAGCATCACTACAGCATCACTATATTTTTACTAATCCACACCTTTACTGTCTTATTATGACATAGATTTTTCTAGGCATTTAAAAAATATATATACTAATGTCTTTTGTTGTGGTGGTGGTTGTTTTTTTTTCTTTTTTTTTCATGCCACAGTCATTTTCTGTTATTTCCTAGCCTTGATAGAGTACTCCTTCACAGAGAAGAAAAGCTGTTAAACAAAGGACCACAAATACATGTGACAGTCTAACTATGCAGTGTTTTTCCATCTCATTTTTTTAGTTCATGTTCCTACTCTTTTTTTAATCTCTCTCCCTCATTCTCTCTCAATTCAAGAGTCTTTGTTATATTTAAAATTTTACTGATGGTTCTTTTTATTCTAGTTACTGAGGAATAACACAGTCCCTCATATTCTCCCATAGAATCCTCCCTTGTAACAACAACAAAAAAAAAATCACTTAAGCAAAATCCACTGACATCAAAATGGATCAAAATGGATTAAGAATACTTAACTATGCTTCAGTCTTTCTCTTTTTTTGTTAGTCAATATTTTGTTCTCTTATTAAAACTAGAGGCTTTTTATTTCTCCTCATATTCTTTCTTTTTCATTGTTTTAAACGTTGCATTGATATCTTTTTACTCTCAGTAATTTTTTGATTCCATTCTTCTCCTTTTCACTCCACCGGCATAGAACCCTCTCTTTGTAACAAAAAAAAATGATTAAGCCAAGTCTGTTTATTTCTGTTTGTCCATGCTTTTGCTTCCTTTTTTGTGCCAATTTTTTTTTGTCTCATTAAATTTTAACTTTTTTCCATTAAAAATTATCTATTTTATTTCACACATGTGACACCTCTCCATTGACAAAGAAAAAAAGGGAAAACAAAATTTATTTTTAACAAAAAATGTAAACATAAGGAAAACCAATTGCCCCATTGTCCATGTCTAAAAATGTATGTCTTATTCTGCATGCTAAATCCTTCACCTCTCTGTCAAGAGGTGGGTAGCATTCTGCATTGGTCTTTATTTATGAGGTATAACTGACATGTTTGTATTTTAATTTGTAGGGGAAGTTCATGAGGAAAAATGTGGTATAGAAGAATTTCATTGCCTTTGAATCAAAGTCCAATTTTAACCTCCCCATTGCCTCACTTATTATACTCTTGACTATAAGGCAATGGAGTAAATGAACCAAGAGGAGTTTCTAGTCAATTAATTGACTTCATCTCCAGCCAGTCTGTACTCTGTAAAATTTCCTTTCCATCACTTTCTCTTTCTTTATCTTGTCCTGAACACTCATAGACAAAATTGTGGCACATAGTGATATAATTTGAAAACAGATTCCAGTGCATCAGAATACAAATTTCAGTAAAAGGAATATGACTTCCAAATTCTGGCTTCAGTAGCCATAATCAAGTGGGGAAGGAGTCAGAGGAAGTATAACTTTTCTCTCCCATACCTCCTCCCATCACTTCTCATTAGTTGGAGGAGAAATAGAAAACAGGGGAACTAGATGGATAATGAGTTAAGCACCCCTGGCTTCACTAGAATGCTTCAGGGAAGGAAGTGTTTCTGGTTTTCTCATTTCTGGTTGTGATCTCTTCATCTCCGCTGCCCTCTCCTCATGGTTAGCAAATAAGTGACAGTTGCTAGCCTATTCCATTTCTTGCTCAATCACTATAGCATCCCTGTCTCCATGTATCTTGTGTGGCTATGTCTATTTTTCTTTGAGATAAGTCTCTTTCAAAGACAATAGAACTCAGAAGTACTTGTAGGACCACATTTGTCCCTTTTTGGTCATTTTTTTTTAAAGTCACATTTGGCCTTTTTTGGTCCTCCTGCATTTTGGTTGTAACACCTCTGTAACCAACAGCCTTTAAAAAAAATTAATATCATTGAAGACTTTTATTTTTTAAACCATGTCACTTTCTGACATTTCTCACCCAAATAGAAACCTCTCTCATAAAATTAGAAAACTTAAGTAAACTTGTATAATCATACATGACAGCATAACTTCAACATATTATTTGTTTCATTTTTACTTAGTTATCTACAACTTTACTGATTTATTCTGGCAAAGTGCTCTCTCTTTGAAGTTTTTTGAGGGGCTTTGAAAAAAAGACCATAGTTATTTACCAGCATTTTGTTTTCCCAACTGAACTCTCCCTTAGGACAGCTGATGCCATGTCATGGGACAGTAAACAATGTAATGTGTTTTTCCCCTTTCACATTTCTAAGACTATGCTTTTGCTTTATTTAATTAAGTTTCTCTCTGTGTCTATGTGTCTGTCTCTGTATCTCTCTCTGTGTGTCCTCTGTCTCTCTGGCTGTATGTGTGTGTGTGTGTGTGTATGTGTGTGTGTATCTGTCTGTCTGTCTCTCAAAGGTTCATTGAAACCTTTGGTTTTGAAACATCATTTTCCCACCTCAGGTGAAAGAAAAAGGGAGCAAGCATTTAAGTACCTACTATGTATCAGGCACTGTGCCTCACAAGTATTATTTCATTTGAGGGTTCAATAAAACCCACCCCTGTAGCAAAGGGAAACAGCTGATCAAAGCCAATTGACACCCTAATCTTATGTAACAGTGTAACTATTCAATATCTTTGTCTTGGCTTCATATATACTCTTGCCATCTTATTGGCATGAATTAATCACTAATAAGTTCTATTTCTTTCTCCAAACAGTATTTTTTTTATTTAAAAATTTTTCGCATTTTGTTTTGTATATTATACTCTTTTCCCCCTATACCATGGCCTCAATAGAATCTTGTCTTGTAATAGTAAAAAATGGGTAAAACAAATTGACACCATATTCACATGTGATAGTACAGATATAAAATATTATTTCTTACTTTTTTCTTAATTTCTGCTGTCTTATTAAAGTGAACTCTCTATTTCTTTCAGCAATATTTTTTCCTACTTTTAGCTTTTATGAGAGAAAGGCATGCAAAAAGGAGCAAGAGAAGAAATAAGGAGTCTAGCTAAATAAGAAAAAGGGAACTATGTAGGATCTTTGGACTTGTAAAGAAGACTAGAAATTTAATTTGGGGAGAAGAAATTTTGGGGGAAAAACTGAAGAAAAATTGAAAACAAACAACTTTCAGGTCCAGATTCTATTTCTAACTTCTAAAATAAAAGGTTGGCAGAGAAAGATGAAGATCAAGGGAGAGCAAGGAGAATTAAGGAACAATTAAGCATGATTAAGTCATAAGGATCTGAAGAGAAAGAGTCAAAGACTCAAGAAAAAGGATAGAATAAGGTAGCTGGAAAAAGAAGATAATTTTTTAAAAAAATGAAATGGAATAAATTGTAGAGTAAACAAATTGGTTTAGTGTTTGGCAGAGTATATCACTTTGTATTAACAGGGGTGGGAGAAGCAGGATGAGGTTCTGAAGTTATTGAGACTAAGAAGAGGAATCTGGGTGGGACTGTTTTTTATTAAATTATGATAAAAAGGGCAGCTAGGTGACACAGCCTGGAGTCAGGAAGACCTTAGTTCTAATCTGGCCTCAGATACTTGCTCACTCTATGATTCTGAGCAAGTCCTCAACCCTGTTCACCTCAGTTTCCTCATCTATAAAATGAACTGGAGAAGGAAATGGCAAACCACTACAGTATCTTTGCCAAGAAACCCACATGCAGGGTCCTGAAAAGTCAGACACCAACCAATCAACAACAAAAAATATAATGGAGTGAAGAAGGTTCTGAATGGTAAAGTGTAAATATCCACAGTTAGGTGTATATAAATAAACAAATAAGACTGGATATCTCAGTATGGAGAGCAGGAATAATTTTGCACCAATCTGCATTAAGGAGAGGATGTTTGCATTTCTGCCTCCTACAAGTGACTCCTCACTATTTGTTCCAAATAGTATAGGCCATTCAACTTCTTGAAAAGTCAAAGACACTCAAGGAACTCTTCCTAATTCCCTAAATTGTGTGATGCAATGAAGAGCTGCAGAGAGGAAGAAAATAGAAAGAAGGTCTCAAGAGATGGGGGGGGGGAAAGAATCTGAAATTGAGTAGAAGAATTTTGTCAAGAAGATAAAGAATAAAAGTTTGTCATACAGAAGAGTAAGAGAGAGAAAGGAAAAGTATATAACTAAAGGAGAGAGAAAGGAGAAAGGAAGAGAAAGGTAATAAAGGAGAAGAAATGAAGGAGAGGGAATGAGGAAGAGGGAGACAGGAAGACTCAAGGGAAAGAGTAGAATAAGCTGGGAAATAAGATATACAGTCACTAGGGTATAGAAATCCATCTTGCCCTACTAGAAAGTTGGGGTGGGGGCAAGAGGGAAGACATAAGAGAGAACAGATTGGGGGAAGGGGTATTCGGTAGGCTTGCTATATTGGGGTGGGGGTAGGAGAAAGACTGGGAGAAAATTTGTAATTCAAAATCTTGTGGAAATGAATGCTGAAAACTAAAAAATAAATAAATAAATTGGAAAGAGTAGAATAAGGTAGCTGGAAAAAACAAGATGATTTTTTTTAAAGTAAATGGAACAAGGGAGACAGAGAAACAAAAAGACAGAGAATTTTGACGTTCTTCCTGAAAAGGTAGTTTCTCTGCCTAAGAGAGTGGAAAGAATGCTGATTTTGAAGTTCTATACTTAGAGTCACGAGACGAGTTCAAATGCTTTGTCACTAGCTGTTCAAGTTGGACAAATGACCACATCTTTCAGACTTTCAGTTTCTTCATCAATAAAATGAAAAGATTGGATTAGATGACCTCTAAGATCCCTTCTGTCTTGAAATCTATGATTAAATGATTATAAAATAAATAGTAGGGACAATAGAGTAAAGCTATAGTTAGGTAAGCCACAAATAATCTCTTATCTGGTAATAGGTTATCTGAAAAGGATCTTAGGAAGAAGAAAAGAGTAATAAAGGTCAGTAACTCCCCTGTCTATGGTATTTAGGGCAGTTATCTAATAATTGACATATTTGAGAGGAATGCTGGAACCAAATAAGATTGTTAAATTTTCAATGTGAGCATTTATACCTCACAAATCTACAGGGGGAGGAGGAAGGTGACAGGAGATGAATAGTAAAGTATATAACATTTCTGAAAAAAAAAGCATCAAGAGTATTAAAGCTCAAAATCAACTGAGTATGGCAAGAGAGAGTAAAGAGTATAGAAAGTTTTGTGTCTATCTTTTTATGGAGTTTTTAAAAATTTATTGTAGAAAAGAGAAAAATAAAATAAAGGATTGTATTGTTGCTTGGATAGATGAAACAACTATGACCAACCACAGACAGAAGATACAGCTACCCTATACTTATTTTGTGTCTACTTTCTCTGCCAAGGAGAGTAACATTTTGCATGAAAATGAAAACAACAACAACAAAAAAATGGATGATGTAGTTGCTACCTAAAATAAATCAGGAAATAGTAAGAACCTATCCATCTCCAATTAATTGAAGTCACCTGCTCCAGATGAACTATATCCTTGGAGACTGAAAGAAGCAGGATATCAGTTTCCTAAACCAGTGTCAGTGAGCTGAAAGATCAGAAAGAAAGAGACCAAGAAAAGGGAAAGACAAAGGAGGAAGGGGGAGAGGGAGATAAAAGGATAGATGGACAAATTGAGATAGATGAATATTGATAAAGATGGAAATAAATAAATATTGTTAACAGAAATAGGGCACTTTTAAGAGAATGTTCTGATAAGCACGGGGAATATAAACACATGCAAAAAAAGAAAAAAGTTTCTACCCTCAAGGAGCTTAAATTCTAATGAGAGAGAATATATGGAAAGTAATTAAAAGATGGATTGTTCCCACTCATGTGGAGGCAAAATATAAAATTCTGGAGGCAGGAATAGAAATTGAAGAAAAGTGATCATGGCTGGCCTGGGCACTCTTCAAATGGAAGTATCAGGCAGAGTGGTGATTAAAAAGTTTGAGAGACACAGTTTCTGGGTAATTTAATAATTTTATTAATAATGCCAGCATATTTATTAATAAGAGGATGATCATTTGGCCAGCTCTCTCTTAGACCAAAAATCCTTTGTGCTGGGCTCACAGTTTATATGCCCTTGGAAGAGGAGGTGTTCCTGAAGGTGGCAATCAATTCTAATTAGTTAATAATTAATGAAAGAATGAATATTATAATGAGAGTATGGATGGACCAAATCTTGGTCAAAGAGACTTATCAATGTTCCTATCACATGTCTGACAAAAGGGAGGATCCACAATTTCCTAGAACTGTTACTGCAAATGCAAATACGATGAGTGAGGAATGCACCCATTAGTCTAAATTTAGCATTTCTTTTACTGTCTTTGATTACGTCTCAGTCATGCCATCTAGATAAGTATTTTAGAAAGATTTTCCACACTGGTTGATTTCTGGATGAGGAAGTAGAAAAGGGGAAAACCTTTGGTCCTAATATGATCATTAGCTATTAATACAAGACAGAAATAATCATTTCTAATAGCAGGAACTCACCTATTGGTGAAAGGGGCCATATGACTACCTGGAGCAGTTCAAATGTTTTCCTGATTAAAAAAAAGTGAAGAGAACCAAATTGGACAGATATAGGACGGTGAAATTAGCTTCAGTTCCTAGAGAAATTTTAACAAGTTTGGGGAACCTGCAACCTCAAGGCCACATGTGGCCCTCTAGGTCCTCAAGTTTGGCCCTTTGATTGAATCCTAACTTCACAGAACAAATTCCCTTAATAAAAGGATTTGTTCTGTAAAACTTGGACTCGGTCAGTCGGCAGTACCCAAGAACCTAGAAGGCCCCATGTGGCTTCAAGACCACAAGTTGTCTGCCCTTATATCAAGAATGTCACTAAAGAGACCATTAGTGAATGTTTCTTAGAAGAAATATTGATGACAAAAAGCCAGCAAGGCTTCATCAAGAAAAAGTCAATCCTCAATAAATGTATTCTTTTTTTTTGAATGAGTTACTAAACTAGCAGGTCAGGGGAATGTTGAGGATAATGTTTACCTAGATTTTAGTGAAACATTTGATAAATTATCTTATGCTCTTCTGGTTGAAAAGATAGAGGGATATATGCTCTAGAGCAGAGGGGTCAAACACTTGGAAGCTTATAACACTCCCAGTGCTACTGAAACAGATGAAAATATAATTGGGAAATATTTGACAAAAATAAAATGCATATAAAATCTCAGTAATGTTGTCATTTAAAACTAAATCAAATATGTGGCCTGGAGGGATCTTCATGTATGGATTAGCTGCACTAGTTTCCATTTGAGTTTAATACCACCGTTCGAGGGGGTTATTCAGTAGTGGTTAAATTGTGGGACTCATAGAGTAGTGCTTAATTGGTCAACATCCTCTTGGCAATAGGTCTCCGCTGGAGACCCCCAGAGATTTGTATTTGACATTATGTATGCTATTTAACATCTTTACAATGACTTGAATAAAGAAATAGGTAGTATACTAATCAAATCTGCAGGTGATACATAACTAGAAAAGCTAGCTAAGACCCTCGGTATAAGAATAAGGATCCACAAATAGTCTGACAGGACAGATCATAGGGCTAAATCTAATAAGATAAAGTACAACACCAATTCAAGAAAAATCAACTTAAGTGCATGATTGGTGAGGTATGCTTAGAAAGCAGTTTGCCTAAAAAGATCCGAGGGATTTAGTGAACTACAAACTCAATATAAGTCATCAGTTTGATGTGGCAGCCAGAAAATCCATTTTGATCTCAGGCTGCATTGATAATTGGAGCTTAGAAATAAGGAGATGATAGTACCTTTGTGTTCTACTTCGGAACAAATCTGAGTATTTCAGTCTGTTATAGGTGCCGTAGTTTAAGAAGACAGATAAGATTTAGAACATTCAGAGGAAGACAGTCATGTTATATGAGGATAAACTGAAGAAATTGAGGGGAGAAGTTATTTGCCCTGGAGAAGAATAGGTTCAGGGGTACACAATAGCTTTGTTCAAATATGTGAAAGGCTCTCAAGTGGAAGAGGGAACAAATTTGTTCTGTTTGGCCCCAGAGAGCAGAATTGGGAACCATAAGTTGCAAAGTGGTACATTTAGGTTTGATGTCAGGAAAATTTTGGTAATAATTAGATCTGTTCAAAAGTGAAATGCGCTGCCTGTGGAGGTAGTAGCGTCCTCCTTCTCCAAGGTTTTTGGGTAGAGGCTAGATGACCTGCATTCAAGTACCAACAATGTAGCAGGCACTGTGCTAAGTATTTTTTTAAAAAATATTATCTCAGTCGATCCGTAAAACATCCCTGTGAGGAAAGTGTTCTTATTATTTTCATTCTACAGTTGAGGAAACTGAAGTAAACAAGAGTTTAAGTAACTTGCACAATGTAACAAAGCAAGTAAGTTTTTAAGGCTGGATTTGATATCAGGTTTTCCTCATTCCAGGCATAGGGCTTTACCCCCTGTGCCACCAACTGACTCATACATCACAGTAGCTGGTCACTGATTTCCTTCCTAATTCCGAAATTCTGGTAATTCCTTTTCTACAGTGTTTTATAGATACCATTTAACACATAGATGCATGTCCTAGAGAAGGAAATGGCAAACTATTCCAGTCTCTTTGCCAAGGAAACCCCAAACAAGGTCACAAAGAATCAGACATGACTGAAGAAAAACTGAAAAAAAGGCAAAATGTGTGTTGTGTGTAAAGAAAATCAAGAAAAGAAAACCAACTGACACTTAAACCCCATCTGAAAGTATAATGTTGTGATATTCTTCAAGTTAATAAATTTTTTTATAAACTGCTGGTCTCAAGTGAAATGAGCATGGTAATTGTGGCCAGAGAACCAGCCCAATAAAATAAAAGGATCAAAGGACACCAGAGGGATTAGTTATTCAGACTGATCCATGTTGCAATGTGAGAGTAAGGAGGCCAGGGATCTCTCCTCAACTGCCACAGGGAGTCAGACACTAGACAGAATATCAATGCCCATGCATAAAAAAAGCATCATGTTCCCATTCATTTTAGATTCAAAATATACTACACATCATCTGACAACATCATTCACCTAAATATAATGGAAGTCACATAGGGTGGAGCTCAACTGTAAAAGCAACAGAAATACCTGTTTCTCTTCCTCCATCACTTTGTTAATTTTTTCACCTATCTTCTTTTCTTTTTTCATAAACCAAAAATGTCTTTAGTATTAGGCATTGTGAACAGTAGTTAAAGGTTGAAGATAATCCCTATAATTAAACTACTGATATTATGGCATAATGTAATGGCATTGTGGCATAGCATACTGTGATGGCAAGCAAAGTAGTACTTTGATTGTTTTAGCTATTCAAGTGCCTTTGAGTCTCACTTTTGATTATATTAAGAGTCTTTGTTGGAAATAGTATACTTTGCATTGCCCTTAATAGGCCTAAGGAAATTTGAAGACCTTCACTGCCCTTAATAGGCCTGGGGGAATTTGAAGACCTTCCCTACCCTTAGTGAGCCTAATGTAATCACATGGAGCCCATAGTGGGAGAAGCTTGGCAAAAGAGTGCAACAGAAAGGGTAGAAAAAGAAGCGTGGAACAGAAAAGAGCAGAGCAAAATTGGAATAGCATTGGGAGAGAGCAGAGCTATGAGGGAGAATGTTTGTGATGCTGATACTCTGTCTATTCTTCCGTCTGTGTTGATGTTACTTTGTCAGATAGAAGCATTCTGTCTATTGATTTGTGTACTTTGTCAAACAGAAGCACTCAATCTGTTGATCTGTGTTAGTGTCACTTTGTCAGATAGGAGTTCTCTGTTGATTTGTGTTGATTTCTCAGACAGAAAGTGAATTGAGATGATAGTGCTGGTAATGTGTGTAAACATTGTTGTAGTTCTGTTAAGCTTAATGTGTGTAAATATTGTTGTAGCTCTGCTAAGTTTAATGTGTGTAAATATTGTTGTAACCCTGCTAAGCTTTGTCTTCCTAGAAAGAAACTATGAAGGGCTTGGAGCAGAGCAGTCCCTGCGAGCTAAGATATGGAACAGGATCAGAGAGCTGCCTACTTGTGAATCCAGGCAAGAGCTGGGAGAAGTCAGCCCATGGGGTTTGAAAGTCAGCCTCCTGTTGAAATGAAAGGAAAGAGGACTTTACTCGGATACTCTGTATTAACTGATGAGATCTATAACTTACTGTAACCTAAGGGTGGATGATGTTTGTACTTTCTGCTACCCCTTGAGGATGATTGGCTTAAGGATGATTGGAAGCCAGCCTCCAGTCAAGATGAAAGAGGACTTTACTTGGATACTATGTATTGACTGAGGAGATTGTGGCATACTGAATGATATGTTTTGTTTAAGACTATGTGGCCACCTTCATAATAAGTTGCTAAGTTATGCTGTTGTGAATGTTATGCTTTAATTTCTTGAATATTATGCTGTAGCTTATTGCTGAATAAATAAAGAGTTCACTATACTATGCTATTAGACCCTTAAATTTATTCTCAACAGCAGTCCTCAGGAGAGCTGCTTATGATTGACTTTACATATAGATACACTAGACTTATTCTTTACCTACCACATGTTAATTATAATAATAGAATGGCTAACATTTTTATAGACTTTAAAGTTTGAAAAGTAATACACATATGTTATTTCACAGTATCTTCACAAAAATCCTGGGAAGAAGGTACTACTATTATCCCCATTTTACAGATGAGGAAACTGAGTCATACAGACATTAAATGATATGCACAGATGAATATAGCTAATCAGTATCATAGCTTGGAGGCTTTGAATGCAGTTCATTTAACTCCAGGTTGTCAACAATAGAAAAAGAATATATACATAAAACAATAAAAACAATCCTTTTAAAAAAAAATTCATCACACACACACTCTCACACACACACATACACACACACACACACACACACATTTCTATATAAGTTATTGTTGTACAATGATGTTGCCCTAAATTAAAACTTGGGGACTTCACTGACAAGATTAAAAGAAAATATACTGTATCAACTTTTTTTTTTTGAGACTGCTCTCCCTATCTTGCTCAGATTGGATGTGTAGCAAACACTCAAGAGTGCAGCCATAATTCTAACAATCTGGAATTTCTGACCTGCTCCATTTCCAACCTGAGTTCTTTAATCTCTGATTAGGCAACCTGATGATCTTCCCCCCATACACACTTTCTAGAGTCTCAGCATATTTCAGGACTCTGACATATTCCATGCCAGCCTTAGAGGGAATATTTGAGTTTTAGCCCTATTGCATCTCAGAACATCTACACCAGGGGTGGTGAGGTCACATGTGTCCCTCTAGGTCTTTAAGTGTGGCCCTTTGACGCAACCCAAAGGACTGCACTTGAGGATGTAGAAGGACACCTGTGACCCAATCTAAACTCAAGTATTCCACCAGGCTCACCCCCTGGTCCCTATACAGTAATCAAGATTATGAGCATGTACCACCATCTTGCTACTAAAAAATATCAATCAATGTCCTGCATTATTAGGGTAGAAGTATTATTGATATTACCATTATTGGGAAGGAATAGAGATTGTTTTTTGCAAAAGATATGTTAAATGGATAGGATTTAAAGTGGAAACCATGTGTAATTCTTAATCATTGCATTGATAAGATATTGTAGAATAAAATAATAAAAAGATTTCATATTGCAAATGTAATCACATTTTTTCTCTACTTACTAATAGTAAAAATAAATCTGTATATATCAAATTTACATGTCCTTGAATATGTTTAACAGAGATTTTCTGCTGTTTGATAAAATAAAATATAGAATAATGACTTGCATATTGAATTTGAAGCAAGAACACCTGGGCTCAAATTCTACTTCTGTGCCAAGGAACAAGTCACTTAACCTCCTCCCTGAGTTTCGAGGTTCCAGGATGTAAATGAGAGATAATAATATCTATAGTACACACCACAGATGAGTCATTGGGAGACTCAGATGAGATGATTCATGGAAAGGCTTTGTAAACTGTATAATGATACAGAAATATTAGTTATATTACAAGAATTTTCTTATCTCACTTCATATGTCTGCCTATAATTTCTTTAAATTCATTGTATTTTTTATTTCATATAACAGTATTATACCATCATATTCATATACCATTTTTATATAATCATTCCCTAAACAATGAGAAGTTAGATTACTTCCAGTTAGTTTACTATTACAAATAGTTTTGCTAGGAAAGCATAGGCATGTTGCACCAAATCACATTCATTGAATCTTTAATAATACAATTAGGCAAAACAATGTTAAGAGAGGGGCAATAATACTCATTGGGAAAATGTTATAAATGTTTTCAATGGGCAATTAGCCTAATGATGCTTTGGTGTAGTTTTACCACTCTCTGGTGGGATGTAGTTAAAATATATTAATCCTATTAATGTATCATGATATTGGTCAAGGCAATGCTATGTCTGTAGTTTTATTTCATTATACAGTTTCTTCATAACAGCATAGAACAGTGTTTAAACATATTGTGTGAGAAAAGGGTTCCTAAGGAAATGAAAAAAGCTGGCATTGATGCGAGGGCAGAAATAAAATAAGCTTTCATTAAGTGAAAAGGGATAGATAAGGTCTAGTGTACAAGAAGAAGAAAGGCATTGGAAAAGAAAAACCTCTAGAGAGAGAAAAGGTCAGGCTGAGGTGTGAAGAGAGGCATTTAGGGCATCAGAGACCATGATGGCCTCAATTCTTTTTCAGATTTTTTCAGTGAATTGAATTGATGGGAAGTCAGTCATTAAGAAGATTAGAAGGTGACAGACCAGTGTCTTCAGAAGGAAACTAAAAAGTTATAGTCAGCATTTTGAAGCCTTTTGTCACCTTCACTGCTCTTCTCTGATTTTTCCAATTTTTCCATCTCTTCCTTGATTTGCAGTGACAAGAAATGGACTTTGTGCTAGTTTTGTAAAATTTGAAAGAAATTCTATTCTTACTTAGTGATTTTGAAATATAAGTATAAAATTCTCAAAGGCTGGTCTTCTCTATATTCTCTGTGGCTCAAAAATGTCCCAATGTTCATTATAACAAAAGTACTAGGAATTTTAACTGACAACTTTTGCCTCTTTTAAAATAAAATAAATAAGAGTCTGAAAGTACATTTCACAATAAAATAAGTAAGTGTCTGAAAGTACATTTCACAAAATGTTGACCAAACAACTAATTAAAAACTTTTTCAATGTCAGTCTTAATAATACAGTGTATTTCATTTTACTATGGAGATTGCAGTTTAATTTCTTAAAATTTTGGTATTTGACCTTTATTTCTACAAGTGATTAACTTTTGGTTATTTTCAATAGACTTCTTTACTGTGGCCTTTCTGACCTCCTATCTACTTGGGGAGAGACTTTCTTCCATTTGTTCTCTTGTCCACTAAAGCAAGGTCCCTAGCTTTCTATACTTCTGTATGTTTGGAGCCAGATTCATGCAAGATTTTTTTACTCAGATAATTCATTAGCTCCCCTTTTTCTAGTCCACTTTGGAAGATATAGTTAGCCCTCTATATATTTACCCTCATCATCTGTCTGAATTCCCATTCATATGGAGGATACATCCCTAGTCATTTTCTCTTAGATCATTCTGTTGAGAAACCTATGTGATTCCCCTGGCATCCTTCCATTAGGTCACTTGATTCTGTGAAAAATTAACAATGTATGTTGGGCAAAGGAGAAGAAAAACAACAGTAACTTTTAATTCATACCTCCTCTGACTTTTTACTCCGGGATCCCTTTAATGTTGATGTTCCCTAAGACATTGGCTATCCTTAGCCCCCTTCTGTTCACTCTCTATATTTTCTACTTCAGCACTCTCCATCATTCTTATAACAAAGAAGACTCCCAATCTCAATTTCTAGTAGTGCCCTCTCTTCTTTGCCCTAAATTGAGTTCCAGGTCCTTATTAGGTGTTTCCTTTTAGATTTTACATAGGATCTTCAATGGAAAATATCCAAGACTGAATGTTTAGGTTCAAATTATGGGCTATAAGAAGGAAGTGACTACAGAAAGGAGACTTTATTAGTATATTGTGAAGCAAGGAGTACCCTCAGGACATAGGATAGTGAATGGGATGTGAAAACTTCTCAGACTGTGTCCTGGAATCTAGTGGCAGGCTTGAGTGCCAGTTTCACCCTTCCCCCTTCATTGCTGCTGTCAATCAGCATTAAGCCCTTTTAGGAGTCTTTTGACCCCTACCCAGTCTCTGTTCTTTGTCTCCTGTCCCACCTCTGTAAGCCTCCCCTCCAAGGGGAGCCAGGGACAGCCTGACCTCACCCCTCCCAACCAATGGAAGTGAGGAACAGTAGGGAAAATATGACCCTGCTGCAGTATTAGGGTTTAAAAAACCCATTTTGCCCCATGTTGAGGCCTCCTTTCCCTGATCCATTATGGAAAGGACCACCCTCTTCCCATGGGGGAATAGAATAAAAAATTCCTGTTTTTATCCTGAGAAACCTCCGTGTTCTTGATTAAATTCTGAATGGGGGTTTGCATCCCACACAATAGTATCAAACCTTTCTGAGCGAGTGTAGTAGCTGACAGCCAGAAACCATTCTCAGCTATCTAATCACACTTCAGAGAGAGGATTTCTGACCTGAGATGCATGGTAAACCTAGTCACACTAACTAGGAGTGCATAGTGGTAGTAGGGCCCACTACCTTACTCTTTTGACCTTCAGCCCTTCTCAGTGGGAGAGGTTGGAATATCACCACATGGATTAGGTCACAAAGTTCTATACAGGTGGAGGTTTGTTTTTAAATTTTTTTCTTTTTCTTTTTTTTTTTTTTACTGAGGACTTTGTGAAAGGGAGTTTCCATTAAGGACAAAAAAATATAATTCAGCTGGTAAAGTTGGCTGAGGTTTAATCTTTATCTTCTCTGCAGTGAAAGCCGCCTACAAGATATTTCTGAGGCAGGCAGGAGTCAGGAGAAGCTAGGATAACTTAGTGTTTATTACACACTACCTTCACTCAATTCTTCAGCACTCCATATCACCTATACCATAGCCATGATTTCCTAATACTTTTCCCTATGGCAAATTTCTCCCCACTCCAATTCATCCTCTACATAATTATAAATAGGATCTTCCTTAAGTGAAAGCCAACAGTGTTTGGCCAATTGCAAAATCATGGGAGTCTCTTTCTGTGTTTGGATCCTTTCACCTAAAACGAAAGAATAAATGCTGAGGCAAAAAAAGAAGTCTTGCCTACAGTCATATGTCACATCTCCCCTGGTAAGGAGAAAGTATAAAGTTTATCCTTTTACACTATCGTCACTCACTTTATACCATCAGCACAAAAGGCAAACTAAGGGAGCAAAGAGAAAAATGTTCTAGGTTTTGGACACTATTATATTTCTGAAGGGCCAGCATTTCTTGCTATACTGCCAATTGAAAAGGCTTCTCCTAACCATATCAGTAATAGACCAGAACAAGTTACAGATGTAAGCACATGCTCCAAGTTTTCTCCAAGGTACTTTCATTACAGATCATTATAATTCTCTCAGAATCAGGATCTCCCATGTAGGAAATTCTTATTAGCTAAGCATGATATGCATTTGACACATGTGCAGTCCCTATTACACTGTGTAACTATATATTTGTAAATATACAAACTTTATACAAAACAAATATAACATAATTTGGGGGAGCAAAGCACTAGTAACTGAAGTGGGGATCAGAAGAGGCTTTATGAAGATGGTAATGCCTGATTTGACCTGTGAGGGGAATTAGGGCTTCTAAGATGGGAAAACAAGGGAAGAGTGGGTGCGATACAGGTAAAGTCATGAAGACAAAAGGTGGAATGCTGTATATGAGGAAAAGTTACAGAGTGTGCAGAGGGAAGTAATACATGATAAATCTGGGAGAGTAGTTTAGAGCTCAGTTGTGAAGGGAATTAAATGCCAGAGGAGATCAAGAATATTCCACGGTAGAGGTAAAAGGGTTATTTCCGTTAAATATATCTTCATCAAAATTCCCTGTGGTCAATAAGATGGTTACAGAAACTAGATTCCTATTACAGCAACTTGTTCTAAGTGGGAAGGGGGGAAAAGTCTCACATATTTCCAGAAAGGAATGAATCAATAACTATTAATCATATCCAATGATAAACCATCAACTAAGGTGATTTGCTCCTTACTGGAGTAGTAACTTTCTCATAAAAAAGACACATGCCTTATTTCCTTTGTTTTTATGGCTGGTTAGTTTTGCTTTATTTTTCATGCAAAAGCTACTCACATATCATAGGTTTGGGGGGTTGGAAGGGAGTCTAACGGCCATGTAAGTCAATTCATAGCTGAAAGGAATCCACACAATTAATAGACACGTTGTCTTTTCCTGTGGGGAGCCAACAGAGACAAAACCAGGACTCAGATAAAGATCTTGTTGGTGTACCTATCCAGGTGACTGCGGCTTGAAAGGGCTGGTGCCCTGGGAATATACTTTAAAGGACTTTTGTTTGAGACTCTGACATCAAGGCCTTTGCCCCCAAACTCCAGACACCTAAAAAGACATGTCCCTTATTAAATTATCCATTCTGTGTTGGTTCCAGTATGTAACAGACTAAGGACAATGATCACACCTAGACAAACCTAGATGCTCTGAAGCCTGCTCTCTTTTGCATCCTCTTTGTTATAACTTTAAAAAGGCTTACTGACTTTCCAAAGACCTGTTGACTTTCCCAAGACTTTTTGGTGCCTAGAATTAAGGAGCCTGATTTTATCTGAGCTACTTCCAGGATGTATCAGACTATTGTGATGATAAAACTATGATAATATCCCAGGATATGACAAACTAAGCTTATTGATGAGAATACTTAAATTTTTGTCTTTTGTATCTTTAAAAATCTTGTTCAAATCATCATTAAATGGAGTTCGTTCCTACGAACTACCCACCTGGTTAAATTCTCTCTCACATCTGTGCTCACACTTGGGGCTGGTACCACACAACATTTTCCTGAAGACTTCCAAGGACAGGGAACTTACAGCCCCCAGAGGCAACCAAATTCTCTTTTAGACAGCTCTAATTACTAAAAAAGTATTTGCTTACTTTGAGCTTAAATTTCCCTTTGTTTCTTTTTGTTCCCAAGTAGAAATGACAGAAACAAGAAGATGAATTTCTACAAATTTATCACCACTATGGGAATAGCCCCCTATATATGGTACAATGTACCATAGAGAAAAAAACAACATGGGGTCAAATGCAATATATACGTACACATATATATGCACATATACATACATGTATGCTTATGTGTATTTATACATATTGTGTATATTAGATCGCATTATTATATAATGTACTATTGTTTGTTATTGTTTGTCCTTCATTCCAAAGAGGACCAGGGGCATCAGGAAGGTGATGTCATGACTTACAAGTGAACTGGATTTGAGGGAGACAAAACTGTGCAGAGTCATCATTCTCCTTCTCTCCTCCAAGTCATCTGAGACCAGGGGCAAGACATAGGTCAAGACAACTGGCAATGGCCCCAGATACAGTGGGAGACCTTGGTCTTTTTAAGCTAAAGTCTTTCCCAGGTCTCAATTTCTCTGAGGCAATGCCCATTCAGTAATTAAAGGCTGAATAAGAATTGAGGCAAAAATGACCTAGTTTGCCTTTACAGATGAATCCTGAACTATTATATATATGTGTGTATGTATATATACATATATGTGTATATGTGTCTATATATGCACGAGTATGTATATGTATGTCTTTGAAATTATAGGTCCATTACTCCCCACCCAAAAAGAAGTATTTTATAAATAAAAATGTAATGTTTTAATCAAGAATTAAGATTTGAAGGAGATATATATTTAAGAGACATTTGAATAGGAAATGGCTAAAGGGAATTCTTTTAAAAGTAAAACTTTTGGGAATTAAGGTTCTAATTAGTATTCTGCAGAAAAATCTGCATAAATATTTTTCTGATCCAATAGAAATTAGTCTGTTTTCTGAGTTTATAGAAACTTTCCCCTTAAAATGAAAAGGAGAATCAATCAAGTATTCCTGTTCTTTTAAATTTCTACTTTTGAAGGCAAAAACTTCATTAAATACATTACTCTTCAGTAAATTGGTCTCTACACTAGGAATGGAAAGGAGAGAAGTAATGCATAAAAGTTTTCCATACAAATGAGAGTTATTGAGGCTAGTCTTTGTAACCAACAGAGACCTCAGTCAAATCTATATTCACTCAGGAGTCTTTATTCTTTTATTGTCATATATTGGGGTATCCTACATGCATGAGGTAAGCCTATAGGCAATTACAAATGCATGTGTTCACGTAAAAGTTTTCTAGCAAGAGATACCAAACTGTTTATTTTCACCAAGAACTGATGGTACTTGCCGTTCCAAAAGTCCTAATCACCAAATGTATCATTAAGGGGAGAGTCATAAGAAAAACAAACCAGATATTTTAAATAAGTGGCAGCATTTATCATTAACCTGGCACCAATATAAGAGCATTTAGTAGATAATATAACAACACAGGTAAGAACTTAATAGTTCATTAACAAGGAATTAGATATTCTATCTAATTTGCCCAGAGACAAATGGGTACAAATTACAGGGAATCAGATTTTAAACATAATAAGTGGTGTACAAAAATGGAATCAATCCATCAATACACATTTATCAAACACCTGGTATGTACAAGCACTCTGTTAATCATGAGATATTAAGTGAAGTAGTCATTGCCCTCAGGGCACTCCCATTCTAACAGAAGAATGGGCAAAAGATCTCTCAAGGTAGGGATTTAAGCAAAGGTTGAATGACCCTACTGAGATTGAAGAAATGATTCACACAAAGGATTAAGATAGAGAAGCACTGGACTAGATGACTAATAATTCCATTTCTGAACCTAGGTTCCTATGTTCCTATAAAATATAAGTGAACTTTATATGATGCAAAACACTGGAGTGAATAATAAAAAATTCAATCTTCCTAGTGCTTTAACTCAAATGATGCTACCTAGAATCACCCAAATTAATATTATTGGTTTCTCTTAATATACAGTTCTTTGATATTACCCTTTAAAAATAATTCATATCTCATTTTAATGATGCATTTTCCTGATGAGGGCATAATCTATGAAGAAATTGATCTTCGTGTTTACTATTATTCATTTTAGTTCTCAAGAATTAAATCAAGTTCTTTTGAGAAGTAAAACTACTTCAGGAAGATATTCTGATCATTTAACAAGACTTCAAATATGTTATACAGTTGAATTTTAGTTTAAGTTACACTTAGGAGTTTTACATTTTCCTAAAAAACGTGATTTTTTTTCCCCTCATGAGTTTCTTCATGCCTTCTAATAAAACATGCAGCCTATTCAATCATGTTTAGCTTTAGGATTAGTATTAGACAAACCTTAAAAGATTCAGTTTGGTCCCTGAAGCTCAAACCCAACAGAATTCTGAGATTCAGGTCAGGAGAAAAATATAACCTGAAAAGGAACATATAAATATTCTTTGCATGTTGTATCTGCGTTTCTGAAGCCAGAGGAACATCTTTGGGGACTTTTGTGCACTCAATAATAAGAGCAGATGCTGGTCTAGTAGCTCATCAATGTTAGGTCTTTAAACATGTGGGGCGCAGAGGGCTGGAGAGTACTAGGGGGCATTGAAAAACACTACTTTAGAGAAAATTAAGCTTCCTCCATTGCTGAAATTTGTTACTTTCTATGCTTTCCGGAAAGGTTCCTCAGAATAGGATGTCTTTACTTATTTCCTACTTCTACAGGCATTAAGGAAAAAAAATCCACTATTACAGAACTCATTGTGACCTCTGACATGGTGACACAGTAAAATTAGAGAGCTGATTGAGACAGATTTTATGTCTTCTCTTGTTGTTGTTCTTATTTCTTTGTTTAGTTGTGTTTTTTCTTGGGGGACGAGGGGGTGGATATGACCAATATGGAAATTTGTCTTGCTTCACTCTAAATAATTGCAGCCAAGGGAAAGTTTTTTCTTGTTTTCTAAATTAGAGAAGAGGGAAGGAGGAAGGAGGCAAGTTGCTGCTAAATGCTGAAGACACAAACTAAAAAGCAGAAACAATCTTTAAGGAGTTTATATTCTCTGGGGCAGGGGAGAGTGGAGAACATATATATAATTCAGTACACACATGATAAATACTGAGTGGCTGGAAGGTAGATTTAGAGAAGACATTATCAGCTAGGGGTAACTGGGAAAAGTCTCCTGGAAGATATAGAATTTAAACTGGGTCCTAAAGGAATTCAGGGGTTTTAGGAGAAAGTGTGTTCCAGGCATAAAGGAAGGACAGCCAGTGAAAAGACAAAGACAGGAGAAGAAATTTGTCCTTGCCTTGCTTGGAAAAGCTGGTGGGTCCACTAGCAGTACTTCTCATTGTTTGTCCTTCATTCTCAAAGAGGACCAGTAATATCAGCAGGATGATGTCTTGACTTGCAAATGAACTGGATTTGAGTGAGGCAGAGCTGAGCAAACTCACCAGCCTCACTCCTTCTCCAGTGTCATCAGAGTTCCTGTGGCAAAACATAGGTCAGGTAGATTGGCAATGGCTCTGATGCATTGGGAGACCTTGGCCTTTCAAAGCTAAGTCTTTCCCAGGTCTCAGTTTGTCTGAGGCAATATCCATTCAGTAATTAAAGGATAGGTAAGAGTAGAGGCAAAAAAAAAAAAAAGGTCTATGTCTTCACAAAAGAATACATCTGGAAGGGGGAGACCCCTCAGAGTTTCTGGGCAGAATAGAAACAATTGCTATTTATACTCACTGTATCATCAAAATGCAAACAATGAGCAAGGGAGGCGTAGTTTGAGACCT
Source organism: Pseudochirops cupreus (assembly GCA_028627135.1). Classification (NCBI taxonomy): domain Eukaryota; kingdom Metazoa; phylum Chordata; class Mammalia; order Diprotodontia; family Pseudocheiridae; genus Pseudochirops; species Pseudochirops cupreus. Next base: position 111,982,934 of record CM053580.1, read on the forward strand.
CTTATTGGCCAATCAGTGAGAGCTAGAGGGTTTGGGGTGTAAAGGTATGTCTATTTGAATCCCAGTGGGTTTTATCAAAGCCTGGTTTTTCTGAACTATATTTCAAGAAATCATAAATGAAAAACTACATGAAACAAAAGAGTTAATTTTTCCAATGTCGCCAAAAAAAGATAGAATAACTATGTAGGGAAGAAAAAAAAATCTAGCCCCTCAACCCCATGATATCTTGCAAAGAATAAATGATCAAAATTTATATTCCTTTGAACAGAACACCCACATATAAGAGTATGACTCCCCAAATGGACAGAGGGCAAGTAGTAGTAGTGTTAGCTTGGAGGAATGAGGAGTGGCTAGACATCAGAGAGAAAGTGAAAGATAACAAAATAGTACTACCTCCCATATACAGTTGCTCTTTTTCACCTTCACCATAGACCAGTAAGGAAGAACTGGTCACAACAGGACTTCCAGGAAGGGCAGTTTTGCCAGAGAAGACCCCATATTTGTACTGAAGTTGCCTTTATGGAGATTTACATAATCTATGGGATTAATGGTCTGACCACATCGTTTCCCCTATGCAATTAACTTTGGTGGCTTTGTAATACCTCTGGCATTGAATATAAAGTGCTCAGCTTCGCATTTAAAACTTTTCATGACCTGGCTTCTTCTTACTTTTCCAACTTTGCTCCTCTCCACATACTTTAGGATCTTGCTACACAATCCTACTTTTAGTTCCTCCATCTCTAGCCTTTGTACTATTTCTCAGGCCTGGAAAACTCTGTCCCCTCACCTCCACCTGCTGATTTTTCCAGCTTCCTTTAAGATTCAGCTCAAATGTCATCTTTTTCAGGAAATCTTTCCAGGTACCCTAGTTCTAATGTTTCTTCAAGTTAATTTATATCTACTGTCTCTCTCTCTCTCTGTATATATGCACACACACACACGTATATATACATATATATATATATATACATATATATATATATATATATACATACGTATAAAATTTGTGCCTAGTTATTTGTAAATTATCTCTACAATTAGAATGTAAGCTTCTTGAAGGCATGTTTTCCTTTCTTCCTTCTCTTCTCTTCTTTTTAACTTGTTTTCTTTGCATTTTGGGTCCCGGACACATACTTGCTAAATGCTGTTAGGTTTACTGATGGACTGAAAATCTTTATCTAGACATGTCACTTCACCTGACCCTCATGAACCGCAAAATGGAGACAGAAGTGTTGTGAGGAAGGTTCTTTATAAAACTGGGAGCTTTCAATGTAAGTTACTTTGAATGGAAGAGAGTCACATGTTAGTCATTTCTCTTTCCAATAATAAATGCTTATGGAGTGAGTTAATGAGACAGGCAATTAAATTTCTAGCAAGAATTTGCCACCAGGAAGCCTTCCTTTCTTAGGGCTGTGAACACACAATTTTAGCCACATCACTCCATAGTATTTGGACTGTGCCAGAAAACTTAGGGATTTTCCTTTTGAAAGTTGGCTAACTCCATTTTGAGGAGTGTTCTATAGGAGGGTTAAGGCTGAATTAGTTTAGGTATATAAGTTAATTACCAAATGGAACCTATAAAGTTGGTTAACCAGAAATAATTGCTTCTATTAAGTTGGTTGAAATCTCATCTTAGACAATTTATAATATGAAAATTAGTATGATGTCTACAAAATGGTTGCAACTCTATTTCTTTCCCTACAAAAGTGAGAATTTCATGTCTGAATCAGAAATCCTATAAAAACAGCCATAATTCTTCTTGAACAGAAATTAACTAAATTGATTTCTTCTTTAGCAGAAAGTAAGCTCAACTGATCTAATACAGTTTTTTAAATCGTATTTTATTTCTGTTGTTTACTGAAAGAACTTGACACATGACATACATCAGATTAGGTCATAGTAATACAATGGTCTTATTTTTTGAAATGCTCTGTATGTGAAATAGTCAGTGAAGGAAAATACGTTCAGTAAACCAGGGACAGAATCCAATACTAAGCAGTAATTGAAAAAGATGCGTTGCTTGGAAACTGCTGAGAATACAGCTTTGTTTCAGCTGAAGAGTAATACAAAGTATGCATTAAAATAATAAAAACCTTTCCCTCTACCTCCCCCTCAATGCAATTGATGAGAGTTTTAATAAGCTGTGACAGAGAACTTCGAACACAGTATTTCAGTCCTATATTTCAGTTCAGCAAGAGACATCCTACAAATATTAGAAGATTTATATTGAAGCTTAGTTATGCACCTTAAGAGACTTGAGATAGAGTTATTAGGTTATGGGTGCATAAACTGGACTCATATTAAGGGTAATGAAATATTTCTCCTAAGAATAATGATGCTTTCAGAAAAAAGAGTGCATCTAATCAGAGGTGTTGCGCACCATTGAGTTTTTGTGCAGGCAGGGGCCTTGCTGTTTAAAAGCTGTTTGGTGGCATTTGCAATTGGATGCAATTATTAAACAATATAAAATGTTAATTTGTTTCCTGATAACAGGATTGAGTCCCTTCACTCCTACCCAACCTCACAATGGGATGACCCTGAAAGTTAATGAAAATAAAGATGAACACATACCAGGAGCAAAGCCATAATGTACTCCCAATGACTGTTCCACTTTTGTTCACCCACATCATTATCTCAATTGAGTTAAGAAAATAACTGCATAGAATTGTTTAGATTCTAATGATGTCAGTGGTCACCTCTATATTTCTAAAATTTCATACATTTTGACATCTAGTATGATTCTACTAAAAATCCCCAACAGAAACTTCAAGGGTGAGATGATTGAATAATTTACAAGGACACCCTGTTATTGAGGCAACTTTGCATAATGAAGAATAAATGAGTAGCTCTTCTGCTTACTATGTCAGTGACCTGGGACAAATTATTTAGCATCCCTGTGCCTCAGTGGCCTATTTTGCAATATGAGTGGGTTGGACAAGAAGATCTCTTAGATGCCTTAAACATAGGATATTAGAAAGGAGGCTAGACGCAGAATCCAGATGTCTGGATTTCAAATCCTGTCTCTGACATTTACTACATGTATAACCTTGGGATAGTCATGTGACTTCTCTGGGCCTCAGTTCCTTCATCTGTAAAGTGAAAGGAGTGGGCTAGATGACCTCAAAGATACCTTCTGGCTACAAATTTAAGATTTTTTAAAAAATTATTATATTATGAGGCAGCAAGGTGGAGCAGTGAATAGAGCACCTGCTCTGGAGCTGGGAGGAACTGAGTTCAAATTCAGCCTCAGATACTTAACGCTTATTAGCTTTGTGACCCCTTGTCAAGTCATTTAACTGCTGTCTCAGCTTCCTCAACTGTAAAATGGGAATAATTATAGCATCTACCTCACAAGGTTGTTGTAGGAATAAAATGAAATAATATTTATAAACTGCTTTGCAACATTCAAAGTTCCATATTAATGCATTATTGTTAACCTTATTATTACTATTTCTCTAGATTAGGATTTTTTTTTTTAAACTGGGCTCCACAGAGAGATTATAGGGAGTCTGTGAAGTTGGATGGGGTCAAATGACATCTTTATTTTCACTATCCTTTTATTTTTTTGTAGTCTTGAGGATTTTATTTCATTAATTTAAACACATTATTCTGAGAAAGGGTACCTAGTTTTCCCCAGAGAACCAAAGGAGTTCATGACATAAAAAACGTTAAGAACTCCGATTCTAGATTTTTTTTTTGCTTCATATACTAACCAACTAACAACAACAAAAATCATTGAAAGAAATGTGATTTAAAGACAAACAAATTCATAAAGTTTGAACATTTTTATTAATTCATTTTAATTAATGTATTTTAAACTTAAATACAAAATAAGAAAAGAAAAAATGCAGTGTCACGTACAGCAGAATGTAAGAGAGTATTCAAAATATACAGTAATAAATTTCCATTTCAAAGAAGACTATACAATAAATACTATACATTATGCTCAGAGCTGTCGATCTCTTTTTTGCTTCCTTGTAAGCTTTCTTTTGTTCTCTGCTGTGCAGTTTCTACTTTGTTCTTTTTTCCCCTTCCTCCATCCCTCCCCCAAGAAGGCTACCATCAAATGTAAGTGTAAGTAAGATATATACATACACACACATATATACACACATACATATACACATGTATACACATATATACACGAACATATACATACACATACATATACTTAGATATTTACAATCATACTTCTATATAGATATATACATTAATATGCATCTATATAAGACCATACTATATTTGTTTGTCCTCTGTTTCTCCGAAGATGGATAACATTTTCCTTCATAAGCCCAAATCTTTCCATATTTTTCTAGGTCCACCAACTCATCACTTCCTATGCCTCAGCAGTATCCCAACTATATACCATATTTTAAATAAAGTGCAGTTATTTTAATTATCCTAAAGCAATATTGATTAACATGGCTCACATAGAGGATTGTTTCCCTCTTCTTTTCTTTTTTTTTTTCTTTTTGGAGGGGGAAGGTAGGGCAATTGGGATTAAGTGACTTGCCCAAGGTCACACAGCTAGTTGTGTGTTAAGTGTCTGAGGCTGGATTTGAACTCAGGTCCTACTGACTCCAGGGCCAGTGCTCTATTCACTGTGCCACCTACCTGGCCTGAGTGTTGTTTCCCTATTTTTCTCTTTTGATTAAGTCTATTTTAGCCTCAACTTTGTCTGAGATCATGATTACTACTCCTGATTTTTTTTCCTAATAAATTCTAGGTCTGATCTTTATTTTATGTTTTTGTGTATATCTTACTTCCTATCCCTTCTGACTCCTCTACTTTACTCCTCTACTCCTTGCCCTCTTATTACTTAACCTACTCCCCTCCAAAGATCCCTACTTTATTGTCTCCTCTCCCCAGCCTTTTCCCTTACCTTCTTGTTTCTTTATGAATTTACAAGACTTCTATAGCCTTAAAAATATGTTATTCCCTCTTTATCCCATTCCTGTGAATCTCAACACTTTTCTATAGCCACCTTATCTTGTGCTCTCGGTGTCTTACTTCTTTATGAATTTAGAACACTTTTATTGCCTTCTAAATGTATACATTGTTCTCTCTTTACCCAGGTCCAATGCGTGTAGGGTTCCCTCTACAATTCCTCCCCTCATCCTCTCACCCCTTCCTATCATTTATTTCTCTCTGTATTTAGAAGAGTTTTATAACCATCTAGATATATATGCATTGTTCCCTCTTTAACCCACACATGATGTTCTCAGATAGGGTTCCAGAACTACCAGCCCTCCTTCCCCATCTTATTCCTCTATGTCAGTTCTTCCTCTTGAACCTCATTTGTATAAGATAATTACTCTATTTACCTTTTTTCCTAAATAGCTTTACTTTTTAGAATCACATCATACTCAGGTTTACCCTCAGTCTTTCTTTCAAACTACCCAATTACTAATAACAATCTTAGACATACATTTTGCATCTCCTCACATAAAAAGCAAACAATCCATCCTTATTGAGTCCCTCATAAATACTCTTTGATGTGCATCTTATATTTCTCTTGGATCTTGTTTGTCAAATTTTCTATTAAGCTCAGGGTTTGGGGTTTTTTGTTGCAACAAAATCCTGAAAGTCTGACAATTTATTGAACATTCATTTTTTTTCATTCAGGATTATGCTTAAGTTTGTTGGATATGATATTTTCAGCCACAGCCTCAGTTCTTTTGTTCTTCACTATGTAGTGTTTAAAGACCTATGGTATTTTATAGTCACCCCTGCTAGGTCTAATTGGGTGATTCTAATTGTGGTTTCACCAGATTTGACTTGTTTGGTTTATTTCTTCTTTTTGCTCATAATATTTTCTCTTTGAGGTAGGGGTTGACATAAGAACTTTTAATACAATAAGCAACTATAATTCTAGCTCAGCAGTAATGAAGCATGTTATCCACTTCCTGAGATAAGTGATAGACTCCAATTGAAGAATGACACATACATGCACATACACACACACATATATCTATATCTTTATATTTCCAACATGACCATCATAAGCATTTGTTTTGCTATGTGAATATTTGTTATGAGAGTTTCCTTTTTCTTTTTTTTCTTCTCCAATGGAATACCAGAAGTGGTGAGAGAGTGATTGCATCTTTTAGTTGGATGCCAGGCTTTTTTTATTTTTAAATGTTTTAATTCTCTTAAGAATCAACATCAAATTATTGAACTTTTGTTCTTATTGGTAATTGCATCAGATTTTATTGGTAATTGCATCAGAGCCCATATATTATTTATATATTATATGTCTGTATATGTATTCATGTGAATGTGTATATGAATTTGCATATATTCACCTATACATGTACATCTATATGTGCATGTATAGATGTATATACACACAGCTATGTTGTGAAAAAACCCAAACAACATGGCATATAGCAAAAAAAAGTATCATAAAAAATGGTTCATTCCATTTAAAATCCAAATGTTCCTTTTTATAGACTATAGGTTTAGAGTGCTCTATGTCCATACAGTAGGATTCCTCAAAAAAAGATCATTCGTTACTGAGTTAATTATATTAACAACTACATTCTAAGACTTTTCCAACTCATAACCTCCATCATGTCAACTCTTATTCTTCACTCATTTTTTGACCATTTTTCCCTACTTTCTTTTTTTTTTGTTTGAAAGTACCCTTGATTTCAACAAAAATCTTTAGCAAGCAAATCTGATTGTTAGAGCTAGCTAGAAAGAGATAATTGAGATGTAAAGATTATATACATTATTAGAACAAGTATAAATTATAATCAGAGTTACTTGGTTGAAGGAGTTATTAATGTGATTAGTCAGTTAACATAGTATAATGGAATAGGTGAATGTCATACTTATTATCAGAAAACAAGGACATGAATCCCACGTGCAGTGCCTATTTGCTGTGTGACAATGGGTAAATTTGTGAATCCTCTAAACCTGTTCCCTCATTTGAAAAGAGTGATACAAAATACTCACATGACCCATTTATCAGGGTTCTGAGGACACTATTTTAAAAACATTGAAGTGCTACAGAAATTGGTTGTTACGATGGTAGTTTCCTAAAAGCTTTGTCATTGTGTATATTTTGTGCTTTCCATTAGACTGATTAGTTTGCTATCTATGATGGATAGAGAAATATCATTTAGAAAGGCACATGCTATACCCATGTTGGATGAGCAATTTAAATTAGTCATTTAAAAAATTATTGGTGGCTACATTAAGGACAATCAGTACAAGATTACATATTGGGAAACAAGTGAATTTAGTGTATTTCATTAATGAATGATAGATTCATATCCACGAGAAAAAATAAAAATAGTAAAAGAGATTTAAACACATGCAGGAACATTGTGTTTCCATGGCACTAGGATACTGTGCAAACTATTCTGGAACAAAATAAGGGAACTTCCCTCCCTGGTCCAGTCAGTAGGTACTAGGAATTTTTATCAAATGGTTGATAAATTGTTCAGTTAATTGAATCACCATATAGTACCTGGCATTTGCTAGGTAGAAACTTAATAAATTCATCTGTCTGTCTGTCTATCTATCTATCTATCTATCTATCTATCTCTATTATTCAATCAGACAAAGAAACTTATGTACAGTTCATGAAAGGGAGGAGGTATTAAATCTCTATCCACAACTACATAGCTATTCAAGAAACTTTCTCGATGTAACTACAGATTGAGAATAAAATTCTTAACAATAAGCCTAATGATAATGATACATTAGCATTTATGTATAATGGGTAGAATTACATTAAAAATCTGTATCACTCCTAAACTCCATTAGGCTGTTCATTTGACACAAGGTCATATCATTTACCAGTTACAAAGACGTGAGAGGAGTAGGGGGAGGAGGAAACAAAGATCTATACGTGGCTATTGCTCTGCCCATTACCAAAAAAATACCATGAAGGACAGGAATGGAGTTGAAAGAGTTACATCAGTGCACTTACTCTACGCAGAATCACAAAGATTCAGCATCCATCTACTTCAACCAATACCAATTAAAAATAATAATCATTGTCTGTGTAGAAGAGTGTCTGGCAATGGCTACTTAGCCTTTCCTAGAACTCAAATGAAATTTGCATGAGAGAATCAGGATCCAAAAAGATTCTGGAAGGTCATGTCAATGGACTGCATCTAAAAAAATGGAATTCAGTTTAAATAAATATAAAGTCTCAGCCTGGGATTCAAAAGATCAACTTTGCAAAAAACAGGAGGGAAGGAATGGTTAGCTTATCTGGAAAAAGAATTTCGGTTTTTTAGAAGATTCCAAATTTAGCCTTGAGTCCTCTCAAGTATGATTGGACTAGATAGACGCTGAAGTACATTAGCGATAGCCACTGGGGGGGGGGGGAGGGGGAGGAAAGAGAACACTGGTTGAGATCTAAGAACATTGTCATCTCTAAAGATTTCTTGAGAGGCAGCTAAATGATATATGGTGCATATAGTGCTAGATCTGGAATTGGGAAGAAAAGTTCAAATTTGGCCTTAGAAACTTACTATCTATGTGACTTTGGGCAAGTCACATAACTGCTGTCTGCCTCAGGTTTTTGTTTTTGTTTCTTTCCCATAAAATGGGAATCATAATAACAACTGAGTGCATTCTAAGTGGCACAATAGAGAGAGTGTCAGTCCTGGAATCAAGAAGACTCATCTTCCTGAGTTTAAATCTGGCCTCAAATACTGACTAGGTGTGTGACCCTGCACAAGTCACTTAATCCTGTTTGTCTCAGTTTGTGTCCTCATCTGTAAAATGGGCTAGAGAAGGAAATGGCAAAGACCTCCAATATCTTTGCCAACAAAACTCCAAATGGGATCACCATCGGACATGACTGAAAATAATTGAACAATGACAATAGTACCTACCTCCCAATACTGTGGTGAGGTCAAATGAGACAACATCTGTAAAAAGCACTTAGCATAGGGGGCGGAGCCAAGATGGTGGCGTAGCAGCAGCAACATATTGCAGCTCTCACATAGCCATTCCAAAATACCCATAAAACAGGACTCTAAACCAATCCTAGAACTCCAAAACGCACACAAAGATACTGCCCACCAAAGTCAGCTCAGCTACGAGGAACCATATCAGCACTGCAAACCGAAACCAGCCTGCCCTGAAGCCGCGGCTGTGCCCCGGGGGCAACTGGACGGGAGGAGTGGAGGAGCCTCTCAGGTGAGCGGATTAGCAGCACCTGTGAGTAGGATTTGTGAAAGGGGGAGATAAGCAGTCCTGCAAAAGGTCTCCAGAGCTGAAAAGCAAAAGGCAGAGGTTTTGCATCCACCTCTGCTTTGTAGCTTCCCAGCCACAGCCTGCAGACAGCAGGGGGACTTAGCGATTGTTTTCAGGCCAGTGCTTTCGCATTGAGCGGCCTGGATCCGGATCGCCGTCTTGGGCCTCCGTCTTGGAGTCTATTATCCAGTCTGCCGGAAGTATTTAGGAAGACTCCCAGCATCTTCCTGAGAGCTACGGCAGCCGGGAGGACCCCAGCGATTTGGGACAGAGCTTTCCCTGCTGGAAGCAGAGACCCACAGAGATTAAAAAAAAATTACGGTCTGAAGAACCATGAGTAAGAATAAGCATAAGAAGCAAAGTAAGAACAGCTCCCAAACCCTTGATTCCTTCTTTGTGGAAAAGAAAGATCATGGGAGAGAGAGGGAGGAGGAGAGCGCAGCCAGAGCACCGCCACCAGGGGCCTCCAATAAACATGAAGAATGCCTTAAAGCTAGAGATGAGCTGAA
>CM053580.1:111993164-112012995 GCA_028627135.1 Pseudochirops cupreus
AGTGTGCTCACTATGGAGAGGTTCTTCGTAATTTCACATGTTCAGCCTGTATTTGATTGACTGTCCTTCCACTAGGGATGGGTCGTGAGGGAGGAGGAGAAAGAATCTGGAATCTGGAGTTCCATAATCAAATGTTATGAATGTGTATCTATCTATCTATCTATCTATGCAATTATTATTATTATTATTGACTACATCCAACTGGAACTCGAGATACACAGGCACTGCAGTTGGGAGATCCATCCTGCCCTACCAAAAAGTGACATAGGAGAGAATAGACTGGGGAAGGGGGGACACATTGGGATGGCTGTTTTGGCGTGGTGGGAGGGGGAAAGATGGGGAGAAAATATGTAACTCAAAATCTTGTGGAAATGAATGATGCAAACTATAATAAAATTTTAAAAAAATAAAATAAAATAAAATTAACAAAAAAAAAAGCACTTAGCGTAGAGCCTAGCACACAGTAAATATTGTTTATTTCCCTCTACCCTTCCCTTCTACCTCTAAAGATTCTATGATTCTAAGGGTGAATGCCATTTATCCTTATATCAAACTTAAACATTACCCTGAAACTTTGGCTTACTGCAGTTAATTGTGCCTTCTAGGCACAAATAGCAAAGTCTAACCTGGTTTCTAGTCCTTTCCCAATCTCTAAATCTTTTGTCCTCCAGGCTAATTGTCACATCTTCCTTAATCATCCCAGTGATCCTTTTCCTCACTCTCTGCACTTTATCTAAGTCCTTTAAAAGATGTGGTACACAGAAGCAAACAGCAGCGAAGATACATGTTGACCAGAGTAAGAGAAGCTATCATATCTAAATTTGAGGAATCAATAATATTCATAATGCTGCTAGGTCATATTAGTTTTATTTCCTGCCACAGCACATGACTGAATCATATTGTCTTATATTTCCACCAAAATTATTAAAGACAAACTGTTATCAGCAAGTCTCTTTGATCCTACAATTTTCAAGTTGACTTTTTGAACCAAAGCTTTAGACTTTGCATACATTGTGACATTTCCTATTATTCATTTTGTCTCAATGTTCTTACCTGCCAATACATATGTCTTTTTCTTTTTTTTTGGTTAGGAAATTGTAAATATCCTTTAATGATCTCAAATATCTCCCAGAAACAAAGGATCTTTTTGTTAACCTACCAATAGCTGACTGGGTTTTTTAAAAAATCCTTATCTATCTATCTATCTATCTATTCATTCATTGGTTTATTTATTTATTTTACAATTTTATCTTTTTAAATTTTGAGTTTCAAATTCTTTCCCTCCCTCTCAGTCCTCTCTACTCACTGAGAAGGCAAGCAAATTTATATCTATACCTATCTATCTATACATATATACACATATATACATACATATATATATATAAATTATAAACGTGAAATCATGTAAAAGCATATTTCCATATTAGCCATATCACAAAAAATAGTAAAGCAAGAAAATTATATTTGAATGTGTACTGAGAGTTGATCCATTCTCTTAGTATTGTTTCATTATTAATCATTAGGAATTATATCAGATCATTATATTGATCAAAATGGCTAGACCTTTCATAGTTGATCATCATTATAGCATTGCTGTTAACTGTGCACAATGATCTTCTGGTTCTCATGTCAGTTTTCATCAGTTCATATAGGTTTTGCCATATTTTTTTTTCCCTGAAACTACCTCCCCTTGTTATTTCCTATAGTACTATAGTACTTCATCACAATTATTTGCCACAACTTGTTCAGCCATTCCCCAACTGATGAGCATCTCCTCAATTTCCCGTTCTTTCCCAACATGAAAAAATGCTGCTATAAATATTTTTGTAAAGGTATGCCCTTTTACTTTTCCTTTGGTGTCTTTGGAGAACAGGTCTAGTAATGGTATTGCTTTGTCAAAGGTTTTATATTCCTTTTGTCATAATTCCAAAATTGTTCTCCAGAATGGTGAGACCAGTTCACAACTGCACCAACAGTTCTAGTATTTGTCATTTCTAATAGGTGTGAGGTGGTAGCTCAGAGTTGTTTTAATTTGCATTTCTCTAATCATTAGTGATTTAGAGAATTTTTTCATATGACTATAAATAGTTTTGATTTCTTCCTCTGAAAACTGCCTGTTCATGTCCTTTGACCATTATCAATCAGGGAATGGTTTTTCTTTTTATAAATTTGACTTAGTTCCCTATGTTTTGAGAAATGATGCCTTCATCAGAGGCTATATATGTGTGTATACATGTATGTATGTATGTAATGTATGTATGTATCCACTGTTTATGGTATCTTTTAGCAAAATGTAGTATGTCTTTTAATTAGTTCATGGCCGAGATCATGGTTGCCACCTCTGCCTTTTTTACTTCAATTGAAACATAATAGATTTCATTCCAGCCCTTTATTTTAACTCTGTGTGTATCTTGTTATTTCAAGCGTGTCTCTTGTAAACAATATATTGTTTGATTCCAGCTTCTAACCTATTCAGCTATCTGCTTCCATTTTATGGGTGAGTTAATCCCATTCACATTCATAGTTCTGACTACAGACCAGCAGCATGAATCTGGTTTCCTCCAATAGCATATGCTTGGGAGGTATCTTTCCATATACCACTTGAAATAGTATGTCAGGTCTCCAAAACACAACTAATGTATCTTTCCTAATGACTTTAGGGATTGCCTTGAGGAGACCTCAGAAAAGTATAATTATATAGTGCATGAACTCCCTTTTGTACCCTTTTTTAAAAAAGGTATTTACTTTCTCTATTCCTGTGTTTTATTTCTATAAATGTATGCTTCCTTCCACCCCCCATAGATACTGTTTCTATTGATGACAGACTATGACAAAATTTCTAGATTGCTAATGTTTTAACTATTACCAGCACTCAACACAGTATGTTTTACACAGTAAGGCATAGTAGGCATTTAATAAATGCTTATTGATTGATTGATTATTACTGCCTTTGCCTTTTATTGAATGGATATTTCTATTATTCTCATTTTTTCTTTATTGTCAATATATTTAAAGCTTAAGATTCAATGGTAATATTATAACTGATTCGATGTCAATAAGGATACAACAGTGGGATCTCATACACAACAGTACCAGGTAGCAAGGGTGTAATCCCACCATACCAGGATTAGAACTAAGACTCTTACGGTGAGTAGTTGCAGTGTGTAGCATGATCTTTGGAGGTAGATAAAGGTGGAATGAATGAATTATTCCTAAAGTCAGCCCAGAGAGAAAAGAGGGAGATGGAGTGCATATTGGATCAGACACCATGCCCATAGGCTTCATTGTCATTGTGAGAAGGTCATACCAAATTACAATAACCTGATATTTACTTTGTTGAAAGCAAAAGTAGGTATAATGGAAACATAACAGTCCCATAAACCTTGGACACACTGTCCCACCAATGAACACAGTGATATTTCTCTGTTTTTACCTATCTTGTTTCCATTGAAAATGGAATAATGGAGTGAAATAACAATTAGTAAGTCTTTTCTATGTTTTGAGTGTTGTACTAATAAGAGCTTTAAGATTTTCACAGCACAAGATAGTAAACCAAGGATCAGAAAGATTAAGAGACTTGTCCAGGGACATGAAACTAATAAGTGACTGAGGTAGGATATAATGCTCAATATCCATTATGGATTAGGGCATTTGATTCTGATGGGGTTTAGGCTCTGTGAACCCCCTTGAATCTTCCCACTTCATGAGGTATTTACCCTAGGCTATAATAAGTCTTTCATTATCACTAGACCCAAATCTGTTACTCTTAACCTAGCCTAGTCCTCTATTGTCCAGCTACTTCCCACCCTTGATCCTATCAAAATACCTATACCCAAACCTTTTACCCTTAAACTAGCCTAGCCCTCCATTGTCTGCCATCTCCAGGTAGCCTTCAGCTATTTCTCACCCTTAATCCCATTCCTGAAGTCTTCCCTCAGTTTTTCAAGATCCTCCTTCAACTCTTCCTTAAGACCCTCCCCAATCCCCTTCTGTAGATCAATCCCAGATCCCTCCCACAGTCTTTCTGTATATAAGATCTATCTTGCCTCCATGAAGGGGCTGAGACTCAATCTAGCACATACTCATTCTGTGTCAGATTGTTCTGGTCTACTTGTTAATACAAGCTCACAAACACTTAGACTTCTTAAGAGTCTACCCATCATGACAAATCTTTAATAAACTTCGTTTTACTTTGACTGAGAGAAGGCTTGAGTCAAAATTATTCAGCAGGACCCAGAGTGTTGGTATTTTGTGGTCTCAAGCACCTCTAAGCCCCCAAACCTCAACAATTTCACTGCCTAACATAAATCTCACATTTTCCTGACTCAAGTTCTATGCTCTATACATTATCTTCCCAAGTTATTTGCAGTCATGGGTCTCATCCTATTGTATGTATCACCAATGTAATATGAGCAACTGCTATGAATATGTATATATATTTTGAGGATTAATATGTGTATACATATATGTATATATATTCTACATATGTGTATATATGTATGTGTATATATATGTATATATGTGTGTGTATATATATATACATATATATGTATATATATATGTGTATATATGTATATATATATGTGTATGTATGTATATATATGTGTGTATATATGTGTATGTATATATATATATATATACATATATATATATATACATATATAAAATCAAATTGCAAGGTGTAATAAGCACTCTTCACTTAACTGAACCAGTATAACATTAAGGCCAGGCAAAGCATCATTATGGAAATACAGGAAAACAAAATTTAACAGGGAACCAAAAATATTTACACACATTACCAGACCCTAGAGTACTCCCATTTCAATTCACTTTCATAGTCAGGAGGCTCCTTGATAACAGATACTTAAAAGGGTCTTAAGCTAAGCTTCATTCCCTTGGGTGGGTTCCTACCCAGCAAGTTTCCCTCCCTGGAGTTTCACTCCTCCCCAGCAAGTTCTCTCTTCCTAGCAAGTCCCTGCTGCTGCTGCTGCTGCTGCTCCTAATTTTCTCAATGCTCAATACTGAACACTCTATACTTGTTTTCTCCTTCACACTCATTTTCTCAACACTCTCTCCATATATAGTTTTAGTCAGCACCTGATTGGCTCAGCACAGAAAAGCATGAAAGCCCACATGTGTAGCTGGTTCTATGTGATTCAGCATGGAATGCATCAAGGATCGCATGAGCCTACTAATGTCAGGGGAAGATCTTCATATTCCATTAACCCCACACCAATCAAGTCTAAGCAATAACTGAGGAGTAAAATGGTCTTTCTTGCACTGGTATTGAGATACATGCTCTGGGAACCCCCTTGAACTCTGATTGAATCTTCCCATTTGATGAGGCATTTGCCTGAGGCCATAAGCCTTTGTGGCTTGGCCCAAACCCCAGCACAAGTAGTGTGTTAACCATAGGATCTTCTGGGATAAGAAAAGAATGGTGATCTATGAGGTTTTAGGGAATCCTGTATTTTAAAAATTCCTAATGTTTCCAAATGACACTTCACTGACTTATTTGGAAAGGGGAGGGGAGAAGAGGATGGAAATATAATTATATGATATTTACTCCCTAGCTCCTGCTAGATTTTAAGTTCTACTCCAGATTCCAGCACCAGTAAGGCTGCTGTTACCTTTTGAGGGATGGGTCAGATTTGACTCAGGAAGGTTCTGCCTTATTAACAAACAAAAGCTTCTTTCTCAATGCCTTATATGATCCACTGATGTCCCCTTTTCCAAGTCCTTTCCTTTTGGCAAGAACTAAGTGCTTAGATGAGGGTGCTACATTATTGTACCACCTGCTGCTTCCAAATGACTAAAATATAATGAGGAGAGATGTGAAAGTCTATTATATGCACTTTAATGCAAGACTGCCCAGAACCTTATTGGGCCACTCTTCTTTTCTTTTATCAGAAATATATAAAGTTCTTCTTATTGTGATAGCTAATCTTTTTTTTTCTTTTGCTGTCACCCCTCCTGCATATATTGGTTCCTTATAACCCTGCTATCATTGTGCAAAACAACAGGGATATTTTCTATTACTCTCTATAAAAGAAGCATGTGACCTTTCTACAAGTTTTGGTTTGCTTTTGTTTTTGTAGGATGTTATGTAGGATTTGATAATGAAATACAAGGGGAAACATCCAAAGGAAAGCTGAATTTCCTCATGAGGAAAATGAAGGGATCAGATTAGATGAGCACTGAGGTCCCTTCCAGCTTGATATTTAGGATTCTATGATCTTAACAGGCCTGTTTTGTGTCCTGGCCTGTATTGGTTCCTGTTGTCTAAGCTGAGCAAATGGATTTTGCAACACACCAGTGCATACTGGATATCTAATTTTTTTTCTCAGAAATCCTAGCTCCAACTACTTTATTACTTTCAATTTACTACATGTAGAGAGTTGAGTACCCATTATGGGGATTAAGGCATTTGATTTCAATGCCTAACACAGTGCTTTGCATATAGTGGGAACTTGATAAATTTTATTAGATGCTTCTTACAATTAAGATAAAATTAAAATTTTAATTATTTTTTTAAGTAGACAGTACAAGTAGGAGTTGCTAACATAAAATGTAAAACAGTCTGCTTGATTCTGTTCTTTACACTAGAAAATATTTCACAGTTTCCAGGGGTAGAGGAGAAATGAGAATCCTCCACTTTTTCAGATTCATCCATTTATTGAGTCTGAGGCCCACATGCCAAAAAGAACTGACAGATTTTTGATAGAAGGCATGTGTAATACAAAACCAATGTGTGTACTATTGAGATTAGAGTTGGAAGAGCAGTTCAGGTGTGAAAGAATTCACTTAGACAATTTTATCTTAATCATGAGAAAGCTTCATTGGCCTGAGATTAGCAAGGAGCTAAACAAAGGCCCTGATATTTGTAAGGACAAGGCTTATAAAGACAGAAAGCCTCTGAATGCTCAAGATGATGTAGTTTTAAGGTTTTATGGTAGTTGAAGATTATTTATGGCACAAAATGAGGGAGATGGTTCCTTATAAGATAAGAAATTTATGACACAGGATGAGGGGAAAGGGACTTTAGGACATCCTCAAGTTACAGGATTTCAAGTTACCAGATATGTTGTAGAATGAGTCCCAGCTCCCTCTCAGGAGGGTCTTCACAAAGTATTGGAAAAGCAATGCTTAATATTCTTTTTAACCCTTGGGGTATCATATGCTATATCCCCATCAGGACCAAAGACATTATCTATCTTATACAAATCTTTCTACATTATTCACTGAGTCAACAAGCCATATAATTCCAAGTTAAAACTGTCATTAATTAAAAATTTGAATATAATTGTTAAACAGATCTTATAATTAGCAGAGAAGAAAGAAAAATGTATTAGTTATTCTAGTTTTCATTTTAATAATGCTACTTTTTTGACACAGTGATGAGCAGTTGTATTTCTAGAATATATAGAATAATAAGTATTTGCTAAGCAGATGGCTTTGACATCACTCTAAGGTACACACAAATTATGTGAAACTTTTCAGTTTCTAGTAAGCAAACTGATGCACAGATCAGATTAGCCAATTTTACAAGACCAAAGCCTAAAATTTAGGAGATTCTGATATTCAGTTCACTTTTCTACCTTTTGGTTCTTTTACTAATTATGTCAACTCAAGAAGCATTTGTTAGCTTTTACTAAGGTGCCAAGTATTGTGCTAAAGCCTGGGAATACAAAAAGAAGCTGAGAGAATGACAGTCCCACACCTCAGGGATCTCACATTCTAATGGGGGAAGGATAACACTTAAAAGGAAGCAGAAATTGGAGAGTTGGGGGAAGTTACTCATGCTGAGGCATAGTAGAGAAAGTCTGGGGAATCAAGAGTAGAGTCTAGAGAATAATGAAGATATGGCTGGCCTAGACCCTTTACTAAAAATGGAAGTTCTGGGAGGAGCCAGACAATCACAAGAAGATGCCCTGGCCAAATGAACTTCCAGAGTGAGAAGGCCAGAGATGAGATAAACTTCCAGTGTGAGGAGGCTCTTGTGGCATTGTAGAAAAAATCCACACAGCAAGAAGAGATGCCTAGAAAGGAAATATACTGGCAGCTTCTGAATATGCATGCTGAGTAGCTTATCTAGAGGAATTTTTTACAACCACGAAGTTTCTGTCAGAGAACTTGTGCTTCTTTGTGAAATGTGAGACAGTGTTGCATAGTGGATAAAGAGTTGGAAAAACCTGAGTTCAATTCATGCCTTCATGACTGTGTAACCCTAGATAAGTCATAGTGTCATGGACTTAGAGGTGGAAGGAGCCTCAAGAGGGGTCATCTATTCTAACCCCTCACTCTACTGAATTCAAGTCCCATACTTGAAACTGAGGTCTAAGGATATTACATCACTTAATGACTTTCAATGTCCTCAGATAACACTGTAAGATTTTAAATGTTGCAGATCTTCAAGGACTAAAGGGATTTCCTCACTATGGAGAATTCCCTACACTTATGAAATCACAGGTCCAGGCCTAATCAATTAATCAATCAGTCAAAATATCTGAGATATTTAAAATAACTCAACTGCATATAATATCTGATTTTAATTCACAACAGTAGAAAAATGTATTATTCTTAAACAATTATTTGAGGGGAAAATAACTCACAAGTTTTTCTAATGAATAATAATATTTTCCTGGCACAACTGCCCTTCCAAAGAAATGTGAAAGAGATAAGAGGCATTCAAATAAATGATGGTGAAAAGTTTAATCTAATCTGGGTTTTTTATTGAGGAGAACAAACATATTAACAATACATATTTCAAACAGAATTTATGTAAAAGTAAACTTATCCTAAAGATAAATTTCTTACTTAAAATTATTCATATGTCTACTGAAGATGTTCTATTTTAGTCCGGAGATTTTATTTGAATTTACTCCTCATTATCATCAGAAAAATCACCTGACTTTTGAAAGCCTTTGAAATTGTTTTGATTTCTTGGTCTACAAGACATATGGAAATGGCCTTGAGTAGCAAAATAATTACAATAAGCTTTTATCCATGCTTAGAACAAAAATTCAGTTTTTAAAATGTCTTCTTATACATTGATAGAATGAAGCTATTTTGATCCAGAAAAAGTAATCTAGTATGAAACCTTAACTCTTTAAAAAAATAAATTAAAATCTCTTCCATTATTCTAACTAAAAGCTTGATCCTAGAGCACTACTTTCATGAAATTGATCTTAATCCTTTGTGGGGACTCACTTTTCCCTCAACTGTCAATCTTTTGCTTGAAATCTTCTTAATTATCACATTTCTCCATCGAGGATGAATCTAGTCCAAGAGTAGACAGTCTTTCAGAGCGACCTATCAAGTCTTAATTTATTTATTCACTCCTACTCAATTCCCTTCATCGATGGGAAAAATGGTATCAGTCCCTGTGGAGAGGATTCTACACCATTGGCCTGGCCTTTCCTGATCATTAGCCTGTGGCTTTAAAGTGGGTAGAAAGCTGTATAATCCTTCTGGATTATACATGATTGGAATTGTAAATAGCACAAAACATTCCTGCATTCAAGGGCTGCCCAGAGAAACAGGACACTCTCCACTTGAAGTTTTATTTGTTTTTAAAAAAAAAAAAGAATCCTTCCTTCCTTATTATTAGCTTCCCCAGAATTAAAAGATAAAGGCTGTGTGGTACAATCAACAGAGTGCTAGATTTAGACTCAGAAATAACTGAATTCAAATCCTGCCTCTGACACGTATTCCAGCGTGACTCATGCAAGTCACTTATCTTCTTCTGGTAAAGGAAGAAGGATCTGAGCTAAGTTTGGAAGGCAGTCACAGAATCTAAGAAGCAAATTAAAATGTAATTGGGAAATGTTTAACAAAATAGATACAATATAGATAATTCTAATGTGTGGTTTTCTGAGTCAATAATGTGGCCTGATAGGGATAGCTTCCCTTAAGTCCCAATTAGTCTCTCAGGGACTCAGTTTCCTCAACTGTAACAAAAAGAAGTAGACAAGAGAGTTTCTCTAAGGTCCTATAAAGTTCCTAAGTATATGCCTTAAAATTAAAGCATTACAAATGTAAATTATGTCCCTACCTTAAGACATGTGCTAAACATGAAAGACAATTTTAAGTCAATTTTTGGTTTTGGGGGAGATGGGGCTGATTACCCACTTTTAAATGTGGTAGAATAAATTCAGTAGTAGCAGAAGGGGGAGAAATGGGGCAGTGTAGCATGTGAAAAAAAGAACTAGAGACCCTTGGATTAAACTATTCTCTCCTATACTTACTAGTCATTGAAGTAAGAGAAATTCACTACTCTAAGCATCAGTTTCTCTAACTATAAAATGAGAATGACACTTTAACCACCCTGTAAGATAGCTAGAAGGAATGTGCTTGTGATCGTGTAAATAAAATGCTTTGGGGCAACCACAGTAGCATGGAAAGAGATTTGGATTTTAAATCATAACTCTGGGTTTTGAGATCCAGCTTGACTCCTTGATAGTCTGGACAAGTTATTCAAATTCTGCAAACCTCAGTTTTCTTACCTATAAAATACTTTCCCTATTTCTTCCCAAGACTGCTTTGTAAAGCATTAAGTGCTATTAAAATTTCAGTTATTAAACTTTTGGACCAGACCTTGTTCCCTATACTTCTCAGTGTAAGGAATTCCCAATGAAGAAAAACATTTTGTATGCCCTACAAGTCTTAGAGAATTATCTAGAACACTGAAAGCATAAGTGATGTGCTCAGGGTTCCACAGACACTATGTGGTAGGAGACGTAAGATCTTCCTTACTAGAGGAAGGCTCTAAAGTTCGTAAAAATCAATGACTGTTAGATACAATTAAACTGTAAGGCACCATATAAACATGACAACTCTTGTTACACAGATAGCGACTACACACTAAAAGACTAAGTGTCAATGGATGTTGCTTCATCTCTGTTACTGATCTCCATTTAAGCCTCCATTTAAAGCTATCAGGGTTTGCTTTCTAATACAATAGCGACTCATGGTGGTGACATAGTGCATCTGTAAGTTGTTTGTTATGCAGTACCATCCCTGCCCCTGTCCCCAGAAAATCTTTAGCAAGCATATCTCCAGGGATTTATGACAACTTCCATTCCATCTTGCAGAATAGAAAACCACTATATATAATAATGCATTTCCTGGGAGGGAAAAATATTCTTGAAAGCAAAGAGAGAAAATAGTTTGGATGATTTAGCAATTTGCTTTCCAGTCTATTGTGCTCCAACTGATAAACAGAGGACTTTTTTCTTTTTTGTAACAACCCTGAATACCAGTTCTTGCCACAGATTCTTTATAAATAGAAGCAGCCAGTAAGCCTTTGCCATGTGTTCTGGGCAGTGCTGGCAGGAGTCATTAAAAATAGAAATAGTCACACATTCATATAAACCACAACATTTTCTTTCCTCATTTTTAGTTCAATGACTTTCTGGTTTTTTGACGCTCACTGCAATTGAGGAAATTATCGTTCTTGCCTCTACAGGACCAAGTAGAAAATAATTTTGTAATTCCCCAGGAAACACAATGATTTCCTTTTCATGTGGCATTGACCTCCTATGAATGGGGTTCTGTGATGATAGGTGGTTGTAGTCACTACTTTGCTAGGAAAAGTTTGGAATGTTTGAATGTGTGGCTCCCTTAAAGTTACTTGGAACAATCATTCTCATTTCTATCCTTTCTCCTTCAGAAGAAGGTCTTGATTTTCACAGCTTTTGCTGGCATGGGGCAGGACCAGCTATTAAACATAAATGACTTATATTTTCTGGAAAAGTCTAGGGAAAGTTTCATGAACATTTGTGAATATTGACCTTCATGTTAGCTGTAATAGCAATACATTGATTAGAGATTTTTTTCCTTCTCTGAAAGTTAGATTTTAAGTAGGTTTGGCAGAGAGCCATACTGAATGGCACTGCTTTTTTTTTTTCTTTTTTGGCATGGGATTTCAACTTGGGAGCATTAGCTAACCCTTAGGTTTTCAGACTGATTACATTTATCTATATTTAAAATATAAAGGAATCAACATGCTGAAAACTAATTGCTCTGTTGCCATAGGGAAAGAGATTAAGAGAAATCTGAGTTAAGGAGAAGTACCTGGGTAGTAATCCTTTTTATTATCTACAGAAGGAAATAAATGAATCTTTCTTCTACCAAAAAAAAGAAGCACATTGTGAACCTTGGGGTCAAAGGACCTCAGGGAATGGGCTTAGAAGCTGACCAATCAGAAACTTTCTCTTCTCCTAAGGGTTCAATTATCTCTTTAAAGTTTATATCTTTGCCAGAACTAAGTTCTGTAGTCGTTAGCATTTATTAAACACTTAAGACATGTCAGGTTCTGAGCTTAGTGCTTGGGATACAATTGAAGGGGAAAACAAGAGAGCAAAAAAAACCCAAAACAAAACAAATTAAAACAAACAGCATGATACCTAGCCTCAAGCTGCTTCTATTCTAATGGAGCAAACAACATGCAAACAGGCTTGAGGTAAGATATAAATGGGATAACTGAAATTAATCTTAAGGGCAAAAGCTTTGGGGGTATTTGGGACAAACCTGCCTCTTGAAAAAGAAGGAAGAGCTGAGTGTTGAAGGCAAGTCACAGGAGCTAACTAGGAGATTAAAATGTAATTGGGAAATGTCTAACAAAATAAAAGTACAATGTAACATAAATAAGGGTAATCTGTGGTTTTATAGATCAATATGTAGACTGCTAGGAATCCATTTCTGTTTGAGTTTGTCACTACTGGGAGCACGACTGGGTAATAGTAAAGTATAAGAAGACTAAAAAGATAGCAAAGGAGCAGGTTGTGAAGAAGTTTTAATGACAGTGGATTTTATTTTTGACGCAGGATTTATTGACTTTAAGTACTACAATCATATTTTAGGAAAATCACTTTGGCAATTGAGTTGGATGTTGGATTACAGTAGGGATAGAATTGAGGTAACTAGCAAGGCTAATTTTAAAAGTTATTATAATAGCGTGGAAATTTCTGACCTATTCCACCATCTTCCCAGAATGCAAGAGATGATGAGAGAATGAACCAGGATTATAGCTGGTGAAATGGGGAAAAAACTACACACATTTAAGAGATATGGAGATATAAATGTAAATATGCAGCAGCTTTGTGATTAGTAGTAAGAGTGAGGAATCCAGGTTAAAAATGAAGTGGTGAAAATGGGTGATTGGAAAGATGATGGTATCCTCAAAAGTAATTATGAAATTGTGAAGTAGAGATGGTGATGATGCAGTTTAGGGGTTCAGGGACCCTAAAATACTGAGGTTCAGGGTGGAGTAGTCTGGAAAGTATTCTCAGACTCAAGCAGTCTTCCAGTCAGGTGACAAAAAGCTTGTTATGATGCTAATAAAGGCAGGCTAGTTCCTTTAGGGAACTTTCAACCTAACAGGAGTGATACTAAAGCCTATGCAGAAAAAGTACAGTGAATGGTGTGCCAAGTATGCTAATTAAGTGGTGACATATAATTTCTGTATCTTGGGCACAGGAATCATTAGCACAGGCATGGCCTTTGGGAGCATGGAGGAGGTTTCTAAGGGTTCTGTTCATCTGTTACATCTGTAATAAGATAGCCTTGGGAGCTGACTTCTATGGCTTGACCTCTAGATTGTATGTGGTAACTGTGGGAATCAACATGATAATTCTGTTGGTACAATATAGTCCTGTTCATACAAGGGAAATTCTACAGAGGTCAGCTTATTCTTGTGACAGAGAGAGATAGTTTGCCTCACTGGGGCCCA
This sequence comes from Pseudochirops cupreus, assembly GCA_028627135.1. Classification (NCBI taxonomy): domain Eukaryota; kingdom Metazoa; phylum Chordata; class Mammalia; order Diprotodontia; family Pseudocheiridae; genus Pseudochirops; species Pseudochirops cupreus. Next base: position 112,006,897 of record CM053580.1, read on the forward strand.
CTCAAGAGTTATTGCTAAAGATATTGTCTTTGGATTGGGGAGAGATATTGTCCTAGGGCTGTGGTACAAGTACAAACACCCCATCAGTTTGATGGAAAGGATCATGAGTTTTTTGTTAGCCATGTTGAGTTGGAAGTACCTATAGGGCATTTAATTAATTAATTAACATTAATTAATTAATAAAAATCTGTTATCTTGAAAATGTCCACAGCCAATAAAAATAATGATACTGTTCATGCTTAGAGAATAAAATTTGATCATGTTATTTTAGCTAACATATTTTGTTATCATATATTTATTTGTCCAGGCCAGTGAATTAATGTGTTAGATTCTTCATGAATTTTTTTGAATACTTCTACTAGACTCAATGAACCAAAAAGGTTATTCAGTCTTCTGAAAACATCTTAAACCCATGGAATCTTATACTTTAGAGCACAAACATACCTACGAGATTATTTAATTCACCCTAATATTATTGACATAAGAGCATTTTCTGCACCAGTGATATTCATATTAACCTTCCATTTTCCTGGAATGCTTTGTTACCTCTTGAGCTCCCACTTAAATCTCAGTCACCCTTCAAGATTCAGTTTGAATCTCACCTCCAAAAAAAAAAATTCTCGGAAGAATTCAGTCTGAAGTTCTTTCTCTCTTTCCTGAATTCCTTATAGTAATTATCTGGATCATTCATTTTGGTCTTTTTGTTTTGTTGTTCTTATTGTTGGTATTATCTTTAATAAAGTTTTATAAAATTTGTGGATTAAACAGAATAAACTTCTAAAATAAAAATAAAGCAAAAATTAAGTACATGGTTACGTGGTTATATATACTGCTTTAGGATATCTTGTCCAGGTATGTTTAGATATCTGGAATATAAGACATCACTTAAATGTGTTACATTTTAGAAAAGACATCACTAAGTAGCAGAACACCTAGAAGTGAGACAGTCATCCAGAATTTTTTTTACAATGCTAGGTATTTTGCTTAGTGCTTAGAGATAACCAACAAAGGAAGAAAATCACCCCTACTTTCAAGAAGCTCACAACCTAATGGGGGAAATAAGGTGCCACAGTGAATAGAGTGCCAGACCTAGAGTAAGGAAAACTCATTTTCATGAGTTCAAATTTGACCTCACACACTTACTAGCTGTGTGACCCTGGTCAAGTCACTTGACCCTATTTGCCTTAGTTTCTTTATCTGTAAAATGAAGTGGAGAAAGAAATGGCAACCTCCCCCCCCCCCTCAGTATCTCTGCCAAGAAAATGCCAGGTGGGGTCATGAAGAGTCGGACATGACTGAAATCAAATGAACATCAAAAACAAACATGATACAGACAGGTTAAATTGAGAGTAGTGTCAATGGAGGGGACTAAGACTAAGGAGAACTGGGTAGGCTTCTAAGAAAGGATGAGACTTTAGTTGAGATTCAAAGAAAGCCAGAGAAGTTAGAAGGAGGATATAAAGAAGAAAATTCTAGTCATGAGGGACAGCCAGTGAAAATGCTAATAGTCTAGATATGGATTACTCAGTGGGAAGAAGAAAAGGAGATCAATTTCACTGGATCACAGAGTATATTGAGAGGAAAAGAGTGTTAGAAAACTGCAATGTAGGAAAGGGTCAGGTTTTTCAGGACCTTAAAAGCCAAATAGGATTGTTTTCACCCCTGGAGGAGATAGGGAGTCACTCAAGTTTCTTTAACTGCTTTGTATTTTATATTGTTTTCCCCATTAGATAGCTCTTGCAAGTTTGAGGTGTTACATTCATTGTATTTGTATCACTAGCTCATAGTACAATTCGTGGCACATACTAGATACTTAATAAATACTTGATTAATCCCTTAGTGGAATGGACTGCCTCATCAGGGATCAGCGACCACCTCACTGGGGCTCTTTATTCAAAGGTTGGATGCCCACTAGCTTGCATATACTATAGAAGAGATTGTTACTCAGGAGGGAGTTGAAATAAAAATCATGAGGTTCCCCTTCACCTCTGAGAGTCTGTAATTCCGTTATGGTACTGAACAGTTATTTGAATTTGTAGTTTTTTTCTTTAAAATTGGGGGGTTTGAACTCAATTAATGCTAAGTTTCCTTCTAGCTCTAAATGATATGATTTTCTTTACCTTTTTCTATGTTTATATCTTCTCTTTCCAACTGCACTGCATATTTGTAGAAAGCAGGAATTGTCTAATGTCTTATATTTCTGGGATGTTCCAACAGGGTCAACATAAATTGGCATTCAATAAGTATAGACTTTTAAAATTTTATTTTAAATGTATCATAAATTATCTTGTCCTTGATTTTATGTTATATACAATCATATTGTAGACAGTATCTGTCCCTTGTATTACTCCAAATCAATGTGTATATTTGTAGCAGTAAGACCATCAGACAAGAGGTAGATTGTGTAGGTAACAGCTTAGAAGTTAATCCTAGAAAATGGGTATTGATGAAGAGGAGATTTCTTCAGGATATTAAAAGGCATTTATTTTCAAGGTATTGTTTTTTTTTTGTACAATATTCAGTAGTCTTAATTTTAATTTATTTTAAAAACATAAAGCACTTAATGGTCTTAAAATCACTTCTCATCAGGTCCAAATGGGACTGAAGGGTTTCCCAAGATGGAGTCTGGATTTTATTGGGTGGTCACAAGAAGAAGCAACACTGAGTAGACACCTCAAACTTCAAAAGGTGATGAAAACCCAAGCCTTGTTCACAAAACAGTAGATGTAGGTTGGGGTACAGGTAAGAATCAGAAGGAGTAGTAGGGAAAGGTTTGGCCTGCTCTCACCCCAGGGAAGGGGTCTGGTGATAATGTTTTTTCTGCACTAAAATTAATATCAGAGTTCCTTGGAACTACCATCAAGCGTGAATTCAAACTAGTGATTAAATACACATTTTATGTTTTCTTTGAGCCCTGATAAAGTATTTTCAATGAATTTTTTGATTTTAAAATTCCTTATAAAGTCCATTTGTCTTTTTTAAAAAACAGAATTTCTTTGTAGATTCCTTTCTATTCAGATGATGTCATATTTTCCCCCAATTTATTCATTTATTTTTAGTTTTCAACATGCATTTCCACAAGATTTTGAGTTACAAATTTTTCTCCCCATCTTTCCCCTATTCCTACCCCAAAATAGTGAGAATATTGAATACCCCTTCCCCCAATCTGTTCTCTCTTATATCCTCCCCCATCCCTCCCTCCCAACTTTCTAGTAGGGCAAGATGGATTTCTATGCCCAAGTGCCCATATATCTTATTTCCCAGTTGCATGTTAAAAAAAAAAAAAGCATTTTTTTTTAAACATTTGTTTTTAAAACTTTGAGCTCCAGATTTTTTCCTTCTTCCCTCCTCACCCACCCCCACTGGCAAGATAAGCAATTCAATATAGGTTGTACATGTGTAGTTACCCAAATCATTTCCACAGTAGTTATATTGTGAAAGACTATGATTCTCTCCATCTTATCTGTAATGGTAATTGCCTGTTTTTTCATATTTCATATATATGTATATATATATATATATATACATATGTACGTATGTATACCTTATAAAGCCTTTAGCTTCCATTTGCTCCAATCTGATTTTGAAGGAAGTATTCTCTTCAGTGATTTTTTTGAAATTCCTTTTCCATCTGGCAATATGGGAAACCCTCTAGTCCTCTAGTCCTGTTTGGACCTGATGAGAAGTGATTTTAAGATCATTAAATGCTTTATATTTTTCAAATAAATTAAAATTAAGACTACTGAATATTATATTAAAAAGAAAAATAATACCTTGAAAATAAATGCCTTTTAATATCCTGAAGAAATCTCCTCTTCATCAATACCCATTTTCTAGAATTAACTTCTAAGCTGTTACCTACACTATAGATATATATTCCTATACATATATATGTATATATATGTATATACATATATATGAATGCAAATAGTTCAACTTTAATAAGTTCCTTATGATTTCTTTTTCCACTTTACCTTCTTATGCTTCTCTTGCTTCTTGTATTTGAAAGTCAAATTTTCTGTTCAACTCTAGTTATTTTATCAAGAATGGCTGAAAGCCCTCTATTTCATTGAATAGTCATATTTTTCCCTGAAGCATTGTACTCAGTTTTTCTGGGTAGGTGATTCTTGGTTTTAATCCTAGCTCCTTTGACCTCTGGAATATCATATTCCAGGCCTTTCAATCCCTTAATGTAGAGACTGCTAGGTCTTGCATTATCCTGCTTGTGTTTTCACAGTACTCAAATTGCTTCTTCCTGACTTCTTGCAGTGTTTTCTCCTTGACCTGGGAACTCTGGAATTTGGCTATACTATTCCTAGGAGTTTTCTTTTTGGAATCTTTTTCAAGAGGCAATCAGTGAATTCTTTCAATTTCTATTTTTCCCTCTGGTTTTAGAATATCAGGGCAATTTTGCTTGATAATTTCTAGAAAAATGGTGTCTAGGCTCTTTTTCTGGATCATGACTTTCAGGTAGTTTAGTAATTTTTAAATCATCTCTTCTGGATCTATTTTCCAGGTCAGTGATTTTGCCAATGAAATATTTCACATTGCCTTCTATTTTTTCATTTGTTTGGATCTGTTTTATTGTACCTTGATTTCTTATAAGGTCATTAGCTTCCATTTGCTCTAATCTAATTTTGAAGGAATTATTCTCTTCAGTGATTTTTTTAAATTTTCTTTTCCATCTGGCAAATTTAGCTTTTTAAGGTATTCTTCTCCTCATCGAATTTTTGAGCTTCTTTTGACATTTGGGTTAGTCTATTTTTAAGGTGTTATTTTCTTCAGTATTTTTAGGGGTCTCCTTCAGTAGGCTGTTGACTCACTTTTCATGATTTTCTTGGATCATTCTTATTTCTCTTCCCAATTTTTCCTCCACTTCTCTTACTTTATTTTCAAAATCCTTCTTGAGCTCCTCCCTGGCCTGTAACCAACTCATATTTTTCTTTGAAGCTTTTGATGCAGTAGTTCTGACTTTGTTGTCTTCCTCCCATTCCATGCTTTGATCCTTTTTGTCCCCAAAAAGGATTCTATGATCTGTTTGTACATCCTTTGCTTGCTCATATTGCCAGCCAACTACTTTACTTTTGAGCTCTTTGCCACAGTAGAACTCTGCTTCCAGAATAGAGACAGCTTTGTCTCAAATCACTGGGGTTTTTCCAGCTGCCAGAGCTGTTAGAAGGACACTGTCTCTACAGTCCCCATGAGCTCTGGCTCACTGGTAACACACCCCAGGATCACCATCCAAGACTGTGATCTGAATACAGCAGGTTAAAGCAAGAGCGATTACCTTCTGAATGGTTGCTTTGTCCCCCTACAATCTGCAGGCCAGGAGTTCTGGAAGCAGCCATTGGGCAGTAGCTACAGACTCTGCACCTCCTCCACTTCTCACCATAGGGGCAGGGCCCAGACTGTGCTCTTCTTCACCTGGTTCCAACAGAGTTCCTGACTAACCTTTTACATTCTTTTTGACGTTTATGCGTTGAGAAGTCTGGAAATTGCCACAGCTGCTGGTGATTCACTCTCCTGAAGTCTGCTCTGTCCACTGCTGTTTGGGGCTGCCCTGGGGCTAGAACTGCATATCTGTGGTGGGACTACACAAAAAAAAGGTTTTATAAAAGCAAAGAGGCATTTGCCATATGACTAGATTCACTTAAAATAGGGCTCTGATTTTTTTCAAAACCATAGAGTAGTGGAATTTCCAAGTGAGTTAACATTTTGTCTTTTAAAAATAAATTATTTGTGGGGTATAATAATCCATCTTGCCCTACTAGACAGTTGGGGGGGGGAGGATGAGGGAGAATATAAGAGAGAACAGATTGGGGGAAGAAACATTCATTAGGCTCACTATCTTGGGGTGGGGGTTAGTGGAAAGACAGGGAGAAAATTTGTAACTCAAAATCTTGTGGAAATGAATGTTGAAAACTAAAAATAAATTAGGAAAAAATAATTTGCTTAGATTTAAAATTCCATAGTGATTTACATTAATCTATATTCAATATTACTTGTCTGAAATGAAAGGGAAATAATCATGTGACAAAAGTAATTTGAGAAAGAACATTACAAAATATGTTATCATCTGGGGTGGAGTCAAGATGGTGT
>CM053580.1:112013495-112030455 GCA_028627135.1 Pseudochirops cupreus
ACACCATCTTGACTCCACCCCAGATGATAACATATTTTGTAATGTTCTTTCTCAAATTACTTTTGTCACATGATTATTTCCCTTTCATTTCAGACAAGTAATATTGAATATAGATTAATGTAAATCACTATGGAATTTTAAATCTAAGCAAATTATTTTTTCCTAATTTATTTTTAGTTTTCAATATTCATTTCCACAAGATTTTGAGTTACAAATTTTCTCCCTGTCTTTCCACTAACCCCCACCCCAAGATAGTGAGCCTAATGAATGTTTCTTCCCCCAATCTGTTCTCTCTTATATTCTCCCTCATCCTCCCCCCCCCAACTGTCTAGTAGGGCAAGATGGATTATTATACCCCACAAATAATTTATTTTTAAAAGACAAAATGTTAACTCACTTGGAAATTCCACTACTCTATGGTTTTGAAAAAAATCAGAGCCCTATTTTAAGTGAATCTAGTCGTATGGCAAATGCCTCTTTGCTTTTATAAAACCTTTTTTTTTGTCTTTTTTTTGGAGTGGGGAAGGCAGAGCAATTGGGGTTAAGTGATTTGTTCATGGTCACAAAGCTAGTAAGTATTAATTGTTGGAGGTCAGATTTGAACTCAGGTTCTCCTGACTCCAGGGCTGATGCTCCTTTTCACTGTGCCACCAAGCTGCCCTTATGAAACATTTTTTTGAAGTGCAGATTTTAACAATAAACAAAGGATTTCACTTTTATCCATCATTCATTATTTTGCAAAAATCATTTAAAATGTGACAAGTTACTAAGTATAATGGAAGGAGTAAAATTTGCTTAGGGCAGAGTCAATGGTGGCAGAAGATTTTTGCATAACAAACTTTTTTTTAACCAATTAAGCAGGTCAAAAGGCATAAAATTTAAGTGTTATCACTTATTAATGCAAAAATGAATGAACATGCATGTTAGTCTCTATCTCCTTCATTCAAAGATCCACTTGCAAAAATGCATGAACTTTGAGAGCATTTAAAGGGGCAGAATTCTGCTGACTATGGTAATCAATATTCAAGTTTGTCCTTTTGTGTTCATCAAGTGTTTCACTTTGAGAGGTTTGTTTTTTTTTTTCCCCAGACAAACGCCAAGCACTCTCTCATTTTGCCCAGTGTGCATTTCTTGAGGCTGATAAACTATAAATTTCCCAGCAGCCTGTAACCTGAAAAGTGGACCGAGTAGTTGTAAGCATTAGGCTGTGTTGTTTTCATCTGCTGAGTCTGAAGTTACCTAACCTTAGGAACATGTCATAAATGAATATATTAGCATAATAAAATCAAAGTACAACCTCAGTAAACACACACACACACACACACACACGGAGGCATATACAGACATATTTGGTCTAATCCTCTAATCTATCAATGAGAGGATGGGTGGGATAAGTGACACAGTGGGACACTATAGTGGATTTATATTTTGATGGAGAATTCAGCTCTACTTATAACAGAAAAAGCCAGTGTAGGATTTTCTTCATGTGAGAGTTTGGAAATAATCTTTTCATGCCCTACAGATCTGCAACAGGAGAATTGGGCTTTTATATGCCATCTGTTTTTTAAAAATTAAATAAATTATGCTCATTTTGTTAATTACATGTTGTGAGCAGACTAGGAAAAAAATCTTAAGAATGTTTTTGACAACTTTCTCCTGAAATAGGAGATTGTTTTATTAGAGTGATACATTTTCGCTTTGCTAGAAGTTCTCATGGATTCCTAAAACAATTTTGTTAGCCTCATTTTTATCACGTTGAAAATTTGCTTTAACAACAGTTAGTAGATGCATTGTTGAAATTAATCCATTATTTGGTTATTCTATAAAGCTCACAAATCTAATGTATCCTGATTTAAAAATACTATTTGGAAATAACAAATAAATTTGAATAGTATATTTGATCCAAAGACAAATCATTTATGAGAAAATAATAAAGGTATTCATGAATCACCCAATGGCAGCATACATGCCTCTTAATAATTAGGTTCAACTGTGACATCTCTAAAGAGGAAATATACTTTCAGAGTAATTTCTATACAAGTACTTAAGTTCAATTTCTTCTAATATCTTTCCTTTGACTGTAATTCATCCTTGAATTAATGTTAATATGTAGTTTCCTTCATAAAGTTATTTTTGCTTAGAATTTTTGTTTAGTTAGAACTTGGATTAATTAGAAAAACATGAGGCTAATCTCTTCATGCAAGCTCATTCTTAATCATCAGTGTGCACATTTTTAATCACTTAGGTGATTTTTGGCATTAGATGAGGCAATATTATAACATAATATTTCCTTCAGTCACTGGTTCATAATTTTTAACATGGCATGTCTAAGTATGAAACTTACTTCAACACATAACTGTTTCTCTTCTTCACTAAGATTAATTGTGCCTTCAATTCCAATATCTCTTATTTTTTATTAAATTTTCTATTCCAAAACCATTGCATAAAAACTTATCTACCATTTTTTATTGATGGTTTGTGAAAAGGAAAAATAAATTCTCATTTCAAATTCTGAACCTAAATTTCAAATTTTCTGCGAGAAAAAAATGCTTTGTTGTTTTTAATGGGCACTTAAAATTTTATTTAAACATTGTCTTAACTAAAGTGTTATTCTAAAGCTTCATCACTGCATAGAAGTGACCTCAAGTCGATCAAAGAAAATGCCAACAAAATGAGAGTCTGACTAGTAAGAATCATTTAAAAACATGTGCTTTAAGATGTGCTGAGAATGAATTGTATTTCCATCATTCAGAGACTGACCCAAGTTCAGGGAGATGTAACATTTTTTAGCTATCAAAGGATATTTTGTTTCAGCCACAGCAACTCATAAAGGTCATGGCTGAATTCTTTGGAAGAGGGAATTTCTACCACAATGAAATTGTTTATCCTTGATATATTGAAGTATTACTCCAAAGAATCTTAACAGAGTCCTGATAGATTAAAATGTAGAATAGTATTTACCAAGACTGAATGAATCCATCCTTTTTTTTTTAATTAAGAGATTTACTTTCAAATCAATAATTTGCCCACTAAGAAGAATCTGATAGTGTCAGGTAGTTTCTAAATTTGGTTGAAAACTTTCTAAGGCTTCATCATACCCACCCAAATCTAGATAAGTCACTGATTTCATAGCAGATGATAGACACTTGGAAAATGAACTTCAGTCTCCATTTTTGTCTCAATATTGGTGATGGAGAAGAGGAGAAAGAGGAACATGAAAGAGAAACTATTTACATTTATGAAGCTCAAATATTATATTGGGCACTGAGTTCTATATGCATTTTCCTTCTATATCTTGAATAGAAGATCAATCTAAATTCCTGAATTCAGGCTGAAGGCTTGTTCTAAGAACTTGAATGCTTACAGCTACAATGTATTTGATGCACCTAGCAATAAGCAGAAGAAGTGTTCAAATATTAAGGATACCTAGTCAAGTTTTACTTCTGTCACAGATGAATTAAAATCAAAAGAACAGAAGTAGAAATCCAGTTCTTATTTTCATTGGATATGTGACTATAAATACTCTGTGTCTCAGTTTCCTCATTAGTAAAGTAGAAATGATAATAGTCATGCTATCTACATCATGCCATTTTATGTAAAGAGATCTGCAAATTATGAAGTTTCTCTGTGTATTTTTAAAAATATTCAAAGCTAGAAATACTTTTTAAAAAAAATAAGTGTTACTTGTGAGCTTTTAAAGATATTTTCCATGTTTTATCTTCAATCTTGACAAATATTACTGATCATTTGTGTTCTGTCAGTGTAACTTCCTATCCTAGATTCAAGTAGTAAACTTGGTTTTAGCTTAAATATGAAAACAGTACTTAGACTGAAAAAAGATTTTATGTGTTTATAAAATAATCCTAATTTAAATATCTCTCTGAATATATAGCAAGGTATGTCATTTTTTTTTCTTCACAAAATGCCAACTATCTTTACACCACCATGCACACTACCATAGGAACACCATATAAATGTAAGAACATCATGCAGAGGAGGAGTTCTTGATTTAGGGTACAAAGACCTCTAAGAAATACACAGATAAAGTTTAAGGTACCTGTGACTCTGGATGGGGGAAAAAAAATTACATTTTTCTTTTTATTAACCTCAAACTGAAATTTGGAATCTCCTTCAATTAGGTAAAAATAGAATGCTGAGGGGTCTAAAGTTTTTGCCAGACTGCCAATGCTGTCCACCACACACACACACACACACACACACACACACACACACACACACACAATTGAAAATTCCTGGTGTAGACATAGGGCATGTAGTTAGTATCTTTGCAAGTAATCATTGAGGTTTTAATGGAACTAGAACCATGTCATATTTTAAGAGACAAAGTGAGAATGAAATTCTCAACATTATTACTACAAAACAGAGTGAAAAAGTCTGTCATTAGGAAAATTTTATTTAGGTGTACTTTATACTTAACAGAGAGTCAAGGTTGTATAATGGCTAGAACATTAACCTCAAAGCTTTAAAGACCTGAGTTCAAGTTCAACCTCACTAGCTATATAAATCAGGGCAATTCATTTAACTCTCCATTCTCTAGGCAACTCTCTAAAACTCTAAGTTTTAGAGGAGTTCCTCCTATCAATGAAATCAGAGATCTAGTCCCTAACTCTGTGTACTCAGCACCGTGTTAGGGTCAGCTAGTGACAGGGAATTATAAGATATGGTTTCTATATTCAAGATCATACAATTTTACAAGGAGAAAGCGAGGTTGAGAGCAGTGTGGAGTAGAGCAAATGAGAAATGAAGGTAAAGAAAGGAAGACAGAGGCATTGTAGAAGAGGTTTGCTCTTGTAGGTACCAGAGACTAGAACTAGGAAAATTGAGTAGAGAGGAAAATTGTGACTCTGATTTAAAAAAATATTCATAACCATTATAAACGTCAAAAAGTAAGATGTATTTCCTTGAGATTTCATGAGCTTCCCATCTCTGAAAATGTTCAACCAGAAGCTGGCTAACTATTTGTCAGGTACATTGTAGAGAAACTTTCTTTTAGATACAGGCTGAAGTAGGCCAAGGCTTCTAAAACTTCTTCCACTCGTGACCCCTTTTCACTTGAGAAATTTTTACACAATGCCAGTTATATAGGGATATAAAATAGGAATACAAATCAAACATTTACTGATAATGAATCATAAAGAAATTTATTTTAAAATAATTCTTTGGAATACATATGCTTACCATTTACTAAAGATGAAAGCAAATTTGCATACTAATGACATGGATATGTGCTTTTCTTTTTACATAAAAAATTAAATCCTGGTGAAATATTTGATACTGTAGGATGCAGACCATCTTCAATGTTTTTCCAAGTGGATCTATATTTTGATTTTATAATTGTCAATGCTGAGAATGTTGTCTTGCATAAATATGTAGTACAAAATGGAAGAAGTATGTTTGGAGTAATTTCAGAAATTGTTGTAAGTTCTATCCTAATCCCAAACCAAAATTCATTCAACAAATTTGTATGTACAATAAAAACACTGCAATTCATAATATACAATAGTCTCAAATCTGAGCCAAGGTGTTTCTGGCAGTGTTCATTTGGCATTGCATGGTGTGATGGCATGTGCAGTGCAAAATACGCGTGTTGAGAATCAATGCTGCAGTGAAGTTGTATGATAATCATAGGCAGGTACTACCAGAAACACCTTGAACTCATTGTGCATTTGATTTTGAATTGATTTTTAGTCATTGCACATTAAGAAATCTTTTACCATGCAAATTCTTTTGAGATCCCCCACATACAGTTATAAGACACCACACAAGGTTATGACCCACAGTTTAAGAAGTGTTGAATAACCTTTCAACCTTCTTCCAAATCTGAGATTGTATGAATTTATGGTTAAATGAAAATATGTACATATACATTATGTATGTACATGTATACATACATCTATATATACACATATATGCTCATACACATGCACACACGTATATCTATATAGACACACACACATATCAGCATACCTGTTTCTTTTTCCTTTTCTCTTCTTTTTTTTTCCTTTTGACAACTAAGCCTGAGCTATTTGGTCTGTATAAATCTTTTAAACAAACTAATGTGGGGGCAGCTAGGTGTCACAGAGGGTAGAACACTGGTCCTGGAATCAGGAAAACCTGAATTCAAATCTGGCCTCAGAAACTTACTAGCTGTGTGACCCTAGGCAGGTCGCTTAAGCCCAATTGCCTCCAAATAAAAACACATAACAAAACAAACTATTGTGAACACCTTGACAAAGATGTTGATGTTTAGATTAGAATTTTCCATTTATCTTCTCAATAATATTTGTCTGTGTTCCATCTTTCTAGAGCACCCAGGTGAGGGAAATCTATTTATCAATGCAAATCAACAGTTTCTGGGTAATTGAGAGCTTTTGAGAGTAACCTAAGGAACTGAATGATTACTCAGTGTCACTTGAGTGACTTTTCTACTCTTTCATACCCAGTATGTGCCAGACGCATGACTTGAACTCAGATTTTCCTGACCATATGACTGATTCTCTCTGCATTCTGACATACTGCTCAAATAACTAAAAATTACATCATATACCATTTTTGAAAAAGCCACATGACAAGAATAAAGATTAGACCAAGGGGGCAAGGTTTGTTGACAAAAAATGGTCAAGAAAGACAGAGACAAGGGATATCTTCAGAAATGGATGTGATTTAGAAGCAAAAGACATTCATAAAGATTTGAATTTTTTCAGGTAATGTTTCACTATACTTCTTGCTAATTCACCACATAAAAGCATTTAATTCTGGATATCAAATCAGTGCCTTAAAAAGCTCTCCTTTAACAAAATGCCTTCCATGCATATCTTAGAGTTATAAAAATTTTATAACCAAAGTAACTTAATTCAATTACCCTCATATTATCAATATGAAATGAAGTACTAAATAGAAAGATGTATGCACACTCACAGTGTTTGTCAGAGTCCTGATAGATACTCAGTACTGAGTACAAATGGAAAAGTGGTTCCATATAGATAGTGAGATCCTCTAAATGTTCCTGTTTGGGGATGACTTTGTATTGCTTATGTCAAGTCCCATACAAATGCAGAACTTCCTAAATAAGATCCCTTCTCATTCAAAAGGATTAGGCCTAACTATCCACATGAGGAGAAGAGAGTAGAAAAGTGAATGAAGAATGTCTGTTTTCCAGAATATAGTATGGAAATGGATGGAGAAATCAAAGACACTGGGATTGGACAATGCACTGAGTCCAGAATTGAATAGGAGGGAAAAGGTGGGCTAGACAGAATTTGGAAAACTGTTTAACGTTCTAATAATATTAAGCTTTTCCCTGAAGCAAAAGCTCAGCTTTTTAACATCAATATTATTTTGGTAACTTATTATTAAATGCCAAAGAATATCACAATCTCTGAAAAATTAAATTGCAGACTAACCATAGGGCAAAGGAGAGATACATGGTGAACATCAGTACACTGCCACATAGTACTAATGCAGAATTGTACAGGAAAAGTAAGGTACAGGATTTCATCAGAGGGATGCCTGATTGAGAAAGGGCATATATCTGTCATATAGTGACAATGAAGAACAACCCTAATAAATGGCCTGTAAATGCCATTTGTTTCCATAAAGAATAAAGAGATACAGAAAAGGCTATGTTCCCATCCCCACCCCACCCTGGAAGGATGAGTAAATTTCCTATGGCAACATTACAAGATTACAAGACAGGGAAATCTCACAAGATGAGGAGGCATGAGTAGAATATGTTATATATCCTTGAATTCAGTAACTATCAGTGAGATCACAAACATACAACATAATAGAAGGTAAAGCTTGTAATTCTGTTCAGTCAAGAAAAGTTACTCATCTCCAATTTCTCATCTGTAATTCCTTAATAAGTTTGTTCTATATTTGAAACATGAAACACATATAATTTGGCTCTAACTAATAAGACATAATTCTGACTCAGATATACTATCTCTTGATCTCCTGTATCTTCCCTGGATTTTTTTTAAACAGTGCTATAAATTACAAATCAATTCTTCATTTTCTTGTACTACACTATCACTGATCAATAATAGCATGTATGAGTCATTGTTGTTTTTAATCTTTAAAGTCATTACACTTTCATTTAAAATCTATAGTAACAGCTACTAGGACTATACTCCAAAGTAATGAAAGGAAAAGGAAAAGGACCCATATGCACAAAAATATTTATAACAGCTCCTTTTTGTAATAGCAAAGAATTGTAGGCTGAGGGGAATTGCTGACAAATTATGGTATATGAATATGATGGAATACTATTGTGTTGTAAGAAATGACACGGGTGATGTTCTACCCTCTGTGACACCTAGCTGCCCCCACATTAGTTTGTTTAAAAGATTTATGCAGACCAAATAGCTCAGGCTTAGTTCTCAAAAGGAAAAAAAAAGAAGAGAAAAGGAAAAAGAAACAGGTATGCTGATATGTGTGTGTGTGTCTATATAGATATACGTGTGTGCATGTGTATGAGCATATACGTGTATATATAGATGTATGTATACATGTATATACATAACGTATATGTACATATTTTCATTTAACCAGAATTGATGGCAAGTGAAATGTGAAGAACCAAGAGAAAAATTTATACAGTAACAGTCATATTGTGAACATAATCAGTTGTGAAAGACCTTGTAACTCTGATCAACACAATGACCCACTCCACTTCAATATCCACCTCCAGTGAAAGCTTTGATGGACTCAGAGTGTATATATATATTTTTTCTCTCTTGTTTTTTTTTTTCTTTTTGGGGGGGAAAAGGGGTAAAGGAGGGATAGTTAATATCAAAATTTATTTTCTACGACTCTATATTTGTAATAGGTTTTGTATTTCTTGACTTCTCAATTGTGGAGAAAGGGTAGAAACAAGTAGAATCCAGAACAGAAAAGAAAATGAAATTGAATTTAAAAATTAAAGTCTATAGTAGTGACTATAATTCCCATAATATTATCATATAATAATGAATCAATAACTCTAACAGCTTTAAACGTGAACTGCCACACAACATTATTTAATGCAAAAAATGTATTTCAGTATACACAAGCAAACCAATATTACTGTATATCAGAGGAAATACCATATTTAATGGAGCAGCTATTCTAGCAAATTTAATTTTTACTTTCTATTGTTACCTCTCGTATATAAACTCGAGTTAATCAAATAATAGGTTGCTTTGAAATGCTTTAAAAAGCTTTCAAATGCAATAGAAATGTGTCATTACTGCCACTACTATAATGCTTGCTGAACATGGATTTTTTGTCTCAAGGCTTTTTGCTTGAAGTGGGGGCAATTTTCTTTCCTACTCTAGCAATTGCAATGGTTATAATGTCTAATTTTTTTTAAATAAATAAACTAAAAATTAGTAAAGACAATGCAAACTCTAAAAATTAAAATATTATTTTGTCATAATAAAAAGATAATCAAACTATCTAGAAAAAGAAATAAATATATCAAATCTTTAAAATGTGAATTTTTTAGCTTTCATGAAAAAAAAAATAGTCTCATGGTTAGTTCAACCAGTGTTGAAGGTTTAATTACTACAGAATTCCCATCCCTCTGACTTAAGGGGATGACTACTGACAGACTTTAATGGTGATAGGGAGGGGAAAGGAGTAAGGATTTATATAGCACTTATATGTTCCAAGCTATGAGTGGAGAAGCCAGGGGTGGCCTCAAGGTCACATGTGGCCATGTACATCCTCAAGTGTGGCCCTTTGACTGAATCCAAACTTCACAGAACAAATCCCTTTAATAAGAGAATTTGGTCTGTAAAACTTGGATTCTTTCAAAAGGCCACACCTGAGAGCCTAGAAAGCCACATGTGGTCTGGAGGCCACAGGTTCCCCACCTCTGTTCCAGGCATTGTATTAAGCTCTTTTACAGATATTATCTCATTTAACTCTCATATAACTCAGGGAACAGGTGCAATTATGATCTCCATTATATAGGTGATAAAACTGAGGCAGCAATTAAGTGATCTCTCTCCCCTGTACCACCTCACTGCAGATATTTAAATTTATATTCTGAGACCTTCCTTCTCTAAGACTAAGCAAAAATGCATGTATTAACCCCATTTCTTCATGTCTATGTCCCCAGTAGTTTCCTTACACTTCACCAGCTTCATTACAGCAAAAAAGAAATCAGGAGGGTTTATTTGTTCTATAGTTTGGGTAAAATAATGGGTTGAACCTGCCTTTAAACAATAGTATCAAAGAGAGAAAAAGGGTAAGAGCAAGAGAAAAAGGACACAGGAAATCATGGGCAGAAAGACACAGAAACAGACATTGATAAATAGAAACAAAGGGACAGAGTGTGATAGAGATAGAGACAGGAGAGAGGGGGGGCAGAGAAAGACAGAAACAGAGACAGAGACAGAGAGAGAGGATTTATGAAAAAGACTAAGACACAGAGAAAGCTAGAAAGACTGAGGGATTTTTTTTAGTTGTTCAGAAACATTCACTAGTACTCTCCTCTGAGTTACCTTATGTCCTGAGAGGACTTCCTCTGAGGAGGACAAACCAAATTTATCCAAGCCCATGTTCATTGCTCCCATGGCATTGTCTATCTATCTCATCTTCTGCCATCCCCATCTCCTTTTGCTTTGAAACTTTCCCAACATCAAAGTCTTTTCCAATGAGTCCTGTCTTCTCATTATGTGACCAAAGTAGTTAAGCTTCAACTTCAGTATTTGTCCTTCCAATGAATAGTTTAAATGAATTCTCTTTAAATATTGACCGATTTGATCTCCTTACCATCCAAAGGACTTTCAAAAGTCTCCTCAAGAACCAGAATTTGAAAGCATCCATTCCATGGTGCTCAGATTTCTTTGTAGTCTAACTCCCACAGTCATACATTGCTACTAAAAAAACCATAGCATTGATTATGTGAAACTTTGTTGGCACTGTGGTCTCTTTTTTAGTATGCTGTTCAGATTTGCCATTGCTTTCCTTCTAAAGGGTAAGCATTTTTTAAAAAAAATTTCATAGCTATAGTTGCTATCTGCAGAGATCTTTGAGCCCAAGAATAAAAAATCTGACACTACTTTCATTTTTTCTTTCTCTATTTGCCAGGAAATGATGGGATCAGTTGCCATGATTGCAGTTTTTTTTTCAATGTTAAGCTTCAAGCTAGTTTTTGCACCCTCCTCTTTCACCCACATCAGCATCTCAATTCTTCCTTACTTTCTGCCATTAGTGTAATATTGTCTGCATATCTGAGACTGCTGATATTTCTCCTGACAATCTTAATTCTAGTTTTTGATTCAATAAGCCCAGCATTTTGCATGATGTACTCCGCATTTAAGTTAAATAAAGTGACAATATACAGGCTTGCCATACTCATTTTCCAATCCTAGTCCAATCAGTTGTGTCATGCTTGGTTCGAATTGTGGCTTCTTAGATGGCATAAAGGTTCCTCAGGAGACAAGTAAGATGATCTGGTATTCCCATCTCTTTGAAGATTTGACACGTTTTGTTGTGATCCACAGAGTTAAAGGTTTTAGCGCAGTCCAGAAGTTCTCAAAGTAGGTGATACCACTCCCCGGGGAGTGCTGGAATGATTGGGGGATGAGAGTGGTAGTAGCCTCAGGTGTAATTGGGGGGCATTGAGTAAAATAAGATGGCAGTGGAAGCATAAGGCAGGGAGAGAAAATAAGAAAAATTTGAAAAGTCATTCACACATGTTTTATCTGTTGTGTAACAGAGTTAGAGTTATAGACATTATGTTATTTTCCAAATAAACACACAAAATGAAGGTAATCAATGGCCAAGAAGGAATCTTAACAGGCAAGTGTTAGCAGGCCAGCCTGTCCTGCATAGTTCAGGAAGTCAAGCATGTATCAGCAGGAATATATGCATGTAATTACCTGTTTCCAATATAATATCATAGGGTTACAAGAAGAAATATTGTGTCATCAAAATTTCAACGCAGAAAAAACTAAAAAAATTACAATAAATTATTATATTTAAGATGCATCTTAAAAAAACATTTTATATATTTTTTAAATGATGGGAATTTCAAAAACCCATTAAAGGGTTAAAGAAAGTAAATATACAGGGGGGCACTGAGGATTTTTTTATAGGGGGTGATAGACTAAATAAGTTTGAGACTTGAGACTGCACCTCTAGTGCAGTCAATGAAGCAGAAATAGATGTTTTGTTTTGATTTGTTTTACTGGAACTCCCTTCCTTTCTCCATAATACAGTGAATGTTAGCAATTTGGTTTCTAGTTACTCTGCTTCTTCAAAAACCAGTCTGCTCTTCTGGTAGTTCTTGGTTCACACATTGCTGAAACCTAGCTTGCAAAATTATTTTTTTTAAACACTTTTAAAAATTATTATTATTTGCTTTTTGGAGGGGGGAGGGCAGGGCAGTTGGGGTTAAGTGACTTACCCAAGGTCACGCAGCTAGTAAGTGTCAGAGGTTGGATTTGAACTCAGGTCCTCCTGGGCCGGTCCCCTACTGACTGCACCACTTAGCTGCCCCTTGCAGAATTCTTAAGCATAATTTTGCTGGCATATGAAATGAGCTCAGTTGTTCAGTAATTTGAACATTCTTTGGCATTGCCCTTCTTTACGATTGGGACATAAACTGATCTTTTCTAATCCAGAGTTCACTTTTCATCACCATTTCTATCCACAGCTGAGCTTCCTTTCACCCTGACCCAGCTGCTTCATTAGTGGTTGGAACTACTTGTGGCTGTCCTCCCCAGTAGCATATTGGACACCTTCCAATCTGAATGGTTCATCTTCCAACCTCCTATCTTTTATCATTTTAATACTGGGCTTGGGGTTTTCTTGGCAAAGATACTGGCATGTTTTGCCATTTCCTTCTCCAGAGGGTCACCTTTTGTCAGAATTTCCCACTATTACACGTCCATCTTGGGTAACCTTGAACAGCATAGCTCATAGTTTCATTGAGCTACATAAGCCCCTCTGCCATGACAAGGCAGAGATCCAGGAGTGAAGAGAGAAAATGACTTAAGCTTAAAAAAAATTAAAATAGAAGCCTTTTCACTCCCCTGTTATTTTTGGAACAGTGTTGAGTTGTACCACAAGTCAGGTTCATTCCAACCACAATTAAGCTAAATATAAAGGTACAGCACCTTAGCAGCTGTTCAATATACAATTTTACTTTTAAAGAAATAAACTAGGACACAAAGTTAAGTGATGCCTATGCTCACCATGATGACAGTCCATTCTAGTCATATGCCATCCATTGAAAACATTACTAAAACTGTAACTACAGAATTTCCATTTTTCTAATAAGAATAGAAGGGAAAATGTGGTTAAAACTGCCCCTGCTTATTCAGAGTCAAGCATTCTTCTCAAAACACTGAGCAAACTATTTTTCATGATTTTTTCCTTAGAAAAACATTACATTTTTATAGTGCCCAACATAATACCAAGCAGAAATAAACATGTTAAAAATGTCTCCTCCTCCCGAAAAGTGATAAGAACCTAAATTTAATTTAAAAAGAAAAGTTTCCTTTAAATATTTAACTTCAAAATCTATCTAAATTATTAAAGAAAGGATACTTTGTACATATTTTAGCAATTACAAAAAGAAACATGAGTACATGTATATTCAATAAAATTAGAATGATCTAAGCAGGACAGAACTATTTATATTTGTTTGCCCTGAGGCTGCAATTTTTCTTCCTACATTGTTTTAAGAAGCAAAAGAAGTTAGAACGGAGAAAATAAACTGATTAAATCCTGAATATATTATTTGTTGTTGTTGTTCTTAGGAGACTGGTTTCTGAGTTTTAAATTATTTTAAAATTCATCTAGAAATATAGTTTATAGGTGATTTATGCATATAATATATGTAAGAATATCATTTGAATTAAGAAATGTTTTGATTTCTATTTTAGTGATTTTTTTTCATCATTTTTATTCATCAATACTTAGTGGAATGGGACTCAAACAATAGGACAGATATGGAGAAAGATTTGTTCAAATACATGGATTTCCTAGAAAGGGTCAGGAAATAGAATTCCATGGAGGTCAGAAAGCCATTAACCTTGCAGGGGAATGATAGTAGAGGAGAGTGTTTAAGTAGAGATCAAAGGAAGTCAAAACAGAAGGGACATCATTGTGGTCGTGTGCTAAGAATTCCTGGGACAGAGAAAGGAACTAACTAGCTTAAATTTTCATGATACAAAGAATAAAACTGGCATAGACATAAGGTATAGACATGTTAGAGGACTTTCAGTATACATACATATAAAAGTAGAACATCAAATGACTTGCTGGACTTTCTAGCTTATAGTTGCATTTGTCAGAAGGCAAAGGAAGGACTGGATTTCAGGGAAAAACTAGTATGAATGTAATTCTGATTTATTCCTTATTAGGCATAATTTATGCAAGGGAAACAATAGGCAGGTGCCTCAAGGAAAGTAACTATCTCAAGGTTTATGATAGCCAAGAAATGGATTCCCAAGCATAGTCAGGTTTTGTTTGTTTTTTGTTTTGTTTTGTTTTTTACAGAATTTAGGGAAATATATTTTCAAAATTAAATATAAATGTTAGATATGATCTCATAATTGAAAACTATGAAAGAAAAAAATAGTTCAAGAGAGATGGGAAGGTTTAAAAAAATGAATTTCTAACAATCTGCTTCTTTCCAATGAGGACGAAAAGGGACTCACATACAGGTATACAAAAAAAGGACTTTCTAAGTCTAAGGAGATATTTATACAGTATATACAAATGCTGAAAGCCTGGCTAATAATCATGGACAAATGCAAATAAGTGGCATACCATCCTAAAAATAACATAAAGAAGCCAAAATGTCAGAATGAATTGAAGCTTCACAAATATGCTACATAGAATTGTTTTTACAACGCTTTTTTAAGAATTTCTGGAGAAAAAAGGAAAAAGATTGCTGCCTGTAGTACAGATGAAACAGTAAAACATTAACAGAAAAAAGAAAGAAAGGGAAAGAAAAAGAAAAGGAGAGGAGAGGAGAGGAGAGGAGAGGAGAAGAGAGGACAGGAGAGGACAGGAGAGAACAGGAGAGGACAGGAGAGGAGAGGAGAGAAACAGAACTAATCAACTCATAATTTACTTTCTCTTTTCAATATGGAGGAGCACTAAATTTAAGCTTAAAAGGTGTAAACAGGTTTGAAAGAGAATTCAAGCCCAAGATAAGTGATGAAATAATGATAGAACTTAACTGATTTAATTGAGTTAAAGTAATTGGGTTCTGATGTTATTGTATTCCATGACATTGAAAGAATTCTACAGGTGAGTTTGTAGATCTTCTTGTGGAAATGTTTGATGAATGATGGAAAACTGCAGAGTTGTTGAGAGATTAGAGATCAACATTTCATTCAGTTTCCGAAAAAAGTTGATTCAAAAAATTATAGAGCAGAAATCTTGACAATGATCCCTGCTAAATTCTAGAGGAGATAATTAAACAGTTGGTTTGCAGAAGCATAGTTTGAGGGCAGAGATTCATTGAATCAATCAATCTCAATCAATCATTCCATCTTACTAAAGTAAATAATAAGACACTCGACACCCAAAAACCTTTATCAAGAGATAACACTTCCACTGAAGTAGTCAATCAAAGACATTAAACAAATTGTTAAAAAAAAAATTGATCAGTCTGAAAGAAGTAAAATATTTCCAGGCAGCCATTGTATAAAATGGATAATACCACACAGGCAGTGAATTCAGAATGGCTAAAGATTTGGGTATTCCCTGTAGGGTTGAGTTAAATCAGCAACTCATTGACAGAAATAACTTCAGCCAAATCATTTAGATGAAATTACTTGGGAAATGGGATTCTATCCTCTCTCTCCTCCCCTTAGACCAGACGATAAGCTTATGAACTATAAAGGGTCAGACAATATAGGATTTCTCTTTGGCACTCTAATAATGTCACTATAACAGCAGTGGCTGGCAACAGTGTATGTGAAAGGAGCTTAGAATAAGTGACACCATATCTAAGGGACATTCATGAGGAGCCCATGAAGAGGAGAAAGAGATTTCTAACAAATAGGAGCTGTGAGCTATGACTTTGCCACAGGTGCTTTCTAAACTTGAACCCACTTTCCCCTGAACATATTACATACCTAGGGGAATGTGTGTCATTTTGCAAGGAAGGTTTATTAACTGTTCTTACTATATTACCTTAGTAAATATCCATTTCTATAAATTCATAAAATCTTACTGGATAATTTATATTAACTGATAACTGATAGAGGGAAATATCAATGGCTCCTGAGAAATAAATAAAATGACTGATCACTCCCTTCCTCAAAAACTCAGGGTTATTCCTAGAGTCCTGAGGGAAGAAGTAGATAGCCATGTTTTGGGGAATATGATACGTTGAAGTAGGAGGTTGGAATCATGAGTCTAGGAATGTTGGTACATTAGAAATCAAAATGATTACAAGAAATTAGCCCATATTTAGTAAGAACAACTAATGCCCAATATATCTATTCCTTGTTTTTTTTTTTTTGGTTTTTTGGAGAGGGAAGTGGAATATTTTTATTATGCTGGTAGAACTGTGGAGCACCATTCTTATCTTGCTATATAGAAAAAGTTCATCAGGATATTGGCAGGGGGAGGGAAATGTTATGACAGACTATAATGATTTTCTTCATGAAAAGATACAAATATTTGGACTGAATTATAGTATAATTGGGTTGATTTGTTAAGAGATCAAATGGAGAGTTTTGACCAGTGAAGAGTGGAGGATCTTTTTGGCATGTCATAGGGTTCTCTTCTCAGCCCTGTCATGTTTGGCTTTTGCATCTACTACTTGTCATTATCAAAGTATGCTAATCCTATTTGTGAATGACCCAAAGAAAGGGAAATAGTTACTGCATTGTATAATTGACCTAAAATTCAATAGTCTAAAACACTGGACTGAAATATATATATATATATATATATATACACATACACATATATATGC
>CM053580.1:112030555-112054497 GCA_028627135.1 Pseudochirops cupreus
AGTTATTAAACAGGTAAGCTAATTTTTTTGTTGTTTGTGATCTAGATTAG
This sequence comes from Pseudochirops cupreus, assembly GCA_028627135.1. NCBI lineage: Eukaryota > Metazoa > Chordata > Mammalia > Diprotodontia > Pseudocheiridae > Pseudochirops > Pseudochirops cupreus. The sequence continues at coordinate 112,030,606 of CM053580.1, forward strand.
TGATTTCATCAAAGTAGGAAACTCCCTCTAACTAAACTAAGATTCAGGAACTCTTCTGCAATGTATAGTCCTGGTGAACTAAGTGGAACACTGAGGGGTTGAGTGACTTTTTCAGGGTTAGTCAGTGTATAACAGAAATAGGTCTTAAACTAGTTCTTTCTGTCTTGAAGTCCAACCAACTATCCAGTAATCTTTAGGGGAGCATTAAAGTACAATGAGGAAGTGAAATTGGTACACTGTACCATACAAAGAATATCTAACATTTTCTGGTCTAAGCATTACATTTTAAGAGGAACACAAATAGATTGGATTATATTGAGAAGAGAGACTCAAGATGCTCATGACATAAAACCAAGACATGCAAAAAAAAAAAGTTGAAAGAATTGATGACATTTTTTTGTGAAAGGTAAGATTTAGGGAAAATGATAGATATTCAAATATTTGAAGGAACATCATGTTGAAAATAAGATTGTCCTGTTCACAGAGGGTAAGATTAGAACCAAACAAATAAAAGTTATAGCAAAGCAGATTTTGGGTTCAGTTCCTACATTTCCTAGCAATGATCTGTCCAAAAAGGTTGCCTTATGAAAAGGTGAGTTTCTTATCATCAGTGAATGAGTTTAAATAGAAGGCTTATGAGAGATATCACAGTCAAGATTATTGAATGTTGTAGGAAGTTACAGTGAAAATGGTTTTTAATTCTCTTTAGACTCATAAAAAGTTAAGTACTAGAAGAGATCTTATAGCCATATTAAATCTCAAACTGTATTATAAAATGGTAATTATCAAAATAATTTGGTCAATAGAGTGGTGGATCAATAGGCTAGATTAGGTACACATTAAATTATATTAAAGGACAATAGTAATCTAGTATATGATAAACATAAAGATCCAAGTTTTTTGAACAAAAACTCATTATTTGATTAAAACTGCTGGGAAAACTGAAAACAGTACGGCAGAAACCATGTATAGACCAACATCTCACACTATATACCAAGATAAAGTCAAAATGGGCACATAATTTACAAATAAAGGGTCATTTACAAGCAATTTAGGAAAATGGAACAGTTTATTTGTCAGATCTACGGATAAGAGAAGAATTTAAGACCAAAGAAAATATAGAAAGAATTACAAAATGTAAAATAGATAATTTTGATTATATGAAAATAAAGTTTTTGCACAAACAAAACCAGTATAACCAAAATTAAAAGAAAAGCAGAAAATTAGAGAAAAAAAAATTGCCACAAGTCTCTGATGAAGGTTTCATTTCTCAAATACATAGAGATCTGAGTCAAATTTATAAAAATACAAGTAATTCTCCAATTGATAAATGGCCAAAGGATATGAACAGGCACTTTTCAGACAGAAATCAAAGCCAGCAATAATAATATTTTAAAATGTTGTAAATCACTATTGATTAGAGAAATGCAAGTTAAAACAACTCTGAGATACCACCTCACACCTATCATATTGGTTAATATGACAAAAAAAAGGAAAAGGATAAATGTTGGAGGAGAAAATGAGGAACTAATGCACTGTTGGTGGAGCAGTGAAATGGTCCAGCCATTCTCAAGAGCAATTTGGAACTACACCCAAAGGCCTATACCCTTTGATGCAGCAATTCCACTCCTAGGTCTGTATCACCCAAATGATCAGATGAATAGGATAAGAGCATACATACACAAAAATATTTATAGCAACTTTTTTGCATTGGCAAAGAATTGGAAATTGAGAGGATATTCATCAACTGGAGAATGGCTGAACAATTTGTGGCATATGTTTGTGACGGCATGCTATTGTACTATAAGAAATGATAAGGAAGGAAACCAATGGCAAATCTAGACAGCATACTAAAAAACAAAGACATCATGTGTCCAGAAAGGGCCACATAATCAGTGCTGTGGTTTTTTCAGTATCAACGTATGGTACAAAGAAATCTGAGCATCACAGAATGAATGCTTTCAAACCATGGTGCTTGAGGAGACTTTTGAAAGTCCCTTGGAGAGTAAAGAGATCAAATCAGTCAATGCTTAAAAAAATTAATTCAGACTATTTATTGGAAGGACAAATACTGAAGCTAAAGCTTAAATATTTTGGACATATAATAAGAAGACAAGACTTATTGGAAAAGACTCTGTCTTTTCTTTTTTGGAGGGGGGAAGGCAGGGCAGTTGGGGTTAAGTGACTTGCCCAAGGTCACACAGCTAGTAAGTATTAAGTGTCTGAGGTCATATTTGAATTCAAGTCCTCCTGACTCCAGGACCAGTGCTCTATTCACTGTACCACCTGGCTGCCCCTGGGAAAGACTCTGATATTGGAAAAGACTGAAGTCTAAAGGAGATGAGGATGGCAGGGATGAGCTGCAAAGTGTTGTGGAAGAAATGAATATAAACTTAGAATTCAGAAAAGAGTGCAAAATGGAAAGTTCTGCTACGTATAGTCCATGGAGTCACAAAGAGTTGGATACAACTGAAAGACTGAACCACTGTTGTACAGAAACCCAAATCCCAGGTCACTGCACACCACCTGATTTGTGGCCCTCCCTTAAGCCCCCGTTATATTTCTGTCTTTTTCTCTATCCTATATTTTGTCATAGCTTGAAATAGCTTTAAGGTATGTCTGGGCATTGCTCAGGGAAAAGTTCCCTATTAGCACTCTATATATTTTCCTTGCATCAGTACAAGTGTACAAAGTTCAACTCTGGGTTATGGTGTAATATAGAGACCACTCTGTCCTGTTCTGCTGACCAAGCAGGGTCCCCACACCCTTTGCCCAGAACATGACCCTGGCCTGTTCTGGGATTTTCCAGTTCTCTCTTACCCCATGACCTGCCACCCTATTCTGGAAAGCATTGACTATGATCCTCCACCCTGTTCTTCCAAGGGACACGTGAGTCACGGGAAGATTGCACCCCTGTACCCTTGCGCCATATTCCAAAATTAGCCCTGAACTATAGATCTAACCAATGGCTGTTCTTTGCTTCTGTACATCATGGCTTCTGCTAGCTCCCTTCCCTGATTGTGGTTTTAGCCTTTATAATCAAAGTCTGTACCCCCAGACATCACTACCGATTTGAGCGGTGAACACTCCAGTAGCCATGTGCTTGCTCAATAAATTCACACCTAAATTTATCTTGAACCTACTTCTCAGCTTGCTCTTATTCTCTGCACAACAAACTACCACAAAACCAGCTTGGTAGGGGTAAGTAGCTTTAGGTGGCATAAGGTGGGGAGGGAAGGGAGAAGGATAGGTTTTGTTGGAAATATGGAAACAGTTTGTAGGTGACAGAAAACAAGGCTGAAATAATGACACCAAAGTTCAGAATCAGTGGTGGGTAGGCTATGGTGGAGTGTTTGTTAATCATTGAGGAATGAGTTCAAGTAGTTTTGACCTTCTCATGGTCCTCTCAGGACATTAGGCTGTTCAGAGGAGGAGACTAATGAGTGAGTAGATAGTCTAATTCTCTAAGCCTCAAATCTATGTTTCTATATTTTAGGGCCAGGATTCTACTTCTTATATCATTAGCATAGAGAACTAAACTTCCAGGTGAGGAAACTCCTATCTATGCAAGTTGGCACCTTCTCTGCAACTTGCAGTGTTACAGAATTGCCTAGGGTGCAAAAATTAAGTGACTTGCCCATGGTCACACAGCCAGTATGAGTTAGAGGAAGGACTTTAACCCAGACAATTACACCCTCAAGACTGGTTCTCTGTTCATTATACCATTCTCTCTGTCTATATTTTAGTTAGCAACAAATAGGTTTAATTAACTTTGATGATTATTACTTTACATATATTTTGAACATGCTATTACCTTTTTTTCTTACTATAGTTATCCCTTCCACATCATGACTTTCTCCATGTTGGTTTCTATGTATCAAAAGTTGGCAAAAGAAATTAAATGGGAATTTTGGGGGGAATTTCGAGGAGGCTGATGATGAGATGCAAAGCCCAGCAGATGACACAGAAAAAGTTTAGAAAATCAGAAATGCATGAAATATATGAAGAGTACTACAAAACCCCATGAAAGAAAAAAAAAATGGACTTCTTCCCTTGTACAAAGGAAGAGCCAAAAATTTTTATGGTGATTTTCCAAATTGTGCACACCTGTAGGCCCTGCAATGAGAAAGGATAACTATATGTTTTCATGATTTTCCTTGATAAACTTTTATTCCTCCAAATGAATTTTGTTATGGCTTTGTGAACCTATATAAGGTATTCCCTTGGAAGTTTGATTGTTATAGCACATACATAAATCAATAAATTAATATAGATATCATCATTTTATTAGCTTATATACTTCTTGTAATAGTCTTAAGATAGTTTAAATCAAATGAAAAATAATATTAGTAAAAATTCTTATAGATAGACCTATAATAAAATATATCTCATGATCTCTCTATTTTTCTTCAGTGTGCTATACTGGAACGACTCTCACACTTGATGCTAGAAGAACCAAATTCAAATATAAGCTCTTATACTATACTAGCTGTATGACATTGACCAAGTCATTTTATGTCTCTGGGCTTCTATTTCCTTATTAGAAAATAAAAAGATTTAATCTGATGATCTCCAAAGTCCCTTTAAATTTACTACTCTACAATTAAAAAAAAAAGGCTTGTAAGATCTATCGTCATTATACTCATAACCTTCATTATCTTCATCATCTTTTGTGAATATCACACTTCAATCATCTGACTTCATTTACACTGCAGTGTAAGTGACTTGTTACATTTACAAGTTTATCCTTGCAATTTAGGCCATTAATCCTTTTTGGATTTACTGGAATCCAAGATTTAAACTAACGGGATTAAGCAAATAGAAATGGAATTTCGGGCATGAAATCATCAGTTCAAGAGAATATCTGGGAGATCATTTGGGCTTTTACACGGTATGCCTGAAACTACAGTCCAAAGCATAAGAGTCAATCTATTTTTAATATAAGAATAAAAACAATAACAAAAATACCTAGCATTTTAGAGTGCTTAAATGTTATGAAACCAATTTACATATTATCCCACATAATCCTCACAGTGATCTTGTGAGGTAGGTGCTATTATTATTCCTACTTTACAGATGAGGAAATTGAGATGAAGATGGATTAAGTGACTCACCTAGGGCTCCCTGGTTGTTCAGTTGTTAAGACAGGATATTAACTCTGGTGTTGCCGACTTCAAATCATATATTCAATCTGCACTCTATCCCTTACCTGCCTCACAATATTATCTCATAACATTAGCCAAATGCAAGTTGCCCTGGTATAGCACAGATTTGTTTGAATAGTGCAGGGCTTTATTATGATCAACATCATCATTATTTTTATTATTGTTGTTATTGCCTACATCTCCCTTTTAAAAGTGATTACTTAGGTTCTAGTTCATCACATGACTTTACTAAAAAACAAAAAAAAGACATACATAAAACATTTTCCTTACATTCAGTAGGCAATTAACTAGGGAAGTTTTTATAAAATATATATGTGATTTTCAAAATCCCTTTAACCTTATTCACACAAATGTGACTCTTATTTAAATAAAACAATTTTCCTTTCCAAACTTCTGAATTTTCTTTACTTTTTAAATAAAAGAACATGCTTCTTAACCCAACAACCTCACTTAAAATTCATCCAATAACTTAAATTTTAAGTTAATGCATAGCTTTTAGGCAATTCTGTTGAGATTTCCCTGCATAACAAAATGCAGCAAACTAGATTATTCTATAACATTCCCATAAAAAGTGGCCCAATTTCTTCAAGTAATCTCCAGACATTTTCTAATGTGTTTCTACAGAATTGTTAAAAAATAATTCTCAACATGCTCTCTTTTTCTATTTTATTTGGCATTGCAAAATAATGTGAGCATTTTTTCCATATTCCATTAATAGAAGGAGTAAAAAAATCACTTCAAAATTCTTACTACCACTGTTATCATGCCTTTCTGTTGGGGTGCTTGGGTGCTTATTCTCAGACCCCAATTCTAAGACCATATTTTTCCCCAGCCCCAAAGACCCTATCTCTGGCAATTACTCATGAGTGGGCCTTAGTGAAACACATCGTATTCTGTAAGATTCCCCCTTGCATAAATGGGATTATCTTGTACCACCTCCTAAGATATCTGGTACCAACTGGACTATCGGGTACCAGCTCCCTACATCATATTATATATTCCAGACTCCAAGATGTGTATACATTCTCTACATCTATTTTGTCAAATAGGACATTGATTAGTAACAGATAGTGTGGTGCTGACTGCTAGTTAACTTAGTGATATAGTAGGCCTAAAAACCACATCCCCTAATGCCCCCTCACACACACACACACACACACACACACACACACACACACACACACACACACACACACAGGCACAGCTTTTCCTTATGACCTCTGGGTAAAACAACTGTGCTGTAGATACAAAATATGCATGTTCCTTTTAGAACTAACCACTCCCCAATCCCACCCCAAGTCACCTAATTACTATATTTGGCTTACACTACCCTATAGTTTTTCCTGTACAAACTTTTACTGTACCACTCCTAGTTTACAGGTTCCTTAAGAGTCATACCCACTGTATAGCATTATAATAAACTTTTGTCACTTGACATAAAGATTGCTTGAGTTTGTGAATTCATTCCAGAGGATCTTGTCCTGTACTTTGATATTTTGGGGTTCTTGGATCCCTAAAAGCTCATCATTTCCATTCCTCAAAAAATTTCAGTAGCTCCCTATTGTCTACTAGATAAAGTATAAACTTTATCCACAATCTGGCTCTAACCTAACCTGATCTCATGTTTTCCTTAATATTTACTATGTTCCAGGGGATGGGGGGTGGGGTGAGAGGGACTGGGGGGAGAAATAGAATATTCTCTTCTAAGTAGGGTCATTCTGCCCTTTCCCATCTCTGTGCTTTTCTTCTTGTGTTTTTCCAAGTTTGAAATGCACCCCTATCCAGTCCACCAGCCCAAATCTTCATATTTTGACATTTCACTCTTCCTCCAGATCCCTAGTCAGAGTCCACTAGTTTCCTGAAGACTACCCTGGCACTTACCAGGTGTAAGCAGCTCTTTCTCCTCAAATTTATTATAATACCTTGCCTAAACTTTCAGAAGGATTAGGATATTTTCTCTTCCCCTAATAAGATAGATTCCTTGGAAAAAGGAAATATATCAAGTCTATCTTTCTGACATGGCATACGTGTTGTAGCGAACAGAGGGCTAGCCACAGAATTAGGAAAACCTACTGTAAATCCTACCTCTATGAACATGGGCAAACCACTTAACTTCTAAATGCCTTAGGCAAATCTTAAAAAGTTACAATTTTATTTAGAATAGTCACATTTAATTTTTTTGGCTTTATTAATTTGTTTACTTTTAGTTTACAAGATTCAGTTGCACAATCCCTTGAGTTTCAAATTTTCTCCCCCTCCCTTTCCTCCTCTCCCCCCCCCTTACAGCATGCAATCAAGTATAGGATCTGCAAATACTTTCACATTAGACATTAGTCATGTTATAAAGAAGGATTATAACAGATGGAATGAACAATGGGAAAGAGGAAATAGAACCAAAAAAGAAAAAGAATGAGAGCAGGTAGTTTGCTTCAATCTGCGTTTAAATTCTGTTCTTTCTCTGAATGTAGACATCTATCTCCATCATGAGTCTTTTGGAGTTGTCTTATAACCCTGCATTAATAAGAAGAGTCCAGTTTATCAAAGGTGGTCATCACACATATGTTGTGTCTGTAATTGTGTACAAATTTCTCCTGGTTCTGCTCTTCTCACTCAGTATCAGTTTGTATAAGTCTCTCCAGGTAAATATGAAGTCCATCTGTTCCTCATTTCTTATAGCACAATAGTATAGAATAGTCACATTCAAACCTTACAAAGCGTGCATTCTTTCAGATTTTGAGTCAACTTCCAGTTTTTCAATGAGACAAGACCCTTAGTGTCTCATACACTGAGTCTATTCCTTGGTAAGAAGGTTTAAAATTGGGATTGGCCCATTCACAGCTTGCAAAAATTTCTTTTCATTTTTTCTTATTCTTTAGAATATCTGTTCCTTCATCAATTTGATGGAATAATAGGACAGTTAGTCATTGACTATGTAAAGGATCAGCCCCATTCTTAGTAGCCTTTAGAAAGTAAGCTAGTATGACTTGCAGTGACTTCTTTTAAGAAGTCATTTCTTGCAGTAAAAAAGAGAGACAGCAGTGAAACAAAAAATCAGCCCTTAAGAGGAAATCACTCTTCATATATCTTTTTTTCCTTTGAAAATTTCACCTGGTAGAAAATACCACACAAAGCAGAGATCAGTTATTGAGAGTACAGTGTGAAGTCCAGTTGAGTTTCAGAAAGGAGCATGCCTAGGGAAAGCAACCTTCCCAACAAAGACACAGTGCCCAGGATACATAAAGAAACCACAAGACATCAGAGTCATGCAATGCCAGAGGTGTGAGTCGCTTTAGGCACGTTTGTTCCCTATGTGTATATGTCATTACTAGTGTTCTCAATCTTTGTACTGATGCTGCTTGTACGTGTAGAAGAATATACCCCAGGTTGACGACAGGGGATATTTTTCAGTAAATTTACAAATTTTTGTTTTTGTAAATGCCTTTACTTTGGCCTTGTTGTTACTAGCTCTTTATTAAAATTGAACACAATGGTGGGGACTTATAAGATTCATTTTTAAGAGTGTCAATTCCACAAAGAAGCTTGAACCTAGGGTAATAATGCACTGGTTTCTAAACTGTGTGTGAGAATTGGGAAAGTACTCTAAATGAATACTCCAGTTGTTTTCTCCTGTTCATTTTATTTTAGTTTAAATAGTATTCAATCAGATTTGAAAGACAGCAGGAATACACACACACACACACACACACACACACAAAGTGTTTTTTTTCGCAGTCATAATTAGGTATACTCCATCCTGATCCAAGCATCTAAGACCTCTTACAGCTTAATTTTATTTACATGAAAAAGGGTCTGTCTTTATTAAGTTGCAACTTTGATTGGGTATTTATACCAGCTACTAGTTTCAGTGCTATATCTACTGTTTCAGATTTTTCCTTGCTTGCAGAAACAGAGAACTACCATAACCTATATCCTCATTACCATCATGCCTCCTATGTTAGCACATAGGAAATATAAGCAGATTCAATCTTGAGATTCAGCAGAAAGCAGCAATTTTCTTCTTCATTAAATCAGCTTCCACCATTCCTCACATTCACCCTTGAGTGAGCAGAGAACAAAGGCCCGCTTGGCTCTTATATATCTTTTTACAACTGCAACTTACATTGCAGTAATACATATCACTGTTTTCACCTGACAGAAATACATTGTGTTTCGGTTTTATTTCTTCCTGCTTTTGCCCATCTATTTAATTTCACCATCATCCCAGTGTCTCCTTGGATTAAAAAACCTTTCAGGTTCTAAAATAATCATCCTAAAACAAAGCTATGATCATGTCATTCTCCTTCCACTAAGACATTTTTTAAAATATTTCCTTTCTTTAGCATTCAAAGCCCTTCGCACTATGCCTGTAACCTTCATTACCAGGTTTATTTCACATCATGTTCACATACAATACATGTTATAACAAAACTGATCTAGCTGCTAGTGCCTAGCAGTTACACCTAGTAGGTGCTTGGTAAAAGCTTTTTTCATTGAATTGAATTCCTTACATTTCTCTCCCTTTCATCATTCCCTCTCTCATTTTCAATTTCTCCTTATGTACTAATCTTTCCCTTCAGCCTGCAAACTGCACCACATGCACCACAAGTCTCCCACATGCTTGTAAAACCTTTACTTGACCCTTCCAAACCCTAAAGCCATTGTTATATGTCTCTTTCACAACCAAATCCCTAGGGAAAAAAACTTTTAAAAAAAACGCTTTTTGATTATCTGTTGCCCTAACTTTCTCGCCTCCTCCTCAGATCAAGTGAACAAACATGTACCAGCCATTGTGCTAAGCACTAGAAATATAAATACAAGCAGAAAGAACTCAATTCCTGTCCTTGAAGTGCTTATATTTTAATTGGAGATGACACCACATAAGTAGAAGACTAAGGGAGAGGAGGGAAGGAAGTGCAGAAAGTCCAGGGAATCAGGGATAGAACCTGAAGAGTAGTGAAGACATGACTGGAGAGGAATAAGCCAATCATAACAAGGGGCCACCAAAGCAGAAACTACTTCCAATGTAGGAAAGCCAGACGTAACGTGAACTTCCAAGGTAAGGAGGATTCAGTGTAGAAGAGAAAAATCCAGAAAGCCAACAGTGGAACCTAGAGAGGAATACTCACTTCTGTTCTAGTTTCAGATTCAATGTTCAATGGAAATTGCTCTCTCCCAGGTTAATACCATTCCCTACACTGCTAGCAATTTTTTTTTTGCCCTAAAGCACAGCTCTCATTGTGTCACTACTATATGGATAAGAATTTTCAATGACTCTCTAGGATAAAATCCAGACTTTTTTTTTTTTTGCATTTAAACCCCTTCAGAAAATGACTTCAGTTAGGTCTAATTACTAAATATGCTACTTATTTCTATCTTCATGCTTCTTGACCTCTCTGAAGGTTTGACACAGTTGAATACCCATCCTCTTGGACTTTTGCTACTACTTCTGCTTTTGTGGCACTATTTCCTTCCTTCTCTTCTCTATTTTTTCCTGATGCATATTCAACTACTTAAGTATAACTTTCTATCCTGAGTCTTCTTCACTTTTTCTTTCCCTTTCTCTCTTGATCTTTTCATCAGTTTCCATGGGTTCAACTATTGTCCCTATGCATGTAACTTTAACATCTGTATATACAGTCTTCCTATCTCTTTTAAACTCTAGTCCTGCATCACCAAATTCCTGATCCACCTGTATATGTTACAGGAATCTCAAACTCAAAAAATCCAAATAGGAACTGATTATTTTCACCCCCAAACTACACTCCCTCCCATTTAGCTATTTCTGCTAGAGATGCTGCCATTCTTTCAGTTACTGAAGTTCCCAACAGTTCCTTGACTGTTCATTCTCTTCTATACCTTCATAGGTAGTGAATTTCTAGTCTTGTCAGTGGTACTTCTACCATGTCTTTAACATCTATCTTTTTTTCCCCATTTGCACAGCCACCACCTTTTATTGAATCATCATACTTACTTACTAGATTTTTGCAATACATTTGTCACTGGCTCTCCTGTCTCTAGACTTTCCCCTTTCCAACTCATCCTCCATTCAGCTATCAAAATAATTTGCCTGAAGCACAGATCTTACCATGTCACTATCATACCTAAGAATCTTCAGTGGCTACTTACTGTCTCTAGGATAAAATACAAACTCTGTTGTTTTCTTATTAACGTTGTTGCTCTTGATGCATTTGAATCCTTTGTTTCACATCATTTTGCTTCACACATACTACATTCCTGTCAAATGGGACTATTTGTTGTTCCTCAAATCAGAATTCTACTGCCTAAGTTTTTGTCTTTGCCCAGGCTGCCCTCTCAACATGGATACACTCTCACTCTCTTCTCATTCCTTCCTGGTGAGCTTTACCTTTTTTCAAGGATCAGTTCAGGTAATACCTCCTATAGGAAGCTTTTCCTCTTCTTCACAATCATTAGTGTGTTCTTCTTCCTCAAATTACATTTCAATTTATCTGTGTATATCCTACCAGTAAAATGCAATGTCCTTGAGAGCAAGAATTATTTTGTTTTGTTTTTTTGTTCCTCATCTCCCTAGTGACTAACAAAATGCTTTGCATTAATGCTTTATTTTTCCTCAGAGTCTCAGGTTAAAGCAAATACCTGGGTTCTGGATTTCTAGAAAATTGGTACTCAGAGAAATGATATAATTGTGAGTGGTATTGTTTGATACAGCAAGCAGACAAACAAAGCATATACATACCCTATGGAGATACCAACAGACAGAGAGGTTTGTCCCCACATGCAAGAAACTCACCCCAGCCTGAGGTGGGGTGGGGCATGTTGGGAAGCAAGGACATTCAAAGTTGGAGTTCAGGTAGCAAAATTATATACTCTAAAAAAGGCTTGGTTGAGAACAGGTAATCAAGACTAGATGTAGGAGGGAATATTCATAATCAGACTCAGATGTAGTAGAAGAATTTTGATGATGCTTTATCAATACCAGACTTGGCTGAAGCTCAGGTAAGAAGCATTCCTTTGTCACAACCACAAACCGGTAGGAAGATCCAATATCAAGGCAGCAAGAGGACAATGACTCAAGTTCATCCAACCAAAAGCTGCAAATCTTATCCACCTGATGTAGAGTCAACAGTGGAAAAGCACAATTGTCCATTTTGCCTCTGTCCTTCTAGGGACACAAAGGGTACTTGGCCTAAGTGATTCCATATAGAAGTCTGTCATTACAAATATGACACTAAACAATATCTATGACATTAAACAATATCAAACAGTAATTGCAACATGAAAAATTGAAATCTGTGATTATTACAACTTAGTGGGTACTTAATAAATGCATCTCAAAATTAACTGATTTCTGCTGCCATCTATATAGAAAGCATCTTGGGGACTCTAATTCAGTGTAGAAGATGGTAATGGATATAGGTATATACATGTATGTGGAATAGGACATTAATGGACAGAGATCTGTGCATAGAGTCAGAGAAATCTGGATTTAAGTCCTGCTTCTTACATATACTGCCAATGGGAACCTAGAAAATTCATTCTCCAATAATATAAATTGCAGAAAAATATGGATCTGTACTGACAGAGGGACTTCCTCAACAGGAGTGACCTGTGGTGATGAAATCTCAGGTAGGAGAGTAGATAAGAGATAGAGAGATAGAGAGATAAAGAGATAGATAGATAGATAGATCGATAGATAGATAGATGGATTGATGGATAGATAGATGTATACAGCTCTAAAATTAGAGTGGGGCTATTTGCAGTTCTCTAGTCAGGTATAAAAGACTGCAGTTTTAATTATTGATGGTGGGAGTGGTACTAAAGGGGTCAGGGTGTTGTACCAACAGATTCCAAATTACCTTCTGTCCGATTTTTCAATGAATATATCCCAAATGAAATACCACCATATCTATATTGTTGTCCTCTTGATTAAGCTCTGATATAATTCTGTAAAGAGTGTGGATTCAATTCTTTCCTTCCATTGTATGTGAATCACTTCAATTGGTCTCTCAGAGACCTATCAGCTAAATGAACTACCTTAGTGCCCTTGGCACAGGGCATCCAGAGTCTCAGGTTTAAGCATGATTAGAAAACATAAGCCTCAGATGTATAGAAAATGCTAAAAGGCAAAAAGGATTTTGTTTTTAGATATGAGAAAATTCAGACTTTCTCTGCTTGGTATGTTATTTATGGTTAAATTCTTTCAAGAAAATTATTGCTCACTTTAGCTATTGGAAAATCCTACTTGAGCAGAAGCTTATTACTAAAGAGAAAAAAAGTATGCAGCTCTTATTTCTGAACTAAGGATGTTGAATTATGATTATGAAGATTGTAATGTCAAAATCCAATTGCTGATAAAATAATTGTCTTCAGACAATTGTAATAGGGCAATGATTCATTACTTTTAAGCTGAATAAAACTAAATTTCATAGACTTTAACTAGGAAGGAGTTCTTAGAGGTCATTTGGTCAACCCCTTCTTTTTAAAAATGAGGAAAGTAAGACCTAGAAGGGTAAGGTGACTTACCCAAGCTGACCTAGAAGGTTAAGTGGGATTCAAAGCCAGGTCTTGTGGTTCCAAATTCAATACGGTCTATTGTTCCATGCTATTTCCCTGAGGAAGACATGCTTCTTGTCTATCAGCAATTCTTTCTTCCAGGAAAAGATGACTGTAATAGGGTGATTCATTACTTTTCAGCATGAAGGAAATCTATACATTTCCCTCTCAAGTTGAATAAAACTAAATGATATATTTAACATTGGAAGAATTCTTTGGAGGTCATTTGGCCAACTCAATTCTTTTTACAAACAAGAAAACTGAGACATGGAGAGGTTAAGTGACTTGCCCAAGCTGACACAACTAGTTTCAAAACCAGATTTTGTGGCTCCAAATTCAATTGTCTACTGGTCCCTACTTCTTCCTGAGAAATATATAATTCTTGTCTATCAGCAATTCTTTCTTCCAGAAAAAAAAAATTGTAAATGTAAGCATTTAGATGTTATTATTGGAAGAGTATACATATAAAGAGCTATCTAATTCTTTTTCACTTTTATTTGATAATTATCAGTATTTGCTCTTTGCAAATATAGTACAAATTTCTTTCTCCTTAGTTCAACTAACATTTTATTTATTGAGCCCCTGACACATGCCTTTATACTGTAGTTTGCATTAAAAGAGATAGAAAGACAAACACATACGTGTGTATGTATGTACGTATATATGTGTATGTATTTATGTGTATAAAATTGTTGGCTTATGGATGCGGAAAAAACATAAGAAGGAAGCTGTACCAATTCCCTCATTATAAAATGACCAGGACAATAAGGCCATGGAAGATTAAGTAGCTTGTCCAAGATCAAAAAGGTGGCAAATAACAGAGATGGAATTTGAACTGAGGTCCTCTATAATTCAGAGTCAATGTTCTTCTTCATATACCACACAGCCTCCTAGAAAGGCTTGAGCTTTACTTTTTAGACAATGATAAGCTCATAAGCATCAAAAGACTAATAGGCTCACAGGACTATAGTGCAAGGTGCTACCCCACCCCTTTAGATTTGGACAATTTTATGCATGGAAAGGAGCAGATACATAGACTGTTCTAAGAGGACATGAAAGCCCCTCAAAGAAAGGTATTTGGGGGAAAACAGACATTTCTAAAAGAACCTGAGAGAAAAACAGCACTCAGAGGATAAGTAATTACTAAAAATAAAGGTAACCAAAGAATATTTTTCTCAATAGCCTAATTATATATTATCATTATAATGTTTTGATGAATAGCTATAGAAACTATAACTATAATTTATAATCCAGTACAAAAATATTAAATATAACCATAAACCAATAGCTACATTTTTGAGACAATGGAACAATGGTATTTTGCTTCTCTTTAAAAGGTCTGACAGAAATGTGAATTTTGGTTTATCACTGCTAGATAAGGGTAAGTCATTTTACACAAGGATATCCACTTTGAGGAAGAAGTCAGTCGAAAACAAAAGTAGAGAATGTGGAAAAAGCTGAGGAATGAGGAAACAAATTGAAGAAGCATAGCAAAGGAGAAGAAACTGAGACTGCACCCTACTGATTGAAAGGACTGGAGCCCCGTGATGTCTTTACAGACAGAGTAGATGATTCAGAGAACAGCAGCCCTTTTGAGAGCTGAGAGAAGCTTAGAAGCTACCTTTATTCCTACTGAACTGAATGGACAGACATGATCACTGAAAACTCACTGAAGGGGGTGGGGAAATGCATTGCTGCTGAGAGCTGATTGGTGAAAAAAAAAGCTGCTGTGAGACGGGTGACTGGGCAAATGGAGCAGCAAGCACCTTAGCATACCAAGGATGGCTGCTAGCACAGATTCTTAAATCTGCTTTTCTAAAGGAAAGCAACTCAGAATGGGTTAGCAATCTTACTTTAATCAAACATATATCATTTACCTAGTTCAGGGGAAAAACCCCCAAACTTCAGAGAATACAAACAGAAGTTAAAAGCAGAGAAACAGATCATCAGACAGGGCTTCCAGTTGTCTGACCATTACATCCATACCTAGTTAGTTACCAGAGAGGGAAGAACCAACATCTGGGTTTTCAAGGGGGTTGAGGGGTGCTGCCCAGAATCTCTTCTGGCCAAATCACATAACTCTTCCCAAAGTGAATCCCAAAGCAAAAACCTCATCCTATATAGCTTTCTTCTGGGTCAGAGAATGTCACGACCTTCTTGACCCACTGCCGAATCACAAAGTAACAAGGTGTGAGCATTCCTGAAAAACAAGACTCCAGCCACAAGCTGCATGTGACCACATTCAGCCTATTAGGGGGGAGAGTATATTTTCAAATAGGGCCAAGGTGCAGGGAAGATCTTCAGATTCCCATTCCCATAACAGGAAAGAAATTCTTGTCTTCCTTGCCACTACTACCACCTAGACCCAATTCAAGAGAAATGAACCAAAAAGGTCTGCATATCTTCAGCTCATGGGAAATCACTGTGGTTAAATGACCAACCATAATACCACCTTTGAGGTCAGTTGAAGAATATCTCAAGAATTGTAGTCAGCAGAATTGAGACCTTACCCAATAGGGAATTTTTAGTATGGACACTTTAAGGAAATCAAGTCTTAGAGGCCTGAACTATGAGTTGCCCTGAGTTCCCTGAGTACCTTCCTGAATCATGTACCTCTCATTCAAGATCTGTAAACATAAATGCTCACTCTCTTTCCATAGAAACTATATTCATTGATGGGAGAGTATGACTTACATTTACAGGTAAATTACAATATTATGGTTACCATTAATTTGAGTTTTATTTTATTAATGTTTGATGCTTAAAAGTTAATGATATCTTGCTGGGAAAACTGGAAAGCAGTTTGGTAGAAAATAGATATAGACTGACAGCTCACATTGTATACCAATATAAGGTCAAAATGGATAAATGATTTAGACATAAAGGGTGATATAATAGGTAAATTAGTGGAGTGTGGGAAAATATACCTATCATACACATGGCTAAGGGAAGAGTTAATGAGCAAACAAGAGATAGAGGGGATTGCTAGAAAAAGATAATTTTGATCGCATGAAATTAAGACTTTTGCAAAAACGAAACTAATGAAGTCAAAATTAGAAGGAAAACAGGAAACTAGGAAAAATTTTGTGCAACAAGTCTGATAAAGGCATTATTTCTCAAAAAAATAGGGAACTGAGTCAAACTTATAAAAATAAGAGCCATTCCTAAGTTGATACATGGTCAAAAGATATAAACAGGCACTTTTTAGAAGAAGAAATCAAAATTGTCCATAGTCATATGATTGCTCATAATTAATTTTAAAAGCATAATTTCATTTGATCTTAACAATGCTTCTGTGAGGCAGCCAAGGTATGTTCTTTTTCATAGTTTTTGGGTAATGAAATTAAAGTTTAAAATATGAGTAACTTAATCAAGGTAACAAAGATAACAAATGCCAGAAATAGGACTTGAACCTAGTTTCCTGACTTCCAGTCTACAACCCTTTCCAAAAAGCTTACATTTAGTGTTTTACCATCACAGAGAAGTTTTACATACATTATATATTTTGAGTTTGAAAACAACCCCACATTAGACAATGCCTTATTATAATATTTTTATTTTCAGATAAAGAAGTGGAAGGTACATCCTGAATGCTATGAGAGAGGTAGAAAGAGGAAGACAAAGCTTCCTGGGTCCAACTGGAACCCCTGATGTTCCAATTTGGGGGTGTTGAAAATCACCCACGTACATAGGATACTGGACCACAGGTAGCATATGCCAGAGCTCAGTGAAAATTACAAGTATTTATAACATCTTTGCTTCCCACAGTCCACCAGAGCTGGTTACCCTTCCAAATAAAGGAGAGTTTTGGCTCAGTGCATATGTCAAAGCAGTTAAGAAACAAGCAAATCACCCCTACTTTATTTTAATTAAAAGAAATGAAAACTCATTTTTCCCTCTGAATTCTAAGTGCCAATGCCTGCTGCTGGGTTTTATAACTGAACTCTATCTGGGTTTGGGACTGCCAAGCTTTTCAGAAACTATATTACATACTGTAATTTAGTAAGAAATTGATTCCACGAACAGCTGTAAGAAGGTCTGGCACAAAAAGGAGACTCTAGTTATAGTATGCTCTATTGCCTACTAAAACAGAAGGAATCACAGCAGTACTAATGGCTGGAAGATGAGAGAGTATATAGCACCTATACAACAGTCAATAGCATAAAATGTCAATTCTCATTCAGCCCTATTCAAACAACCATGCATGATTTCTCCTGAAATTCCTACTTTAGGCTAGATGATTTCTTCATTAGATTTCTTATTGCCACATCCACATGGTGTTAAATCAGGGGTGAATAATGGTTGCCCTGAAGCATCATAAAGCATATCCCCCTAGCTAACTTCTCCCTGTAATGACAGGGAGAACACTGATTAGCTGCATGGTATTACTGCCATGCAGTACAGCTGGCAAACAATATCTCTTGTATTATTCAGGATGATTAAAAGGAACCAGAAATATAGGTATATATGTATATATTGTTGTCTGCCATCACTTTTGAAATTTAAAATGTGTATAAAACCTCAACTAACATTAAAGTCCTAATTTCATATCTCAAGACAAATGGAAGTCACGCTGAGTTCTCAAAGGTAATGGCTGCAGAGCATGGCTCTAATCAAACTAGAAAGACTTCAAGCCCACAGATGGACTAAACGTTTCCTGTCCAAAGACTAGCCTGGCTAAGTTTGAAAAGGCTCCTCAACATAAGTTTCACTACCAAGTAAAATGTTATTTCAAACATGGAAACCACAGGAACATTGGATGACGCTGTTTATCAAGATTATAATCTAAAGAAGTGGAAGGGGTCTCAGCGCTAGATAACACATGTATCATATATCCTTAAAGTATTAACGTTATTTGAGACATAAGAGTGGTCTTCAAGTTTCTGAGGATATTTTCATATGGTTTTGAGAAATCCAAACATCATTAAGTTCTGGCTCTTCAAAGGAAAACTCAAGTTTAATTTGATCTTTCTCTGAAAGGCCATTTCCCACAAGTAATATATGTTTTTAATGGAATGAAAGGATGATAGCACAGCTCATTTTTCAGTTTTTGCCCCATTCTAGTGCTATACTTTACATTTTTTACAATTTGTAATATTAATGTATTTCTAATGGAGAAAAGCAAATCCTTTTGGCAAAAAAGACTTTAATGATGACTTCTCTAAAATTTAACTGTGGAAACAATAAATTGAGTCATTTCAATGGAAATACTAGCATATCCCTTCCTTAGCATCCTGCAAAATGCTATGCACATATTAGAACCTCAATATTTATTGAATTTAGATAGGAATTGTTATAATTTAATGTTCCATAATAATAATGAATAATAGCTTTTCAAATAATTCCTTCACCTTTATGCATAAAATAGAATCATAGATTCAGAGTTGGAAAGTACGTTAGTTATCTCAAATTTCATCCAATAAAAATTTTCTTTTTATAACAATAACAATAGCTTACATTTATATAATGAATTAAGATTGAAAAAATGCTTTTCTTATAACTCTAGGAGGTAAGTAATATCTGTTTGAGAACTACAATAATAAGGTACTAACTGTGTCATTAGTATATATATTTTCCAAGTTCACCAACCAATTACATTGAAATATGGATATATAGACAGATATTTTCCCATCAACAGCTACAAAACCCCCTGAAATCTAGCTAACAGACTTCTTATCAATCTATAGACCCCAGGTTAAAAAACTCTGTTTTTGAGCTATCCATTAATAAATAAACAAGCATTTCTTGAGAACCACTATGTTCTAGGCATTGTGTTAGGTGCTGGAGACATAAAGACAAAAAAAATGGAAGAATTTCTGCCCTTGAGAAGTTTGTGCTCTATAGGATAAGACATGTACATTTAGAAATATATAGAATAATACAAGATAATTTGGTGAGGAGACAAATCAAATATAAGATGAGGAAAAGTTTCAAATAGAATATCTGCTGTGTTTTGAAAGAAATGAGTGATTATAAGTTGTAATAATGAGAAACTGTGTTCCAGATTTGGGGGATAATCAATGCAAAGACACATAGAAGGTAGATGGATCATCTTGTGTGAAGAACGAGAAGCTTTGCCTTGGCCAAGAAATACATGAATGGGAACAATTATAATAAAGTTGAAAAAACAAAGTGGGACCAAGTTGTGAATGATTTAAAATACCAAATAGAAGAATTTATATTTGACCCTAGAGATAATAACAAGCCCATGGAGTTTATGGCTAGAAAAATGATCTGGTCAGACCTGTGCTTTAAGGAAATCATTTTGGCAGAAAGAAAGGACAAACAAGGAGAAAGACTTAAGTCAGAGATACCAATTAGGAAGCTATTACAATAATATAGGTGAAAGGTGATGAGGTTGTGGACATGCTGAGTAGGACAAAAAGGAAGTGGATATAAGATGTATTGTGAAGGCAGAAGTGATAAGACTGGCAAATGAATAATTTTTAGGGTGAAAGAATGAGGAGTTGAAGATGACATTAAGGCTATGAATCTGGATTATTGGAAGTATATTTTCCACTGTATGAATAGCAGGTGGGTTTGGGGGTGGAGGAAATTTTTTTTTACTTTGACATGTTGAACTTGAGTTGCATTGGAGACATTGAGTTCAAAAAGCCCTGGTAATACAAGCTTAGAATTCTTAAGAAAGATTAAAGCTAGATATAAAGATATGAGAATCATGAGTATAGAGAGGTTAATTGAGCACATAGAATAAGAGGGCATCAAGCAAGAAAGCATAAAAAGCAATAAGAGATGGCCCAAGACAGAGCTTAACTTTATGATATGTCCACCATGATATAACCTGGTATAGGTGGAGATCCAACAAGGAAGTTGAAATGGGTAAGACAGGTAGGAGAAAAAAAAAGAGAATGCAGTGTCATGAAAACCCAGAGCTGAGAGAATAGAAGAAGGCTACATATCAGTGATGTATATTGACTGCCAAATATGTTTGGCAATTAAGTAATCACTGGTAAATTCCAAGAGAACAGTTTCAGTTGAGTGATGAAGCCAAAAATGAGACTGACAAGGGTTAAAAAGAGGAAACTAGTAGATAGGGCAAGTATGGACAGCTTTTTAAAAAAAGAGTTTTGAATATGAAAGTAAAATGATGTGGTCTAATTCTCAACTTCACTCTTTGCTGTTACCACAAGTCACTGCATCATGGCAGGCCTGAGTCCTCATAATAGCATCACCAGCCCAGAAGGTTATAGGGATTCATTGGGTGTCAGAATCATCACAATATCAAGGGGTTGCTGTCTAGCAACATCAAGTTCATTTGTCTTTTAAGGAGATTCCAATCTCTCAGGATAGTAACATAAACCTGAATTCCTGGACTGGATGACTATCTTGGGCAAAAGAGAGTACTCACCAGAGGAATATGAGAATTGTCTTAGTTGTTTATAAATTACTGTAAACCCTTTATGTGTTTGTGGCATCATTTATGGGTTCCAGTTAAGCCTCTCAATTTTCTCCATTTTTTTTGTAGGACCTTGTACTCTATAATAATTGTTCCATTGAATATTTTTTATAAGATCTTGGGGCCATTTTACCAATAACTCTAAATATGTGTGTGTATGCATGTGTGTACATACACAAATAAACACACATACATATATGTTTATATAGTTAGATATATTGATCATAATAGATATGATATGTAGATATAGATATATTAGCTGTATTTGGAGACTTTACAAAAATAAATTCTAGATGGAGCAAAGAGAAAATTATTTAGGTTAGCTTCCCTAATATCTGGTCCAACTCATGTACTCCCATAGGCTGATATAGGGCACCATAGGTTAAACAATGATAAGCAAGCCTTCTAAAAATATATCCAAGTAATTAATAATTCAAGTAAGATAATTACAAGGACAAAATTCCATAGTACAGCACTAGAGACTTCCCTTCAGGTTGACATTGATCTTTTAATAAAATTCTGGTGAATAAGTACTTAGAAAATAAAGTAGGGATCAATAGGAATCAGCATGGAGTTTGAAAAACAAATCACGACAAACTAATCCTATTTCCTTTCTTTCTTTCTTCCCTTAAGATCAAGAACTTTACATTTAGAGTTGTTTTTCATATCTAACTCTTCATGATCCCATCAACCATAGTACCTCAATGCTGTCTATGGAGTTTTCATGGCAAATACACTAGAGTGATATACCATTTTCTTCTCTAATTGATTAGGGCAAACAGAGATTAAGTGATTTGTTCAGGGTCACACAGGTAGTAAGCGTCTGAAGCTGTATGTGAACTCAGGGCTTCATGACTCTAGGCCCAATGCTCTATCTATTAAGCCACCTAACTCCCTCCTTAATCACAGACTTTACTTTCAGAGTACCAATAACTAAGTTGTGTTTGTCCTTTTTTGAAGCGGACCATGACATTTGGAAAACATGACCTGCAGTTGACTTTAATTTGAGTGAGGGAGGGCTATGCAAGGTCACCAGCATTGCTTTCTCCTACAGAGCCATTTGGTTCCAGTGACCTGATATTCCTCAGGACAAGTGGAGATGGCCCAGGATGCAATGGGAGATGCTGGACCTTTTAGGTTAAGTTCTTTTCACATATTCATTTGCAGTTAGGTAATGCCCATTCAGTGAAGAGGCCTCTTTAAGAAGTAAGTCAAAAGATGGCCCCTTTAATTAGGGAAAGGGCAGGGGCGGGGGGAGGCTAAAATTTCATGTTCAGCCATCCTGAGGAATATCAGACCACTGGATCCAGATGGCTCTAGAGAAGAAAGTAAGGCTGGTGATCTTGCAGAGCCCTCCCTCACTCAAATCAAAGTCAACTGCAAGTCATGTCACCATTTTCCTGATATCATGGTCCTCTTCAAAAATGAAGGAGAAACACAACCTGTGAGTAGTTGGAGCCAGTTGGGTAACTCAGTTAGACTTCTCCCTCTCTTTTTCTTCTCCAAAGGAAGGCAAATTTTAATGGCTGAAACCCCAGTCAACTTGGAGTTTGCTGCCTAGATTCCTAGATTCCTTCCTTCCTTCCTTTCTTCCTTCCTTTCTTCCTTCCTGCCTTCCTTCCTTTCTTTTGTCCTTCCTTCCTCACCTTTTTTGCTTCCTTCCTTCCTTTCTGCCTTCTTTCCTTCCCTCCTGCCTGGATCAGGATTGATCTGCAAAATTGCAGTCTTGGGTGGTGGTCCTGAGGTGTGTGACCAGTGAACCAAAACTGGTGGGGAGTGCAGAGATGGTGGCCTCCTAA
The DNA here is from genome assembly GCA_028627135.1 of Pseudochirops cupreus. NCBI lineage: Eukaryota > Metazoa > Chordata > Mammalia > Diprotodontia > Pseudocheiridae > Pseudochirops > Pseudochirops cupreus. The sequence goes on from CM053580.1 coordinate 112,053,519, forward strand.
TACTTTTGGGAGCTGTGAAAACTCCAGTAATTTGGGACAAAGCACTCCCCTCTGAAAGCAGAGTTCTATGGAGCCCAAAAGTCAAGTAATTGACTGACATCATGAGCAGGCAAAGGAGGCAAAGCAAGTTCAGCAATTCAACTTTAGATTCCTTTTTTGGGGGAAAAAAATCATGGAACAGGAGGAAGATAACACAGTCAGAACTCCTGCACCAAAAGCTTTCAAGAAAAATGCAGACTGGTTACAGGGCATAGAGGAGCTTAAGAAGGATTTTGAAAACCAAAATAAGAGAAGTGGAGGAAAAAATTTGGGAGAGAAATGAGAATGATGCAAGAAAATCATGAAAAGAGAGTCATCAACCTGACTGAAGGAAATAACATCTTAAAAATAGATGAACTCAAATGGCAAAAGAGGCCCAAAAAAAGCCAATGAAGAGAAGAATGCCTTAAAAGGTCGAATTTGCCAGATGGAAAGAGAATCTCAAAAGCTGACTGAGGAGAATAATTCCTTCAAAATTAGAGTGGAGCAAATGGAAGCAAATGACTTTATGAAAAATCAAGATACTATTAAACAGATCCAAACAAATGAAAAAATAGAAGGCAATGTGAAAAATCTCCTTGAAAAAACCCCTAACCTGGAAAACAGATCCAGGAGAGACAATTTAAAAATTATTGGACTACCTGAAAGCCGTGATCAAAAAAAGAACCTAGAAAGCATCCTTCAAGAAATTCTCGAGGAAAATTTTCCTGATATTTTAGAACCAAAGGGCAAAATAGAATTTGAAAGAATTCATGGATCACCTCTTGAAAAAGATCTCCTAAGAATGTTATAGCCAGGTTCTGGAGTTCCCAGATTGAGGAGAACTTATTACAAGCTGCCAAGAAAAAATGATTTGAAAACTGTGGAAACACAATCAGGATAACCCAGGATCTAGCAGCTTCTACATTAAGAGATTGAAGGGCCTGGAATATGATATTCC
>CM053580.1:112054597-112110351 GCA_028627135.1 Pseudochirops cupreus
GAACTTATCAAAGTAGAACTATTTACATGGCAACATGGAAAAATGATCATTGTAACTTATGAAACTTATCTCAGCATGAGCATAGGTGAAGGGAATATAAATGTATATATGTATACATACACATATGTCTATATAGGAGTGTATATATGTGTATGAGTAGACATGTTGTGTATATATGTGTACATAGGTAGATGGCACAGGATCAATTGAATAAGAAGGGATGATATTTTAAAAGGTGAAATTGAGAGGAGGGAGAGGAATAGAATGAGAGGAGAAAGGGAGAAATAGAAGGGGGCTAATCATCTCATAAAGAAGAGGCAAGGGATAACTGTTACAATGGAGGGGAAGAACAGGAAGGCAAAAGGGAATGAGTCAACCTTAGTCTCATTGAATTTGGCTTAGGGAAGGAATGTCATACACTCTAAATTGGGTATCTTGCCCTACAGGAGAGTAGGGGGGATAGGGATAAGAGGAGGGAATGATGGAGGGGAGGGCAGGTTGGGGGGGTGTTGTTAGAAGCACACACTTCTTTAAAGGGACAGGGACAAAGTAGAGAATAGAACAAGTGGAGGGTGGGATAGGAAAGAGGGAAATAAAGTCTGTTTTTCACAATATGTTCATTGTGGAAATGTTCTATGTAATTACATATATATGACCTGTATTGAATTGCTAGTATTTCCAGTGGGGGTGGGTGATGAGGGAGGAAGGGAAAGAATCTAGAATTTAAAGTTCTAAAATCAAATGTTAAAATATATATACATATATTATTATTATTATTATTATTATTATTATTATTATTATTATTATTTACATGAAACTGGGAAATAAGATTTACAGGCACTGGGGTAGGGAAATTCATTTTGCCCTACTGGAAAGTCAGAGGGATGATGGGGGAGGATATGGGAGAGACCAGATTAGGGGAGGGCATATACATTGGGATCGCTGTTTTGGGGTGGTGGGTAGGGGAAAGATGGGGAGAAAATTTGTAACAAAATCTTGTGGAAATGAATGATGTAAACTAAAAATAAACAAAAGCTAATATAAAAAAAAAAGAAAATATAGCAATTGGGCAGATAGCAAAGCCAATGGGTCCTTCAGTTGGCTCAGTTGAGTAACCATGCCACACTCTGGACAACTTAGTGGTAGGGCAGATGACAAAGCCTAGAGGATCTTAGAATGCAATGACAAGGCTCATAGTAAAGCCTTTTGGTCTCCCATCTCACTAGAAGGAATAAAGGTGTTTACTTTCATCTCATCTAAACAATGTGAGCAATCAAAGAATCCACATAGGTTTGGGGTAGCTGGATTCAGGGGTGAAGGTAAACAGAAGGCAAGAAAGTGTATACCCATTGATAGCTGGTCTACCAGCCCATATGGTATATATGTGTGTATGTATATGTGTATCTATATACATACACACAGACACACACACACACACACACGCACATACACACACACACACACACACACACACACACACACACACACACACATATATATATGTATAAACAGATTATTAAATTAAGAGAAAAGGTATTTTTATATCCCCAAGATTGTGAAATTGCTTTCACCTTATTATGAATGAATCTAAATGTATGTCTTCTTCCCATGTCATTATCTATTAAATTTGTTAATAAATATAGCATTTCACCAATTCATTTATTTACAATGCGTAGATGTAGTCTAAGCAGATGAGCAAAGATAATCACCAAATTGTTACAGAAAAAAAGAATGCCATCTAAAGGAAAAGCAGTTTCACATCTGAATCATTAGCAATATTTGAGGGATGTCATATGATGATCTAATATTTATCAAATAACATTTTTAAATGGCAATTTTATGTGATAATTTATGTTAAGCTGATAAGTTTATTTCTCTGAATTTCATTTAACTACATTGAATGAGAGATTTGGAAAGTCTTAGAATCATCACACATAATTAAAATTATCAACTTTCTATTAAGAGAATGATAAAGATCATTAATTTTACAATAGCCAAAGAGATTGGAATTCTGTAAAGCCATCTAACAATGCTAATGAACCAAACCAAACAAGCCATGGTGAATAGAAACATAGGCAGATAAACCATCAACCACACTGGAAATGCATAGTCTGTAACAGTCTACTTGTAATGGTTTAAGTTAATGTGAGTACTGAATTATTTTTTCTTGTGTTGAAAGAAAATTATTTTATATTATCATCTGACATAAGCAATCATCACTTTTGTATAATAATCTATACATGCCCTTACGCAAATGATGTAACATTTAGTAACAAACAAGCAGTCAGTCCTTATCCTTTCAAGAATATACAACATAAAAGATGGAGACATGAATTGGTAGATAACCTTAGTCATACAAATATTAAATGGTAAATAGTGAACAGATGGTAGCACAGGTTTTTTTTTTCTTTTTATTTCTTTCTGTGATCTTCCCTTAAATAGAGTATCTAGTAAACATGACTGGCAAAATGGCAGAGTATCTTTTTAAGCCAAAAAGCTGTCCAATTAAAAAAAAATCAGAGAGTGATTATACACAAAGTCAAAGTAGATTAATTAAAGGTGATTCTGCAAGATAAAAGACATAAATGCCACAAACAGATCTACCATGTGTGTATTAAGTCCACACTATAAGTAAGACGCAAAATAAAAATTCTGATTTTTCTGAAATCATCCTTCTTATCATTTCTTATAGGACAATAAAATTTCATTACAATCATAAGTCACAGCTTGTTTAGCCATTTCTCAATTGATGGGCATCCCTTTGATTTCCAATTCTCAGTCACCACAAATAGAGCCACTGTAAGTATTTTAGTACAAACGGTGCTGTTTCCTTGTTTTTTTAATGTCTTTGGGATATAGACCTCTCAGAAGTATTTTTGGATCAAAGGGTATGCACGGTTTTATAGCCCTTTGGGCATAGTTACAAATTATTCTCTAAAATGTTTGGATCAGTTCACAATTTTACCAACAATGCATTAATGTCCAAGTTTTCCCACATCCCCTCCAACATCCAACATTTTCCTTTTTTTGTCATATTAACCAATTTAGTAAGTGTGAGGTAATACCTTGAAGATAAATTTAATTTTCATTTCTCTGATCAATAGTGATTTAGAGCATTTTTTTATATGACTATAGATAGCTTTGATTTCTTTGTCTGAAAACTTCTTGTTCATATCCTTTGACCATTTATCATTTGAGGAATAACTTGTACTTTTTTAAAAAAATCTGATTCATTTCTCTATATATTTGAGAAATGAGGCCTTTATCAGAGATACTTGAAGGCAAATTTTTCCGCCAGTTTTCTTCATTCCTTATAATTTTGGTTGCATTTGTTTTCTTTATGCAAAAAATTTTTTAATTTTATACATTCAAAAGTATCTATTTTACATTTTGTAATGCTCTCTACATCTTCTTTGGTCCATGTCTGTTCATTCCTAATAAGAACTTGACTCCATTATGCAATGGGCAGATAAGAGGCACAGTGGATGGAGGAGTAGGTCTTGAGTCAGAAAGATCTAATTTCAAGTCCAGCCTCAGATATCTATTACCTGTACAAGTCTGGGAAAGTCACTTAACCCTGTTTGCCTTAGTTTCTTCATCTGTAAATGAACAGGAAATGCCCAATTACTCCAGTATCTTTGCCAAGAAAACCCAAATGGGGTGATGAAGAATTAGACAGAACTGAAACACCTGAAAGACAACAAAATGCTATGAAAATATAACTAGAGTTCAGTGAAATATTACAATTTCAGGAAAATAGTCAGCTTTATATATTAGGACAATTCCTCAGGAACTAACTACAATCTAATAAATTCAGACTGGCTACATACCCCAAATTAGTGAGCTTGTTAGACCATATACTATGTAGCTGGGACTCTGGAATAGAAATTCAATCATTCTGAGGATGGTATAAATTCCCTTTATAACAAGGCATCAGTTGTCATTAACTAAGTTATCTGATATCTGGTTTGTCCTTCTTGAACAGGGTGTTATGTGGTGAATTACAAGGTTTTGTTGTTAAATCATTCCAGTCATGTTTGACTCTTTGGGATTCCATCTGGGGTTTTCTTCACAAAGACACTGGAGTAGTTTGCCACTTCCTTCTCCAGCTTATTAGACAGACAAGGAAACTGAGGCAAACAGGGTTAAGTGACTTGCCCAGGGTCATACAGCTTGTGTCTGAGGTCAGATTTAAAATCAGGAAGATGAGTCTTTCTGACTTTAGGCCTGATGCTCTATCCACTGTCTCCTAGCTGCCCAAATCACAATATTTAGCTTGTACTAAATGATGATGATCATTGATGATCAATGAAATTTTCCTGTATCCTCTACTGACTGGTGATCAATTGCTAAGTCTGTTGGGGTCCCTAATCTTCCATCGTGGTTTTCATTTGCACCATTGTTTCCATTTGGCTGTCCAAGTATTTTAGTACTTATTTTGTCTCTCTTCACTTAACTTCCCTTAGTTGAACACAAGTTTAATTAGAGACTGTAAATAATTTGCAATGTAATTTATTTTTTTTATTTTTTCTCAAGAAAATTCTATTTTTGAAAAGTAAAAGGAGATCAAGAAACTCAGACCTTGTGAGTTCTAATCCCCAGATTATTATATTTCTTGCTTTTACATATTTACTTGCTTACTTTATTCCCCTAGTAGTATCAGAATTCTAGCAAGAATATAGAATAGGACAAAAAGTTATTTGTTTTTCTACATCCATGTGAGAAAACCTGTAAAGCTCAAATCTGCTGCATTCCTACTACCTGTGAATCAAAACCCAAAGCTGGGTTCCCTATCAGAAACAAAACAGGACATTTTTATCAATGACTGCCAAGTACTTGTCAAGTCTGCCAGCTTGTCACCCCCTCTCCCTGTTTCACCATCATTTATAGAATAAAAAACCAGGATATGCACTATTTCCTTGAATATATACATGAAAACAATTTGTTGCTTGAGGGACAGTATTTTTTTTAAATGCTGACATTTATTTCTTCTTTGCCATTTTGCATTTATAACTTATCTCCTCTTATTTTTATTGCCTCACTAATCTTCCCCCTTAGCAGATCCTTTCCATTTTATTAGAATTCCTTGGATTTTTTTCTGAAAGCTACTTTTTATATCCCTGTTGAACTAAATTGGCCTCAGTTGTCCTTTTAGCACATCAGCCTTTTTTTGGATGAATTTCAATTGGATGTCTTCCAACTATTTCTGAAGGCTGATGTGTCATGGAAATCTCTGGAAAACATTCTATTTGGAAACAATTGTGTTTAAATATTCATGTTTTTTTCATCTTTCTTCTCCTTTATTATTGAGTTCTATATTGAAACAGCATTTTTATTTCTTTGTAGTTAATTTGCTCCTGTTCCTTTGTTTTCCATTAAAATTGCAATAAATATCCTGCACATACCAATCAAGGCACTGTGCTGAACATTTGGAAACAATGGGACTTAGGTAACACTGATTAAAAGGCCAAAGGTATCTACCCTGCCATCTCCAGCTTAAACCAAGCAGCTATGGAAAGCCTTTAATTAAGAAGCATTAATGATCAATTCGGTTTAAGACATTTATTGATACCCTGATAATGCAAAACAATGTGCTGTCAGTGGTATGTGCAATGTTTCTAGCTATGTCTCATTATCCTGGGGTTATTGTAGCATCATTCCTCTGAAATATCTAGCCAGTCTGCTTCTGCATTGGAAATTACTATTTTAGATTTTCTTTTTGTCAATGACTGGGCCTTTTCTACTTTCAGTAAATAAATTCTCACTATACAATGCACCAGTGTATACAGGATACACTCCATAAATATTTGTTGATGTAATATATTCATTGTATATTAAATTATTAAATCCTATTATAATTTATAATACATGCATGTATTTTAACATATTCTTTTTAGTAGTTTTACATTTCTTCAATAATATATAGCATGTATGCCTGGAAACAAGCATCATAATACATACCTTTATAGGCTAGAGCCCTTACAAAATTTGGGAATATAATAAGTAAATGTCACTTTATATGTTTCTATGTATTTATGATACATGTCATTTAGTAAAAAACATATTTCTATATTCTAGGTCTCCTACATATAGGTATTGCTCTTATATTAGCATCACAAATGCATCATCTTCATCCTCATCATAATCATCATCATCATTGCAACTGGTTTCAATACATTTTCTCATCTAAGGCTCCCAATCTTGCACAGTTGTTAGGTATAGAAATAAGAAGCTAGAACTGGGTTTTCATTTATATAGGGGACGTTCAGAAGAGGAAATCCCCTCTACCACTGTAGGCTGATACCTTTTTTACAACTTTAGTCTTAAAGAGTTACCTAGAACACAGATATTAAAATGAATTGCCCAGAGTCACAAACCAGTATATGTCAGAGTCAGGACTTAAATCCAGCTATATTTGTTTGTTTATTTTTCTGTCAGGAGGTCAAGTCAACACGCATTTATTCAGTTCTTAATATGTGTCAGACAGAGGAAAAATTTGAACCCAAGTGTGCCTTTCAGCCCACTTCTCTACCTAATCCAGGGCTCCCTCTCATAATATCGTTAGTACATTTATTATTATTCAATTTATTCCCATTTTGCAGTTGAGAAAACAGAAGCAGAGAGATCAAGTAAATTGACCATGAAAGGCTATATAGAGTAATAGAGAGAGTACTGGATCCTACAGTGTCAAAGGTAGGATATAAATCCAGCTTTTCTCTCATCCCAGGTCTAGCATTCTAGTCACTATACTGCATTGCTTTCCAAATTCACAAAACAAACCCTCAAAGGATGCCTATTTCCTATTTTGTATAATTATAATTACAGCAAGAGACAATAAAGGACATGGTTTATGTGGTTTGGCATCTTTTTCAAATGATGAATTTTTATAAAGTTCTTTTAGCAACAATCAACTTTCTTTGTAAGTTATGATGTGGTATAATGGAAGAACTACTGGAGTTGTCATCAGTGAAATTGGGCTCAAGTCCCAGGTCTGACACTTCCTACCTAAAACCTTGGGTAAGTCATTTATTCTCTTTACATCTCAATTCCCTCATTTGTAACATGAGCGTATTAAATTAGAAGACTATTTAGGTTCCTACCATGTTGAAATCCAGTATTCTGGTGTCTTTCTTATTCAACAAAGGGATTTAACTAAAAAGAAATTGCTGATATCACAGAAGTTTAATTCATTTGAGTTACATTCCCTCATTCTGTGCCTCTTTCTTTGTTCCTATTTCTGACCTAGCTTCTTTTCAAAAACTCTTATGAAATGACCACCTGACTATCTCGTGACTTCCTTCTCTTCTTACTATTGGTGAACAAAATTGTTAAAGCAAGGAATTTCCCTGAAAACACCTTTCTGAAGATGATCGGCATGAGCTGGTGACCAGTTTAATTAGTATGGCCTCATGTTCCATGATTTATTACAGCAAAGCTTAACTGATCCCAAAGATCAGGCATTGTCCCCCTCCTAAGCTGCTTATTTGCTGTGGTACAGTAAGAGTTAACTTTCTTAGGTCCTTGATCTTCATTCTCCATTCATTATTAAGTAATTTAGAGATAATACCCTCATTTAAAGTGACTTGCCTCACCAATGAAGAAGCAGTTTCTTAGGACTGCCACATCAGCTTTGTCTAAAACTCTATCTAAATTTGAGCCCTGGCTGGTTTCGTGGGGTTTTGGGGCAGTGTAGATGTTGCTGCATGTCAAAGGCGTGAGTCTTCAGGTAGAATAAGGGGCAATGCAGACCGCACACTTAGGCTCTTTCCCATAAGCATGCTATTCCTTTATGGCACTGTCAGTTTGGAAACAGCTCCCTCAACTTTTGTCTTGAAGTCTCTTCTAAAGTGTTGCAGTCTAAGGAGTGGACCAACTCCTTTCCAAATAAAGTATATAGTTATTGCTCTCTATGGAGATTCTGTTTTTGTGGCCTTAATCTGTTTCCCACTTATGTTCGTTATTTTCCCCATTTTTAAAATGTCCTCATATGTGGGTCAAACCTCATGCAGCTGAACCTCACTGATAAAAAAAGTTTCAAAAGGTAAATCTAACTATGGTCATCATAGCCACCATACCTATTCTGTTTAATTTTGTTAGCAGTGTCTCATAAATAAGGCATGATCGGCTCCTAGCTAGAGCTGATTGAGAGTTGGATTTCCTGCAATTCTTGGGCTAATTGAAATTGTTATATCAAGGTGCCATTGTTGAGGGTGATTCCTCCTTCTGAGAAGCTGAAACAATCAGTTTTGAAGCATGTTGCCTTCTCCTGGTCCATAACTGTTCCTGTTATTTCTGTTGCCTCAGCAACAGATGAATGGGCTGGTTTTTCTGAGGCTCCCTATGAAGGTACATGGCTATTACCACTAACAAGTTTTTGCCAGTTATGGGAGTTGTTAATGCTTTTCTCCCATTGCAGGTTTAGATTTGAAGGAAGAGATGAATTCTGATGAGGTTTCCAATGCCTGAGATTGACCACATTGCCTATTTATTAGGCAGTAGGGTTAGTACATGTGGTAGAAAATACTTAGGTCACCATGTGGAAATCATGTGATGAATTAAACACCTTGTAGTTAGTGCTATGACACATAATAATTAAAGTTAAAACTGCAGAGGAAACAGAATAATTTTAGGCCTTTGGAAAATTATTTACAGGCACTTACATTTTGGGGTTGATTTCAGAAGCAATTGTATTTGTAATAAGGTTACACATTAGTGGAAGGAAAGGAAAATTAAATATCAAATTAAAAGAAAAAATAAAGATGGAAGTCCCTGAATATAGAAGCGACAGCTCCAGTGTCATCTATTTCAACAATCCTGTTTACAATGAAAATGAGAAAATGGATAAAGAAAAACATAGTAACTTTGAGTATCACTATTTCTTAATGCCAAAAATGGTAACCAGGAATATGTGAATAATTAATGAATCATGTGTCTATTTTCTTATCTATGTAAATTTTTATGAGAATTATATTTGCACATATCAAAGAAAGTGTTCTTGATGAAAATACAAGAAGAAAATTGGCAAGCACCAAGAGACAATTCTCTAACAACACATCTCCAGAGTTCCTTAAATGTCTTAGACAATAAAAAATACTTTTCTGCTTGTTGATTTAATTTGTTTTAAAAATTACACGACAGAAGAAAATACTGGGAAGCAGCATGGCAAAGTGAATATAGACAGCTTGCCTTGGAGACAGGAAGGTTTAGCTATAAGTCCTAACTCTGACAAATACTGGCTATGCGACCCTGGGCAAGTCACTTAATTTCTTAATGCCCTTAGACCAGGGGTTGGAGCCTGTGGCCTTCTAGGTCCTCAAATGCAGCCATTTGACTGAATCCAAACTTCACAAAGGGCCACACTTGAGGTCCTAGAGGGCTACATGTGGCTTCCAAGCCACAGGTTCCCCACTACTGCCCTAAACAATGATAAATTGTAAAAGTTACTTATTTACATTTTTGGATAGAGTTACTCCACTGATATTTTTTTCCCTCTACCAAAGAAGTTATTGGTCTAGACCTCCTGTACATCACTCAAAAAGAGCAGACCACAGCCTTGCATGCTCCACTTTAATAATGTATTTTCCATGTGTGTTAAAAGAGGATTCTTTCATGTCTGTGACAGCAGAAATAACTATTTAGTGAACTTCTATCAATATTCAGTAAGACATGAAAAAGTAAAGATATATGTTCACCAAAGGTGTTCATCACTGTTGAAGATGCTGTTCTATTTGAAGAGAAAGAGACTCCTTCTATAGCCGCGGTTCTCAACCTGTGGGTTGTGTCCAATTTGTAATAATGAAAATACACCCTGCATATCAGATATTTACATTATGATTCATAACAGTAGCAAAATTACAGTTATGAAGTAACAACGAAAATAATTTTATAGTTGGGGGTCACCACAACTTGAGGAACTGTATTAAAGGGTCACGGCATTAGGAAGGTTGAGAACCTCTACAGAGAGAGGTTCTCCAAAATGCTACTATTTGCTGACAACTTGTGATGATTGCATTAAGCCCTGGAAAACTACAGGGTTTCTTCAAGGAGAATATAATAGATAAAGGTAAAGACATTGACTCTGAAAATTACTCCTTCAGGGATAAATTTAAATAATCTTAAAAAAAATTTTTACACGGCATCTTAGCCACCGTAAAACAAATTACGATGTGTGCTTTAAAAAGTGGCAGAAAATTATCATCAAGGGTATGCATTACAGAAAAAGGGGGTGGATACTTCATTTAGTGAGAATAAAGAATAACTAACAGACACCCTAAGTAGCGTACATGACATATTATAGGTCTAGGAGAAGATATGCAGAATTTTTAGCAGATCTTTATGAAAGATTTATGGAAGGATATAAACAAGAATTATATAGAGTAAGATGGATTTCTTCTTTCTGTTTTCTCATTCTATAATTGTAGGTTGAAATCTGTACCAGAGAAGTAAATGCAATGATAAGATTATAAATTCATAGAACTATGAAAACCACACACTGCAGTAGTCAAAATACTGCCAAGGAAATTCATTGGTGACCCTAATGCAAGAAGAATTTTCAATTTATTTAGAATCATTTTGCCAGCTTTCCTATTTTTACCATTCATTTTGGAGATAATAGCAATGCAATAAAAGTGTGGTATTAGCCACAACTACTATAAACAATCCTCAGTCAATACTTTTCTTTGACCTCCATTTTTTTTTTCCTCAAACAGGCTAAGTTTTCATTCAGAAAATAGTCTGTTTGAATTTAGAGTGAGCCCTCTTCCTATCATCTCAAGATTCATAAAGCTATTTTCTCTTTCAACAAATAGCTTAGAAATATTGAAATGGAAGCTGCCAACTCCCCAGTAATAAAAGTTATGTTTCCTCTAAGGGATTGCTTCCTGCCTCCTGAATTCTAGATATTTCAAAAGTGCTTCAATTATTCTTCAACTCTAATGGCATTCAATATGGGAAATAAAGTTAAAGTTCAAGAAAGGAAGATAAGGCAAGGTCAAGTTTGCATTTCCAAGCACTGTATAAGGTTTATCAGGTTTATTTTAGGTTGAGATGAAAAATGGGTAGCTATAACTCAGAAGAATTCTGACTTTTCTTATTAAACATGTGAAAACCTAAAATATAACCCTCAATATAAAAAATTTATAATTTCTATATTTAGATAGCCTAGTCATTCACTTTTATATACCAATATCACCTAGCACTTATAGAGTTTTTGCAACACAGAAACAAAACAATTACAAATTGTTTTGATATCTATTAGTTCAAGTCTAGGGGCAAAATAAGCCTGAAAAAATGGTCAAGAATGATGATCTCCATTTTACAAATGAAGAGGCTAAAGTCCCAAAAGATCATAATTCACCAAAGGTAACACAATTATGGAAATATAAATTTAATGACAGAACTGAAATACAGGTTTCTTCATCATCCGTCCAGGGTCCTTTATACCTAAAATTAGTGGTTCTTAAAAAAAAAATTCCTTTATATAAAACTTTGGTGGATTTGCTACAGTAAACAAACAAACAAATAAATAATCACTTCTGACAGGACCAATAACATAAGGCTGATTTTAAAAAAATATTTAAAGTCATTTCTCCATTTATTTTTTTTTTTTAAAAAGCACTGAAAGGATGAACTCCCTTCCCTCCCTTCTAAACCTGACATTTCATTTATATTCAATGAACTCCATGTCTATTTTCTCTGTCCAACCCTAACTCTTCCATGGACTCACTGAGAGAGAAGGATGGAGATGAGTTTAGTGTGGTAGATACAAAACTTTCCTTGGAACCAGGAGATGTTTGATTTGAATCCCACCACAGATACTTACTAGTTGGTTATATGATTATGAGCAAACAGCTAATGTTTTCTGGGCTTTACTTTTTTTCACCTGTAAAATGAGAAAAATAATACCTGTAGTGCCTACTTCATTCATTTGCCATGGAGTTTGAGGGACAAAATTGTATATAAAGTACTTTACAACTCTACATAAATTGTCCTTATTATTATTGTTATGATTATTACAGTGAGTTATGTGTAGCAATTCTTTGTTAGTATTCTTTTGAAGTGGGGAAGCTTTTCCCATCTCATCTTAGATTTCATATAGGAGAAGACTGACAACTTCCAAAAATATAGATAAAAGTCAAGAAAGTTATCCTCCATCATCCTTTATTAACTTTGGTAAAGGGGTGGGGGGAGGCTCAGAAGCATAATGATAACATCTTCTGAGCTAAAATAACCAATTTGTATGGTCTGACTAAGAATCTGTTTTCAGATTTCTGAATGAGAAATAATATTAGAAATTGGAATCGTCCCGAGAAAGTTTAAGATGTATGGTTACCATCTAGAGAAAACAAATAATGGAAAGAATAATTAAGAAAAGGGAAATGTTATAAGATTTAGAGCTAGAAGTAACCTTGGGCATCATCTAGTTCAATATACATTTTACAAGTGATGTACCTGGAGCTTTGAGAGGTAAAAGGAATTTCTTAAGCTCATGGTAAAAGCTGAGCTGCGATTCAAACCCAGGACTTTTAAACTCAAGTCCAGTGTTAATCACTTGACACTATTACATTTGTAATACTTCACATATATTTATTATTATTTTAATTTTTCAAAGTGATTTTATATATATTATCTCATTTAAGCTTCACTACAAACCTTCATGGTAGGTAATATCAGAGTTTTAATGGGGAAGTCATAGAAGGGGGACAAAATTAGTTTTTCTACAGGGCACCAACACAAAAGTAACGAATTAAAATGGGAAGCTGCCAGGTGGCCAACTGAAATAAGCTCCTTCATTTTCTTTCTTTCTACCCACTCTCTTTCCTTTCTATCTCTATCTTTTTTATTATTTATTTTATTATTATTATTTTATTATTATGATTATTTTTATCATTTATATTTCTATCTTTCTCTACGTTTCCTATCAGTAGCCTAGTGCCATTTTTGTTTGTTTTGCCTCATTTTTTTGAGGAATCTTTGCGTCTTATCCTCCATCCCAACATACATACATGCATATCTATACACACATATATATATTTATATATATATACTGAACTAAGGGCAAATTTTGTACAAATTTCTCTTCCTGCTCTTTTTGGTACAAAAATAGGCAAAAAAATTAGAATAACTAGTCATAGCTTTGGGTACTATCATTATCCCCATTGTACAGATGAGGAAGCTGAGGCTCAAAGAGGTTAAGTGATTTGCCCATGATCACAGAGCTTATAAGTGTCACAGTAGGATCAAACTCGAGAGTCTCTAGATATTAAGTTCATTGTGCTTTCCACTTTAGGTCTTTATAAATAGCCTGTTGATAAGGAAGGTATTGTAGAAATCATCTTGCCTCTCATTTCATAGATGAATAAACTTAAACATAGAAAGGGGAGATTATACCTGTCCAAGACCATAAGGTCAGGGTAGTCTGGGATGGAATAAAAACCCAGATAACTTGACTTCCAGCCCAGTGCTCTTGCCACTACACCAAACTATCATAATAAGACTTTTGTAGCAGCCATACCAAACAACTACACTCTCAAGCCAGCATCTATCTGTCTTCTTTATGAAACGCTGACAATTCGTTCATTTTGCTCAAAAGAAAATGATTGTATTTTAATGAAAAAAGTGAAGGTTTCACATTTCAAACACTGTAAATAACATTAAAATCTAAACATTTAAAAAATATACCAATTACTGAAGAATGACTGCTGTAATAATTTATACAAGCATATTAAAGTAACTGGATCATTCTAACTTAAATTCTTATTTTGCTCCTTCCCCCCCCCCTCCATTGTTTTCCCCTTTGAACAAAGGAAGCTAACAGAAAATAGCAGACTGCTTTACCCCTAATAATCACCTCTGCATCTAAGTGCTTTACTAAATCGAGGAGAATATCATGGGCTCTCCAATCACAGTAGTCATAGCAGTCATAGCATATGATGACTACATATATGTAAAGGTGACTTCAGTTTGACGAGAGTGAAGACTTTCTCTGTACTGAGTAGGCAGAAACAATCTCCTTTTGGTCTATCAGCTCCTTCCCCTTTAAGTCTACATATTATATGTAGGTAAAGAGCCAAGTCAGAGTAGTAAACAGAGAAAGGTGATCAGCTTTCAAAGGGTGCCAAATAAAGAGGATATTGAGAGCACATGCAGTGATTAAGAAGCAGGAAAAAAAATGAGAGTAGCACTAATTTAGAAGGAATGAATTAAAATAGGAAATCACTGTTTGATCTACTGTCCTCCCCTCTCCCCTGCCCCCACATCACCATATATCCTAGTTAATCAGTGGTTCCTACTTACCAAGCTTAAAAAGTTGAGTTGAGGGTACACTCCTTTAGCCATGATTTGTGCTGAACCCAGTACTAATGGTGCTAGTTACAGTTCTGGCAACAGCACCACTATTCAAATTGAGAGAATAGGGTTGATTATATTATTAAGAATAACAGTGTCTTAAAGAGCTTTGCTAATACTCTTAGAAATTCTAATTGTTCTGGCTCAGTCTGAAGATAAATCAACAGTCATATAAATAAAATGACTCTATACTATTTTTTCCAGAGCATTTCAGTCTTTATAATCATTGTTTGTTCCCACTAAGCCAATAACCAAAGATAATTCGGCTCTTTGGCTTTCCAATATTACAAAGATGGGTTTGACTAATTAAGCTCATTTGAAAATATAATTGTCATTAAAAAAATGTGTACCAAGGGGCAAATGTCTCTATATTTACTGTCCTCCAATTTGTGATTTTGAGGCCACCTGCAAAGTAACTGTAAATCTGCAGCACAATAGAATTTGAGATAATAAAAACATTAGTGTTAACAAAATGTCATCCAGTGGCTTTAGCCCATTTGAGCAAAATCATAAATTTTTCACAATACAATATACAGAATTAGACTTTGCTGTCCTGCTTCTATTTAAATTTTGCATGCTCATGAGTCATCAGTTTCATTTTACTTTATTTGTAAGTGGTAACCTTTTACTTAGGATATGAAGAACTGAAATTAAGGTTTAGAATGAAATAAAGAAAAGAAATGTTAACAGTATACATAAATGATGATATGTGTAAAATTAGAGGCAGTTTCATGTGGTGGAGAGAGGACCAGCCCTGGAATCAGGAATATGTGAATTCAAGTCCTGCCTCTGACAACTAGGTATGTAAGTAAACACATGTAAGTCATTGAACCTCCTGCTGACCAGAAGAATTATCTAATTATAGGACAGTCACCAGTTGATGTCAGTGGAGAGGTTTTCCATACTGAATTCCATACACTGATATGATCACAAACCAAGACCTATCATAAAGATGGATAGATATATGATAGATAGATATCAACAGACATTTAATAAGGGATTACTATGTTCCAGGTTCTATGCTAATCTCTGGGGGGTGGATATAAAAAGACAACATGTAATGAATTTATAAATAGGAAATAATTAACTGAAGGAAGGCACTAGAATTATGAGGGGAAGGCTGCCAGAAAAAGAAGGGATTTTAGTTGGAACTTGAAGGGAGGTCAAAAAGCAGAGCATAGGGGGTGACTAGATGGCACAGTAAATAGAGTACCAGCCCTGGAGTCAGGAGAACCTGAGTTCAAATCTGGCCTCAGACACTTACATACCCAGCCACGTGACCTTGGGCAAGTCACTTAACCCCAACACCCTGCATCCCCCCCCTCCAAAAAAAGCAAAAATTAAAAAAAAAAGAATAGAGGAGGGAGGGCATTCCAAACATGAGGGACAGCCAGAGAAAATGCCAGAGGCCAAATGATAAAATGTCTGATTCTTGAAACAGCCAAAAGCATATGAAGAAAATGCTTTAAATCACTATTGATTAAAGAAATGCAAATTACAACAATTCTGAGGTACCACCTCACACCTGTGAGATTGACTAATATGGCAGAAAAGGAAAATGATTTAAAGGAGATGTGGGAAAATTGGCACACTAATGCATTTTTGGTGGAGTTGTGAATAGGTCCCAACAATTCTGGAGAGCAATCCTTAAACAGCTATAAAAATGTGCATACTCTTTCACCCAACAATACTACTACCAGGTCTATATCCCAAAGAAATTTGCATTAAAAGGGAAAAAAGACTTATCTGTAAAAAATATTTATAGCAGATCTTTTTGTGGTGGCAAAGAATTGGAAACTGACGGGATGCTCATCAATTGGGGAATGGCTGAACAAGTTGTGGTATACGATTGTTATGGAATATTATTGTGCTATAAGAAATGATGAGTAAGATGACTTTAGAAAAAAATAGAAAGACTTACATCAACTAACACAGAATAAAGTAAGCAAAATTAGAACATGGTACACAGTAACAGCAATATTGTATGATGATCAACTGTGAATGACTTAGCTATTATTAGCAATATAACAATGATACAAGATAATTTAAAGGTCTCATGATGAAAAAATGCTATCCACTTCTAGAGGAAAAATGCTAATGGAGTCTGAATGTAGATTGAAGCATACTTTTTAAACTTTTTTACCTTTCTTTTTTTTTTGCTCTGTTTTCTTTCAAAACAAAACTAATCTGGAACTTGTTTTACATGACTACACATGTCATATCAAATTGCCTACTGTCTCAAGGACAGGAAAGGGAAGGAAGCAGAGAGAGAATTTGGCACACAACATTTAAACATATGCTAAAATTATTTTTATGCGTTATTCGAAAAAAATAAATTGTTAAAATGAAAAAAAAAAAGAAACAGCCAAGGGACTCACGTCACTGGCTCAAAAACCATGTGACAGGGATAAGATTGGAAAGCTAGGAGGGGGCTGCATCATAGATACATAGATAGAAAGATAGATATAGAGAGGTAGAACAAAATTAAAATATTCTCATGTAGTTTATTTGGAAGCTAAGTAATCACAAAATATGCATATTTTCCTTGCCAGTCACTTTATTTTAATTTAGGGTAATTTCTTTCCTAGAAAACATGTATTAATTGAGAAAGAGAGAAAGTATGTTTGTTCCCCTGTGTTACATGCAGGCAGGATATCAGAGGCATTTTTTTTCCTCATTTAATCTCCCTCATCTCACCCAAGCAGCTTCTAGCAGACTTCTTTCGTAGTATTTAGAAAGGAAGAAATTGATAGAAGATGCTGGGATGTGCCCCTGAGAAGTTCATTTTGAGACAGATGTCACAATTACTCATTCAGATAAGAAAATAAAGGCAAAGGGGACTGGTTCCCTGGCCAATTGTGTTCTGCTCAGAGCAGTGGACTGTGAACCAGGAGACCAGATCTTAGCCCATGCTATGACACTTACCTAGTTTTATCATCTTTGGAAAGTTGCTGTACCTTTTAGCCCCTCAGTTCTCTAGTCTGCAAAATGAAATGGTAAGTCTTTCCCTTCCAATCTGAAATTTTATAATTCTTTGAGCCTATTATTCTTATCTTTAAAAAAAATCCCTCAGAATACTATCCCAATGCTTCTCAGATGCATCATCATCTCTGAATACTCTACATATTGTCTAAGGTTTGCATCATTAATCTAGGCATGAACTCTTTCACAGAATTCTTCTGCTTCCTTAATAAAAACCAAACTCCTCCAAGGCTTTTCACAATTTCACCTTTTCAGCCTCATTTCATAATATTCCCCTCCAAGTACTCTATGCTTCAGTTACCTGTGTTGGTTTTCTTCCTTCATTGTAGCGTGAGCTCCAAGGAGACGATAGCTTATCTAAACTTAGTGTCTCCCCATTCCCAGCACACCTTTACATAAAATTTGGGGCTGTCTAGTGGTCATTTTAAAATTTGTATTTGTTGCCCACTCTCTGATAATAATACTAATAGTAGACAACAGCAACAATAATAACTAATATTTGTGTAGAGCTTTAGGGTTTGCAAAGTCTCATTTGATCCTCACAACAACCCTGTGTGAATAGATGTCCCAGAATTCTTAGGGCAGTTTTAAGCTATTGAAACCCTGAAACTTCTGGGACATGCTATCTAATCATTATTACCATTTTACAGATGAGGAAATTGAGGTTGAAAGTAGTTAATTGACTTATCAAGGGTTCAGTCCCTGTCCTTTAACCTACTTGGTAATGAGGTCAATTAATCAGTGAAGAATTTCTTACATGACTGTTACGTGTTATGTAAGGATAGGGGATCAGGAACTGACTTCAATGGCAGTAAGCACTAGGTTCAAATCTCAGCTCTGACCCATACTGACTATGTGACTGAGCAAATCACTTAACCTGTCATGTACCAGAATATTCTTGAAGATTTAAGTTTCAGAGTAGGTACAACCTGCATTGGTACAGGGAGTTTCCTTATCAGAAGTTCTCAGTGTAAATGAACTCCAGTCCAAAATATTTCGCAGGCACCATGGTAGGTGCTAAGGGCACAAAGACAAAACTGAATGTGTCCATGCCCTTGCATTCTATCAAAGGAGGCAACAAGTATACAAATAGGTGTATACAAAATAAGTCAACACAAAATATAGACAAAATGAATACAAGGTTATAGATGTGGGGCAGCATTAACAATTGTGGAGATCAGGGAGGGGAGGGTCTGGCATGAAATATGGCGTTTGAGCTGAAATTTAAGAGTTATGTATTGTCCAATGACACAGACTGACAACAAAGAAAATAACCTGAACCAAGTAGATTAGTATCTTCTTTTTATATATAATTCCTTTAATTCCTTGTCTTAAAGTCAATGATAATTTCAAAACTCTGAATTTTATGCTTTTCTAGTCAGGAAGTTCTACAGCAACCAACTTTCAGAGCTTTGCTAAGAAAATCATCTGACTAATCCCCCAGGCCCTTGTCATAGAATGGAATAACACAGAATGAAAAAAAATAGTGTTACTATTTGTTTCCACTAGTATATCATCCACTGCAGTTTGAAAAGGCTCTCAGTGACATTGCTAACAAAGAGAAGCTTTAGAATTTTATTTATGCAATTCTTTATTTAAAAAAATTAGTCATTTTATTTTTAATTTGTGGAATAAATTAAGAATTTCTGTAATATAATATAATAAGTCTATTGCTATTCCTTTTAATTATATGACAAAATTATGTAAATTTTTCCCTCTCTCCTGCTAGAAATGGTGACCATTAGAGCCATGTATGTGTATGTATGTATGTATACAATCATTCTATAAAACTTCTATTTATCGGTCCTTTCTATGGATGTAGATAATGTCTCCCTTCATATGTCCTTTAAAGTTAATTTGAGCATTTATAAGAGCCAAAATGACTTACTAGCTCAAAGTTGTTTTTAAAAACAATATTTCTGTTACTTCTAATGGTTCTTCTTTTAATAACAACAAAAATCACATTTATACAGTAATTACTATATGCTTCCCTTTCTCAACTGTTTATCCATAAAGGGTTGATCTTGAACATTTATGCATGCCTATGTTCATAATTAGTATGATTTCAGGCATGCTATGACAGCTTCCTTTTATACACACACACACACACACACACACACACACACACACACACACACACACACACACACAAAATAGTGACTGTTCTCCGATAATGGAGAAAACCTGCACCAGAAGATAAAATTTTTAATTTCACATTCTCTATTGCTCAAATGAATCTATTACCTCACTGATGTGGCTATCTCCTCTAAAGATATAGATTGCTACACATCCATACCTGTCCATCCTATACTAGTTATGTTTGTTCTTCCACAAGGCTAACACATAGGATCTACCCAATTTACTAGAACCTTTCTCACTGTCTCTTTTCTTTTTTTTTTTTTTGCTTTTTTTTGGAGGGGAAAGGCAGGGCAATTGGGGTTAAGTGACTTCCCCAAGGTCACATGGCTAGTGAGTATTAAGTGTCTGAGGCAGGATTGGAACTCAGGTCCTCCTGACTCCAGGGCCAGTGCTCTATTCACTGCAGCACCTAGCCACCCCTCTCACTTTCTCTTGAACGCATCTTCTCTCTCACAACTGGTAAGTATCTAATATAGAATTCAACTCCTTCTCCTCCTGACTTCAACTCCAGTTCTCTACTATACTGCCACTTCTTAGCTATCATAGCACCTTGCATAGAAAATGTACTTAATAAACTTTTGTTACTAAAGTAAAATTTGCTTATTTTTATTCTCGAAATTAGAGATTAGACAAGAAAGTGGCCTTCTTTAGACAGAGATTATGGTATGGTATGCAGATAGGAAGTAATATCTTCGTAGATTTTCCCATAGCATAGACCCTAGTCAATAAAATTCATTTAATTTGCCGAAATATTGACTCAGTAAACAAAAAGCTCCTACCCATTGAAGGCTTGATTCAATATTCTAGCAAACAACTGGGAGAAAGTAAAAATGCACTTCTTAGCCAGGTACATTAACTCCTGGGAGCAAATCGACAACAACCATAATCTGATGTATTCCATGATTCAGGTTTACTAAAACTTTCCCCAGCGTGTTTATTCACAATTATTGTAATTATTACTGTCATGTCCATGAATAGCACTACTAACCTCTATTTTAGAAAAAAATACAGCATTCAGTAGGTTCTCTATGATAGAAATAGATGTGATAGAAATTATCCATGGAAATATCCACCTGCTCCCAGGCATCTCATAGTGAAAGACTAGGAAACAATGCCAAAAATTGATGGTGGCTGACTACTGGTTTCAACTGCCAATTGTAGGCAACTGCAACCATCTGCTCTGAATAATTGCATTTGGGGGGAAATTACCAAGTAGATATTCTATAGACCAAGCCAGGAAGAGCTAGCTCATTTCAACTCCATGTGAATGGGCCCCATGTTACATTGAAATAAATGGTCTTCTTTTTGATAGAGTAAGATTACTCATGTAAAATGAGTAAGATTTGGTAGAACAGTCAGATTTCTCAGAGCTTCTTAGGAGAAAAACTTTCAATTCAGTAATAAGCAGACATGAGAAAGAAAAAAAATGAGACAAAGTCTGTGTCTGAGTCAGTTGCAAAGCTTTGGGTGCCCGAGGACTCTAATGCCATAGCTAGTAAAAGAAAATGGACAAAAAAAAAAAAGGTTGAAAATGTACATGAAATATATGTTGATTAGCAAATATATTACTTAAATTTTGATTTTTAAAATTTCACACTCTCACTAATCACTTAATAAACTTTAATTATGTGCTTACTAGGTATAGAGTACTATATTGGGGGCCAGGTAAAATACAAACATAAATGAGACATGGTCCCTGCTCTTGAGAAACTTATAGTAAAGTGGGAGAGATTGCCAGACAAGATTAAGTGATGAAGATATGGCTATTCTCTTTACTAAGGTCAACCCTTCTTAAGGTACTCTTGATCCCACCCCTCCCATCTTTTCTATCCCACAATTATCTCCTCTCTTTTCAATCTTCAGTCTCTATTTCCACTGGTTCCTCTCCCACAATATATACATAGGTCCACTTCTTTCCAAACTTTGATCAATCCTCAGTCGATCCTAACTTCCCCATGAGTCATTTTACTATCTCTCTTCTCTATTTTGCAACCAAATTACTAAGAAAGAATTGGGGTAGGGGAGTGGAAGGATGTAACTGCATACTTCCATTACCTCCACTTCTCCTTATTCTCATCTTAACCCTTTGAAATTGGGTCTCTGTCCTCATTTCCCAAAAGAAGTTGCTTTCTCCAAAGTAACCAATGATCTATTAATTGCCAGATCTCTAAGTAATCTTGCCTTTTTGCAATTCAATTTTTTTTTTATACTTCTCTGCAGCATTTCACAGTGGGGACCACTCTATCCTCCTGGATACTCTCTCTTCTCTGAGTTTTCATAATATGGCACTCTCTTGGTTCTCCTTCTATATGTCTGTCCACTCCTCAATCTCACCCATATTCCAATTCCTAATTGTTTAAATACCTTAAGGCTCTTTCCTGTGCCCTCTACTTTTCTCTCTCTGAAATCTTCATTTGCAAACTCATCATCTCCACTGGGTTTAAATATCACCCCTATGCAGACAATTCCTATGTCTATATAATCGGCCATATAACTATATAATCCCCTGATCTCTAGTCATGCATCACCAACTGCTTATTAGACATTTCAAAATGAATATCATATACTTGTTATTCCTTCCATTAAATTCTGAACTCATTGAAAGCAGAGACTATCTTTTGCCTATTTTTGTATCCCTAGTGTTTAGCACAATGCCTGGAAAATAGGAGCTTAATAAATGTTTATCAATTACCTATTGATTGACATAGGCATCTTAAATTCAATATGCAATAATAATAGCAAACTTTCTGTATCACTTTAACTTTAAGGTTTGTACATTGCTAGTAAATTTCAGCAGCTAGATTTTAACTCAGATCTTCCTGCCTTCAAAACGGTCACTCTATCCAGTCTGTCACATACCTATACAAAACATAATTTGTCATTCTCCTTCCCTCTCTCCAATCTGCTCCTCTTCTTAACTTTTCTGTTTCTGTCAAAGTCACCACCATTCTTCAAGATACACTCTTCCAAGCAGGTTTGCAACTTTCAAGTCATACCCAACTTTTCATTCTCCCTCTCCACACATATCCAATCAGTTTCCAAGCCTTACCGTTTCTTTCTCCATAGAATCTCACATTTTTCCCCTTCACTCTGCATGCACAACCACCACCAAGTCGGCTATCATAATATCCTTCTAACGGACTTCTCAGTCCTTCACATAACCCATCATACATAACCAAAGAATATTTTCCTAAAGCCCAGGTTTGATTTTGCCATGCTAATACTCAATAAACTTCAGTAGCTCCTTATAATAGCTAGAGTGAAATGTGAACTCCTCTGTTTGACATTTAAATCCTTTCACAATAGAGATGCAACCTTATTAAACACTTTTCCTACTGATACTCTGCAGTCCAGGCAAATAGAATTTCCTGACATTCTTCACACAAAGACATACCATCTCCAACCTCTGTGCCTTTCATTGGCTGTTTCCTCTGCACTGATCACACTCTGCCCTCTCCTATGGCTTTTCAAATCCTCACTTTCCTTCAGATCTCAATTGTTACCTTCTACATATGGTCTTTCCTAACCTCCAACTACTAATGATTTTCAAATTTATCCCATATTAATGTATTCATTTTACATATTATCGATAGAGATAGAGATGATATCGATAGATATATAGATATAGATGTTGCTTCCTTAATATAACATAATCTATGTGAAAGCAGGGATTGTTTTTTTTTTCTTTTGTCCTTGTATTCCTATCACCTAACAGACTACCCAGTATATCATAGGAAAGGGGATCTAAATAGAGGCAAAGACAGAACCCAAACCTCTAATTTAATTGATATAGGGAACTCCCACATAAGAATACTTTCTCCACCTATGTATGTTGGAACAACTTTAAGAGTTGCCTAGAGTATTGAGAAGTTCAGTGACTTGTGAGGCTCTATAAAGTCAGTATATGTCAGATGTAGATATTAAACCCAGGTGTTCTTCAAGGTGAGCTCTCTATCCACTATGCTATAGCACTTCTCTGGCAAATTGAAGGGGTTAAAAATATATGTAAATTGATCAATTGACCTTAGCTATTTCAATCCTTTTGTATTTGAATCTCTTAAAAGGCATCAATCATCTCATACAAGGTTTTAATCTCAGTCAATAGAAGGAGTACAGATTATTGTGTGACTAAAGTAAATTCACATTAGATTGTTATTTTAAATTGCCATACCACACCATTGATTCATATTAAGATGTTAGTCCATTAAAAATCCCTAATTGTTTAATCATATAAACTTGCTAATCATATCTCTCCAATACTAATGAATTGGCTGACTTTAAACCAAGCAGCTTTGCTTATATACTTGTGTGTATATAAGTTAAATTTCATGACTTATCTTCAATCCCTCGTTTCAATTTATTGAAATCTTTTCAGGTACTGATTATTTCATTTAATTCATTAGCTATTTCTCCCTGCTTTGTGGCATCTGTAAATTTGATATGCATGGTACTTATTCCTTTATCTAAACTAATGGGGGGCAGGAGTATACCTTAAACAAAAACATGGGCATAAACTAGCAGCATTTCACTAGAGAACTCCCCTCTCTTTTACTTCTATCCATTAACTATAACTTTCTGAATCTTCTCAGTTAACCAGTTCCAAACTTACCTAATATTACTATCATCCATCCTAAATCTTTCTATCTTGACTCCAAGGCATTTTAAGAGACATTCTCAAGGTCTTGCTTAAATCTATGCATACTATGACCATAGCATTCCCTTGATCTTCCATGCTAGTAACCTTATCAGCAAGGGAAGTAAAATTAGTCTGACATGACTTCTTGATGATTCCCTGCCTACCCGTAGAGATCATTTCCTTTTGTAAATGCTCACGAAGAAGTATGTTTAATAATAAATTCCTTCTTTACCCTTTGGAAAAATGGCCAGTATTTGCCCAGCACTTCTCTCATTTATCATGATGAATTCCTGAATGTCACTGAAAGTGGTTCAAAAATTATAGTTATAATTTCTTTTGGGAATCTGGGATGTAGTTGGTTCCCAAATAGTAACTTGAACTCATCAAAGGCATTCTAGTGCACTTTTAACATCTCTTCATTTATTTGGGTTTTTGGATCATTTTTCTTCTGTTCTGTGCTATGTGAAAATCATTATTCTTGGTAGAAAATATATAATCAAAATAGATAAATAATTTTACCTTCACTCTGTCACCCATTATTATTTTCTTTCCCTCCAAAGAGAAGTCACATCCCTTCATCAATATTCTTTTTGCTTGTCACATAAAAAGCCTTTTTTTTGTTATCCTTAGCATTTATCACAAGGCTTGCTTTCTACTAGGCATTTCTGACTTTAATTCTACAAACAGTATCTGATATATCTTCAATTTTTAGTTAGCCATTTGGCTGCTAATTTAATCCTGAGAATTCATAGGAGGATTAAAATGTTTTGATTCTCTATTCTTTTTGTTTCCTTACCAGTTATATACTGAGAATCTCTCTTTCTTTATTACTAAAGAATGCAGCTTATCTCTCATTGAATTTCTCAATATTTCAGGCTCAATAACTTTTTATGATGCTATGAGAAGAAATGGATGATCAGTTGATATGCTGCCTCAAATAAAATAAATGAATCCTTGCTTGTATTAAGAAAGATAGGAATTTTGCCCAGTACCAGTGGGAGATTTTGTCATGGAATAAAGTATAACATTCTCATTTTGATCAAAGATCCTCTTTTAAAAAGATGATTAAAAATTCAAGCCATGTTATAATTTTAGAAAAGATACATAGAATTATATTTAAAAATTCTGGACTCTAGAAATACATAAATCATTTTAAATTAATTCAAGAAAAAGAAATAGGATTATTAAAGAGTTAAAAAACAAAGTCTAGGAAGAAAAATTCAAATAATACAGGTTATTCAGCTTAAAGGAAAGAAAGAAGATTTAGGAATGATTAAAGGAAAGTCTCTAATTTTTCACATAGTACCAAGAAAAGCTACTTCCCATCTCCAGAGAAGACTCCAAAAGGAGTCACGCTTAAATAACAACATAAGAGACTTAAGTGGGATACAAGATTGCCTTCACTAGCACTAATTATAGTGAACATCCATTACAATCTTATGAATGCTTCATTGAAGCATCTCTGGGTTCTTGAGAGATTATGCCCCAGACAATAATCCCTGGCAGGCCCTACCAAACCAGAAAGGCACAGGTTTAGCAACTGACTAATCCCAAAGCAAGCTTACTGCTAGCATCCATTACTAGAAGGCTGCCCCTAGCTTGATCATAAGAATTAAAGGAGACCATCTATTAAGTGTAAAGACATTGTGCTCTATTACATAGGCAGCTGGTAGTTCAATAGATAAAATGTTAAAATTAGAGTCAGGAAGACCTGAGTTCAAATCTGACCACAAACATTTACTAGCTATATGACCCTGGATAATTCACTTAATCACTGTTTGCCTCAGTTCATCAGTTGTAAAATGGGGATAGTAATAACACCTTGCTTGCAAAGTTCTTGTGAGGATCAAAAGGATAATATGTGTAAAAAGCACAGTGTTTGATACAAGTGCTGCCTAAATGCTCATTCTATTCACTTTTTCAACCCCTGCAAGTGCCCAGCAGTGGAAGGAATGTCAGAATTTTGACAAATAAGAGAGATTTTCATCTCCTCTGTCTTTTTAAGGCACAAAACAAGAGACTAGATAAACTTTCAAGGTTGCACACAACTTAGAATGTAATATGTCCTTGCCTGACCCTGACTAAGAGGGCTTCCTAGCCTCCCATGTGTTATATAACACCACAGGTACTCTAATACACCAACTACAACTACATAGCAGTTAGCTACCTTCCTCCCCCATATCCCAACTTTCCCACCCCTTTCTCTGTGATGATGACTATTCTATGGGATTGCTATGCCCTCAAGCTAAAGCTCTGTGGACCATGATAACCTAATTGAACTCAGTTCTCTAAATTTATCAAACCTAATTGAACTCAGTTCTCTAAATTTATCATACTTTCCCCTATCATTACTTCTTCATTCCAGTGATTCTGAACTGACCATTCTTCATATCCCATTCTTGGTCCCATACTGACTGCTCCTTTATTCTCATCACCCTCAATTCAACACCCTTGGCCAACCTCCAACTCTACCCCTCCCACTGTGATCACTGGAATGCCTCCTCTATAAATAAGAAACTAGTTTTCATCCTTTAATTGAAACTATTCTTTCCCAAGTTACCAATGGTTTTGAGTAATTGCCATATCTAATGTTGTTTTTTTTTTCTCCATCCTCATCCTATTTGACTTCACACTATCAAATACCCTCTTCTCCTTGATATTCTCTAAAGCACTTGGCACAGTACCTAGCATATAGTAGGCACTATATACTTATTCTCTTCTTTTCTTTCTAAGAGTTCATGGGCTTCCTCTCTCCCTTAGTTGTCCTACTACCTGTATAATTATGATTTTTCAGTCTCCTTTGCATGACTCAGAACATTCCTATTAACCATGCATGTTCCCCAAGGCTCTCTCCTCAGCCTTCTTCCCTTCTCCTTCTATAGTATTTCACTTGATGATCTCATCAGTTCCCATAGATTCAATTATCATTTCTACATTGATGTTTCTTATATTTATTTGTCCAGCTCTAACCTCTCCCCTGACCTTCAGTTTCCAAACTCAAACTGCATATTGAACATCCCAACCTGAATGTCTGATAGATATCTTAAACTCAACGTATCCAAAACTAAACTTATTTCCTTGCTCCTTCCCCCAAGCCCTTCCTACTTCTGAACTTTCCTATTACTGTGAAGGAGACCATGATCTTCCCAGTCCCCTGGACTCAAACTATGTTTATAAAGCAGCCAATCAGAGAGCCATCGATAAGGAATGTAACATAAGCAAGAAATAATGGAGGCCTATAATTGAATGGTGGCCGTGTGAGTAGACACAAGGTGATAGCATTCATGAGATGCTACAGAAGTTATATTGACAAGACATAAACTTATTAGATATTGGTGAAGTAAAGTGAGAAGTTGAAGATGACTCCCAAGATTAAAAAACTGGATGGCTAGACAAATGGTGCTTTCTTCTACAGAAATTGGGATGTTAGGAAGAATAGTAGGTTTGCAAAAAGAGATCATGAATTTTATTATATACATATTAAGCCTGAGATTCTTAAATTTTAGCTGAATATTATTACAATATAGTAGACTCTAATGTCTTTCTAGTAGTCATGAAAATAGCACTGAACTATACCAAAAAAAAAAATGGTGAATATCAAGAATTAATGGGTAAGCACAGAAAACTGAAATGTTCATTACTCCTTTCTGTCCTTTTGAGGAAAATCTTCATTAGATATTCCATCTGTGGAGCATCTCTGATTTGAGTAATTATTTTCAGATTTTTTTCACTATTTCATTAATAAATATCTAGAATGTGCAAGACACTGTGCTAGGCTCAGAATACAAGAATAAACAAACATTTACAAGCTAGGGGTGGGTGGGTTGTGAATATACATACAAATAAGTACAATAACGAAGGTACTTGGGTTCCAGTAAAAATGTCATGACAAGTTTTACAAATTTTATGACCCCCAGTGTAAACTGGAGCTATGAGAGCATCAACCCTTTCTGCCAGAAAGGGAAACTTTTAAACTTCTAAAAGAGTAATCCTATGATTATTTTATTCTTTTAAATTATTTGCTACTAAATTACAAAGTCTTCTCTCTCTATTCACTAAGTCTATACTAGGTAACCTAGACTTAAGAGACTATCTATGGTAGTATGGCCTAGTTTAACACTAGCTCTTCCTAAGGAAGGGAGCCTAATTCTATAATCAAACTAAAAATAAATCAAATTAATCAATAATAGTTGATATCTTTTGTCAGAGTAAACCAAGATATCTGCAAAGATACATTGTATGCATGCATAAACTGTTATAAAACATAGTCATAGGTAATTATATAAACTATGAAGTTCAGTACACATGCAGATACCTTATACATAGCATATATAATAAAACTGAATACAGAAAGCAGTAGAAAATATAGCAAATTAAAACATAAGGACAAGGGCCTATGATTTCATTGTTATACAGAAATCCTGGGTGAGGAAAAATCCTCAATTAGCTCAGGTCAACATCTTCTTCTTTGAAGTTTTAAAAATATAAGAAAATTTCCTAAGGGACTGAGGTCAAGTAATTTCCACAGAGTCATAGAGCCAGTATGTGTCAGAGGTGAGACTTGAATACAGGTTTTCTAGGCTTTGAAGCTGATACTCTCTGCAGAGATAGCCAGGTGACTCAGTGGATAAAGCACTGGGCCTGGAATCAGGAAGGCCTGAATTCAAATCTGGCTTCAGCTACCTGTGTGAGTGTGGGCAAGTCACTTAATCACTCTCTGCCTCAGTTTCTCCAACTGTAAAATGTGCATAAAAATAACACCTACCTCTCAATGTGAAGATCAAATGGGATGACATTTGTAAAACACGTAGCACACTGCCTGGCACAGTTGTTCAATAAATGCTTGTTCCCTTCCTTCTTTTGCTGAGATTCCTATAATAGATAGTATATATAACATATTCAGTAAACCTTGAAGAGCAAGTCTCCTGAAGAAGTATAGCATAAAACCTGATTCATCTTTCTCAATGACATCGAATCCATGTTCCAGAAAGGCCACATTTTTAATCCACTGAGCCTTCTCCTCAGGCTTCAGGGTCCTTGGCATGCTCAGTAGTGTGTAGTTTAAACACTTGGATAAACTTTAAAATTTCCCATACATCAGTCATAGGATAATTTGATTACTATTCATAATGTTTTTAGGTTGGCAAGCTTCATTTAGACAAATATTGCCTAGATTATCCTGAGGCCCTGTGATGGTTTTATACTAAGCTTTCTGACCCCTCCTCATCCATCATTACATGTATATGATGCCTGTTGCCAGACTCCCTAAGGATTTATTCACCCAGCAGGAAGTTACATCTAATCATTTAGCTTCCTAAAGAGATACCAGCTTCACAAAGAAAGCCCTTGGAATCATAAAACCAATTTATGCTATAATTACTAAACTGGCAGGCCACCCAGTCACATCGTCATCCCTGTAGCAAATAATGTCAGTAATTAAAATTACTGGCAAAACTAAAATCAGGAATCCCTCAGACTCATTGGTGGTTTATTCCAATTTCACTAAATTATTAAAAAATATATTTCTGGTCATTCTTAAACAATTCGGGAAATTATGATGTGTTATGATTTGTCTGACATCATCACAGAATGCTATGGAAAACACCTCCCAGACTTACTCTGAATTTAAATCACCCCATGAGGAACTTGTCTTGCTGCTGGTGAGGGCAGGAATATACTGGCACATATGATGGCAGGCAGCACTTTCTTAACATCCAAACCATTTCATCAAAATATTGCAACCTTATTTTCAGGAGGAAAAAGCTTGAGGGATGGATAAGATGAATTTTTTTCTTCCGATCTTAGTCGTCTTTTTTTCAGACAAGACTTCACCTGTTCCAAGAGAGGGAAGAGTCTGAGTGATGAGAATCTGAACTGAAAGGCAAAGGACTAGCTTTAAAGTGTTGAAAACCCAGAAAGACAAGAAGCCTGTGAGGTTTTCAACCAGGAAATCAAGCAGATCAGGCATACATGTGGTTCCTCAGACAGCAGCTGAGAGCAATAGTGCGCTTGCGGGAACTGCTTGGGTGGCAAAGACAAGGCTGATGTTGATTTCTTCAGTCCACCTCATTACCTGATGGACAAGCTTGAAGAAAAAAAAAATCTTCATCCAAATAATACTGCACAAGCAGAAAAAGGCTTCTTTCAGAGGTTGTTACAGCTTAATTTTGTTGCTGCTTTGCTCCATAGCACTGAACTCAACTGACATGGGATAGATATAACACATTTTCACTACACTTTCTCCTGCCTGTCAGAATTCAGCAGCTGTATGAATAATGCAGCTTTAATTATAGGTAAAGCTGTGGACACATACACTACAGAAGCAAACTGAAAGAAATGTTTTCTGCAACTGAATACACGTGGGGCTTGGGAATATGTGCTTTCCTCCTCCATTTTTTCCCATATTTTTGTTACCTATGAAATGTGAATAGTATAACACCAACTGCAACCTTATAGGAATATTGTGACAAAATGAACATGAAGTACATTGAGATCCTTGGAAGAATGTTTGGATTTCTTCAGCCTTGTAACTCATCTATCACTTAGGAGGAAAATATTAAGGAATTGTCTAAAACAGGGAGAGATTACTTGATCTGCCCAGGGTCAAACAATAAATTTCAGGGACAGGATTTCTACCCAGGTCTTCCTGACTCCAAGAATAGCACTCTACCCATTAAACCTCATACTGCCTTTCCTTGGAAGATGAACATTGTATAAATTCAATGCTTGCTATATTGTGGTAGAAGGAAAAGAAACTTCCCAAATTTTGCTATATTCAAAAGCTACTGGTTTCGCCAGTTCCAGCAGTTTTATTCACTAGAATTGGTGCACATAGAAATGGCCAAAAGAGTACTGATATCAGATCAGAGGTATCAGATTCAATGCATATGAAGTTTTCTGTTTGCACACATGGTTGCTCTCTCCCCAGATTATACCCCTGATTTGGGTTTTGCAACCCAGAGAGAACCAGAAGAACCACTATTCAAAACACTATTGAGAAATGAGGATTTTTGTTTGTTTGTTTTGTACACAGTGACCTGTGTACATGGAACTGATCTGAGTTTGGAAGTTATGGGAATGCTATTTGCATCATGTTTCCTTATTTTATCTCATTTGACTAAAGAATAACTCTGTGGACACACATACACACACATATACAGATACATACATACATACACATCTATCATCTATCCATGTATCAATTAATCAATTGATCGATATAAAGAATAGTAATATATAATGGAACACCAAAAAAAATTTCAAATAGGAAACTTACTGATTGGATAAAAAAAGATCAGGGGCTTTTAGAATAGGCAAATGACTTTGATCTGGTGCTCCTAGATAAACAATATCACAGGGATGTTTTATCATAGGTCACATTTCCACATATTATAAAATCAGGATGGACAAACTAAAGCTGGAAAATTTAGTTAAGGATTAAAACTCAATCTGGAATTTTCATGCACTTTTAATTATTTTACACTGTGTACATTTCTTAAAAATTGTATAGTTTTCTCTTTCATTCTTCCGGATGCATAGTATAGTCATTACAGTACCAGTGAGGCATCCACTCCTACAGGTTGGTCAGCCTTGTAACTCTGTTTAAGTATCAGTTGCTGAGTTTAACAGCAAAATTCATCTCCACCTGTTAATGTATTTTATTATGCAATATCCTGGGCCATATTTATTTTATTTTAATGTTTTTCTTTTGTAGTTTGTTATCATTTTCCCTGATAAAACAATGACTTTTCTTGCAACTTTGAATGCCAAAGTCAATTTCTCCTCCTTCGTAGTGGAGGGTCTGCATTCTTTTTGTTTGTTTATTTCTTTCTGTGCTGTAGGAATGTTTTTCAACCTAAAAAATGAGAAAACCTATCCAAATTTCAAGTCACAAGCTAGGCCAGAACATTGAACAGCATTTTACCCTTAACCGATACTCACAAAACCTTTGTTGAATTGATACTGGGTTTTTGTTTTTGTTTTTCCTATTTCTACTCCCTACCTCTCTGCTTGTTCTGATACTTCAGGACAATTTTCTTTAACTATTTCTTATATTATTGTATCAAGCTTTCTGGTAGTCCCAATTATTCTTACATTTTCTCTTCTTAATCTGTTCTCCAGATCGTTGTTTTTCTTATAAGATATTTCACTTTTCCATTTTTTCATTCTTTATATTTTGTTTAATTATTTCTTGGTCTCTCAGAATTTCACTGGCTTCACCTTACCCAATTCTAATTTTCAAGGTGTCATTTTCTTCCTTAAGATTCTGATCTTGGGACAGCTAAGTAAATAGAGGAGCAGTCGTGGAGTCAGGAGGAACTGAGTTCAAATCTGACCTTAGACAGTTGACATACTTACTAGCTGTGTGACCTTGGGCAAGTCACTTAAACCCAATTGCCTTGCCTTTCTCCTCCAAAAAAAAAAAAGATTCTGGATCTCCTTTAATAATTGGTTGATTTTCTTTTCATAATCTTGTTTTTCTTAGATTGTTGGGTTTTTTGTTTTGTTTTGTTTTGTTTTAGTTTTTCCTTAATCTCTCTGATTTGATTTTTAAAATCTTTTCTAAGTTCTCCTATGGATTCTTTTTGGCCAGATGATCATTTGACCTTACTCTTTGGGGTAGAAGAGGGTTTCTTTGCTTCAATATCCTCTTATGAATATGAACCCTGATCTTCTCTATTTCCATAATAACTATCTCTAGTTGTATTCCTTTTCCTTGGTGCATTTCTTGGTGTAATACCTTAATTTTTGTAATCACCTCTAATCCTGGGGTATGGGAGATGGTGTTTCTTGCCCCACATCTTCAGTTCTCCTTTCTATCCTGGAACCAAAGACAAACCTCCAGCCTCTGGCAATATCCCACAGCCAGGGGCATTCTGCCCCATTGCTGCTGTACTCATGGGGCGTGTGCTGGTTTCTTCTCAATCCCACCACTATCTGCAATAGAGCTGAGTCTGGTATTCCTTGTCAGCAGAGATTCCCTTGATCTTCCCCAGCTCAGATGACCAACTCTCCTCACTATGAGTAAGAGTTGTGGGGACTGGGACCAAGACAGCTTTCCAAACCAGTTAAGCCCAGGGCTTGTTGCTTGTTGTTAACAGGGACTCTAGCTTGAAGGTGTTTACTCTTCACAGGGACCAAACCTCTTCCTGGGATTTTTCTTCTGATCTTCTTAGATTATCCCTAGAGGACTCCTGTTGTGCCTCTATTCTTATTTATATTTACCCACACTTCGTTGGCCTTGAGGCACTATTTTATCTCTTTTATAGGGGAAAATTTTGAGAGTTTGGAATTTTCTGACTTACTCTGCCATCTTCCCAGAATCCTCTCCATTTATCACCACTTGAAAGAGATCCTGTAAGGAAAACTCATAAGAATATTATAGTCAGATTCCAAAACCCCCAGCTCAAGGATAAAATATTAAAAGCAACAAGAAAAAAAAATTAAATATGATGGTGCCACAGTTAGAATCACAGAAGACCTAGCTGCAGAGACACTAAAGGACCTCATGTCTTGGAACACTATATATTGAAGAGTAAAAGAACTGGGGTTTTGGCCACAGATAAATCATACCCAGCAAAGCTAAGTAAGCATAACTCTGAATGAAAAAAATGAACATTTGATCAACAGTCAGACTTTCAGGCCATTGTTAAAAAAAAAAACAAAACCTGAACTTAATAGAAGATTTGACATACAATAGCCAAGATAGACATAAGATATATACCAAAAACAAGGGATTCAATAAGGACTGACCTTACCTTTTATATATGTAAAAGCTAAAACAGTTGTCTTAGATTGTCATTAGTAATTATATACTACATAAGAAAGATTGGGGTACACCTGAGTATGATATGACTTTAAAAAATAAAACCATTTAGAAACATCTAAAAAGAATAATTATTTTATACAAATGAGGCACAAGAGGAAGAATCAACATGGAGGAATTGGATGGGGAAGAAGGGCCAATAATTCTGGTAGGCTACTTTCATCAGAAATGGGTTCAAGAGGGAAAAATACATATATATCTAGAAGAGTATAGATGACTTCCAAATTCAGAAGAAGTAAAACAGTAAGGGGATAGATGGGGGGAGATGATAAGGGATCTCTAGAAAGGAGAGTGAGGGAATGGGTTAAAGCAGGGTATAGAAAGGTGGGTATAGAAAGAGTGGGATCTTTGGAAAGATGAGGGAGGGATCTCTAGAGGGAAAGGTGAGAGAATATGTTATAGTGGATTATAGGAGGGTGTTTAAATTTATGGGAATGAGAGGATAGGGGAACAATCCTTGGAGGGGAGGTAGGCTAAGAAGGTCAAGGCAGCAGGTAGAAGTAAAGTAGAGGAGTAAGGAAGGATAGGAAATAAAGAGATATACACAAACATAAAAAATAAAGATCAGGAGTAGAAAGTGTTAGGGAAAGTTTATGTCTATACATAAATATATCTGCATTTGTATCCTTTGGGTGGTAGGGGGGAAGATGGAAGAAAAAAAGAACAAAATAAGGAGTACACCAGAGAAAAAAAGAAAACTTACGAGGAAGCAAAGAAAAGTGGACAGCTCTCAACACAACTTGTAGTATTCATCATACAGGCTTTCTTGAAATAAAAATTTATTGCTACATGTTTTGAATCCTCTCTTATGTTCTGCTATGCAGATGACATGCTATTTTTTTCTTTCCTTTATATTTAAGTGTCAATATTTAAGTTTATGTTGTTTTTCTTTTCTCTCTTCTGCATTTGTGTTCTGTTTTGTTCCAGGTCTAAAATGAAAAAGGGGGAGGGGTAAGAGAAAGCGAATGAAAGCAGAACCTCTTAAAGAAGGAAGTTGAAAGAACTGTCAGCATGTTAAAATGATAATAGAAGCACACACCTAAAGTTAAATGTCACTTTTTAAACAATGAGCTTAAATTAATTTTTGCTTCCTATAGTAATGCCATCAAAAAAGTTATAAATGTATTTGTCTCTGTATTAACCTGCTCTTTTTCATCAAGTAAAGATGTATATCCTGTGTTTTGAAATACAAAAGTATTTTGTTGTTTTAAAATTTTTGGCTAAGATTATTTCATTGAAAGTTTACCCTAAACACATATTTCTTAATTTATTCAACATCAGTGTCAATACACTTAATTAGTTTGATTTTATTAAATCACTCAGTCATGTTAATATGTGTCCACCAGTATATAATCAGGAATTACAGGGGTTCTGATTGGGAGAATACAGTAGTAGATTTTGTACTATATTCCAACACCATTGTAATGTTGATTTGATCCCTAGGCGAAATGTAGAAAGTACGTGTAGGAGGGAGAGAAATGCAGATAGAAGGACATTTAGACTTATGGGAATGAGAGGATAGGGGAAGGATGTCCTGGTCCTACATAAGGGCTAATGGAGTCCCATTGTCTTCCTGGCTCATAAAGGGGAAAGGTTCCTTTGAGATATTCACCCTCCAATCTTCAGTAGGATCTGTTCCATGATTCACTCCAACTTAAATGACCCACAAGTTGGGAAGGGAACAGGAACAGTTTCTAACTTACAAATTTAAGAATTCCAAAAACTAACTTATAGGTCAATTGCTTAACACTAACTTTAGTTTTTCAGTCTACTCAGTTCCTATGATCTACTCCTTGATTCTGTCTTAACTACACACAGAAATGGCCACACTCTTAATCT
Organism: Pseudochirops cupreus; assembly: GCA_028627135.1. NCBI lineage: Eukaryota > Metazoa > Chordata > Mammalia > Diprotodontia > Pseudocheiridae > Pseudochirops > Pseudochirops cupreus. The sequence goes on from CM053580.1 coordinate 112,090,366, forward strand.
TGCTATGACCCATGAGTGTTCATGTTGGTTAATTCCAAGCATCCTTTGTCTGATCATATTTGATCATTCTGCTTATCCCCCTACCTTGCATCCTATAACCTTGTTCTTCATCTTCATCTTTACCTCTGAACTCTCTACCTCTTAGTTCTTTTCAAGGACAACACCTTTCAATGGCTGTACTCTTCTTCCTTCCCTATCTCAAAGCCTTTATGACTTACTGAGGCTAAACCCTAGATTACTCCAATTACTCCTATCATTCAAAGCCTTCACTCTTATTCACATACTACTCAACAGAGGTAGAGAAAATCACAAAATGGTCTCACTGACACATTAGTTCATCTCGACTGTGCTCTCTCTGGAGCAACAAAATGTGTTTATACCTCCCTAATCACTTTGCTATCTCACACACCAAAGAAACTTTCCCAAACCTTTTTCATCTCTCTTTGAGTATTCCATGGCACCCCTCCTCTCAACCCTCTTATCTGAGGGCCTAGTCTCATATTTCACTGAAAAAGTTGAGGGCCTTTGCCAAGAGCTTCCTCTTTTCCCATACTCTTAATCTCACATCATTCCGATATCTGCCTCCACTCTCTCCTTCATCCCTGTTTCACATGAAGAGGTGGCCCTTCTCTTTTCTTTTTTTTTTTTTTTGGAGGGGGAAGGCAGGGCAGTTTCGGTTAAGTGACTTGCCCAAGGTCACATGGCTAGTAAGTGTTATGCTAAGTGTCTGAGGCTGGATCTGAACTCAGGTCCTCCTGACTCCAGAGCCAGTGCTCTAATCACTGTGTCACCTTGCTACCCTGGCTCTTCTCTTTTCATGAATGCCCTTGTCCCTACCTCATAGGCAGCATCTACTTCACAGGACTTTTGTGAAGATCAAATGAGATAACACATATGTAAACGGCTTCCAAAACTTTAAAGGGCTAAATAAATGCTACCTATTATTGTCATTATTTTTTCTACCATTACTGTTTCACTAAATGCTTTTGCTTTTAAATTAGTTATATTTTATATTAAAAGTTAATACCTAGGTGGGAACTCATCTATTACAGTTTTGAATGGATAAAATATACACAGTACTTTGAATCACTTCCTGGCTGACTCAATGTAATGCCACTATTGTAGCTGTAAACTCCACCTCCTTCAAACCAATAATGTAGACTCCACTCCTGAGCCTCTTGCAGATTTTGATAGAGGAGATTTTGCAACTGTCTTATTAGGCCCAGGCCTCCATACTACTTCTTGTCCAGGTTCAAGCTACACTATAGCCATATAGCTGACCCTTTTTCAATTTCCATTTACACATCATTTGCCTGCGTTAGAATATAAGATCCTTAAGGGCAAAGGCCATTTTATTTGTGTATTTTTGTACTGCTATCTCTTAGGAAAATAAGTATTTAATCAATGCTATATCCATATAGTTCCTATCTGAATTGGCTCTTCAATTTTACTAAAGCCAGTTTAATGGAATCAAAAATACAGATTTCAGATTCAAATTTCAAAGGATATATGGAGATCATCTAGCCAATTCTCTGATTTTTAAAAGGTAGGAAAGTGATCAAGTGGAGTAATTTAGAAGAGTAAAATGAAAAATGTCAAATGTAAATTAATTCACTCTAATTCAATAGCTGTATGAGTACTTATGTTGCCTGAGGGGGTGGGGGTATGAGAGAGAGAGAGAGACTTTTATTCACATACTACTTGTATGACAAGTGTCCTTGTTGACAATCTAATGGGGCATATGATATATATATATATATATATATATATATATATATATATATATATATATATATATATATAAATAAATTTAAGTAATGAAAAATATCATGTGATAAGTGTTGTGGCATTCCAGGTGTGGAGGACAGTATGTAAAAGTTATAGAAGTAAGAAAGGATAGACCGAGATCGAGATCAAGGGGGGAAATAGTCAAATTTCATTGAAATGTAGAATGCATGAAGGAAAATAGCAATCAACAAGTCTAAAAATTTGAGATGGAGCCAGGTTAATGTCTTGAATATCAGGTAATTCATTTGCATTTTGTTTGTAAGCAATAGGGAGCCGGTGATTTGAAAAGTTAAATTAAAGCCAAGTTAATAGACTCATAGATTTAGAAACCCTTCAAGTACAATCAATGCAATTTTAAAATGTTGAATCTGAGATCCAGAGAGATGAAGTGTCAAATGTAAAATGTGGATTACTTGCATTGAGTTTTATAGACCTTTCAGTGCCCAGACTATCTTTGGTGTGGAGGATAAGATACATTTCCTGACTTCAAAGAGATTACTGAGTAATATTATATTCATTAGGAAAATTACTTTCATGGTTAGGGATGGATAAAGAAAAGAGGGATTCCTAGGTAGGAAGACTAAACAATATATTGTTGCAGTAGTTTAGCAAAGATTTTGAAGGCATGAACCTAGGTAGTAGTAGGAAGAATGTAAAGGAGGTGAGATAATCTTGAGATACTAGTGGTAGAATCTCTAGTGTGGAGGAATTCAAGATGAGAGATGAGTGACAAGGAAGAGCAGAAACAAAGGAACTCCAATATTTTAAGGTTGTGTTTGGGTGCATGGTGGTACTATCAAAACCTTTATGGAAGGTAGGTGGAAGGACAATTTAGGGGAAAAGGAAAGTACAATTTTAGGATCTTTAGATGTAGATCAAGGATCTATTATATCATTCATGCAGAAATTCTCTCACCAGCATATATAAAATAATATATAAAATTTAAAAGGTAAGTTTCAAAGAGTTGCCAAAGGCTGAGATGGGTCAAGTGGCTTGTCTGCAATGACAGTTAGTGCCAGTAGCAAGCCCAATTCCAATATTCTATTGACTAAAGTACAATGGTTCTCTTAAATTCACACAACCATTAGATTGAGTCTCCATTTCTAACTTACCAGAATTGGACAAACTTATCTGCATTACAAAAATGACAGGCTCATGGCCAAAACATAGTTAGACAACACAAAGAGAAGCTAACAAATGCATAGATAAGAACACATACATTTTTCTACCATTAAAATAGCTACATTTTGCTAAAGTAACATAGTTATTTTTTTTCAGACTAATGTTGTAAAAATGATACATCCTCAATGTCTGCACACTTGAAATAACATTTTGTCATAAAAGAATCAGGGCAGCCTCCAAGAAGCAGGCAGTTGCAATGATTTTATTTATCTCGAGGTGCTTATGCAGTTTGTTTTAAGTGAGTTTTGTGTAACTTAACTCAATACAACTTTGTCATCATTGACTAAAGAAATGGCATTACGTAAACAAAATTTGTTCACTAAGGAAAATGAGATGCCCCAGAAAGCATTGAGGCTGCACTCCTTTCTTTCAGGTTAATGTGACCCATTAATATTTTTCAGCATTTCCATTACATTTAAAAATTAGTTTATTGAAGTCTCATACCAAAAAAAAAAAAAATCTTCAGGACTGTCATAATGTTTCTTTAATAGAAAGAAAACTAGAAAATTAAAGCAAGAGAGACCCCTTGTGGTCTGATTCTGATGTCATATACAATAAATTATCAGTTTAAAAATCGATGATATTATAAATGTCTATGAGATATTACACCCCCAAATTAGCTGAAATATCAATGTTTCTTACGCAGGCAAATGCCACATGAACTAGAATATATCTTATCCCTCCCACAAACATGTCTTTAATAAAATTTAAATTAATTTGAAAAGGCAAACCTTTTGCCACATTTGAATGGGTACTGAACCTGGTAAAACAAGCTCTCCTATTCCTAAGTGCTTTCTCCAAAAAGCTACCACAGAGGGATTGATATAGAATCAATGGCTCATTCATGAACTCCAAGGAGAGCTTGGCATTGGTAGGAAGGCTCGCTTCTGCACTGCATGGTGACTTAATAAAGGGAAGTGAGAGCTCAAGGTGTTTTTTGCTTTCTGTTTCAGTGAGAGAGATTTTATTTGAAAACATCAATTCTTAATATTCCTATAAGCAAAAAATTCTTAAAGGATGGATAGTAAAGACTAGGCTCCATCTCATCATTGCTATGGCCCCATATTTGGCAGTAGAACCTTTTTTTTTTTTCCTAGTGCTAGAATAAGTGTATAAGGTTGAAACAATACTGACATCAAGGTTTTTAGGTAACAACGAGTAAGACCTGGGGAGTCGGGAAGGAATTTAAATCCTGCCCAGCTGCTTCCTAACTATGAGACCCTGGTCAAATCACTTTGCCTTTGTTTTTTCATCTGTAAAATAAAGGTCATAATAATAAATACCTCACAGGGTTGTTGCGAGGATCAAGTGATATAACATGTACAGTATACTGTAAGCCTTAAAGTATATATAAATGCCAGCTATTATCATTAATATGGCCTACTATGATACTAAAAGATTCTATACCTTTAAGTTGACCCCCTCTTTCACCTCCTAGGGCAGAAGTGATGAAGAGTCAGCTGATTTTTAAAATATGTGTTTATATTTTTCTTCTATTCCCTTTTACTCTCCTCTACCCTTTTCAAAGGGAAAAATTTATTGCAAAAATATAAGCAAAATTCAGTACCTTCAGGGAGAGGAAAGAGGTTCTTTTTTTATAAATGTAGATAACAGTAATAACTAATACTTTTATAGCATTTTAAAATTCTTTACATGCATTCTCATTTAGGTCTCCCAATAACCCTGTGAGAGAAGTACTATAGCTTTCATTTTCTAGGTGAGGAAGGGTTAAATGACTTGCAGATAGTTACACAGCTAATAACTGTGTGGCCCTGGTTAAGACATTTAACCTCTCTAGGTCTCAGTGAAATCATCCATAAATTGAAAGATTCAATGATGGAGCTGTTTCAGCTGAAAATCAATCATCCTATCAAAGGCAGAATTTGAACCCAATGGTTCTTGACTCCATGTCAAGAATTGTGTCAATTGTATCTACCACAATACCTCTTGTTTATCCCATGTTCTCTTCCTGTCAGTTTATCTGTTAAAGAAGGGGAACATATTTGTTTGCTAAGTTGTATGAGTAGTATTAAAGCAACATAGATTTCCATTCATTCAGCATACATTTTGTTGTTGTTCATTTTTGCTGTGTCTGACTCTTTGTGACCCCATTTGAAGTTTTCTTGGCAAAGATACTGGAGTGGTTTGCTCTCTCCTCCTCCAGCTCATTTTACAGATGAGGAAACTGAAGCAAACAGGTTTACGTGACTTGTCCAAAGTTACACAGCTAGTTACCCAGGAAGATCAGTCTTCCTGACACCTAGCATGGTGCTCTATACACTGTGCCACCTAGCTGTCCCTTATTATATATAATATCCATTATTAGGATATGACAAAGTATAATGAGAGAGAATCCCTAGATTCAAGAATTTGAAACGTTATTATTTTTAATAATAACATTTATAATCTCAAATTCATGAAAGGATAAAAACCTATATTAATTTTCCCTAATATTGATATTGAAAATATAAATATGTGTAAAATTATAATGTCTTCATTCTAGCTTTTTGTTTCTTATGATAGGATCATGGAGTCAGTTTTAGAATGGAGCATTAAGGGAACATCTGTACTAGCACCCTTTTTTTTCCTATATGAGGAAACTGAGATCCAGAGATGCAACAAGTTACAAGTTACATGATTTGGACCCAGGTCCTCTGACTCCAAACATAGCATTCTTTCCATCATGCTTTTTATCTTGAGCTCCATTGCCATAGTAGACTGTGGTGGACAGTCTTGGCGAAGCTCAGTTTTCGATGGATCTTCTTCCAATGAGCATCAGTGTGGCATAGTCAATAGAGAACTGGTCTTGGAATCAAGAAGACTTAGGCTCAAATATTGCTTCTGACACATTCTGGTTGATCCCTGTCCAGTCACTTTACCTCTGAGTGCTATAGATAACTCTCTAAGACTATATTTCATGGGAAAGGTGTTGACTTATATTGATAGAGGTAATTTCCTATATTAAAGAAATCACAAGTCTAGCCTTTATTATTAACACTTCCACTATTACTCAGATACTGTCTTACTTCTAATAATGAAAAAAAAAAAACTATGAGAACCTCAAAGGTATAAACTCAAAGAAGAAAACACTATTTCTCTTACTGTCCAGCATCTTGCTTACCAGTTATCAAATGTTAACAAGTCAAATTAGGCATATTTAGATGTAATTTTGAAGTCACTGTAGGGGATGTTAAATAGTCTAGAAGTCACTTCAGTATAATATATTTAAATCTTCATACTCTGAAACCTAAAAGCCTCATAGTATGAACTCCATTCATTGGAGGAAGTCCTTCTATGACAATCCTATCCAAAAGATGGTCGTCTGCCTCCTGCTTAAACATTGTAGTGGTGAACAAAAATCTATTTTCTTTTATTTGAAAGAATATATACTTTTTCATTTATAACAAAAGTTTATATATGCACATATATATTTACGTACATACACATGCAAAGGTAGTTACTACACACACATATATGTACACACACAAACGTAGGCATGTAAATTATAAAATATGGGGATTTTCTATCCCACTTATGATGTATCTATGAAGAAAAAAGGTATAATTTTTAGTATCTTTTGCATTTCCTGTAATTTTTGCCCGGGGAAATAATATAACAAAAAGGAAGTAAAGTATCAGAGAGTATATGGGTTCCTCATATCAGCTATCTGAATGAAAATTTTAACTATTCTGTTTATCCTTTAAAGAGGCAATATGCTTAATATTAATCATATTTTTAAAAATATATATGTAAATTTTAGTTGAAATCATAAATCCATGACTAAAAGAGTTTTTGGAAGTTTATCCTTTGCCTTGAAACAAGTCATAAAATTAAGCATGTCGGAATGATCAGTATCTAAGTACAATCTTCTTTAATAACACATCAAATTTACTTTTGACATAATTTGTAAATACTTTACCTATACAGCATTAATTTTTAATAACTCCTAATATTTATATGTTGTTAGCATTACTTGTCTATATGCAGTAAAAACGAAACAGGAAAGGGGAGAGAGAGAAGTTACCAATGCTTGTTATTAGGTTGATATAGAAAGTTAACACCTTATATTTTTATTCATCCCAGGATGGCCTCCTTTACTGGTATGCATGATAGGTATTCCCTTGTCTTTCACTGTATGACTGAAAAGGCCACCCATTCCCATTTATCTCACCCTGTCCTATCAGTGATATTTGCAATTCTACCCAAACTTAGGGCTAATTACTCCATTATTTAGAAACTATTTACATATTGGTATTCAAGGGTTTATTCCTTTCTAAATGTTTGTTTGCCATTGTGTAGATATCAGCAGACACAACAAGAGACACTAACATCAGGAAGAAAAGAAATTTCTTTAAAATGAGCAATACTTTCAATGTAAGAGAATGTAATAAGATGGAAAAAGAAAGCAACACTTACTGTGAATGAAAACATATTTACATAAATTACCTTCTCTGCTTCAAAAGGTGACATATAAATACAACAGAGGTATTAACATTAACATAAAATGATTCTAAACCATATCACTATAAGATTTTTCTAACCATCTTCCTTTCTTTATCATCTCTCTAACATTTTATTGCTTAAATATTATATCCAGCCTTCTTTGCCAAAAGCCATTAAACCTGAATGAAAGTTGGAGACCATATCAGATTAGTAGTAAATAAATGTATTCATTTTCTGTATTTTTAACTAAATATATATTTTTGGAAAACACAGGCACGATTTAGGCTATCAGGAGAAGACTATACACTTGAAAGAGGCTATGTACTCACCTTGAAATAGTACCAACAATTTATTTTTAATCAGTAGCTGTAAAATGAGACCTCCTAAGGTTCTATAACTTTGTCTTCATTTATCCAAAGTCATTATTTTTCTAATTTTATAGCCACCTTTTATGTTGTGTTTCATTTAAGAAAGCATAATGAATACATTTCACTATAGTTCTTTTCCATATGGGGTCAATGTGCTCTGTGCATTTTGTATTGAAAATTAGAAAGCAAAAAATATTGTCCTGGGAAATTGACCATTTAAATAAAATTGAATTTCTAATGACCATGGATACATAAATATAAATGAAATATACATAGAGTTATCTACATCATCAATTCAATGTGTGTCACTTTTAAGGGTTGCTATGGATCTTGGGGTAGGGAGAGCATCAGAAAACTTCAATCATCATTCAGCATTGGACAAAGGTATGAAATAAAGTATCTTTCCATTTTCATGTCTTTTGAGTTAATATGAAGCCCACTTTGAGATTTCATATGTCCAACTATCTAATATTTTCAAGCACATTTTGTTTTATGGAAAACAAAACATTGCACAGAGTTTCCCATCTCTTTTTTATATCATGCTTCTTTTGATAGCCATTATACTCCTTCCTTTTCTTCTATGTAGAAAATGCATACTACTACCTCTCCTTTTTACATTTTCACTCGCTCTCACTCTTTTAAATGTTGAAATTTCACCAGACTAATGATGTCACCCACAATCCAAAGGCCCTTGTTTCTATATGTTATTCAAGTATTTATTCAGTCAAAGAATGTAACTGTCCAATGCTGTATTCACTCCATGGAATGAACTAAATGATGTGTAGCAAAATTATGACATAGTTAATGCCTGTTGGTGGGGTCAATCAACCTCATCCTCCAGCATCTCTCTAAATGCCTCTTTTTTTTTGCTCCCAGCTTCATGGTAGCTTAGTTTTAGATAACTTCTCTACACACAAATATCCTCACAAGCATTGATTGATTCCTGTCTCCACACATCTTCAGCCAATGATGTGGAAGACGAATATAATATCAATAGTGATAGAAATAGTTTCCCAGTTATCCAAAAAGGCATTATTCACCTAGAAAATGTTCACAAAGACATACTAATTCCTCACGTGGCCAGATAAGTCTTAACCTAAATTTGGTTAATGTCACAATACTGGCAAAAGTATTTAACAGTTGGGGGCACAACCTTCCAATTCATGGAACAGGTTCCCCAATGGATAACTACTCCAGATCCAAGGTAATTTGGGGGACTTCTAAAACCAGAACTTTAAAGCCCTGACTAATGTGTTTATCTTTAATAATCAGAATACACAATTGGTTCAAAGTAAAAGCACTTAATTAAATGATACAGTAAGAAAGGTAATAACTAAATGTTTATCCCCATAAATATAGGGCACACACTCACATAAATAGACAGAACATCAATAATAATAATGAAGACACATGGAAAAACACAAACATCAGGACCATTTGTGGCCAAGGCACACATGTAGAGAGGCAACTCATTTTTAATGCTGTTGGACCACTGATGTCTTTTAACAATTCCCATCATGCTCCTGGTAAAGGCATCATTCTTATATGTCTGCTAGCTAGATCTCTTCACCCGCTCCCTACTGATTTTAAGTTTCCATTGAATGCAGATCCACTTCACACATCAGTTAGAGTCTTCTCCAAAGGATATGCTTCTTATGGACTGTGGCTTAGTTGTACTCTCCTCTGCTTCTAGCTCCTAGCTCAGCTGAAATCCTTGGTTATTTCTTCCTCAGGAAAGAACAGATGCTGCCAAGATTTCTTAGCTTAAAGCATATGCGTAAGCATGTTCCAGCTTCTTCAGAAAAGACAGACAATAATCTTGCTCTAGGAGTAGTAAAAGCTTTATTTTTATTATTTTTATTAAGTTTTCTTTTGCACAGCATGCCTCCCTTTTCTATAGCAGGAGATTTTTAAGCCCAGATGCCAAGTTCCTTAAAATAAAGAACACTGTCCTCGCAAACAGCTAATGACTTTAGGCTTAATCATTTTTGGACTTCTCATTCTAACCCAGGGGTTCAGAGACTTCAACCTAGCTTCTGGCAAATAGTCAGTATAATACCCACATTTTCACATTGGATGGCCAGGTCTATGAAAGACATACTTGCTATTTGCCTAATAACTTCTAAGACTTCAGGGTTCCCAAGATTTTTCCAAAGTGTTTTCTCATATAGATGAGTAACAGAGAAAAGTCACATAGACAAACTGAACCTAGGGTGGCAAGGTCATTTTCTCTATCACCTGCTCAGCCTTATTCTTGTCAGATTCATATGTAGATGAAGGCTACCTAAGTTTGAAGTGAATGAATGAAAACACATTTACTAAGTGATTACTACGTGCAAAGCATTCTACTAAGCCCTGTGAAAGCAAATACACAAGCAATTTTGTCCTGGTTCTCCCAGATCTCATAGTGTAGTAAAAGGAGACAACATATATATGGTTTCATGGAACAAGTCAAATATAAAGGCCCCATAGTCCTTAGAATGCAATGATGGTAATGCATCTTCTTTAATGTTATTTCCACTAATGGAAATAACCATTTTTAACATTGAACTATTTGACAGTGCTAAGGATTTGTGCATAGCTGAGGAAGCAGGGATGTAGCACATGGCAGTTAACAAATAAGTCAGATCTTCACAAGGGTGCTTACCTGGATGATGGCTGTGAGGGTAAGGCTGGAAGCATAGCAGGTGGTCTTTGGAAGTACTCCAATTCCCAGTGCACTTGTGCTCAGAGTCCTAGACTATTTCCATGAAGGCCAGAGAGGAGGCAGTAGCCAACTTGTCTGGCAGCTACTGCTTCTTCCAAAGTTTTGCCTAGTCCTCCTCTCCATGACAGGGAGGGAATCTGAAAGAGGAAAAGACAATTTTTGTGAGAGTTAGTAGCTCTTAGTTCTGGCTATCGTATAGCAAAAAGACTGTAACCTTCCCCCTTTGCTGTTGTTTCACTAATCAATTATTGAATAAGCATATATTAAAAATCTATTAGATGCCAGACTCTATGCTAGATTCTGGCAATATAAATACAATGAATAAAACAATTCCTACTTGCAAGGGACTTACATTCTAAAGGGAAAGATTCCATTGCTATCATTTATCCTCTTTCTATTAAGAAACTAGAGGCTGGTAATACTGGGTGTCTGATTTATACGATTATTCATGGCCTGGATAAAGATTTGGGGAGTGTGTGAGTCTGCTGAGAAATACATCAGGGAAGAGGGAGGCTATAACAGGGAGGGAAGATTTGGTGTAGGTAATGAACTTCCAGGGGATCACAAACACTTTAGATGTATTTTGCCATAGTTCTTCCAAGCCAGTTTAAGTAAATAAGCAACAGAGATTTTAAGCAGAGAGAGATTAATAGCATAAAGTAAATCAAAAGCCCCTAGGTATAGTAGAATGGATTTGACAGTCAAGAGGAATTTGTAGCTTTAAGTACTGTGTGGGTCTCCATTTCTATTCTTTGCTAATATTCATACATCCTGTCCCCCCACCCTAGCAAAGGTTTCTTCTTCCCTGTCATTCTTTCACATATTAATGAGTACATGGGGATGGAAGTGAGGGAAAGACATCTACCATCAGCTGTAGACATTTTCTAAACCATATATAATCTTATCAGTGTAAGGAGCTCCAGAAAAAAATCTTCCACTGCCAATGATGCAGTTGAGTACCTCTCTGTGATTCACACTTTTAGAAAGTTGTCTGGGAGACTAAGAAGTTAGGCAATTTAAGCAGGGTCAGAGTCAGTATGTGTCCAAGTGGGTACTTGAACCCAGGTCTTCCTGAGTTTGAGGAGAACTCTCTAGATTCATTATTCCACATTGTCTAGACCCTTTATCATCTGACTTGGACTTATATTTTCATTCTTATACTACTAACTCAATGCTCCATCTAAACTGAACATGATCCCAAATCCACTGTTCCATGGTTATGGTCTGTGTTTTCTTATTTCCATGCCTTTTTTTCACTTTTTTCACATGTTAAGAATGCTCTCCCCATTCATCTACCCCTTTTAAAATCCTATCTACCTATTACAATTTGACCCAGATCAAATGCCAGTTCTTCCAAGGAACCTTCCTGATTCTTCCAGTTAGAAGTGGTATTTAATAATCGTACTTTGTTCCCATTTATCTTATGCATTTGTCACCTTCTATGTTATGTATATGTTTTATGCATATGTGTTACTTGTATATGTCTTATCTCCCATAATAAATTTCTGTTTTTTTGAGGTCAGAACTCACATCTTATTTAGCTTTATATCTCCCTTGATACATAGCATTACATGTTTCAAATAGAAGGTTCCTTGATGTTTATTATCTGTTGAAGCAGCTTCCAGGGTATAACAGATGGTCAGCATGGATTGAGCTCAATTCCCTCTGCTTAGTAACAGAATCAGTGGAAATTATAAGAATAACTGATGTATAACCACTATCAGTTTATGAGGTGTTTTACTGCCATATTGACACTGAGCCATTGAATAACTACTTTTGGGGGGATTTGAGAAGTTTTATCATAGAATGGAAAGCATCCTGAATCTTAGTTCAAATCATGCCTCAGATACTCACTCAAGCAACTGATATACTTCAGTCACTCCCAGTCTCAGTTTCCTGGTTTAAAAATGTGATCAATAAGAATTTTAGAGGCAGCCTAGTACAGTTGGAAAAAGAAATGAATATGGAATAAGGACATCTGGGTTCAAATCGCAGCTGTGCTACATGCTACCTCTATATATGTTGGCAAGTCATATATTCTCCCCTAATTCTCAGTTTCCTAAACCTTAAAATGAGAAGTTGCATTGAACTACTTCTAAAGTACTCTTCTAGCTCTAAATCGTACAATATCAATCTTACCTTGTTTTTTATCCATACATAGGCCAATGATATATAGACATCTGAGACTACATGTGCTGTCTCTGTCTCTCTTAGTTGTTATGTTCTCTTGTACAAGACTGTGTTTAGTAATTCACAAAAGAAACAGTAAATAGACTTCTCATCTCCCTTAACAAAGACTCTTTATACCTATTTTAATTGCTAATGAACCATTTCCTTCTTTTCCTTGTTTTTCTACCCTGTTTTTCTTTGGTGACATTTGAGATTTGTCATTATTTGGTTTCTACTTCAAATTCCTCCTTCCACACTCTGCCCCAGTTCCATTTGATTATGTAATGTCACCAGGAGCTCAGTCACAGCATGTGCAGTTGAATTGTTGACATGTGATGTTTAGAACTTAGAAAAGCAGAGTAAAAAGTCTAGAGAAATAACAAAATGCTATTTGAACCTTATCTCCACTCCAACTCCTTATTTCTGTTTAAAGAGAAGTGGCATGTTTGTTAAAAAGGAAAGAGGGGAAATAGTACCACCATTATTGCATAAACAATAAAAATGCATCATCCTAGGAAGACAGTTCCAATCTAGCCAGTATTTAAATGCTTTCATCCAGATTGCAAGGGTATTTCCATTTGTCTGTATGCATCTTTGGTTCTGTGTTAGAATGTCAATCACAAATCCAATTCTGTAGCCTGTCAGCTACTAGCACCAACCAGTTCCATTTGTGAACCTGAAGTGGAACTCTGGATTGTCATAAGAACAGTGCATTATGACACTGTTAGGAGGACCGATAGCTTTTTATGGGGAATATTTTATATTTATTATTTCAAATAAAAATCAATTATAAGTCCAGTACAAATCACAAATTGATTAACATGGTTTGCTGGCCAGTTAAAGAGGTTTTCAAGGGCTCAGGATGCAGCCTGCTGAACACAGAATAGTTTGTTCAGTTATGCCTTAGGAATTTTTGAAACAGTCATTACTTTGCATTAAAATTCTGTAGCAACATTTTGGGCAGCCCATGGGGCATAGAATTCAGTTCTCAGGCAGTGATTATATTTAGTTTACTAATTCATCTCCATATAATATTGCAATGGGGTATCTCTGCTGATAAATATATCCTTTTTTATTGCTGTACTATACGTTCCCAAGATCATATCTTGGATAATGTCCTATATTTGGTTATTTAAAAAGGAAATTAGAACAGACTGGATTTCCTAGTATCATCAGCCATTAATGGGTCCTTAAAGCACTACAAGGCTATGAGAATTGATAAAAGAGCCCAAATGAGCCTGATGTTGGATGCAGAACTATAACCTAAAAGGAGAAAAAATTCTTTAAAAACCTCTACGGGGAAAGCAATTAGCTAACAACAATACTGTTGGCTTCTCTTTAGGTATGTTTTGAAGTTATGTCTTTATAAATGTGAAAAAAAATTATTTGGAAATATTTTCATGCCCACATATCTGCTACCTGCCACTACCCCAATGCTTATTAGCTACTGTGAAGTGACATGTACACAGGAAAAGGAGCAAGACTAAGCTTTAGAAGAACCTAATTCCAGTTCTGCCACTATCACGAATTAGTCGTGTGATTTTGGGAAAATCACTTAACATCTTGGTCTTCATTTTCTGCATATGTAAAATGGGGGAAATAATGCCTGTGCTGCCTACTTCCCAGGGTCATTTTGAGACCCAAATGTGATACTAAGTATAATAGCAGTAATAGGTGATATTTACATAGGATTTTAAAATAAAAGTTCACAATGCCCTTTCCTCAAAACAAACCTTGGTGGAAGGTAGTAGAAGGGAAGTTACAGTTTTTTCCAGTTTTATACCTAAGAAGTTAAGTGACTTGGCCATGGTCACTCAGCTAGAAAGCATCAGAGTTGGATTTTAACTCAGTTTCCTTGCTTTCAAAGCCAGGGTTCTTTTCACCATACATATGCAAAGACATTATCACTCTTAGTTCCATAGAGTCCAAAGTATGTGTATCGTGGATAGAGGAGTATGGTGTAGTAGAAGTTCTGGAGATAGACAACCTAGTTTCATATCCCCACTGATGCTTAATAAAAGTGTGACCTTAGATAAGTCACTTCCCTGGGCCTCAGTTTTCTCACCTGAAAATTGAGGGGATTGGACTAAATGGCTCCTGAGATTCCTTCAAAAACTATGTAAATAAGCCTGTTTAATCAATAAATGAACAGGCATTTATTAAGTGGGTGTTATATTCTAGTTAGGTGCCAAGTATTCGAGGAGAAAAATGAAATAGTTCCTTTCATCAAGCAGCTTAAAGAAGTGTACGAATTACTTGGGACAAGCAATAATTTTGATATAATTTTATTTTGTGACAGCAATTTGTCAACTCTGTGTATGTGTGTGTTTCAAACACTGACTTAGCATACCTGACCTTTACCAGATGAAACTAGACTGAGCTGCTTTCCCCACCCTTTAGTACTCTATCATTTGAATGCTGTATTTTGTACCATACCAAAGTATTTTGTTGTTTTCATTGTTGTTTTTCTAATCTTGTGGTTTCTGAGAGTAGATACTACTCAAAGAAAAAGTGTAGAAGCTGTAGCTTTTATGTAGTAGGCATCGATGACTTTTAGAGATATTGCAGTTGATGTCTGGCCAAAAAGTCACTTGAATGGATAGAGATTATTCATTTTTCCCTATACCTACACTAGGTAAACCCTGTAATTCTCACAAGACTGAACAATGATCCAGAAATACAATGAGAAGCTACATTGACTTCTTCTGCCCCAGAACTTAATAGAATGTCAGCTGGCAGACCAGGGCAACATAAAAGGGAATGATCAACAAATCCAGTTCTAGCTAAGGTAAACAAGAAAACAGCCTCCTTCCCACCATGACCAGAGATGGGACAGAGACACTTGTGGACCGTAGGGCTCTCTATCAAGAGGCAGCAAAAGTGGAGGACTACCCTAAGTGCTAGGATGCTATAAACCTTAGAGTAGGACTCTTGAAGACCTAGGTGAATAATAAGATCTGGCAAGGGAGAGGCAGAGACTAGTATGTGACAATGCTCATATTTCCAAGACACCTAGTACCTTGTGCTGAAAGGCCATAGAAGACCCTGAAAACACAAATCTCTGAAATTCAAATATTTAAGTGACCTATTCAGGTCACTTATTCTGGATGTCAGCACAGAAAGCCAGAGGACTCAGGACAAGACCAAGAAAGGCCAACCATCACACCCAAACTCCAATTAAGTAACAAAGCTAGATAGATGAGTAAGCCAAAGTATCCACCAACCAGTATCAAAAATTACTGCTAAGCTACAGATTGTCCCAAAAGAAGAGTAACTATTAAAAAAAAACTGTAAGCAGACTCAAAAGAAAAATAAATAAATATTCCCTTAGGGTTACATGAATATGTAGGAGAGATCAAGCAAGATATAAAATAAATAAAAAGTCTAGGGAAAAGAGTGGGGAAGAGAATTGATATCTTAAAAAAGGAAGTGATAAATTTATGCACAAGCAGTAAACTCCCATTCACTGCCTGAGGACTAGATAGGTGTGTGATGTATCACTCCTCCCTCAGGGATCTCCAATACACTTAGAGGCCTGAGGAGTTACTTTTCTCTACCATGGGCTCAAACCTCCACTGATTGTTTTCTTCACAATTATAGCAGTTCTAGAAGCCAAGGTTTGCTTGACCTCTTAATAATCCCTTAACTATTATAAAGGAATGTTTTCTTCAAAGATATAGCATGTCCAAAAATTACAGACAATTCCCTTCCACTTACCCCCCCCCCCTGCTCACCATAGAAAACCTGGGCATGATAATTTCTCTTCCCTCTCCTAGGGGGAGTGACATAATCCCTTCTATACCACCTAGATCTCTTGGAAATGAGATGAAATAAATTCATGTCTTTACTGAGTTCCTACATATAATCAATCCCACCATGTTCCAAATCCAAAGCCTCCCTGGGCTTGCCTCCCAGTACCTTGGCTTCTCAGGACTTTACTGTTGGATTGGTTTTGTCAACATGGACTCTGTAATGCCTATATTAACTGATTAAACATGCTAGAGCTTTCCTTTTCTACAAGGGAATCAGACAATGGAGTAATACAACGACTAGCCAATCAGGAGGCCTTCTGAAGCCCAGGGTTGCTTGACATACCAGTGTTTCTTTGTGAGCAAACTTCAACTAAGCTCGAGATGCCTGCAATTCCTGAAACCAATTTTGACCAGCTGAGAAAGAGCAGCAAACATCCTGCTTTCTGATTTGTTGTGTTTGGGGATGTCTTCTCCCTGGACCCCCACTTCCTTGACTTCCCAATCTATTACATTTCTCTCTTACCTCAAATATGTATAAATACTTCACCCTTTTCTCACTCCCCTTTCAGCAGCTGAGAACTTCGTTTCTCTGCTCCAGCTTGCAAACTTCTTTTTAGGCAATGTTTTTATAATCTTTGTAAACTGTGATCAGACCCTGACTCATTCCAGATCCCCACTTTGGACCTGGAGTTTCTTCCATTTTAGCAGTTCATGGGGGTTTTTATTTTACCAGTTCCCACAGAATCCTGGGCTCCCCAAATCCCTGTAGCTCAAAGTCAGAGATCTAGAACTACAGTCCCATCACCTAGAACAGGACAAAAATTAATGAAATAGACCCAAACTCCATACCTGTTTATTAGGGTCACTGGATCAAAGAGAAGGGGAAGATGACTTACTAAATAGAACCCCTGCAATGAGTAATTGAGTCCATTACTCCTGCATACCACTTGAAAGTCAATGATTATGCCTCCATCTGGGGATATTTAAAGACACACATAAGGTCAACTAAGCAGCCACTGAAAAGATACTGCTCCTGACTATCTTCTCCCAGAAGGAGACCTCTGATGTCTCCCCTGTGAATATCTTTATCTTAGGTGATCTGGGCATATACTAATGTCCTGTTACCCTCTTACACAAGATTTTAGACAAAGACTTAAACAAGATGTGCATTTCATCCTTTTTACCTAGGCAGTCTTCTAAAAATATTCCTGCCTTTCAGTTTTTTTACTGAGCCAAGGTTTTATGAATGACAAGTGAAAAAGCCATTTGGCTCTTAATCGTCATTATTAGCAACATTCTTATAGCCTGTAACTTCAGATCCATCTTCATGTGAGGCATCATCTGAAAGGCATATGATATGACAAGAATATTAAAGACTTAAGAGCTTAGATTCTAATTCCCTGAACTAATGTCTCTGAACCTGATTTTCTTCATCTGTAAAATGGACAATGGCCCTTACTCTCCCTCTACCTGGGGCTATGGTAGGGAAAATATTTTGTAAACTGTAAAGTGATATATAAGTGGAAGGGTTTCGAATTTTCATTTTAATAAATTATGTGATGCAGGGAGTGGAACCAAGATGGTGGCATAGAAGAAACAAGGGCCTCAAGCTCCCACATAGTCACCTCAAATACCAATGAAATATGACTGTAAACAAATTTTAGGGCTTCACAACTCACAAAAATACAGAAAAACACTTCTCCTGCTGAAAGCAGTTCAGTAGGAAGGGCTCATCACAGCGCACTGGGAGCTGAAACCAGGGCATGCTGAAACCAGGGCTTGCCCCCAGGGTGGCTAGGACAAGCTGCAGCTGGAGACTTCAGGAAAGTGGACCAGTGGCAGCTGTGGCAGTTTCCAGAATTATCAACCTATAAGAAGCAAGGAAAAGGTGAAAGGTCAATGGAACTCAGCTAAATTTGGAGGAGAAAAGTGGTCTGGCCAAACTGCCTCCAGGGCAAGGAAGTGGCAGAAGCAGAGGCCCTGCAGCTGCCTCCACATAGCTGCTTCAGAGCTCCCAGCCTGCAGACTACAGGGGGGCCAAGCAATCATTCAGAGGCTAAGTGCTCTTGCATTGAGTAGCCTGAATCCAGATCATGGTCTTGGGTGGTGGTAATGGGGTGTGTTTTCAGTAAGCCAAAGCTAGTGGGGGCTGCAAAAAAGTGGCAGCCTCCCAATAAGTCTGGCAGCTACGAAAACTACAGCAATTTAGGACAGAGCTTTCCCCTCTTGAAGCAGAGTTCCACAGAACTAAAAAAATCAAGCAACTGACAGGCAACATGAGCAGGCAAAGGAAGCAAAGTAAGAACAGCAATTGCACTTTAGAATCCTTTTTTGGAGACAAAAAGGATTAAAGCATGGAATGGGAGGAAGACAACACAGTCAGAACCCCTGTACCAAAAGCTTCCAAGAAACATGTAGACTTCCTACAAGCAATAGATAAGATTAAGAAGGATTTTGAAAACCAAATAAGAGAAATGGAGGAAAAATTGGGAAGAGAAATGAAAATGATGCAAGAAAATCATGAAAAGAGAGTCAACAAACTGACTGAAGAAAATAACACATTAAAAAATAGATTAACTCAAACGGCAAAAGAGGCCCAAAAAGCCAATGGGGAGAAGAATACCTTAAAAAGTCAACTTTGCCAGGTGAAGAAAGAATCTCAAAAGCTTTGTGAAGAGAATAATTCCTTCAGAATTAGAGTGGAGCAAATGGAAGCAAATGACTTTATGAGAAATCAAGATACTATTGAACTGATCCAAACAAATGAAAAAATAGAAGCCAATGTGAAAAATCTCCTTGAAAAAAACCACTGACCTGGAAAACAGATCCAGGAGAGACAATTTAAAAATTATTGGACTACTTGAAAGCCATGATCAAAAAAAGAACTTAGAAAGCATCCTTCAGGAAATTCTCAAAGAAAATTGCCCTGATATTTTAGAACCAGAAGCCAAAATAGAACTTGAAAGAATTCACCAATCACCTCTTGAAAAAGATCCCTAAAAGAAAACACCTAGGAATGTTATAGCCAGGTTCCAGAGCCCCCAGATTAAGGAGAAAATATTACAAGCTGCCAGGAAAAAAACAATTTGAATACTGTAGAAACACAATTGGGATACCCCAGGATCTTGCAGCTTCTATATTAAGGGATCAAAGGGCCTGGAATATGACATTCTGGAGATCAAGGGAGCTATGATTAAAACCAAGAATCATCCACCCAGCAAAATTGAGTATAATGTTCCAGGGGAAAATATGGTCATTCAGTGAGGGGAAGGACTTTCAAACATACTTGCTGAAAAAACCAGAACTGAAAAGAAAATTTGACACTCAAATATAAGTAGCATGAGAAGGTAAACATGGAAAAGAAATCATAAGGAACTTATCAAAGTTGAACAATTTACATGCCAATATGAAAAAACAATAATTGTAACTTATGAAACTTTTCTCAGTATGAGGATAGGTGAAGGGAATACAAATGTATATATACATACACATACACATATGTCTATATAGGAGGGTTTTATATGTGTATGAACACATATCTAAGTATGTGTATATATGTGTACATAGAGGGCACAGG
>CM053580.1:112110851-112183929 GCA_028627135.1 Pseudochirops cupreus
GGAGGAGGAGAGCGCAGCCAGAGCACCCCCACCAGGGGCCTCCAATAAACATGAAGAATGCCTTAAAGCTAGAGATGAGCTGAAGAAGGATTTTCAAAACCAAATAAGGGAAGTGGAAGAAAAATTGGGAAGAGAAATAAGAATGATTCCATCCTATGCTGCTGGAATTCATGAGACCTAGCCAGGAAGTTCAATGGCATTAAGATATGGCATGTCCAGTATATCAATACAATGCAACTAGAAGTGACACTACAGGCTTTACAGATTTAGGGTATTATTTAGACAACAACCACATTTACCCACCATTTTCTACTTGGGAGTTTCATAAGCTGGAAAAGATTTGGGGACTCAAAATATATCTGATTGGAGAGAATGGCTACAAGAGACCTATCTCCTAGCAATGATCTCAGTTAATAAATTTTCCTCTAGAAACAAGCTCATTAATTTCCCAAGAGATGATAGCTTTTCCCCAAGGAAACTTAGTGTGTATTGAGTCTATAAGAGAGTGAACCAAAAGAGACAGCTAGTTGTTGCAGTGAAGAGAATGCTAGACCTGGAATCAGGAAGACCTGAGTTCAAATGTGGTCTCTTATGAGCTGTACGATCTTATATCAGTCATTTAACCTCTTTCCAACTCAGTTTCCTCATCTGTAAAATAGAGATAATAATATCTATCTCCAAATGTTGCTGTGAGGATAAAATGAAATATTTGTAAAAATGCTTTTAAAACCTCAAAGTACTATATAAATGCTACCTATATAAAGTAGTCCAAACACTGGGTTATTCTGTGATAGCTACATATAATAATCAAGGTCTTTCAAAAAGCATCCATTTATCTGACCTCAGACACTTAGCACTTACTAGCCATGTGACCTTGGGCAAGTCACTTAACCCCAATTGCCCTGCCTTCCCCCCTCAAAAAAAAAAAGCCAAAAGCATACATTACAACCATCTATCACACACTGTGAGCTGATCAAAATCCTCTGTGAGTGAAAGGAAATGATCAATGGGCAGTTAATCAAGAAAAATACAAGAAGAGCTAGATAGCTTCTGAGAGATTGCCAGAGGTTACTAATAGTAAGATGGTTCTAACTTATATGATGAGGGATATGGGTTTTGAGAACCTTATGAAAATCAACCAAGTCTTCATATCTCAAGGGAATCTCTTTTTAGTTGGAGGCAGGAAGTCTGAAGCCAGAGATATTACCTTTCAAGCCTGATGTTGTCCCTGTAGAGATACTGAAGTACAAATGATGTCCTATGGTATATGGGTGCTGAAAGTCAGAAGAGGTAATTTACAAGCACAGGTGTTCATGGACAAGGTGCCAGACCTGTTAGGTCAGTGAACAGGCCCCATTTTGGGGAAAATGGTCAAACTGCTTACTCATTTAGCCAAAGAATGCCCATTGTAAGAGCACTTGTAAGCTGTACCATGTATTCAATTCCAGAATATGCCATGACATGTTGTTGTACATGACTTACACGCTTGTTATTAAAATGTGCATTTTTGCTGTTTCTTTACTATTTATTGTATGTAGTACGTCATATTATATATGTACTTTTGTAATACATGCATATAATATTTTTCCTCATGTGACCTATTTATTTGATTGCTATACATATGTGTTACATTGGGTATTATATTGACCACATACGCTAATGTTACCTGATGTAATCCTAATGTGAATGTCATGTATTAGATGCCTACATTTATGATATGTCTTACTAACTGGATTATGTTATGTTATATTATAATTTATAGTGCTTATGATGGATGTCTACAGATGCTCTCATGCATTTGTAGGGAGCTAAAATGTTTCCTGGAAGGGCAGGGAGAGGGTGCAATACCCTATCAGTTTGTCTGTCCCTCCACATGCTACTTGGAACAACAGGGTTTTGGCTATCCAGAGAGCAAGGAAACAGGAAATAATCAAGATGATATCTATAAATTATAAGCATCTGCAACTTTACTGATATTTAGCTACATTATAAAACTAATATGAAAAATGAAAAATTTTAAAAAGAATGAGATCAAGGTAAAATACCATTTAGTGTGCTAGAATCAGTAGGAAACTATTGGAATTTTTGAGTAGATGGTCAGACACACATTTGAGGAACAATCACTTTGACAGCTGTTTGGAAATGGTTTGGAAAGGTTTCAGGCATGGAGATCAAATAGTAGATAACTGGAAAAGTCTAGAGAAAGGGTGATTTTGCTTAGTATAGGCTAGTGACTATGTAAATTGAAATGAGTGGATTTTTGATGAGTGCCTTTGAGATAGAAGTAACAAAATTTGGCAACTTGATTAGATATGTGGAGTGAAGGAGAGTGAAGAGATGAAGATGACACTGGCTAATTAATCATGATGATGTGGCATTAGGATATAAATACCATGGACTAATGATGTCAATAATATTGAACTGATGGGGTCAACTGGTGGGTCTAGTCCTTCTCCTTCCAAAAATTCCTGATTGTTTTTCATCATTATTTCATCTGTTATTTCATCTACTATTTCATCTCTACAGTGAATCTTAGTAAAGAAACTGCCCTGCCAATGCAGATTAGTACCTGTTCAATAGGTTGTACTCTCAGGTTGTACTCCTCTTCATAGGGGCAGTGAGAGGTCAAATGACTTGCTCAGAGTCATAAAATTAATATGTGTCATACATGGGCCTTGGATCTAGACCTTCCTGACTCTGTTTTTCTGTTTTCTATCCATGACACCAATGGTCTCCAAAGTGGTGCCCATAGCCTAAACCAGAGGTTCTCAACCTGTGGGTTGTGACCACTTTGGGGGTCAAATGACCCTTTCACAGGGGTCACCTAAGACCATCAGAAAACACGCATTTCCAATGGTCTTAGGAGCCGAGATACCGCTCCTCTATCTGTCTCCAGGTGGGTCTGCCCACATGCAGATACACCCACATAGAAGTATTAAAGGGTCACGGCATTAGGAAGGTTGAGAACCACTGGCCTAAACCAAAGGAATGTGTGACCAACCAGAGTGTGGGCTTCTCTTCAACACAACCACACCTACCCTTATCCCCAATAGTCACCCCAGGTATAGCTGCACAAGCTCCCAAACTTTTTCCTTATTTGTCTGATCCCGGCCCCTCAGGCCAGTTGTAATCTAACAGCTATCTAAGCATCCACAGAATTAGTTGATTTCTTTTTAGTGTTGTTAGGAAAATCACCTCTAACTATCATAATCATCCTCTACCCCTTTCCCCAAAATCAATCTCATAACTATGGTAGATATCTTTCTAAGGGCTGATTCTGCACTCCAGGATAGTGACCACTAAGTAAGAGCCCCAAACTCTGTGAGACAGAATGTGTCAAAAAGGCTGAAGAGACATGCATGGGTTTTAATAGGTCACATATCTCATTACATTATCTTTCCTCCCCAACTTACTGCTTCTCAAATCTTCCCTATTATTATAAAGAACACTACCATCACTATAATTAGGAAATGTCATTTTCACTTCCTCACTCTCCTTCACTCCACATACCTAATCAAGTTGCCAAATTTTGTTATTTTTATCTCAACCTATTCCAGTGGTTTCCTTATGATTCTAGTGCAATCATCTTGATCTCATCCTTTTAATTACTATTTTTGTATTAGTTTTATAATTTACTATTTTATTTTTTAATTTAATACTTACTAATATTTAATATTTACTAAAAATTAGTAAAGTTGCAAATATTTATAATTTATAAATGCGTGCATACTGGACTGTCCTGATTTTTTTTACCAATGGTATACATGATCACAAAAGTTCAGAAATTACTGCACTAACCATGCTACTTCTTACTCCCCTGTACTATAATGGAAAATTGAGGCATTAAAATGACTAAGAATATAATTATATCACATGATAATCAGCTATAACTTTACATAATGTGGTATTATTCTTATTAGTGTTCTTTAATGAACAAGAAAAATTGCATACATATGTGTGTGTGTCCTTCTAAAACCAGAGTTGCATTCTAAATAATTCACCCTCACTAATGGGTGATTTTGTCGGAATAATTCAGAGCCTAACCAGCCCAAAGTAATTGAATAATTATTCATATCTCCTTTTTTTTGCTATGAAGACCAAAGTCTTGTCTACACAGGAGAGAGCAGTAAATTTTGCTTTTAGCAAGTGCCTTGTGCAAATAGGTACTCACTAAATGCTTATTAAATGTAAAATGGAAGGAATAGAGCTTCAGTTTCTTGAATAGTTTTTTTAAAAAGAGCTTTCACTGTGTAATTACTAGGTGCCTTCTGGGTCTAAATCAGATGATCTTATAATTAAATGAATAAATGAAGACATGAATTTGGATGTAATATTTAATATTTTAAATGTCAAGTATACCACAATTCTGTGCACAGAGGAAAGGAATACTAGATAAATCATAAAAGAGAATACATACTTCTCAATCCCAACAGTTGGCTGATTCAGTTGTACAATGAATTTAAATTCTATTTTTTAAAAATCACTTCAAAAGAATCTGCAAATAAAATATTTTAAAAATCAATAATACTCATAGAAAAAGTTATACCAACATTATGTGCCCTTTTTTCAAATACCTATCTTAATTTAGTTGCTCTCATTAAGCAAAATGACTTTTCATAGTATTAGGATCTCACTGGCTAAGATCTCAGGTGAAAGTTGAATATTTAAAATCTGTTAAGTCTAAAATAGAGAGGCTGAACAACAGCATTTCCTGGGGTTTTTTTTTAACATTTTAAAAATGTTCTTGACATTTTCTTTTCTTTTGAAAATAATTGCCCAAATATCCTAAACCAATAACATATATAGGGATATAGTATGTTATCCCATGTATTATCTTATTTGATCTTTACAGCAGCCCTCTGAAGTAGGCCAGTATTATCATCTCTCATTTTACAGTTGAATAAATAGAGACTCAGGGGATTAAATTATTTGCTCAAGGTTACATAGCTAGTAAATGGTATAGCTGAGGAATGGACTGTGTCCTAACTCCTACACTCCACACAGAAAAACATGATATTTTCAGCAGAAGAATAAAAGAGTTCCTGAAAAGGGCACTGAAGTAAAATCCCAACCTCTCCAGGCTCCCTCACATGACTCTCTAAGCCCCACTATCCTGAGGTTTATTTGTCCCTTAGGTATAAGCAGAAGCAGCAACAGAGTTTAATTTGTACATTTCAAATACATAGTCTGTTAGGATTCTGATTCTTCCGAAGTAGAGCAGAGCGGTCATTTGACTTTCTACTTACTCTATCAATATTACTCAATTCCCTGCAGCAAAACCATGGCTTGGGAAGCCAGAAAGGAGACAAAATTCATTTTATTAGGGACAGACTGTTTTGTGAGCTGTGTAACTAAACCACACCATGGTGGATTCTATTTGCATTGTAAAATTCATGCTAATTTTCATGTATAACCAAACAAAACACCCTTTAGCAAACAAGCCATCATCCTTGGTAGAGTGTGAGCGCAAGAAAATGAAGGGTAAGAGCTTGGTTTAAAGTATTCAGCATGAAATGGTAATTTTAACATCAGAGTTCAATTTCCCTAATAGGAGTATTATTATTATTAACATTTTTATTCTCACATTACTTGTACACAACCTAAAAGATGATCATTGCTCAGAGGAGATACATATTTTCACTAAAATAGTTGCACTAAAATAAAAAAAAATACATATTTTCACTAAAATAGTTGCAAAGTTTCAACTCAGCTCTGTCCACTTTTAAAACTCTTTGTGGGTGTTGGGAGGAGGGGACAGGAATGATGAAAATTTACTTATTTAAGATGGTATTTTGCTTGGCTGATTTTTCCAAAAGAAGTGAGAAGAGAAAATAGTGTTTCATTTTGTTTTGTTTAAATGAGGCCAAGGACAAATGAAACATATCATAAAATAGCATTACAAAATGCTTCACTCTTAAAGATAGGCAATGCATACCAAAAAGACAACTCTGCAAAACAAACCTGCCTTGATCTCCCTGAATAATTGAAGGAAATACGAGCGGCTAAAATCATAACGGTTTTGGATTTTACAGCAGTAGGCTATATTGAAGAGAGTCACTAAGTTAATAGTTAGACTAACCTTTCCAGAAGCATTCTTCTGTTTACAGATGCTACTCAAGAAAATAAATCAAAACTTTCCTCCACTAAGACGTGCATAATGTATTGGTTTCATGAGTCCCACCTCTTGAATTTATTACCTATGTTTTATGGCACAGAAATGCTCACTTACACACCCTTTTGTCAGCTGTTAAATGCCTGAAATGGTAAACATCAGTTCTTCAAAGTGCAAGTCATGTTAACCACAGTGGTAATAATAATCTGTAAGCATTTACACTCATCCTTTTTGAGACTACAATATTCAGAGAACCCCAGTGACAGAGAGGAATTTGGTACTCTGAGGTCTCCCCAGGTATTTTTAATATATTCCAAAGTGGTCTCAGAGAAAAAATGGTTTAGACCAAATTCTCGAGGAGTTATCCATGACCTAATCCTAGATTCATAGTGTTTGTTGCAGGACAGTTATTAGTGCAAAAATATCACTAGAGTAAACATAAATACGTAACAACAAACACCAGTGGGCTAGGCTGAGGACTCCAAAAATCCATTTTCCTTGGACAGGAACTATACATTCATAGACTTGCTATTTTCAAAGTGTGTTCCATTGGTCCCTGGGGATCTCTGAGACAATTTCAAGGGGCTTATGAGGTCAAACTGATTCCAAATAATACTAAGATGCTATTTGCTTGTTAAAATACTCCTTCCCTCTTAAGCTACATTTTCTTTATATACTTCAACCAAAACAACACAATGCAATGGTTTTGAAGGCAGGAACAGATAGGACAATCCTGCTGTCTCTATTAAGCCAAAGATGTGCAGATATATTTTGCAAAAATAATGCTACTCTTTTTTCTAATCTTTTGTTTGGGAAAATATAGTTATTTTATTTTTCATTAACATGTCATGAATTTATTATTAAAAAAAGTTTTTTAAATGAATTGATAAACATTTTTAATTATCAGGTTTTATTCCTAATATAGTATATACTGATAAATATAACCTACATAAAAAGCCTTTTGGGGTCTCCAATAATTTTAAAGGTATAAAGAATTTTTGAAGAATTTTGAAGAATATTAAAGGGACTCTAAGGGGACAAAAAAAGCTTGAGAACCTCTTTAATAAACATTGGTATGGGGGGGGGGCAGCTAGGTGGCACAGTGAATAGAGCATCAGCCCTGCAGTCAGGAGGACCTGAGTTCAAATCAACACAAAAACCTAGCCGTGTGACCTTTGGCAAGTCACTTAACCCCAACTGCCCCCTCCAAACAAAAGCAAAAAAAAGAAAAAAAAAGAAACATTGGTATGTCACCTGAGGCCATAGAGTTTGGTAACTCCTAGGAGGGCAAAGGATTATTAGGATCAAGGCTCCAAGAATGGTAAACATAAACATAAGCTAAAAAACTATTTATGTTAAAATATTTTAAGAAACTAAGAAAATGTAAAAGCTAAACAGAGTATATGCACCACAAAGAAATATTCTAGGCCCTCTGTGAGTCTGCTTCCACTCAGAGCCATAGTTCTCAAGCCTCTGCTCATGTGTTCACTTTTTCTAGTCAGAGGACACAATTATCTGAAAACAGAAGCAGTTAATGAAATGCTATAGGAAGAACAGTGTAGCCAGGTGGTATACTCAGAGCACTGGGTCTAGAATCAGGAAAACTCCTTCCTGAGTTCAAATCCAACCTTAAATACTTACTAGCTGTATAATCCTGGGCAAATCACTTAATCCTGTTTGCCTCAATTCTTCATCTGTAAAATGAACTGGAAAAGGAATTGGCAAACCACTCTAGTATCTGCCAAAAGAAACCTCAACACGGGGGTCATGAAGAGTAGGACACATCTGAACAACGAAAATAGAACAGGAAGGAAGAGGAGGTGATGAGAGAGAGGCAGAGGAAGAAGAGAAGGAAGAAGAGGAGGAGGAAATAAGAAGAAAGATAATTTCCTCCGTAAGCCTGGAGCACACATTCCCATAAATACACTCCCTTATTAGTGGGGGGAAAGAAAAAAACATGTGGTCAGGGTACATGCATGGACAGGATATATACATAGGGAACATGCATCACCAATGGCTACACATGGAGTACTATTTATGTAGAGATACATATCACTACTGCCCACCTATGGAGGTGTACAAGACTAGGATGATGCAAGATTAACTGGTGTCATTGTGTGGTTTGCAGTTAGCTTACTACTTACTAATTTCATATGGCACATAGTCTTTGATGGGCAGGAATCTGATGGTCTTGTGGTCACCATTAGAAGTTACTGTACTGGACACATAGTTATTGGGGAGCTTCTCTCTAGAATCCAATTAAAAGTGGTAACTATTTTCCACAAGAGGAAAAATGGGTATTATCATATCGTTTTTTCTTAATGTCAAGAGATTTAAGTTTCAGTTCTTTTAAGGGGGCAGGCCCTTCACATATACAGTGTCAGACTAGAGAAAAATCCTTCGCTGCTCCATCCCTCACCTTTCACATCCCTCTTAACATAAAATAAAAAAAAATAAAGAAAAAATAGCAGCTCAACAAAACTAACCAGCATATCACCCAAGCATGACTGTATGTGCAGTGTTCCACACCTATAGTTCTGCAAAGAAAGAGGAGAGATGCATTTCTATTTCACTCTGCAGCAATTCATATAAGTTTTACCATGCTCCTCTGAGTTTCTCATATTTATAGGATCACAGGTGGGATATGAACATAGGTCTTTGGACTCCAGAGCCCAATACCATTCTGCCTTCATCCTTTCCTATAGAACAGTAATATTTCATTGCATTCATGTATCACCTTGTGCTTAGGCATTCACCAGTTGATAGAAATCTGTTTTGTTTCAAGTCTTTTACTATTTTTTAAAGGCTGCTTTGAATATTTTGGTGTATATGGGACTTTTCTTTCTTTCTTTGACCTCCTTGTAGTTTATACCCAGCAGTGAGATCTTTCGGTCAAACAGCATGATTCACGCTTTAGCATAATTAGAAATTGCTTTGCTGAATGTTAGGGCCAAACATAGCTCCATAGTTTACCTCTACGCTTTACTTTCTACAATCCCATCAATATTCATTCTATATTTTATCTTCTTTGCCAATTTTTTTGATGTCAAGGGAAACAGA
Organism: Pseudochirops cupreus; assembly: GCA_028627135.1. Classification (NCBI taxonomy): domain Eukaryota; kingdom Metazoa; phylum Chordata; class Mammalia; order Diprotodontia; family Pseudocheiridae; genus Pseudochirops; species Pseudochirops cupreus. Next base: position 112,120,024 of record CM053580.1, read on the forward strand.
AAGGGTTTTTTCCTATTTTTCTCTCTTATTACTGGTGATTTGAGGAAATGCTTCAAATAATCACTAACACTTTGGAATATTTCTTGGAATTCTATTCATATCATTTGAGCACTAATCATCTTTGTCATATATTGTTTTAATTTCTTATGTGTTTTGGATATTAAATCATCCTTATTAGAAATATATGACAAAAATATTTTTCTCATTGTAGTTTCCCTTCCTATACTACATATATTTCATTTATGAAAAAGCTTTTTGGTTTCATGAAACCAAAATTATTTGCATATTTTTTTCTTTTGTGATCATCTCTATCCCTTTTTTAGTTAAGGCCTTTTCCCCTACTCAAAATCATGAAAAGACCCTGATATATGATTCTCCTCTATTAATAGTGATATTTAGTATTTAGGTTACATTATCTGTTTTTAGCTTAGTATGATATAATAATGTAAGATGTTGCTATACACAAATTTTGGCCAAACTAATTTCCAGTATTGCCAGCAGTTCTTGTCAAATAGATACTTCTTTCCCAGATATTTATATCCTTGGGTTTATTGAGCACTGTTACTGAGTTCAGGAGTTTCATTTCTGATTTCTACTTATCTGGTCTATTTCACAGATCAATTTTTTATTGTTGACAAACTTCTCTATATTAGATGTGAGACCTCTTCCCAAAAATTGCTTTGTATGTGTTTTGTATTTAATTTTCCATGTACAGGTGTTCCCCCCAAAACATATAGAAAGCAGAGATTATTTCATTTGCATCTTTGAATCTCACCACCTAGGACAGTACATAAGTCATTGTAGCTGCCTAATAAATATTTGTGTTTTGAATTGTATTGAATATTGAATGAACAAATAGGACTCAAGTCTTCTACTGGTCATTGCTATATTTTTTCCACTATGTCCAACTCTTATTACATCAAATTATGGGTAAGTAAAAGTATAGTTTAAACATCAAAATGGAACTATGCAGTTTTTAAAACCCACATAAAATATTTAAAATACTGAAAAGTATTATTTTTAATGAAAAATGCATCTAATACAACCACTCGTGTTTCATTTGCCGCTCTACTCAATTTAGAGTTGACTGACTTGAAAGCTTCTCTAAAGATTTAGGGAGTCTAATACAAGCACCCATTAAACTATCAAGTTTACTTGGCCTGAATGTTACAAAAGAGATCTTGAAGTTCATCTCATAAGAACTTTCATAAGTTTAACTCTTTTGTCAATGGCTTATAGGACAGAAAAATGTACAATAAAAAATGGTATCACTGTGATTCCACATCAATGTCAAACCATGTTTCAGTTAGATTTTTGGTATTAGTTTTCATGTCATAGGTGAGACAGTGAAATGTTTTATGAGGAGACTCAAGGTCACTACAATCACTTACTGTAACAAAGCACTGACTTCCTGGCCCCCAGAAGGCCTTTGGGCAATTGCTCAATTTCCACATTTTAAGGATGGTTCTATTCATAATCACATATTTAAATGGGGCTGAGAAGTTTTAGATTTAGAAGCTCATTCCAACAAGGCATATCACAATATATCTTTACCTGTCTATCCTATACAACTTTTATCCATTTCTTTCCATAAATTCCCACACTGGGGATCTATTTGACCAGCTAGAAGTTTTCTGCACTTTCTCTTAAAAGCTGCATAAACAGGAATAGAATACAAAGGCAGTACACCTGTCACCTTTCCTTGCTCCTATCTATAGGCATGCTGGTAAGTGTTTAACAATTAGCTCCCTGAGGGGGGAAAAATGTGTGCACAAATGTAATGTTAATTGAATCTGAAGATCTTACATGCCCCTTTGTATTGGCACTTAGTAAATAGGCACTTAGCACCTTATTTCAAGTGAACACCTTGTTTAAGCTATTTAATTAACACAGAAGTAGTTAACACCTTGGGAGTAGTTAATACTTTAAAAGGAAGGGGCAGAACAGGGAGGAGCTATACTGTATATAAGAAAGAGAACCAGCAGAACAGTCAGATTTTCTCTCAATGACCACCTGGAGGCTGCAACTTTTTGCTGAGAACTTCCAAGAACCAGGCTGAGGAGCTATCCTGAGTGAGAGAAGGATCCCTGCTTGCTGGAGCCTGTTCTGTTGTGAAGGCTTGGGACTGTGGGTGTTCACTGAATTAACAATGTGTATCAACTTTGTGACTACTGTAATGTTTTTGGCTTTCTGGTTCTGGGACTCATCTTTCTGTTTCTGGGACCTGGTTTTCTGGTATTTGAATAAAGGCTTTGGTTCTGTCCTCCATGTGGAGAGTTTGATACATTTTGTGATTCACAACTATACCAGCATATTCGTAACCACTGAGGGTGTTGTGAATATTGCATTATTGCCCACATTGGAATTGGCCACATGTGTGTACATGTGGATATAGATATACTAATTAATGAGTTCTATAATGTTGTCTAACTATATCATAATCTCAAAAACAAGCATTCTTCATTTCTTGTAATGAATAATTATGTCAAATGCTTTTGAGTGGTTTTCATCTTGCCCAAGAGGCTTTAAATTGTTCACTAGTTTACAGCAGTCGACACAATATCACTTACAACTAATAGCATTTGTAGAAACTCACAAGCCGTAGGATATCCCTCTTCAACTTGCACTTTGTCAGATCTCTTCCTTAATGGTGGTCAAAAAACCTTTGACAAACATACAACTCCATTTTTTTGTTTCATTCCTGATATTTATGATCAGGGATAATAGCAGGGTATTTTGTCCAAGAGTTCAGAAAAGGTGGTGGTGGTAGTAGTGGTGGTGGTGGTGGTGGTGGTGGTGGTGGAGGTGGTTACTATTTTGTATTTTCCACCATAACATAATATCCTAGAAATGAGAGCTGGTCCTTAGACTCAAGATCAAAAAGAAATAAGAATATAATGAGAACCAGACAATTAGACCAGGACAAATATGTCTGCTGCCTTTTCCTACTGTCCCATTTGGTTAGGATTTCCTATCAATCAAGGCAACTGAAAGAGAATGGACTATTCATGAGCTACCAAGTCAATCAAAAAATCCAAATTATTTGGCATTTTGAAAAAACAATCCACTTCTTTAAATATTAAAAAGAAAATATGAACATAAGAAACAAAAGAACAGAATGTAAGATCAAAAGCATTATTCTTTTAACCTCAAAGAAGTTTTTGCCTTTTGATGAGGTTTTCAAAAGAGTTACATGCTTTGGAGGTAGATGAGAGACACCTTGTTGGAAGAGACCTTCCAAAGAGCAATTTTTCTCTATTAAATCAAAAGCCTATATATTTAACAAATAATAAACACAGTAGAATCCTGTCTTCTCTACATCTTATAGTCAATTATATGATGGTAAAAATGTGGCATACTATGGAATATCATTTATGAAGTCATAGCTGTTCTATCTTTGGAGATGCCTTTGATATATCTAGACAATTCCTATAAAAATGGAAAGATGAGGGAAAAAAGTATAAAGGTCTGTAGTTGCCAATGTTGTCTTGGTTGCCTTTTTAAAATATTAGACAAAATTGAAGATTTGTTTCCCACCTGTTTAGTATCTTTCTTTTGAATACTTGTGAATCTATCCCTCAATTGCCTTAGTGTTGAATCCAGTAGAGATTTTCTTTATATCCACATGTTCAAATCAATTATTTTAAACGTAATCAAGAATAAAGTGCATTTTCAGTATTTCAATAACAATGAACTTGCTGCTAAGAGAATGTAAAGGTATGCCTATTTTATGTTTGTTTGGTTTGTTGTTGTTGTTATTTCAATCTTTATAGTCCCCAGACAATATCACAGTGACTTATACATAGTAGTTGCTTATTATTCATTGAACAAAATCAGGTTGCTTTGAATTCTTCCCTTATAGTTAGCAAGATATGCTTTATGCACATGAACATGAAAGAGAGAGTGGTACTTTCTGGCACTTTTTTCTATTTCCCTTGAATATGTCTATAGCTTAGGGGAATAGCCATAAATGCACACAGAGCATGACATATGTGCTCCATGATCTATATACTCTTGAGGACTTGAAAGAACCAGTACAGAAATCACTATAGAGATATATTTACTTTATTTCACTTTAGACCAAATTTTTTGGATTTTTTTATTCCAAACTTATAAAAACCAAATAAAATGGGTGTTTCCATATACTAGTAAAATTAAAAAGAGGATTTCAAATAAAGCTAAGAACCTCTGTTCTGTACATATTCGCTTTCTTTTTAAATATATAATGGATTGAACACATAGTTTTCAAAGCTTTCCTTCTTAACTGTGATTTTTTTTTCCTTCCTCCTCTTCTATGCATTCTTAAGAAAAAAATCAGTTTCTCTCTCTGTCTCTCTCTCTCTCTCTCTCTCTCTCTCTCTCTCTCTCTCTCTCTCTGTCTCTCTCTCTGTCTCTCTCTGTCTCTGTGTGTGTCTCCCCCCAAAGCTCCCTCTCCTTTCAGAAAATTGAAAAAAAAATCAACTGGTACAAATGTGCTTAGTCAAGCCAAACAAATTCCTATATTCACCATGTTCAAAAATATATATCCTATTATACATTGTGAGTTCATCAACTCTTTGTCAGGAGGTGAGTTGCATGTTTTTTCAGTCCTCTGTAATTATGGTTAGTAATTACATTGATTAGAGTTCTTAATTCTTACAAAGTTTTTTTAATAATTCTTTTGCTATTATTTAAATAGCTACTTTAGTGCTGTTTACTTCACTGTTCATTAGTTCATACAAGCCTTTCAAGATTTCTTTGAAATCACCACTTTTATCATTCATTATGGAATAATAACATTCTATTATAATCTTATACTATAATTCATTCCACTATTTCCAAGTTAGTGGGCCCTTTATTATTTCCCAGCCTTTGTAACAACAACAACAAAACAAGAAGAATATCAATAAATAATTTGAATATATGGGTCCTGCCCATCTTTCTTTGATGTCTTTGGGATATACACTGATGACCAGTATCACTAAGTTGAAGAGTGTGCACAGCTTAATGAATTTGGGAGTATAATTCCAAAATCTCTTCCAAAAGATCTGGAATAGTTCACAGCTCTACTAGTATACCGGTGTATTTCTCTTCTCATAGAACCTCCTAATAATTGCCATTTTTCCTTTTTTATTATTTTTCTCAATCTAATAAATGTGAGGTAGAATCCTAGAGTTGCTTTAATTGTTCTTTCTCTGATGGTTGGTCATTTGGAGCGTTTTTGTGTTGTTGATAGCTTAGATTCCTTCTTTTGATAAATCTGTTCACATTCTTTGACTATCTGTCTCTAAGGGAAGAGTTCTTGTTCCTATATATTTGAATCAGTTCTCAGATATGAGGCCATAGGGAAATTTACTTCAGAGATTGTTTTAAGCTAAATGTTTCCATCCTACTTTTAGTTCATTACCTTTGTTTGGGGAATAAACTAAATTTAATATAATCAAAGATTATGATTTTATCTTCTGTTGTTTTCTCTATTCCTTGTTTATGAATTTTCCCCCTATTTGAAGTCATAAAAGCTATTTCAGTGCTTGCTCCTCTATTCTATTTAGAATATGGCTTTTTTAAAAATCTCAGTCACAAATCATGTAGAGCTTATCTTGGTATTTAGTTAGGATAGGTCTATATATAATATCTGCTAGATTGCTTTCCAGTTATTAGAGCAATTTTTGTCTAATAGTGAAACCTTACTCCAGTAGCTAAGGTCTTTTTGTTTACTGAATAATAGGCTACCATGTTCATTTGCTTCTAAGTTATATGAGCAAAATAGTCATCAGTATTGTGTCTCTGAATGGAGAAAGCAATCTATTTCCTTTTCATCCACTAATCAAAAGCTTCAGAGTAGAGACTTGAGCAGAATTTGGTGAAGGAAGTGTCATATTTAAGACAAAAGGTGAGCAGTGGTGACACTTTTGAATGTGAAGACATAGCTACAAATACTAAAGCTGTATTTGGGCAATGATCCTTCACCATGTTTACTTGAAAGAAGGTGTTTTTATATTTCAAAGGCTTTTATTAATTCAAGGATGGTTTTCAAACGTATTCTACATGAATGTAATGGAAGATAGCTCCACCATAAAATATGAATATAATGAATTCAGAGAAGCATGGTAAGATGTATGAAATGAAACAGATGTGGGAAAATGACATCACTAATGCATTGTTGGTGGAGTTGTGAACTGATCCAACCATTCTGGAGAGCAATTTGGAACTGTAGCCAAAGGACTATAAAACTGTGCATATTTTTGGATCTAGCAATACCACTACTAGGTATGTATCCCAAAGAGATCATTTAAAAATGGAAAAAGACCCACATATACAAAAATGTTTATGACAGCTCTTTTTATGGTGGCAAAGAATTGGAAATTGAGGGGATGCCTATCAATTGGTGAATAGCTTAACAAGCTGTGATATATGGCTATAATGGAATACTATTGTTCAATGAGAAATGATGAGCAGGTGGATTTCAGAAAAACCTGCAAAGACTTACATGAACTGATGCTGAATGAAGTGAGCAGAACCAGTAGAACATTATACACAATAAAAGCAACAACTATGTGATGAGCAACTTTGATAGACTTAGCTCTTCTCAGCAATACAATGATCTAAGACAATTCCTAAAGACTGAAGATGAAATATGCTATCCACATCAAGAGAAAGAACTATGGAGTCTGAATGCAGATCGAAGAATACTATTTTCTCTTCTTTTTCCTTTCATGTGGTTTTTCCCATTAGTTCTGATTCTTCTTTCACAAAATATCTAATGTGGAAATATGTTTAATATTACTGTACATGTATAGACTATATCAGATTGTATGCTGTCTTGAGAAGGGGTAAAGGGAAGAAAGGAGGAAAAATTTGGAACTCAAGATCTTATAAAAGTGAATGTTGAAAACTAAAAAAGAAAGAGGGAGGGGAAGAATATGAAATGAATCATTGAAGTCAGGAATACCAGGAAAACAATATGTACAAAGACTATAATAATTTAAATGGAAAGAACAAAAATGAAACTGAACCATTCAGTTATACATATATAATATATATATTGTATATATATATATACAATATATTATACATTTATAATGCAATTATAAAGTATAATTAGCTTATCCCTAAAGAAGAGATGAGAAGATATAGCCTCCTTTTCTTTTCAGAGGTAGGGAACTACCAGTGTGAACCACTGCATACATTTTAAGGGTCACTTTTAAGTTAAATTGGTTAATTTTGCTAAATTATTTTCTTTTTCCTTTCTATTTTTTTGTTATAAGAATTGACTAGCTGGATGGGGAAAGAGGAGGGAATATTCCAGTATAAATTGAAATAAAAACAAAAGATATCTTTTTTATTTAATATCCAAGAGTTTGAGTATTTGAGCAGAGTAGAAACTATAGAGAGATAAATGAGACCTACTTGGAATTAAGTCTATCTCTTCTAGGATAATTACCATTCAGTTTGAAACATGAAGTAGTCTTCAATGATTCACTGCACTCTCCCTACCACCACCAATCAGTGCATCTCCCAAAGCAACCCTGGGAGCCCACAAAATCACTCTAAGCTTTGGCCCAGTGCCTAGGAAGAGTTGCTGCAACTATAACACCTGTTGAAAACTACAGGCTAGCAGGGAAAGAGTGGTAAGGAAACTCTATGTCAAAAGCATTATGAGAAAACCAGCCCATGATCAATTCTTTAAAAAATGAGCTTGAATAGAATAGAGCTTATGTCTGATAGTTGTTAATATTTACTCATTATTTTCTTAATTCTATAGGCAGCATGAAAAATCATCTAGTCACAGCTAATTTCATTCTATATGTCAATTAATTTTATGCTTGTCAGTAGTTTTATTTACATCTCAATTTGATTTTATAGTTTTCTTTGTAGTTTCCTGTATGTGGACATAATTGAAATATATACATTTGAAGTCTCATACAGTGTTGAACCTAGTTAGTAATCTCATTTCTATTTCATGGCAATTGGGATCCTGGCATTCATAAACTCTCAGTACTTTGATAGATGTTAGGAAATAAGGAAGCTACTCATCCAATTAGGGAATGTAAAATTTAAGAGACAAACCTAACCTAACAAAAAGATCAAAACATACAGTCAGCCTCATTTTCTCATTGCTACCTCATGAATTCATTATACGTGCCAATTATTTGTGAAGTCTAAAAAAAGTTATGAGTACAAGCTCTATGAGCAGCATGTATCTAGTCTAGTATATAAATGCTAGAGACATACAAAATCATTTGAAATGTAGAGGAATAAAAACTACTTTTGTAGCATGACTTGGATACTGATTTATACATTTCTTCACTTCACATGTCATGAAATGTATCAATTTATTTCAAAAATTCTCCCTCAAAACTATTTGAAATTGAGATTCTTCCTGCTAGGTTTCTGGGATGAGCAATCTAAAGTGAATGCTTTCTGGCAGGCTCTGTAATGCTTGTATATGTATATTATGTATTTTATATGTATATTAGATAGGGGAAATAGAAAAAGAATGGGCACTACTTCCTACCCCACACATACTTCCCCGATCTGTCTGGCAAGAAAAACGGTATGGTAAGCTTTGTAAGAAATGGAGCTAGATAAAATAGGGTGCACCTCTACAGATTAAGTTAATCCATTGTTATATATTTTTGGTTACACAAAACATATGGAAGAAATCAGTCTATGTAGTTGGCTGGTGGCTTAGGTAGCTAAGGACAGTAAAATAGAATCAAGATTCAAAGGAAAAAGGGATCAAAATGTAGCTATTCTTCAAAGAACTGACCCAAAGAAAGGTTGAGCAAGATTTATGAACCAACCAGAAGGGCAGAGAGACAACTTCTCCCTAAGTAGACCTTGATAAAAGCCTTAATTAGGATCGTAGATTTAAAATAAAATTAGTCTCAGAGATCATAAGATCATAGATCTACTGTTAATTTCAAAGGGCCCTTATAGGTCAAGCTTCTGAAAACCTCTCATTTTACAAATGAGGAACCTGAAACCCAGAGAAATTTTTACTTGTCCAAGGTCATATGGAGATGAGATATGCAAAGTATTTTGAAAACCTTTAAGTACTATATAAATATCAATTACTAGTGGTGGTGTGGTAGTGGTAGCAGTAGAGGAGGAGGAAGAGAAGAAAGAAGAAGAAGAAGCAAAGGAAGAATAAGAACCAGAATTTGAACCCAGGGCCTCTAATTCCATATCCAGGTCTCATTCAACTGTACCATGTTAAAGATATGGAGTCAGTTTAAAGTAAGGTAATGAAAAGTCTATAACCTATTGACCCCAATGTGCTTCTTAGGGAGCCAAGTTTTAGTGAGGAATTGAAGGATTCCTTCAATGTGATTAATATGACATACAAAGTCTCTGACTTTGAAGAATCATTAATAGATTTTGAAACATTTTGGCAACAATTGTCAAAGACCACCAGTTTCCCTGGCAGCTTTTTTATAATAAATATAGTTAACAACCCTTCAGGCTAAGCACAGTAGGAATTAATAACCAGACATAGGAAACAGTATATGAGCAAAAGCCTGATTTCAACAAAGCATGAGTATGTATAGGAGATGATTAGTGATCTGGTTTGCCTACAGTGTAATGTCCATGAGGGGAAAAAATATGAGATAAGACTGGAAAGATTCCAAGCAGATTGTAGAAATCTTCGAATACTGAAATAAGTAGTTTACAACTTAAAGTTGTTCAATGTTTGAGAACAGCAAAATGACTCTATCAAATTTGTGTCTTAAGAAGACTAAGTTTGTATAGATGATAAATAGATATTTTGATATCTATTATATATATATATGTATATGTGTGTAAATATGTATATGCATACGATAGATGGAAGAGAGATAAAAACAGAAGAGAGTTGAAAGTGTGGTCTCTACTTACAAAGTTCTTGCAATACTCAATTAAATCAAGCAGTCATAAAGCATTTATTAAGCACTTCCTATATGCCAAGTATTTTGCTAGGCACTGAGGATGCAAAAAGAAATGTGAGAAAGTCCCTGTCAGCAAAAAGACCTTACATTTGATCAGTTAAAACATATATATGTATCTATGCACACACACAGATAAGTAAAGTAAAATTAATATAATTATAGCAAATATGCATTATGTGAGGATAAAGAAGGCCATATATAAAAAGGTAACACAAGTTGAGATTTGGAGGAAATAAAGAGCTCTGAAAGGCAGACATAAGGAGAGATTGTATCCAGATGTGGGGGATAACTTGTACAAAGGCTCAGAGATAGGAGACAGTATGTAGTGTATGAAGATCAAGAAAAAAGTCAATTTGGCTGCAAGACATACTACACAAAGGGTATGTGTAATATATCCCACTTTATTAATATGTAATAAACATGGAAAAACTATATCAAATCCATGATGTGAAGAACTTTAAATTCCGAAGAGAGGAATTTGCTTTTGATCTCAAAGAGAGGAATTCACTTTTGATTCTAGAGGTAATGTGGTGAGATCTAAATTTTAAATGTATCACAATGGAAGCCAAATTTATGGTAAACTGATCAGAGGAAAGATCTCTTATATAAAGATTAATGAAGAGGCTATTGCAATAATCAGTTTGAGAGGTGATAGGAGCTGGATCTATGATGGTTGTTGTGTGACTAAAGAGAAGGACACAAATGCAACATGTTATGGAGGGAATCTCTGCCAGACTTGGCAACTATTTGTATATGTGAAGTAAGGTAAAGTAAAAACTTAAGGATGCCTTTGAGGATAAAAACTAGTATGACTAACTATATAGTGGTGTCCTCAACAAAAATAGGAAAGCCTAAAAGAGGACTAGCTTTTGGAGGACAGGCAATGATTTTTGTTTGGGACATTTTGAATTTGAGGTGCCAATGCGCCATTAAAACTGAAAAGTTCAGTAGGCTGGCGAGGATACAGGACTGTAGCTTACAAGAGAAACTAGAGCTGTTCATATAAATCCATGAGTCATCTGCAGAACAATTAAGGAGGTCTAGAGTTGGAAGGGATAATATAGTCCAACTCCATCTTTTTACAAATGAGAAAAATGAAGCCCACAGAGATTAATTAATTTGTACAAGTTCACACAATCCAAGGAAGTTTCAGAGATGGGATCTGAACCCCAGTCCTCTGACTTTAGAGCTAGTACTTTATTTTATATTTTTTTACTGTATCATACTGTTTCTCATGATAATTGAACCCAGATGAGATCACCAAGTGAAAGGATACAGAGAAAGAAGAGGACTGAGGATAGAGTCTTGGGACAAACTCATTAATAAGAAAAAGGGGCAAAGTGATTATTCAGTGAAAGAGGCTGAAAAGAAACAGTCAAACACTAGTAAGTAGAGATCCAAGACAGTGCATTGTCACCAAAAAAATCCAGAGAGAAGGGCTTTCCAGGAGAAGATGAGAGTTTAAGTTATCAAATTCCAAAGAAATGTCAAGAATAAGAATTAAGGAAAGGCCATTAGATGTAGAAATTAATAGATAATTGGTATCCTTGAGAAGATAAATCAGTTGAATAATGAGATCAGAATCTATATTTCAAATACTAGTGATTATTATTGAGAAGTGAAGGAGAGAAGTACACACATATATATGTATGTGTGTATATATACATATGTATATATGTACATATGAGTTCTATTAAATAAAGGAAGATAAGATGGGTTGAGGTGGTGGTAAGGTCAACTGAAGATTTTTTAAAAGAATTAGGGAATTCTGGGCATGATTTTGCTGGGGAGATTAAAGATTAGAAGGGGTAGGTAATTAGTGACAATATGCCAGAGGAGATGGGAGAGGATGATATCATGGATAAAAGTAGAAAGTTTGACCTTGATGAAGAGGCCTACTTCATCAGAGATTGCAGTAAAGGAGGAAAGAATAGCATATGATGATAAGAAATAAAGAATAATAGATAAAAGTGAGCTTATAGCTAACAACTTCTATATCTTCTCAATAAAGAATGAGATGAGGCCTTCGGCTTAGTAGATGAGGAGAGAACATAGATGCATACATACATACAAATAGATGGATGGATGGATGGATAGATAGATGGATGGATAGATAGATAGGTAAGTAGATAGATAGATAGTTTGAACTCAGAGAGGTGGCAGTGGGAATGATAAAGAGGGAATAAATGTGATGAAAATTTTACCAAGATTATAGTCATAAATTAGTCACTGATTAGAAGCACAGGGAAAGGAGAGAAAAGAGATGAATGCTAAAATTATGAATAAGTCAAAGGAAGAAAAATGCTGTGAGATGAAGGAAAAAATGGAATTCAGAAGAATATTTGGTAAGTTTTTTTTTTATTCATATTGAGCTTAAGGTGCCAATAAGACCTCCAGGTGGAGATGTCTAATAGGCAGTTGGAAATGTAAGTCTGCAGCCTGAAACAGAGAGTTGATGACTGGAGATATAGATTTGGGAGTTATCAACACATAAAACTCATTAGGTCAGCTACATATCATATATAATTGATAGTCACATTTATGGGATTACATATAATCACCAAAAACCCCAGTATAGAGAGGGATGAAGACCAAAAATAGGACCTTTGATACAACTCTGTCAAGAGGACAGAAGGGTAATGAAGCACAGGAGCAAACAAAGAAACAATAGAGAGGGAAAACCAAGAGAATGTATCTTCCCTGAAATCTAAGGAAGTAGAGTCTCGTGGAGAAAAGAATGCTTAAATTTGTCAAATGCCATTGAGAGGTTATAAGCTGAAGAAGAAATGACCTGAAGGAACACCACCATATTTGGCAAACAGGAAGTCATTGGTGACACACAAGAGAGCAGTTTCAGTGGAATGATGACCAAAAATTCAATTGAAAGATATTGAGGCATGATCGGGAGGTCAGGAGGTGGGTTTAAATGTAGACTATTCTCTTTTTTTGAGAAATCTGGCAGCGACAGAAAAATTAAAGATGGGTTAGTAGCTTAAGGGACATTAGATTGAAGGTAATTTCTGTTGGCTTCTTGATTTAAAGTTAGTGAGACCTGGAAAGGTTGAAAATTAAAGAGTAAGAGAAGGGAAGGAGAAGAATTTTTTAAATTGAGAGATTTGGAAATAGTTTTCCTCTCATTCTCTTTTTGAAAGAGTTCCTTTAACTTCATTGGGAAGAATAGATGGTAACAACTCCCAAGAAATGAAAGCTCATCTGAGCTATAAACACATTAGATGACGAGCACAAAGATGAGAGTTTCAACTGACAGACCATCATAAAGGCCTTCAAAAGGCACTAATTAACTTTTATTTGTCTAGAAACCTCCCCTCAGTGCCAGAGATTAAACTGCTTTGAATGAAATGTTACAGGAAATGTCATATTCTGTCTTTGACTTCCTGAGTTGACTTTGTATATTGTTATTTAACTTTCAATTCAGCTCCGTCTTTTCCTGCAGTGTCTAGCATAGCACTATAGACACAGTATGCTCTCAATGAATAGCTGTTGAATAAATGAATGAGAGAAAAAATGAATAAAGAAAGAGGACTTAATAAAATACTGCTACCAACTTCCATATGGAAATTTTGCCCCCGGGTAGACAAAGATTAAATGAGGTATAGGAACACACACAAGCACGCATGCACACACACACACACACACACACACACACATACACACACACACATTGCATGGTTGAACCTAAATAGTCTGCCTATGTGACCCTTTCACATCAGAGTATCAGCCCAGATGGACCAAGTTCAAAAACCAGTTGAATTCAATAGGAAAAAGCTACAATTAAAGCTGAGGTGAGACACCAATGGCTACTAAGGGGACCTGATTAGGATGTTATCTGAAGCTCTGTCAAGGGAAAGACATGTGAGCTATCTTGAGGCAAGTATATGGGACTTCAGGGAAAGGGTTGGGACTGTAAAAGCAGAACTCAGAAAAAAGAAGAATGGGTAAATATTCATTACTGATGACCTTAGGAATCAGAGTCTATTCCAGTGGCTAAATTGATGTCCCAATGAGTGGAAGGAGTTCACTTAATTTAATACAGCTCTGCTCATTCATTTATCTAATACTTCTTTCTACATGAGCTCCATTTATCTGTCCAGATACATCCAAGTTCCATCCAATTCCACTACATGATATCCTTAGGAAGGTGCAATCACTCTTCCATGCCATTTGGGTACCAATTAATACAATATTGCCATAGAACATAAATTCTATCCAAATAGCAAATTTCATCTGCAAATTATATACTACTTCCCTAAATCTCACCTTGGTTCAGACTATTATTTCCTCTGCTGGGAGATGTTGTCTTTCTCCAGAGCCACAGTATATACAGGAAGCTCATAGACAGTATAAGCAGCATATTGTTTGTATAGTGTTGTGGAATCCTTTGGAATGAAGGTCATAGTGAAAACATAAAATATCACTTATTACTGAATATTGTACTTTAATAAATAAATTAAGATGCTCACTGTATTATAACCTAAGCCCTAAACCAATTGAACTGATTATAAAGAGGCAGTGATAAATGAAGCATTTTAATAAGCATTTGTTTATGCATTTGTTATCATCGTTTCTTCCATTAAAGTAAAATAATTAGGATGTTTAATCAGATCGAGATTGTGGGGCTGCTAAGCAACTCTCCTTACAGAAAAGGAAAACAGTATGTTTTTGAAAGAGGTGAGATATTCTTCATTTCAGAAATAATGAATACAAATTCTTTCAAGTAACTTCATTATTCAAAGACAACTGCTTAATAATCCTTAGCAATGAACATCATTCACATTATCATCCCTATTACTATAAAAGAAACATGGGAACAGAATCATACTATACATTTTCTATTTTTGTTTTAAAAAGCACTTTTCTTCTAAACTATTAGGCTATATTGTGATCTAAGTCTTTGACAGGCACTATGGTGCTGTGAAAAGAAGGTTGGACTTAATACCAAGAGAGCCTTGTGTTTGAATCCTTGCTATACAAATTATCCAAAAAAAAAAAAAATGCATGAAATGAGAATATTTTTAAACCTCTCTAAACCTCAGTTTCTTCATCTATAAAATAGGGGTATTAATACTCATAAAAATACCCTCACAGAGTTATCATACATATCAAATTGCAAATCCTTAAGGCTATATAAATACATGTCAGTAATATTACTCTGCAGGCACCCAGCTGAAAAGCATGATTTCATGGCTGTTTGTTAATGAGTAAATTTAGCAACTATGAAGGAAGGGTGGGTAAAGGCTGAAGAAAGAAAACATCAAACTCTACAAAGTCTTCAGATTGTCGAGGTCAACAAATCTGTGTGTGAGGCCCAGAGCAGTCTTATTCAAGCACACATGCAAATTTCACTGTCATGCCCAGGTGCCACAATGACAGATGCTATAGAAACACACAGATGGTGTTTCAAGTTCAGCTTGATCTCCAGTTATCCTTCATCTATTTTCCTCCTCTAATTCATGATCCGGAACTCAGATCAACATGCATTACATCTCAGGAATGTTTTCCAAAATGTAAAAACAATTTGTCACTTCACTGGTTTGGGGCTCATTGTGAAAATGATCTTTCCCCTGTTTTAGATGTTTATGAAAGAAGCCCAAATAATTCAATACTAAATATGACAAGCTAGTTTGAGCATTTATCCCAGACAATAATAAACACTTCTGGTTCCCCTTGACTTGTGAACTTTTCAAATATGTTGATGATAGTATATATTGTACAATAGAAAAAGGCAGCACGATATATCAGATAGAGAATCTGTCCTCAAAGCCCAGAAGACTTGAGTACAAATCCTGCCTCCCATACATATTGACTATGTAACTTTGGATAAATCAGTTAATCTCTCAGTGCTCTAGAGAACTCTATTAAGTTGGACTATAAGCTGCAGAAAAAAAGTGTCAACCTATCAGCCAGTTTCTCCAATTGTGAATTTATTGTACCAATGAAATAGTAAGTCAAGTCCATATGTCTATCCCTCTATGAAGCACAAGTGTAAGTTGAGGAGGCCACAAAGTTTCATTACTCTCTAAACATACTTATATATGCACATTTAGTATAAAAATTCAGGATGGTGATAGTCAATTAATGGGAACTCATTTTGGGTTTTTTTTTTTTTGGAGAAATGACGGAATTAGGACCAAAGACTGCAAGATATAGTTCCCAAAAAGATCTAAAGGACTTAAATTTTTTTTGTATTTAAAAGTTGCCTATCAAAATAATTCAGAAAGGGGGGAGGAAGAAAACAACTTTAGATGTCACTATGGAAGACTTCATACAGATTTATTATGGCCATAGTAAATGGCTACAGTTATTATATAACTACATGGTGTGGTAAAAAAGAAGACTAGACTAAAAATCCATTCAACAAATGTATAGAAGGCCTATTTATAAGAACATACTAAGTAATTAGTATTACCTGGTATAATATATAGAAGGTGGAAATCAGGAAGATAGATTCAAATCTGCATGCTTGCAACCAGATGGTGACCATAGCAACTGTATGACTATGTACTAGTCACCAACCATGGTATCTCTATAAAATTCCAACTGTAGGTACATCTTGATCTCCATCAGTAGGATATAACTCCACACTAAAAGGTGCTCACACCAAAGAATTTAAATTAGTCTAAATCACGCTTCTTTATCCCCGTCTTCTTCCCCCCAAAAAATTAAGGACTGGGGGCATGAGTCAAGATGGCAAAGAGAAACAAGGAAGTTGCCTGAGCTCTCCCCAATTTCCCTCTGAAACGATGTTAAATCAAGCCTCTAAAACAATTCTAGACTGATATAGTCCACAAAAAGACAGAGTGAAACAGTTCCCCAGCCCAAGATAACATAGAATGACTTCAGGAAAGGTCTGTCTCACTTGGGGAGCACAGCAAAACACAGGCAGTATCCAGGCAAGCCAGCAGGAGGATCTTAGCCACAGCACAGATGAGCAACCAAGGCCCTATGGTCTGAGTTCAGCAGGCCAGTGGCACAGCAGGTCAGCTGTGAGACCTTCAGCCACAGTGCAGGAGGATAACTGCTGGCCCCAGAACCCAGGGCACAACAGGAATGACTAGGTGAGGTCACCCTAGTGCAGTAGGCAAGCTGTCAGCCCCAGAGGCCTCAGTGCAGAAATCCAAGGATCAGATCCCTGGCCCCCAGGGCAAGAAGCTTGGGGCAGTGGCCCTTCCCCCATAACCCAGAAGCAGAATTCAACTTTTAAAAATGAGCAAAAAATAAAAAAGAGCTCTGACTATGGAAAGCTACCATGGTGACAGGGAAAATCAAAAAAGAAACTCAGAAGAGGACAGCAATGTCAAAATTCCTACATAAGAAGCCTCAAAGGGAAATATGAATTGGTCTCAAGATCAAAAATTCCTCTTGGAAGAGTTCAGAAAGGATATTAAAATCAAGTAAGAGAAGTAGGAGAAAAATTAGGAAAAAGAAATTTGAGTTATACAAGAGAAGTATACAAAAAAAGAGTCAACAGCTTGGAAAAGGAAGCACAAAAATTTAATAAAGAAAAAAAAACTCCTGGGGTCAGAGCCAACATTGTTGAGGAAGACAGGGATTCACCTCAACTCTCCCCCAAGTCTCTTGATATACCTTTATAAAATGACTCTAATCAAATTCTAGAATGGCAGAACCCACAAAAAGACAGAGTGAAACAAATTTCCAGCCTAAGGCAACTTGGAAGGTCAGCAAGAAAGATCTGTTGCACAAGGTTGAGAGAGGAACACAATTCAGTACAGGCCAAATTAACACAGGCAGGGTCCCAGCACACCCAGAGAAGACCTTGGGATGACTGAATAAGTGGCGGCAGTAGTCTTTTCCAGACTTCTCAGACCACAGACACCAAAGACGACTTAGAAGGGCAGCAGTAAAGGTCTGTTGCACCTGGGTGAGAGTGGAGCAAAGTCCAGCACAGGCCACACTAGCATGGCTCTAGCCCCAGGAAACCAGGAGCAAGTCATGAGAATGATTGAATCAACAGTGGCAGCAGCACAGTAAGGGAGTCAAATAGAAGGTCACAAGGAGATTACATGGTTCTTTTTGCTAGTACTGAGGCAAGACTCTGTTGTTTTACCCATACTCAAGTCCAGGTTCCTGTTCTACATAACTGGCCTGAGTGAGGAGGAGCACTAGCACAACAAAACTGATGGCCACAGTGGAAGGGGGCTCTCCTCACAATTCCAGGGAAGAAAAGAGTGCTTGTAGTCAATTACACACCAAAACGCAGGCTAGGAGAGTAGTAAATACTTCTCCTTAGATCATACCAACTCAGAAAAACTAAAACTTAGAGGTCCCTAGAGGCATCCCTGAAAATAGCTGCACAAAACCTGTGAAGCGTGAGACAATGTGCCCTCCAACCTGGAAGTAGAAGCTGACTTTAACAAAGAAAGAAAACTCATGTAATAGCCTGGGAAAAGAAAATAACTCCTTAAAAAATAGAATTTGCCAAATGAAAAAGGAGATCTGAAAATTAACAAAGAAAATAATTCCTTAAAAATTAGGATTGGGCAAGTAGAAACTAATGGCTCTATGAGACATCAAGAATTAGTCAAACAAGAAAATGACAAATGCTGGAGAAGATGTGGAAAAATTGGAACACTAATGCATTGTTGGTGCAGTTATGAACTGATACAACCATTCTGGAGAGCAATCTGGAACTATGCCCAAAGGGCTATAAATAATTGCATACGCTTTGACCCAGTAATACCACTTCTGGGATCGTATCCCAAAGAGATCGTAGAAGTGGGTGGAAGACCCATATGTACAAAAATATTTAGTGCAGCTTTCTCTGTGGTGGCAAAAAACTGGAAATTTAGGGGATGCCCACCAGTTGGGGAATGGCTAAACAAGTTGTGGTACATGAATGTAATGGAATACTATCATGCTATAAGAAATGGGGAGGAGATGGTCTTCATATTCACCTGGAGAGGCTTATACAAACTGATGCTAAGTGAGAAGAGCAGAACCAGGAAAAATTTGTACACAATCACAGACACATCGTATGTGTGACAACCAACTTCAATAAACTGGGCTCTTCTCAGCAATGCACAGGTATAAGACAACTCTACAAGTCTCAGAATGGAATGAGATATCTACAGTCAGAGAAAGATCTAGAAAGACCAGAGTTTAAATGGAGACTGAAGCAATCTACATGCTATCATTCTTTTTCATGTTTGGTTTTCTTTCTTTTTCCCATTATTCACTCCATCAATTATAACCCTGCTATACAACCAGACTATTGTACCATGTGAAAGTATTTGCAGATCCTGTACTTGATCTCATTCTGTCATGAGGGAAGGGGGGAGAGGAAGGAGGGGAGAAAATTTGAAACTCGAGGGACTGTGGAACTGAATCTTGTAAACTAAAAGTAAATAAACAAGTCAATTAAAAAAAAAAAGAAAGAGAAATAAGGGCTTCCTCTCAATAAGAGTTTTGAGCCAAAATAACTCGTGTCTTGAATCTGTCAGGGCACTGGTTGTTAGTGAGCCATCAATTATGAACATGTATTTTGAGATATAATAAATTGGAAAGAAAAGTTAAAAAAAAAGAATTAGTCAAACAAAATCAAAAGAATCAAAAAATAGTACATGTAAAATACCTCATTAGAAAAAGCATTGACTTGGAAAAAAGATCCAGGAGAGATAATTAATTATTGGACTATTTGAAAGCCAAAATAAAAAGAGCCTAGACAGTGTCTTTCAAGTAATTATCAAGGAAAACTGTCCTGAGGTTCTAGAACCAGAGGGTAAAAAAGTCATCAAAAGAAACTACTGATCACCACCTGAAAGAGATTCCTAAATGAAAGCTTCATGAAATATTGTAGCCAAATTCCAGAATTTTCAGGTCAAAGGGAAAATATTGTAAACTGTCAGAAAGAAACAATCCAAATATCAAGGAGCCACAGTCAGGATTACATTGGACCTAACAGCTTCTACATTAAAGGATCAGAGGACTTGTAATATGATATTCTAGAAGGTAAAGGAGCTTGGATTACAAGAAAGAATCAACTACCTAACAAAACTGAGCATAAACTTCCAGGGGGAAAGACGGAAATTTAATGAAATAGAAGACTTTCAAAATTTCCAGATGAAAAAACCAGAGCTGACCAAAAAAAAAAAATTGATCTTTTTATACAAGACTCAAGAGAAGCATAAAAAGGTAAACAGGAAAGGAAAAAATACGTAATATTCAATAATGTAAAACTGTTTACATCCCTACAGAAGATGATTCTTGCAACTTTTAAGAACTGTATCTCTATTAGGGAAGTTAGAAGGATTACACTTAGACAGGGGGTATGGGTTTAAATTGACTTTGATATGATGAAAAAAATTAGTTAAGGGATGAAAATGATTATACTTGGAGAAGAGAAAAGGGTACAGAATGAGGTAAATTATATCACATGAAAAGGCATGAAAGAACTATTACAGTAGAGGGAAAGGAGGGAAGAGGTGAGCATTTATTGAACCTTACTCTCACTGGATTTGACCCCAAAAAGAATAACACACACACTTAGTTCCCCTATTGGGAAGTAAGAAGGTGAAAAAAGGGTGGTGCTTACAGAAGGAGGGGCAGATTGAGACAGGTGGTATTCAAAAGCAAAACACTATTGAGGGGGGACAGAGACAGAGATAGAGACACAGAGAGAGAGAGAGAAGTATAAAGAGGGGAAAAATAGGATGGGGGGAAATACACATTTGGTAATAAAAGCAATGAATGTAAATTGGATGAATTCTCCCATAAAATGCAAGCAGATAGCAGAGTGAATTAAAAACCAGAGTCTTACAATACGTTGCTTACAAGAAACACATTTAAAGCAGAGAGACACATACATAATAAAGATAAAAGGCTGGAGCAGAATATATTGTGCTTCAGCTGAATTTTAAAGAAAAGCAGGGGTAGCAATCTGGATCTCAGAGAAAGCAAAAACAAACATGGATCTAATTAAAGAGACAGGGAAGGAAACTACATCTTGCTAAAAAGGTGCCATAGACAATGAAGTAATATGAATACTAAAATATATGCAACAAGTGGTAAACCATCCAAATTCTTAGAGAAATTAAGTGAGTTACAGGAAGAAATAGATGGCAAAACTATATGAGTGGGGGACCTCAACCTCCCCCTCTCAGAACTAGATAAAGCCAACAAAAAAAATTAAGAAGGGAGGTGGTAAACAGAATTTTAGAAGTTAGATATGACAGACTCCTGGAGGAGACTGAATAGGTATAGAAAGGAACATACCTTTTTTTTTCACCTAAACAAAAATTGAGCATGTACTAGGGCAAAAAGGAAAAATCTCACAATCCAATGCAGAAAGGCAGTAATATTAAATGCCTTCTTTTCAGATCATGATGTGATAAAAACTATATGTAATAAAGGACCTTTGAAAAATAGATTACAAATTCATCAAAAACTAAACAATCTAATGCTAAAGAATGAATGAGTTAAACAACAAATCATAGAAACAATCAATAATTTCAACAAATAGAATAACAATAGTGAGACGATATACCAAAATTTAAGGAATGAATCCAAAGCAGTACTTATGGGACATTTTATGCCTCTAAACGCTTACATGAATAAAATAGAGAAAGAGCAAATCAATGAATTGGGCATGCCATTAAAAAGCTAGAAAAGTAACAAATTAAATATCACAATTAAACAGCAAATTATAAATTCTGAAACTCAAAGGTGAAATTAATAAAAATCTAAGTAAGAAAATTGTTGAAGTAATAAATAAAACAAAGAGCTGGTTTTATGATAAAACCAATGCAATGGATAAACTTTTGGTTAATTTAATTTTTTTAAAAAGAAGGAAAAAAACCAAATTACTAGTATAAAAAATGAAAAGGGTGAATTTACCACCAATGTAGAGCAAGTTAGGAGAGCAAGGAATCATTTACCTGTCAGATCTATGGAGAAGGGAAAAATTTGTGACCAAACAAGAGACGGAGAATATTATGAAATACAAAATGGATCCTTTTGTTTACATTAAATTAAAAAGGAGGTTGCACAAACAAAACCAATGCAGTCAAGACTATAAAGAAACAAAAAACTGGGAAATATTTTTACAGCCAGTATTTCTGATAAGGGCCTCATTTCTAAAATATATAGAGAACTGAGCCAAA
Source organism: Pseudochirops cupreus (assembly GCA_028627135.1). NCBI lineage: Eukaryota > Metazoa > Chordata > Mammalia > Diprotodontia > Pseudocheiridae > Pseudochirops > Pseudochirops cupreus. The sequence continues at coordinate 112,142,072 of CM053580.1, forward strand.
TTTATAAGAATACACTTCATTCCCCAACTGATAAATGGTCAAATGATATGAGCAGGCAATTTTCCAACAAAGAAATTAAAGCTATCTATAGTCATATGAAAAAATGTTCTAAATCACAATTAGAGAAATGCAAATTAAAATAACTCTGCATACCTATCAGAATGACTAATATGACAGAAAAGGAAAATGATAAATGTTAGAGATGTGGGGAAAATTGAGACAGTAATGCATTGTTGGTGGAGTTGCGAACTGATCCAACCATTCTAGAGACCAATTTGGAACTATGTCCAAAGGGCAATCAAACTGTGCTTACCCTTTGACCTAGCAATACCACTACTAGGTCTGTATCCCAAAGAGGTTATAGAAAAGAAAAAAGGACCTACGTATAAAAAAATATTTATTGCATCTTTTTTTAAGGGAATGCTATAGAATAGAATACTATTGTGCTATAAGAATTGATGAGCCAATGGATTTCAGAAAAACCTTAAAAGACTTACATGAATTGATTCTGAGTGAAGTGAGCAGAACCAGGAGAACATTGTACACAGTAACAGTAACATTGTGTGATGATCAACTCTGATTGACTTAGCTCATCTCAGAAAAAGAATGAAAAAAGGCTTTGAAACAATCCAAAAGACTCATGACATAAAACACTACCCACATCTAGAGAAAGAACTATAGAGTCTGAAAGTGTATCAAACCACATTCTTTTTACTTTTTTGGATTTTTCGTGGCTTTTCTCTTTTTTCTGTTTCTTCTTTCACAACATGACTAATGTGGAAATATATTTCCATGCTTTCAAATAGAAAACCTATATCGGATTGTCTGCCATCTTGGAGAGATGAAAGGAAAAGAGGAAAGAAGAAAAATTTGGAACTCAAGAACCTATAAAAATGAATGTTGAAAACTTTACATGTAATTGGAAAAAAGAAAATACTATTTACCAAAAAAAGAATTGAGTCATTATCCTGAGAAATGAAGATGCAAAAATACAAATAAAAAATAAGTAAGTTCTGGAAAAAATACAATTGAAAAATAGCTTCCTACCTTTGTGGATCCCACATTCTACCGGGGAGGGTGATTAGATACAATATATTTATGGATAAGTGAAAGGATAGTAACTAGACCTGCAATTTTATTAGGAAACTCAGGAGTAAGGAAATCTTCTCTACCAATGCATATGGGTATGTTTTCTGTAATATATAGTCTTTGATAGTTGCCCAAAGCAGTGACAAGTTAAATGATTCCCCAAGGTAACATGTCCAGTTAAGGTCAGAAGCAGACCTTGGAAGGCTTCTTGGCTTTGGGGCAATCTCTTTATCCACTATACCATGCTACCTGCCACAGGTTAATATAATAAATTGAGAAGGCAGCAAATACCAGAAAAGGCTTTCCATAGAAGACTACTATAAACTGATCCTTGAATCAAAATAAAATCCTGATAAAGATGAGGAGGGAGTACATTACAGTCATAGGAATCCTTGCCCCAAGGCACAGACATAGAAGATTGAGTGATGATTTCACTTAATAGTCAATAGTCCAATTAAACTAGAACACAAGGTATATGAAGAGGAGTAACATGAAATAAATCTGGCATAATGACCCTCTGGGGACCTGGGAGGATGGAGAAGATCTACCTTATCTGCAAGTGAGAAGAGTGGCCTAGACCTGCACAAATTACTGGGATTTTGAGTTTTTAATCATTTCCCCAAATAAAGAACTACCACAAGATTTAGGGATGCTGCCGTAGGTAAGAAGAATTACAATGAGAACTGAGGTTGGCTAGAAGTGGTGGTAACACGAATTTGGAAAAAATGTAGAAGCAGTTTTAACAGTAGAGGCTGATGCCTTGAAAAGAGGTTCCCCTTTCCAGCCCATGGGGAAAAGTAAAAAGTCCATTTGTCGAATCCTGACAATGTGGAAAGTGCCAGGAACATCAGGTTCATTGTAGTTATGAAGAATGTGGAACTGCACTGTCTGGATTAACACCCACATCCTCCTCATCGCTGCTGCCACAGGCTGTGCTGAGCCAGTATGAGTTAGCTCAAGAGCCCATTGTTAAATCTGTTAAAAGTGTGAACATTTACATTTCCTAAGTCAGCAAATACTACAAATGAGGGCTTGATTATTATTTTGTTGACTGTGAAGATTTAAGAAAGTTATGGGAAAAATATTAATAATGCAAATTAAACTTCAAAGTGTGTTCCATTTACTTTTTTTTTGCAGAAAGCTGTTTGTTCAACATTTACCATCGCACCCAACCATGCCCATCAGATTTCTAGCATTGCTTTGCAATTAGTTTTGTATTATAATCTAATACAAAGCTGAGTGGTTTGTGTAGATGTCTGCTCTGTCTTTCTATAAAAGTGTAGTGTAACCAGATACATGCATTTTATGTAGGCCAGAGCCAGGTTGTGGAGGGCTTTAAACATACTTATCCTGGTAGCAATAGGGAGCTATTGAAGGATTATGTGCAAGGATCATAGTCAGGTCTACGGATTAGGAAAGTTGTTTTGTCTATTGAATTGAAGATCAAGTGAGAAAATACAGAGAAAACTTGAGAAAACTATAGAGCGATATATAAAGACACGATTCAACATATCTTTGTAAAACACTATGTATAGAAACCTTTATTAGATTATAGAAGAAATAAGAGACATACTTAAAACATTGTCCTCAACAAGCTAAAAAGTGTATAAACCTTAATTTATTTTCATTTTGCCAGAGACCTTGCAGATATTGAAATTATCTACAATAAAAGGATTCAGGAAATTATTTTTACTCATTTTTCAACTAAGAATTAAAATAATTCTTGGCTTCAGAATAGGAGTGGGGGAGATGCCTGGGGTGAGAACTGCAGCATCTGTTTGTAACCAAATGTCTACTTAATGGGGCAATATCCCCACCTTGTGGGCTTTCAGGATATTGTACTAAAATCATTCTTGCCAGGGTACATTTTTATAACTATAGGCATAAGTGGCCAATCGTTAATCAATTAGAAAATTCAATTAACAAGACTACCTGATTGTCTAACCATTATAGTTAATTAGGACTTTATGTTATGCTATGAGTTATAATCTTACCATACAAGTTTCATACACAAGATCCAAAAACGTAGGGAATATGCTGTATGTACTGTTATTTTTGTAGAGAAAAGACTAATTCTGATTCAAGAGAACTATTTTGTAACCAACCCATCCTGGTTATGATGAGTTAACCACATGAGCCCACATGCTCCATGCATATATCCTGAATATTATCAGTTCTCAACAAGTGGCAATAATAATATGACCATCACTGAGTAGCATGATTGAGAAGCAGTCTTACATAGTGGGTAAGGAGTCATCATGGGCCTTCAAGAGACTTCATTTAAATCCAGCATTTGACACATGCTAATTGTGTGACCTGGGATAAAACTCTTGATAACTTCCCGATCCCCCTAATTCTTTAAATCTATAAGCCACTAAGGAGTTGCTAAACTACGAAAGGAAATTTCAAAACACTGATGACATCATTAGTATAGGGAAAAATAACTATAAAACTGTGGAAAGATGTAATTCTCAATAGCCAACCTATAGATCATACAGAAAAAATTTACAAGTTCTTTCCTCTGATAAATTTACATTCCAAAACTCAGTCCCATAGAATTTGAACAAACTTTCAAGAAGGAGGATCTAAATTTCCTCTTTGAATGATTCTTGAATTATCTTCTTAACAAAAAGAGATGATGTTCTCACCAATTTGCTACCACTAAAGTGAGGTGGAATCTCAGACTTTGTGGGAGGGAAAAATAAATAAGTTCCTAAATGCACTTAGATGAAAAGACAAGGAAATTCTCTCCATCCATTACCTATTTATGATCCTGATACATTTTTAAAAGGCAGGTATAGGATCCTACCATTTCCATAGCTATAAAAGCAACTAAGATTTCTTTGCTAGACAGGTAAGAATCCAGACATCTTTCTCTTTCATGTTGGGTCTTAGAATATCAATCTCTTTGAAGACTGGTTGCTTGAGATTCCCTCTTGCATGGCCACTCAGGCTTAACCATAATCCAGCTAAAGCTAAGTCATTGATTGACACGAGGCACTGGGGCAGACAGAGGAATTTCTCTGGTTTAAAGATTAATAGGACAGATGTTTTGATCTCTGATTCTGTAAGGTATCTGAAGTTCATCTTCTCCCCAAGTTTCTTTGGTTCAAGTATATGGTCACATACAGATTACATTACCACAGGTGAAATATACTATGGAAAGCTTAATCAAATTTGTAGAGTCACATTCACTCCTTCACTGAACATTCATTTGATTATTATAACTTTTTCTAGGCATATATTCTATCTAGTACAAATATGGAAAAAGTAAATTGTACTCAGTTCATAGATCAAAGAAAATCACTTATACAAATGAATTCTAGATATTAATCAAGTAATCCTGGAGTTTGAGTGTTTCTGAGCTATTTAACTATAAAGATTTTTTTTTGGAGGGGGGGAAGGCAGGGCAATTGGGGTTAAGTGACCTGCCCAAGGTCAAATTGTTAGCAAGTATTAAGTGTCTGAGGCCACATTTGAACTCAGGTCTTCCTGACTCCAGGGACGGTGCTCCATTCACTACACTACCTAGCTACCCCTATAAAGAAATTTTTAATGCTAATATCAGAGATTTCAGAAAACTGAAATGATAAGATTGGTATGTTCTCATCTACTAACCAGTTTCCCAATATTATTCTCTGTGACCCAAGGTATTTATTAATTATGGAATGGCAACAGAGAGCAAAGTTTCTATTACTGATCTAGTCTAGTATCATTCACGGTTAGTAGAATATGGGAAGACCAAGCTTTAGTTCTCTTCTAAGTTAAGCTCAATGGTTCAGCTCTATTCAATACCCTTGGGACCAAATAAATCTAAAAATGTACCAGAGTGTAAGGGAAGAAATCATAGATGAATTTAATATACTGCATAATCTTCATTGTCAGACTTTTCATGAAGACATCTTCCAGGCCTTCTCTGGTGCTTTAATCGCTATCTCCATCAGTGGTTAGAGAAAAATAAAGGTGAAGTTCTTACAATCATTCTTGATTAGAATTGTATAGATTGAGGAGAGGTCTGCTCTCTGTACAAGTGGTACCAAACTCAAATAAAAGTGATATAAAACTCAAATAGAAACTGGGTCACATATTTACTTAGAAAACCACAAATTAACATTATCAATATTATGCTGTATTTTTATTTATTTTATAACATTTCCTAATAATATTTATTTAATCTGATCCAGGCAAGTTGCATGAATTTGATACCTGTGGACTACCCACACTGTCTCTCTAATTAATAATAAACCATGCAAAATTTGCACAATCATCAGTTTTTCTATAAAGAATCACAAAAAAAATGTGCTACAAGAATGTTTCTCTTACTCTAATGAATTGTGTGGAGTTTTATTTCTCCCTTTCTACATACCCCTTATTCCTTTAATCTACTTTGATATAATCACAGAAATACAAAGATTTCTATGTCCTGTCTGCCCTTAAAATGTGAAAAAAAATTGTGTTGTTTTTCTTTAAATTAAAATAATAGTGGGCTACCAGCAGGGTGAAGACTGGACATTTTTTCTGGAGGTTTTAAGAAGCTAAACCTGCCAATCCCTAGAGACAGTCAAGGAATTCTAGGTAATGAGCATCTTTTGTAGAGTGTGACCCCTGCCCTTCTACCAAAGGGCATAAGTGGTTGGGAGGGAGTTTTTTCTCTTTGATTCTTGAAGCTTCATTCAATGCAAGTCATACTCTTGAATCTCAAGATGGCAATGTTAGCATCTCCATTTTGCAAATGAAGAAACTGAGGCTTAGAGAGGATAAGTGACCTTTCCTAGGCCACACAGTATGTGGCAGAGAAGCAGGAGAAGAAACCAGGCTTTTCTGATTCCAAGCCCAATATTCTTTTCCCACATCACTATGCTGTTCAATAACATTTTTCTATTATCATACTTTTTCCCTAAAGTCAGCCACCATTGTTATTCCTGTAGGAAATCTGAAAAGAGGAGATGCTATCAATCTGCTTTTAGAGACAGCAAATACAGGTATGCACAGAAACATGTCAAGTGTCAAGTCCTGAAATAAATTAAAGCCATGAGTCAAAGAATAAAGTATCTTTAATTGGGATAACAGGGTCACCCTGTGGGATGTCCAGTGGATTTCCCAACTCCAACACCCATGTAAAAGTTCTTATAACTTTAGGAGGAGAGGAGAAGGAGGCAATATGAGGTAGCAAGGCCTAGTCATAAGACCCTAGTGGCCCTTGGCAATCCAGGCAAGGAAAGTCACTTCATTATGGCTCTTTTGTCTTTCATGTCAGGAATCCCAATGGAAGGGGGTAAGGATACTAAAAGCAGACATCCTGCTTGAATTAGGTTCCCATACAAGGCAAAATCCCTGGGTATGGTGGAGCTCAACCTCACCAAGAGTAGATATCTTAAGAGTAGGAATATAAAGGCCTTACTGAAATTCTGACATTACAAAGATCATTTAAGGGATTGGAAATTCATATTGCAATTAATATTAACAATTTCTGTCATTGTATTGACAACTTTCTGCAACAAGTCTTTAATGATTATTCTGATAGAATGATTTCCTTTTTTATAAAAAAGTCATTTAAAATTTATGACGTAAGAAAATGATGGCATGATTTTTAAACAGGAGCATATTTTTATTGGATCTCACCAAAGTAGCAACCTCTAATACCTATCCTAAGAGAACTTTCCTAGATTTTCATGGATTACTCTAGTAATTATGCTAGCAAAGTATGTGTAATGAATGCAAAGCACTGATTACGATAATAAAGCTGGGTTTTTAACCTTTTTTTGCATTTCAACTGTATTACCAAAAACTGTGGTTGCACATTACAAGCTCAGAAAAAGTGATTGGTCTCCATTAAGAAGATGAGGATTCATCTTAAAAGCCTCACCATTTCATGTAGCCTATGAGACCCTTTCTCTTGTCCCATATGAAAGGTTGGGACATAAAATGGGAAAAGGGATAGAAATAATATAGCTAAGGGGTTGAAATCAAAATCCAGTGAGAACAGAATTTTATTCTGAAATGGGGGACTGCATAGCTTCAATTAGCTTATTTGCTATGTAAAATGAAAACAAAAACACTTGAAAATATAAAGAGGCAGAATGCCAGCTGAGACAGTGACTGGTGATATTACAAATCCTAGCACATATTGAGTAATAGAAAATCACATAAGAAGTTGTGGATAAAACTCTTCCCTGTACCTCATTTTCCATAAATTATAATCCATCATAGAAGCCATTCTACTATATTACTTTTCAGGGAGACATTTCATTTCAACTGTGTTCTCCTTTTCCTTAACAAATGCTAAACATCATCTTTCTCCATGTACTAAACATAAACAGAGAAAAATTTTAATTACATTATGTTTGGGGGAGAGAGGGTGGCAGTAGAATTTCCTGTGCTAGTTTTCTTTTTAATAAAAACAGGATAGTGATAAGAGCCAGTGAAAGGACTTTATCTTATTATTATTCACTTAAAAGAAGCTTGACTAGCAAGATATTCAGAAATTCTTTATTTCTTATATAGAGTGCTGGTACTACCTAAAAAAAAATTAAATGAATGCATTTAAAGTAGATTTATCATTCTTTTCAGTTCCTTCCAATAACACATTCCTCAATGGCCTGAAAAAAAGTATTCAGTTCATATCAGAGTGAGGCTGCAATGTCATAGCGTTTCTTACAAAATGTCTTTTCTCAGTACTGTTGTCCATCTTCTAAGTGACCAGCAGACTGAAGCTAGACAAACAATATATATATACTCTAAAATTCACATACCCATGGCAAACACTATGGCAGGGGAAACACTACGTATCTCTAAAACTAGCCAGTGTAGGAGTAGCAACTGGAGACAGGGAGAGTTGAACTTAAGCAAACTCCAAATAGAGACAGCCCTACTCCTACAACAGCAAAACAAAGAAAGAGCTCATGTTTCTTTTGTTTTGTTCAGTTCTGTTTTAATGCTACTGAACAATATTTTTAAAGGAAATTTTATTCTCTTAGATCAACACCTGACTTTTTTGTAAGCACTTTTGCCTCCAGAAGGTTAGGGCTTCTACCCTGAAAATGTGAAGGTTTTACGATTTCCTTAGGATAGCTAATTACTTTAATTCAGAACATCTCTTTGTGATATAAGTCCTAGTGTGCAACCTTAGACATATAAAAACTAAATAATTTGTCCAGAGTCTTCCTGACTCAATTCAATTCAACATGAATTAAGTAGACATAGATAAATAAATAGAAAATACACACAAATAAATAAAAGGTACTTTGGTAGGGAAGGGACTAATACTTGGGTACAGGCAGGGATCAGGAAAGGCCTGTGTTACCTAAGTTGAGCTCTCGAGGGTTCTAGGAATACCAAGAGGTAGAGATAAAGAGAGAATGCATATTCCAGGCAAACACACAGGCAGGAATCCAAATGGTATGGAAAATGAACCACAAATATGCCATTTTGGCTGGAAAATAGGGTACATGAAGAAGAGTAATACAGAATCGTTCAGAAAGACAAGTTGAGGCTGAATTGTGAAGGGCTTTCTGAAATTAAAAACATAGTTTGCATTTTTTTTCTTTTACAATAGGGAACCACTATTACCCCTTAAAAAGGAATAGCATGGGTGAGAACCTGTATTTTTATTCCATCAATTAGGTAGTTGTTTAGAAGATAGAGTTCTAAACAAATACAGTACTATCTACTACCATATAGGGCCTCTATTTAATGTCCATTAAGTAAATGTCCATGATAAGGAGGCATACCTTAATGTGCATTCTACTTTGTTTCCTAAAGTTTTATGAAACTGGACCTCCAAAACAGGCAGTTTGCACTATCTGGTAGCCTTGGTCCATGAAAATTCTGCATGAACTTTAAAGCCAACCTCCATTTGGGACCAGATTTTTTAGTAAATCTGTCTAGAGATACTTCTGGTCTAGGTGACTCTCCTTCTCCTAAGTAAAACGCTAATAATATTTCAGATTTTTCCATACTAATTAACTTGTCATTATGTAAGCAACCTATTTTGTGCAAAACATTATCATTTTAAATTTTTCACTGTTAACAGAAAGGATTTTCTTAAACTTTAGCTGGGACTTTGATAAAAGTGGGAAGAAAAGTCCAAGCCATAGAGCAGGCCTGCATAACTCAACCACTACTTCTTACCATTAGTCACTTGCAACATGCCTAAGGATGTCTTCTACATACAAAGGATGTGTTCCTCTACATTTTTCTCAGGCCACCCAAAATCCTTTGGCACGCTGCAAGGCCCAAGGGCCATAAGCAGCCTGTAGCCCTCCAGTAGTGTAGGCCTACTGTAGGTCAACAAGGACAAGTTATTTGTAAAACTAAATATGGAGTGCTATCCAGAATTGTACATTTCATTTATTATATCTTGCAATAATTAGGTGGGGTGTCTAAATATTTCTCCCTACAAGTGGGGTTGCATCCAGTTAAAATTCATAGCGGATAGAATGCTAGAGTTGGAGTAAAAACTATACAAGTCCAAATTTTTGTCTCACAATTAGTAGCTATGTAACTACAGAGAGATTTTAGTGGCTGCATAACCCTGGGCAAGTCAACTGGCTTCTATGTGACTTGGGCAGCTGCCTGGGAATTATCTGCTAAATTCAAAATTGTTTGAGCAACCCCCTAAAATGTATCCACTAAACTATAAATCAGTTGTGATGTAGTTGGTGGGGAAAGCCCTTCATGAAGAGACCACAGATCAATTTTTTTGGGGGGGGGGAGAAAATATATAAAGAGTCCTAATTTTGTTTAGTTTATGACTTTAAATAAATAATCAATATTATTTTTTACTAAACATTTTCCCTGACTGATCTAAGTTCAATTTATGAAAGTTATACTGAACCAGTTTGAACTTGGTTTCTGGCAGTTTCAAATCCTACAATGACTTTTCAAATAACATGTATCCATCTAACTTTATGTGAGCTAAGTACTGAAAGGTATGTAAATTTGGAAGTTTGCTACCTTATGATTGTTTTTAAACATGCCTTTCCATGATGGTGGGCATTCATGGCAAGCCTTTCTTTCAGCATAGCAGTAGAAGTGACTGCATACTGTAGTTAGATTTTTTTAATTCTGACCATCTGAAGTCTCTGGGTAGCATAGTTTCCAAATGGAAACCCCAGAAAGAATGTTAAACTGTAACATAGGGTGGATGTTGCTATCCACAGCTACGCACATTAACAGCAAATCGAGTAAGTAGCATACTTAGAGATTGATATACATATGGGATATATAATTACAGATAAAAATCATTATAAGTAAATTATTACAAGATATCCAATGAAAGTACTTTTATAACTAATAATATATAAAATAAGTATATAATAAATAATAATAATAATATAATATATATAATATAATATATAATATAATATAATAATAATAAATATATAAAACATGATTGCAATAACATTTCACTCTATACTGATAGGAAATGAGATATTTTACAGATAATTTTTCTAAAAGCTTTAACTGTGTAAACTTTGGAGAAGGGAGTAGTTCACAATTTTAATAGACATATTTCTAAAATGTATCTATTTTACCCTGCCTTATTAATAAACATAATTTGACACTTTTGTTGACAATCACTATTCTGAACTTTATTTTTCATACTAGAGTATAATACAAATATGCCAAGACGGGATAATGGGACACATAAGGCTATTGTCTCTGCTTAAAGTGGCCACAGTCTGATGTTAATTTGGGGGGTTTGCGATCTTTTTTAAGTGTTCCTGTCTTCTCTCCTTATACGTCTGATAGCAGTCACTTCCTGCTTTCTACATTCTTCTGAGTCCCTCACTACACCAAGGACTTTTTCAAACAGTAGCTTCAATCTTTTGTTTCTCCTAAACTTTTTTTTTTAAATAAACCTCCTGGTTCTTGTGCTCTTGTGATAATGTCACTGGGGCAGTGGTATAACTTCAGATACACACACTTTTTTTCCCCATACAAGGCCAGGAATCTTCAGACAATCATCAAGGTTCACATCTTTGACTCTTTCAACTCATTAGATTGTAAGCTCCTTTATAGTTAAAAATCTGTTCTGCCTCTTTTAGTATGGGCAGAGCTTAGCACAGTGTCTGGCACAATGTAATCACTTGATAAATATTTATTGACTATAACTATCTCTCTCCCCTGATGTACAGTGAGTTGACAATTCCTGACAATTCTCTCCTGTGCATTCTCTTCTTTCCACTCGTATAGCCACTGTCCTAGTTCAATTCAATTCAATTCATTCAGTGCCTACAGTATACTAAGCATTGTTCCAGATACTGGGGACACAAGGGCGAAAATAAAACTGTTCTTGAGGTGCTTAAATTCTATTGAAGGAAATGTCATGATGCTTACTAATACTTACTGATACTTACTAATCTTAATGATTAATTAACCCCCAAAGGCCTTTTCCTCATCTGTAAAAATGAGTTATAATAGATGGCCTCTCACTTTTCTTCTAGCTATAGATAGATAGATAGATAGATAGATAGATAGATAGATATGGATATATATAGAGAGAGATTATGTGTATGTATATATGTGTTCGTTTGTACATATATACATAGAGAGAGAGAAAGATGGAGAGAGAGAGAAAGAGAGAGAGAGGGAGAGAGAGAGAGAAACAGAGAGAGAGGGAGAGAGAGAGAGAAAAACAGAGAGAGAAAGAGAGAGAGAGAGAGAGAGAATACATAAGCACACATGTAATTTCAGAGGGAAGGGTAGAAAGCTGGTAACTGTGTGAATTAGTATAGATTTCCTAGAAGATGTGATACAACCTAAGCTTTGAAGGAAATTTTGCACTCTATGTGGTTATAGGATGAGGATAAGAGATCATTGGGACAAGACTCTGCAAAGTTTTTTAATATGAAAGAAGGATTGTAGAGTATAGGGAAGAGCAAAGCAAGCAGTCCAGTTTGACTAGAATGTCAGATGAATGAAAGGAAGAGTATTACATAAGTAGAAGTGTTGGCTGGGGACAGACTGTGAAAGGCTTTAAAAGCCAAAAGAGCCTCAGAAATACAGGGCTGATTCAATATTATGAAAACTATCATCATTATTGACTATATCAATAATAAAAAAAAACAACCCATATTAATAGATGTAGAAAAAGCTTTTGACAAAATACTCATTCCTGTCAGAAACACTAGAAAACATTGGAATAAATGGAGCTGTCCTTACAATAAGTAACAACTATCTAAAACTTTCACCAAGCATAATCTGTAACGGGCATAAGCTAGATGCCTTCCCAATGTCCATTATCACCACTTTTATTCAATAGTGTGCTAGAAATGCTAGCTATGGAAATCAGAAAAGAAAAAGAAAATGAAGGAATTAGAAAAGGCAATGAGGAAACAAAGCTGTCACTATTTGCAGATGATAGGATGGTATACTTAGAGAATCAGTGAAAAAACTAGTTGAAATAATTAACAATTTCAGCAAAGTTGCAGGATATAAAATAAACCCACACAAATCATTAGCATTCCTCTATATAGCCAACAAAGTTCAGCAGAAGAGATAGAAAGAGAAATTCCATTCACAATAACTCTAGACAACGTAAAATACCTGGAAGTCTACCTGATAAGACAAACTCAGGAACTATATGAAGACAACTGCAAAACACTGTTCACACAAATAAAGTCATATCTAAACAATTCTACTGAAATTAATTTAATTATCCAGTGCCATGCCAATCAAACTACCAAAAATTATTTTATAGAGCTAGAACAAATAACAAAATTCATCTGGAAGAACAAGTTTAAGAATATTAAGGGTATCAATGAAAAAAAAAGGGAAGGTAGGCGGCCGAGCAGTACCGGATCTCAAACTGCATTACAAAGTGGTAATCATCAGAATAATCTGGTACAGGCTAAGAAATAGGATGACGGGTTAGTGGAACAAATTGGGTATACAATACACAATAGTAAATGACTTTAGTAATCTAGTGTTTGATAAACACAAAGATTCAAGTCCAGGGTAGAGAACATGCAGCCTCAAAGCCACATGTGGCCCTCTAGGTCCCCAAGTGTGGCCCTTTCACTGAATCCAAACTTCACAGAACAAATCCCATTAATTCAAGAATTTATTCTGTAAAACTTGGACTCAGTCAAAAGGTTGCACCCAAGGACCAAGAAGGCCACATGTATGCTCAAGGCTGCAGATTCCCCACCCTGGATTCAAGTTTTTGGGATAAGAACTCACTGTTTAACAAAAATTACTGAGAAAAGAGGAAAGCAGTTTGGCAGGAACTGGGTAGAGACCAACATCTCACACCATATACCAAGATAAGGTCAAAATAGGTGCATTACTTAGACATAAAGGGGAAGACCATAAGCAAATCAGGGTAGTATGAAAATTTTTATCTGTCAGAGCTATGAATAAGAGAATAATTTATGATCAAACAAGAGATAAAGAGCATTACAGCATATAAAATGGAGAATTTTGATTATATTAAATTGAAAAGGTTTTCCACAAACAAAATCAACGTAGCCAAAATTAGACAGAAAGTAAAACAGAGGGGGATGGAGATGGAGCAGGGATTTATAGTGAGTTTCTCTGATAAAGGCCTCCTTTCTTAAATATATAGAAAGTTGAGTTTAATTTATAAGAATGTAAGCCATTCCTCAATGGATAGTCAAGGGATATGAATAGGCAGTTTTTCAAAAGAAATCTATCTAAAAGAATATGAAAAGGGGCTTCTAACTCACTATTGATTAGAGAAATCCATATTTAACCAACTCTGAGGCACCAGGACTAGATATAACAACTGATCAGCACCATAACCATGGATGATTCTAGAGGACCAGTAAAGAAGCAAACTAAATGCCTCCTGATAGAGATGATAACCTTAGAATGTAGAATAAGACATAAATTTTCTGGAGAACAGAATTTGTTTTGCTCAACTGTGCTTTTTTGTTAAAAAGATTTTTGTTTTCTCTCCCCCTTCCCCACACTGGAGTATGGATAGGAGATTTCCACTAATTTATTAACAAATGAATTAATTCCACTTAATTAAAAATAAAACTTAAAGAGAATCAGAGCTAGATCAAAGAGGGCTCACAATGTAGCTTACAGCAGAAGTTTATGTTGAGGCCCTCTCTGCTTTTAAATGTGCCTAGCCACATTAATGGACGTCACAGGGAAACCTCTGTGATAGTTATTAGACATACTAGATATATGAATGAAGAAAGCTCATCTCATGTTTGTTTATGGAATAAATAATTCCCTAACAGAGGCAGCGAGGTGGTGCAGTGAATAGAGCACTGGCCTTGGAGTCAGGAGTACCTGAGTTTAAATCCAGCCTCAGATACTTAACACAAAACTAGTCATGTGACCTAGGGCAAGTCACTTAACCCCAATTGCACTCCAAAAAAAAAGCAAAGAATTGTATATTAACATAATGGAATATAACTACTCAGGAAAAAATAATTAGTATCATTAGAATTTGAAGAAATGTGAAAACACAAAAAATGTAAAGTGAAGAAAAAGGGATAAAAGAATATGCAGAATATACAATTATGATACTAAGAAGCAAAAAAAAAACTAAAATCAAATATAATTAAGAAATATTAGTAACATTATTGAGCCTGAAATCACACATTATGTTAACAATCACTAAAATCCAAATATGGAAAGTGACATGTTCAGTTGCAATCACAATATTGTTTAACTCATTTTGATTCACTACTGGAGTGGAGGGAGATATTATTGGGGTATCTTCAGAAGTTTCTAGTATTTCAAAGAAAAAACCATCAGTGAACTTTTTAAGAAGACATGGTTCTAGCTTCCACCTACCTTAATCTCAAAGGGAAAATGTACATAGTTATAAAGACTAACATAGTATATATCCAAAAGTTCAAAATTTTCTAACTCATATGACAGCATTTTCAGTATGTTTTACTGTGCTACTTTTTCCCTCACAACAGTTTTAGAAAGCTATCAAGCCTGGTTTCCCAAGCTTGTGAACCAGAGGATATTAGCTATGTACCTAGATGGAGGAAAGAATACTGAGGCAATAAATCATTTCCCACTCTGCTCGTTCACATCTGTGTGAATTTGAAATGACTGTGAGCAAACCATGGAAGTCTTTTTACTATAAGACAAGGGTCTATAAATAAAATTAGCTCAGGGTTCTAGATATGGTACATGATTTACCAATATATAATAGATCTAGGAATGTCCTTTTGGTCATTTACACAATGAATTCATCCTACTTCATGAAACCTACTAGATTGTTCAATAATTTCTATGCCCTACATCTCAGATTATTTCCTAGATTTCTTCTTCCCTCTTCATTCCATGTTTCATTTGCTGCTTCTCATCCACAGCACTGGTCATCTCATTAATTAAAAGAGCTCTTTCCTGGGTTGTGCTGCTCTTAAAATGTGCTTCCCCTTTCCTGAACTTGGAGTTGAAATAACCACAGTGATGAGGCACATGTTTACTCAATTCATCAGTTTGTCTCTACAGCCATAATAAGCCAAAGTACTAGCATTTTATGCATTACCATATGGTGTCAAAAGGTATTGAGCCCAAAGGGAGAGGCTGTCTACTAACAGAGAAGCAAAATATCACCATATTCAAAGCCAATTAATCAGTTTTATACGGCAAGCTTTAGGCTTATTGGACCTTTGATTCTTAGGGAAACCAACCAACATCTAAAGAGGTCAGTTAATCTGCAGCATGGTGAATTTTTAAGCACATTTAAAGCAGTCAACAGTAACCATCAAAAGATGCTTTTAATTTATTCTGTAGAATGTTATGGTTAATAAGAAACAAATTATTTTTTAATATTGTTCAGCTTTGAGTTGCGCCCAACTCCTCAGCAGAGATGCTTGCTTGATAATATAAAGTTCATGGTTTATTCAACTACAGCAGCTGTTGCAAACCCTAGGTTGTCATTATTTTGTAGCTCTTGAAAGAGATTTATAATCAGATTTTCACTGCTGCACATATTTAGCCCTCAGATCTGTTCCTAAAGCAGTCATACTGATATTTTATTAGGCATCAATAAGGAGAGCAAGGATGATTTTATATTCATAAGAAAACAAAGTATAAATAAGAAGATTCTATAACATTTAGAAAAAATGCATTTCCATAATACTTTCTCTCTTGTATCAATCCTACTTTGTTTTGAGGTCAGAAAACAAGACCTTTAACTACAATTTACACATTGATTCTATGAAAACTTGAAATTAATTTCATGTCTATTTTGAGATAATTATTTTAATATATACTCCTTATGCAAAATAATTCAAATTGATTGTTTCACAATTATACTAAATAGTTCAATTTTCAAACTCCCCCTCCTCTCCAATTTCCCAATATCTAATCAGCATCATGAAATTCCACAGATCAAATCATATTAAAATTAGTCATTTGTTCAGAATTTTCTCTAATCACTGAATTTGTACATGCTATCTTTTTAAAATATGCATTTAGTTTCATAGAATCTTAGAGACACAAAGACTTCTGGAGTTATCTCATTCATTTCTTACCCAAACCATGATTCTCTGCAATAATATGCTAGTCAATTGTTCCTTGAAGCTCTGTTTAAATACTGCTAGTTATATGGGAATTCACTACCCTATCTTAGTCCTTTCTATTTTGGAATCTAATACCTAATTATTAGGAAGTTTTCCCTCTGAATGAATCAGAATATGCTTTCATATAACCTCCACCCCCCATTGGTGGCCAAGTGTAACAAGACTGATGCCCCTTCCATGTGACAACTTTTCAAAAATTTGAACACTTCTATTATATCCCAACTAAGCCTTAACTTCTTCAAGCTAAACATTATGAGACGTTTCAAATAATCTGCATGTGGCATGGTTTCTAGTTACTTTAACACTTCTCATGCCCTTTCCTGGGTATATTCTGTATTGTCAATGTCCCTTCTAAAAACATGGTACTCAGAATTGGACACAATACTCCAGCTGGGAGAAATTTCGAATAGCCATGATCCAAAAAGGCTAACATATAAAGATGAATCTGAAAAGGTGAAGTTTAATGGAAATAAATATAAAATCTTGTATTTGGGTACAAAAATTAATTTTGTAAGTATTACACGTGGGGGCATAAGATAACAAATTGTCTGAAAATATCCATGATGGCTTTAGAAGAATACAATCTCAATAATTGAATAAATAAAGTGCTATGACAACAAGAAAATCTAGTGCCATCTTGTGCTGCTTGAATGATAGCTTCTGAGAATCAGAAAATGGCAGTCCAACTGTACTTTTCCCTAGACAATATCTGAAGCATTATGTTCAGATTTGGGCATCACATTTAAAGAAGGACAGTGATAAACTGGTAGGTGTCCAGAGAAAGATGAGATGAAGGCCGTTGTGTGACATATGAGCATTGATTGTGGAAGAAATGATGTTTAACCTGAGGAAGAGAAAATTCAGGTGGGATACAGTAGTTATCTTCAAGTATTTTAAGGACTGTTATATGAAACAAGGATTATACTTATTCTATTTGGCCTCAGTGGGCACAACCAGTGTCAACAGGTGGAAACTGAAAACAAATATATTTAAGCTTGATGTCAGGAAATACTTCCTAACAACTAGAGCTATTGATGGTCATATGCACTTCATCAGGTGATTGAGAGTTCCTCCTCTCCAGAGATTTTCAAGAATAGGCTGAATAACAACTTGGTGGGTATAATATATTAGAGATTCTTTTTTCAGGTGTCAGTTTGACTGGAAGGTCACTGAAATATTCTAAAATGTGGTGATTCTGTGGCTATGAAGAGTACAATGAAGCTCTCTAATGCTGGATAGTAAGCACTTAATAAATGTCTGTTTTTGACTTTGCCCTTCCATTAGTGAAACCTATGAATTTATTTACTCTTTTAGCTATCATATCACAATGCTGATCCATGCTGACCATGCAGTCTTTTAGAACACCTAGAATTTCTTCACATGAATTCTTTTGAACCTCTCCTTCTAAGAATTTCTGGAACTCAAGTACAAGATTGAACATATGTCTCTATTAAATTTTACCTTGTTAGGTTCAACCCACTGTTTCAGATCATCAAAAGCTTTTTGGATCCCAAATCTATCATCCAACGTATTGGCTGTCTTCCTCCTTCTCCCCACTAGTTTTGTGTCATCCATAAATTTGACAAATACATCTTCATCTAGGACACTGGCAAAAATGTGGAACTGAACAAGTCATATGGCAGGGAATTGCAAGCAGTTTTTTTAAAAGATATCTTTCATGGTTGACATCAGTTCACGAATCAGCACTTTTTTCTTAGATCTGTCAAAAAAATATCTGAAAAATTGTACTTTTATTCAGTACACATTTTTCATTATTGTCCAGAAATGTGAAATGTTTCTGTTAATGTCAATCTTCTCATATATTCATCTAGTAATCCTATCAAAAAAGGAAGTAAAGTTAACTGGTGTAATATGTTCTTAATGAAATATGATGGCTTATATTGGTCAACTTTACCTTTGCAAGCAATCATAAGCCATCCTTTAAAAAAATTAATTCATTATAGAATTTAACAAAAATGCAGTTGAAACTATAATTTTAATTACCTACCTTCTCTTATTTGAAAATTAATACAACATATGTCTATTTATAGGAGTGTTCAGTAAGATACCTTGGAGATCAGTGACAACTTGAAAGTTTGTTGTTGTTGTTCATTTTAATAACAAGAGAACTAGTTTGCTCGGGTCAGCGGGATTACATTAATTTGGGTCACAGGTATTATACTAATTTAGGGCAGCCAAACACTATGATAATAGAACATCACTTATCTTAGACTTCAAATTCATGTTAGCCATTTTGTTCTACCCTTTTCCATCTGAAAATCATTCACCTTTATAGCTAGAATGGGAAAATGAGAGTTGCATAGTTTTCATTCTCATTGTTGTCCATTATTTTCTTTCCATTTGCACTGAGAAAGATTCTTTTCCTTTACTCAATCTTCCTCTTGCTCCTAATACAACTTAAGTGTACTAAAAAAATAACCTAATATTTCTTTGAAATTTTTTATAATTTTTCCCATAACCTCTATTTGCTCACTCAATTAAGCAAATGCTTATGAACTCCAAACCACAAGTGATATGGAGCAAAGGAGGAAATTGTTAAGATATTCAAGAAAAAGATCTAGAGTCTGGCACAGGGGCATAATGTGATGGTAATGAACAACTTTAACAACATGGACATTCTGGAACTCTGACAAAATCAGAGCAACTATTAATTTCTTGGTTTGCTTTAATGGTGATTCTGGAGTAACCATCAATAACCATCAAGGGAAAATAGGTGTCTGGGTATGTATCTCACCAAGATGGATCAACTGCTCAGTAGAATAGAAATGATGGGCACTTTTTGGATACCTCACTGCAGTAATAATAATAAAATAATCATAACTGAAGTGACATGAGATTATTCAATTAAGAAACCTTGATACAATATAGACAAATTCCCTTTTAACTGATTTCTTTGATGAAAGAGAAACATTATCTCCATTTTGATGTAGTATAAAAATAAATACAGTGAGAAAAAATAGGAAAATAGACCAAAAGGCAAGGTATAAAAAGCAAATATCTCTTCCATAAAGAATTAAATGTGGTGTCAAAGACCATGACCTCAGAGTGGAAGTCTTACCAGGCAGCTACCTCAAGTAAAAGCAGAAATTAAAGAGGAAAATCAATATTTCACCACTAAATGTTTTTAGAGTTTCATATTATTGGACACAGGAACCTTTAATAGAGTTCTATACATGGTAGTGTCATATAGACATATATTTTTAATGTATGAATACAGAGCTTAGGATTATTCATGCCAACACAAATTTCAAAAGTTGCTACTTTAAGCATTTAATTTTCACAAGGATTTAGGCTTATTTGGTTTTTTTCTTTTCTTTTTTTTTTTTTTGTTGAAATACCGCTAACAAACACAGAGCAACATGATGTACACAAACCATCTTTACCCTAAGAATAAGTCATGTTCCAATGTTAATCATTAAAATAATTTTTTTTATAGAAATAATGTTGTACAGCATGCACAAGGTGATCATATTCCCAGGCTAGGTCCCCAAAACCTGTTTAAACCATGATTAGTTTAAAACATGATTTAATTCAATTCAATTGAACATTTATCAAGTGCCTCTTATTTGTGAAGCACTATGCTTGGTACTGAGACTAAAAAGATGAAAAAATAACAGTCTTTGCATTCAAGGACCTTATGTTCTAAAGAGGGCAAGGGATAAAACACATACACAAAAAGACACAATGGCTGTGTTCCAGTATATGAAGGACTATTATGTGGACGATAGATTAGACTTCCTCCACAAAACCACAAGGGGAAGACCTAGAAGCAATGGGGTGAAGTTGGAAAGAGACAAAATTAGAGTTGACAGAAGGAAAATTTTCCTAACAATGAGAGCTATCCCAAACTGCAAGGGGAAGGGGTCATGGCTTCCTTCTCACTTGCAGTCCTTAAGTAGAGCCTGACATGCCTCCTTCTCATGCTGTACATAGATTTCTTTTTCAGGTTTGGGTTGAGTTCAATTTCCTCTGAAGTCCTTTCCAACTCTGAAGTTCTGTAATACAGTAATATTTGACACTAGTTACTGTGTTATGAGAAAAAGAAAAATCCAGACAAAGACAAATAAGGAAAAGTTTCGTAGAGAACATAATATAGAAGGATGAGAAGAATTGCAACAGCTGGAAATGAAAAGGAAGTTTATTCTAAGCATGAGGCCAGCCTGCATCAACCAATGCCCAGAGGCAGGAGTGGGCAAAATGAGATCACTGTCAAGTATGGCTATTAATAGAGTTTGTGGAAGGGAATGGAGTGAAATAAGGGGGAAAAAATTTGGTTGGATTTCTTTTAATTTTTATCTTATAAATAATGGGAACCCATAGGACCTATTTGAGAAGGGAACAGGTCAGACCTATTCCTGAGAAAGATAAATTATTTTGGCAGCTATATGAAGGACTGAATATAAAGAATAGAGATTACTTTAAAAGCAATTAAAATGATAATAACAGGCATTAGGGATGGCAATGTAAGTGGAGAGATGGGGATGAATGAGTGATGTACTGTGAAAATAAGATTGACAGGGTTTGGTAAGTGATTGAATGTCAAGAAATGAGGGAAAGGGAAGATTCCAAAGTGCGAGATTTTTTTCTAGTTACCTATTTGGCAATGCCTACCCCTAAATACCACCAACTTAGCTTATGTTGTTTTTTGTTAATATAGTTATGTTGTTGTTGTCGTTCAGTTATTTATTTATGTCCAACTCTTTATGAGCCCATGGACTGCAGCACACCAATACTGTCCCTGGGGTTTTCTTGGCAAAGATACTAGAATAATTTCCCATTTCCTTCTCCAGTGGATTAAGGCAGAGATTAGTTGACTTGCCCAGGGTCACACATCTAATAAGTGTCTGAGGCTGCATTTGAACTAAGATCTTCCTGACTCAAGATCCAGCACCTTAAATGTGTGTGTGTGTGTGTGTGTGTTGTCTCCCCAGTTAGAATATGAACTCCTTGAGGGCATGTGGTCTATCATTTTTGCCTAAGTGTCTAGCTCAGTGCCTAAAATATAGTCAACACTTAACAAACTTTTGGCGGTTGATCCATTCTAACTGTTCTCTTATATAAAATATTTGGGTATGTCTAGACAAGATGGCTGCTTGAATAGGAGGCAGGCTGCTTCACTTGCACATTCCTACTACTCCAGTAAAACCCTGAAGTTCACATCAGACTATATAATGATCAATAAATCCAGTGAGAAATGACATTATCACTTCTCCCACCCCAAAATCACAGAAAACATCAACTAGAAGTCCATGAACAACAGGAAAGGAGGGCTCTCCTGCTATTGGATACATATACCCTACAAAGTTGTCCAAAGATAACAAGAGGGGATTGTTCTCCTGAGAAAACCCTAGAATGTATACAAAGACTCAAGATAGGGAACTATAAAGCTGTAATGGTAATAGAATTTGGGGAATCCCTGTGTTGTGTTGGTTTTTGGGTTGGGTGTTGAAACCCAGAGCTTGTGAATCCCACTTGTGGGATGGACTTGTTGACGTGAAGAGAGAGGGTTGAACTCGGAGGAGCTGTGGATTTAGAGAGAAAGTCCAAGCAGAGAGAAAGCCCGAGCAGAGGACGCCAGAAGGACTTTTGGAGAGCAGTATCCAGTATTGTGGAGCCTGAGTTGCTGAGGGAAAGACTGCTAAGGGCCCATTGAAGCTGTCCAGGACTTTTGAGAACTGCCACCCAGAGCTGCCGAGACCTGAGGAGGCATGGCTGTGATGCTGGTATTTTGTTTGTCTGTTTTGACACTGTTTTGCCAGATTTACCTGCTGGTGAAGGACAGTGCTGCTGTTGTAGAGGTCCTGGAACCTTGCTATTGGTTCAGGGGTTCTTGACTTGATAAGGACATTGACTATGGCTTTGTTGAGCCTTGTCTCTCCAGGAACTGAGATTGCTGAGGGCTCACCTCAATTCAAGATGAAAGAAAGGCCTTTCCTTGGGTTTTCAATGCTGAGATGAGATGATATCAAGATAAACCTTGTTGTAACTTAAGGGTGGATGGCCTTTTGTGCTCTCTCTCGCCACTTTTGAGAAAGTGCTTGGTGTTAATGGATGGTATCGTAGTTCAGTAGTGTCCAGGGGTGGGAAACCTTTGGCCTTTTTGTGCTCTATGATTGACTAAATGAATGTACTTCGTTTATGATTGGAAACTATCTTCCATTTGAGAAGAGACTAAATGAATGTACTGCCCAGGAGTGGGCTATTTTGACTACTGATCCAGGGGTTGGATACTTGGACCTTGGTACTTTGCAACTGAATTGAGAACTTAATCACTAAATGAATGAGTTATACTGTATTTTGACTTTCTCTGTTCTGTGAATATTTTGCTGAATAAATGGGGTTTGCTGTGCTGGTAACCTGAACCTTGGAAGTTGACTTTGCCTTGCTGATACAAAAGCCCCCAGGAGCATCAAAAGGCAGTGCCCCACACAGTGCTGATCAGTTTGGGGCCACAATGCTCAGACCTACAGAAACCAGGCTCATGGACCATGAGGTCTCTATCACTCTTTAAAGGGAAACTAAAGATGGCTCTGAGGAATGAATGTTCTAAACCTCAAAGATCCAAGGGGACTGAACCCCAACAGGTATAGGTTAACAGAACAATGCAGCTAACCCAGAATGAGACCAAGTAGGGCAGACTACTGGCAGAGTTAGAGCCAAGGCCTTGGCACAAAGCACAAATTTAGGCATTAGAGCTGAAGAGAATAAATAAAAGAATACTCATCAGTATCAAAAATTAGTATAAATCTAACTTCATAACATCAAATAGAGAAGGAAAGGCAAAATAAGGACTACATGAATATGTACAAGAAATAAAATGAGAGATATTTTTTAATGAAATAAAAGCTCTTAAGGAAAGAATTGAAGGCAAATAAATGTGTTAGAAGATAAAGTTGTAGATGGTGGCACAGAAACAACAAGGTTCCACAGCTCCCACATAGCCACCTCAAATACACATAAAATATGACTCTAAACAAATTTTAGGCTCCAAAACTCACAAAAATACAGAAAAACACATCCCCTGCTGAAGGCAGCTGGGCAGGAACAGCTCATTGCAACACACTGGGAGCCAAAACCAGCCCGGCCTGAAACTGTGGCTTGGCCCTGGGACAGCCAGGACAAGCCACGGCTGGAGATTCAGGACAGTGGATCAGCAACAGCTGTGGAAGTTTCCAGAATTATCAAGCCATAAGAAACAAGGACTAAGTGAAAGGTCAGTGGAATTCAGCTAAATTTGGGGGAGGAAAGTGGTCTAGCCAAATTCCAGGGCAAGGAAGCAGCAGAAGCAGCAGCCCTGCAGCCACCTCCACATGGCTGCTTCACAGCTCCAGGCTTGCAGACTGCAGGGGGGCCAAGCAATCATTAAGAGGCTAAGTGCCCTTGCATTGAGTGGCCTGGATCCAGATTGTGGTCTTGGGTGGTGGTCCTGGGGTGTTTTCAGTGAGCCAAAGCTGGTGGGGGCTGCAGCAGCCTCCTAATAGCTCCAGCAGCTGTGAAAATCTCAGCAATTTGAGAAAGAACTTTCCTGTCTGGAAGCAGAGTTCCACAGAGCTAAAAAATCAAGTAATTCACTGGCAACATGAGCAGACAAAGGAAGCAAAGTAAGAACAGCAACCAACCTTTAGATTCCTTCTTTGGGGACAAAAAGGATCAAAGTATGGAACAGGAGGAAGACAACACAATCAGAACTCCCACACCAAAAGCTTCCAAGAAAAATGAAGACTGCCTAAAAGCCATAGAGCAGCTTAAGAAAAATTTTCAAAAGCAAATAAGAGAAGTGGAGGAAAAATTGGGAAGAGAAATGAGAATAATGCAAGAAAATCATGAAAAGAGAGTCAACAACCTGACTGAAGAAAATAACACCTTAAAAAATAGATTAACTCAAATGGCAAAAGAGGCCCAAAAAGCCAACGAGGAGAAGAATGCCTTAAAAAGTTGAATTTGCCAGATGGAAAAAGAATCTCAAAATCTCACTGAGGAAAATAATTCCTTCAGAGTTAGAGTAGAGCAAATGGAAGCAAATGACTTTATGCGAAATCAAGATAGTATTAAACAGATTTAAACAAATGAAAAAATAGAAGGCAACATCAAATATCTTGTTGAAGAAAACAATGACCTGGAAAATAGATCCAGGAGAGGCAATTTAAAAATTATTGGACTACCTGAAAGCCATGATCGAAAAGAGAACTTAGAAATCATCCTTCAGGAAATTCTCAAGGAAAATTTCCCTGACATTTTAGAACCAGAGGACAAAATAGAACTTGAAAATATTCACCAATCACCTCTTGAAAAAGACCCTCAAAAGAAAACTCCTAAGAATGTTATAGCCAGGTCCTGGAGTCTCCAGATCAAGGAGAAAATATTACAAACTGCCAAGAAGAAACAATTTGAATACTGTGGAAACACAATTAGGATAACCCAGGATCTAGCAGCTTCTATATTAAGGGATTGAAGGGCCTGGAATATGATATTCTAGAAATCAAGGGAGCTAGGATTAAAACCAAGAATCAGCCACCCAGCAAAATTGAGTATAATTTTCCAGGGGAAAATATGGTCATTCAGTGAGGTGGAGGACTTTCAAACATTCTTGCTGAAAAAACCAGAACTGAAAAGAAAATTTGATACTCAAATACAAGCATGAGAAGGCAAACATGGAAAAGAAATCATAAAGAACTTATCAAAGTTGAACTATTTACATGCCAACATGGGAAAACAACAGTAACTTAAGAAACTTTTCTCAGTATGAGGACAGATGAAGGGAATACAAATGTATATATACATGTATATATCCACATATGTCTATATAGGAGGGTTTATATATGTGTAAGAACACGTGTCTGACTATGTGTATATATGAGTACATAGAGGGCACAGGATCAATTGAATAGGAAGGGACTATACTCCAAAAGGTGAAATTCTGAGGTGGGAGAGGATTAGAATGAGAAGAGACAGGGAAAGACAGAATGGGGTTAATTATCTCATATAGAAGAGGCAAGGGATAATTGGTACAATGGGTTGGGGGGGAGAATAGAAAGGCAAAAAGGGAAAGGGTCAAACTTACTCTCATTGAATTTGGCTTAGGGAAGGAATGACATAAACTCTAAACTGGGTATCTTGCCATACAGGAGAGTAGGGGGGATGGAGATCAGAGGTGGGATGACAGAGGGGTGGGAAGAGGGGGGAGTGTTGCTGGAAGTACACACTTCTGTAAAGGGACAGGGACAGGGTAGAGAATAGAACAAGGTGGGGCAGGATAGGAAGGAAGGACATATAATCAGTCCTCACAATATGTCCACTGTGGAGATGTTCTGCACAATTACACATACACAGCCTGGATTTAATTGCTTATCTTTCCAGTGGGGGTGGTGATGAAGGAGGAAGGGAAAGAATCTAGAATTTAAAGTTCTATAATCAAACATTAAAAATATATATGTATGTATGTATATATATATATATATATATATATTATTATTATTATTATTATTATTGATGACATCCAATTGGGAATTAAGATATATAGGCACTGTGGTAGGGAGATCCATCCTGCCCTACCAGAAAGTCAGAGGGGTGAGGGGGAGGACATAGGAGACAGTAGATTGGGGGAGGGGTTATACTGTTTTGAGGTGTTGAGTAGGGGAAAGATGGGGAGAAAATTTGTAACTCAAAATCTCATGGAAATGAATGATGTAAACAAGAAAATAAATTAATTCATTAAAAAAAGAAGATAAAGTTGTAAACCTTCAAGTCTTTACCTTCTTTTATTTTCTGATCCCAAACTATATTTCCTAGTATATTTTATTTACTTTTAATTTATTTAATTTTTAGGTGGCTGAATTCCCCACCCCAATCTTTGTACTGCAGACACCACTTTTCAAGGTATATGCTGACTTAGTTTAGAGATTCTAATAAATTATGTTTTAGGATTGTATCCTCTGCAATAGATGCTGGCTGCAATTACCTTCATGGTTCTTTCCTGCCTTATGTTCATGTTATGCCCTGCAAGGTGTAATGCCAAGGGTCCTGTGAAATGTTATTTCATGTTGCCTTTGATTACCTGATGAAAGTACCTTCACTAACTGAGAATGATTTGTGAGCTATCCTTCCATTTAGCTGTGACTTCTTTATGCCTTCTGTGTTTATTGGTAAGGAGAATGGCCCAGTCTTTCCAGTAAGGAATTGATTCACTGATTATTTGAGAAAAAAACAATCTATAAATGGTTTAAAAGTTATATATTTACTGCAACACTCAACCTTGGTTTGTTTTTGTTTTGTTTTGTTTTCTGCTTTGTGCCACTAATATTATGAAAGAAGAAAGGAGGATGCAGAGTCAAGATGGTGGAGTAAACATAGAAAGGCAGTACATGTTATTGAGTTGATTGTGTTTTAGAGGATTTCCTTTGTTGCTATGGTCAAGACCAACTGTCAAGTGATCTACATCTTTACACTTAGTGCTTTAGAAAGCAATTACAACTTGTCACCCAAACCATACCTGAAGTCCCTACATGTAGGTAGAACTTTCCAGAGCTTATGCTTTGCTATCATAAACTTCAAATGTCCAGTATCAACTCGGGCCACTCTGAGGCATCTGAATAGATTTGTCATGTGAAACTACTGATGCCACAAGTGAAAATCACGAAGATTAATGAAGGTCATCAAGGATAAAGTAGAACCAGACTACATTACCTCACTTTTTAGAATTAAAATGTCAGTAGGAAAGATTAGAAAAAGTAACATTTATCAACATCTAAAAACATTTAATCATTGCCTATCGTGTTAGAGTCATACATAAGCACACAGAAACCTAACATTATTTCTGCCCTCAAGAAAAGGCACAAGTCAAGAATAATAGAAATAGATTTCAAATGTTTGTTCAAAGATCTTAATCCAATCCTCTAAATTACAAATGAGAAAACTGAGATCCAAGGAAGTTAAGTGACTATAACAAATTCTTCAGAACCATTGTCCTTTCCAATATATCACAATTCCTGAATAAATCATTTTCCAAAATGCAAATTTATTAAAAATAAAATAACGCCTAATTTCAGATTTGCTCCTTTGTGCTCCCCCCAAAAATGAGTTTTATCCTTTTCTTTGCAGCTACTAAAGAAATGATCATTCTCTCAGACCACTTCCCATGCTCTCTCTTTTGAGTGAGATGTCATCTGATGCCAGTTGCCATTAAAATAATTGTTGTTATTTTATGCCAGCAAAATACTATATGGAGAGTTGTCCATCTGGTAAGTCTATGTATCCTTTCGTCAATGGAATATTGCCAGAAGTGTCTCACTTTATTATTCTCTACTATGGGCAAGTACAGGAAACCCTGACTTGTCCCAGGTCACATAGTGTCTGTTACTGACTTCTGGGTTAGATAGAAGAAAAAGTGTTCTGTATCCACTTCTTAGATGGGGAATCAATTCATCATGACTGGGAAGGGGCAAGTGAGGAAAAAGGTCCTAAAAAGAGAGTAGAGTAGGAGAGTTTTCTCAGTCTTTTAGCAAGAGAGTAAACAATAACACAAGGGAGGAAAGATATGTGAGAAATATTGATAAAGAAAGAAACTGAGATACAAGTAACTAATCAATGAGCATTCAGGGGGAAAATGGTTGGGATGAAGAGAGGCATTTATATAACTGAGGTAGTTGAACTAGATGATTCCTGAGGTCCCTCCCAGCCCTGAACCCTAGGATTATGTACAAGCACTGACAAAATAAACTAGAACAAGTTCTGGGTAGGTTCTTCTCTACATCCATGAAGAAGTATGCAGTCTACAGATAAACTATATATAAATTTTTATTATAATTTATTAAGACACATATTTATTAAGAGCTTACTGTCACTGTTACTAGGTTCTTGGAATGGGAGAGGGGCAGAATAGTTCAGATAAAGTGCATTTCTTTTCCTCAGAAAATTTACCATTAAATAGGTAGGGGATTGGGGTAAGCCAAATACAGATTGTGTTAACGCAAAGTTATATGATTAGAATATTGGGCAATCACAAATAAGATTTTAGAGGTAAGGTGTTAACAACTGGGGCAAATCAGAAAAGGATTCCTGAAAGGGGAAGCATTTGATATGGTCTATAAAGGGAAGAAGAGGGTAAAAATCAGAAGGGAAACCGTTCCAAGTGACTGGGAACAGCCTGAGAAGAACATGAGGGCCATGGCACATGTTCAGGGGACAGAGTCACCTAATTTGACTATTTGCTTTGCTTGAACTACCTTTCTCCAAATAAAGCAGATGTGGACACTTTGCATATTCCCAAAGCACAAAGTACTTCACAGTGTTTATAAATTTCTTTATCATTTGGACTCCTGGGGAAAGAATCCCACAGTATTAAGAAACTAGGTCATTTAGTACCAAGCAAATGGTCAAATTGGCAGCTATGTCTTAGGCCAGGTTTTGCCAGGGTCAAAAGACATATTTTAAGCACTTACTATATACTAGGTATTGTACTAGGCTCTGGGGGTACAAAAAAAAAGATAAGGACAGTCTCTGCTCTCAAGAATTTCATAGTGCCTCTTCCCTAAAGCCAATAATTTATCCCCACTGCTCTGCTTGAAAGCTGGATGAAAGAAAAGAAAGTGAATTTCCCTCATCATTTCCATTTCTTTCTGCCCTCTGTCCTTGACTATGTATAGCATGGAAATATGCTCTGTGAAGTCTATTAGGACCATAGTTCTTCTGTAGTCATGGTGACTATGTATGAATGTAGGGGAATCACACATTCTCCAGAATCCCCACAATCCTTATTCTGTCAAAGCATCTTTAAAAAGATGCAAAGAGATTCTTCATGTTTCTCTTCACTTCAGAATAGGGTATCCTCACTGAAAAAGATGGGAGGTCAGAGACTAAGACACTGGATGAACATGCAAGGACAGGAAGAAGAAGGATAAAGAACAACAATCACTTCCTTTTTAGCTTTTCCCTAGTGTTGCCTCTTAAATACAAAGCCAACAATTTGCAAACAGTTATAAAAAGACAGAAACTGGCAGAGAAAATTTTTAAAAAGAAAGACATAATTTCTTCTTTTCAGCGGAAAGAAAATGACAGACTAGCTGACCTGAACCAACCTTACAGCACAAAACAAGATGTGCTTCCTGGTTACTGGAGCTGAAAAGAGTACCTGGAATCAGCTTTAGATCTCTCTGAATAGGGGAAAGAAAACCTACAATTTTAGGAAGATAAGAGCAGCAAAGCACTGTAGGAAATAATTCACTGTGTCTTCTAAGAAAAAAAAATCATCACTCCATCTCAGAAATAAAACTACAGAAGTATATTCATGTATCACTATGAAAGGGAGAGTTCTTATAGGAAGTTCTTTCGCCCTTATCCTTCAAACCATGGCGTAACATCGAGACAGACTTTTTTGGTTCACAGTAAGTTGCTGGACGTGACCTCAGAGTTCATCTCACTCATCAGTTGGAAGACAATAACACTTTGCACATTCACAAATGGAATTTAATGACATTGTTCTCCCTTGTGAATAGGAATGAGTCAAAATTTCACATAGTAAAACTTTTTCCTTTGGAGAGAGAAGGTAAACTCTGATACAACAGTGATTTGTCCAGCTTTTTTCTTTGATAGCTCTCTCCAGCTAATCATAAACAAACATGACTTGAATGTTTTATTATAATAATAGCAGTTTATATTTATATTTTGAGCTTACATTATGATTTAAAATGTCTTTTTCCACTGTACAAAGTACTTTACATAGTATTTTCAGTATTTCTGGAGTCAGAAATCTGAGACTCAGTGCCCTTTAAGATTTTAAAAAAATCTTTACATATTACATATGTCACGTCCAGCGTCCCAGTTCAAGCAAGAGTTGTGTTCCAAACCAAGAAGAATCTATAGAGAACAGAAGCTGTTTCCCTTCATTCTTATAACTTACTGAACAGGCAGCTCTTCTTGCTTCAGTCACCAAAGTTGCTTGACACAGCCCCATACCAGACAGGCCAACAAGGAAATGCTGGCACCTTAAATAAAAACCTTTTTAGCAAGAAGCCTGAGCACATGTGTCTCCCCATAAAACTAAAGCATGTATGCTCACTTTCATGTGAAGTCTTCCACTCTAACCTACCACTCCCTATATATTATGGTAACAGTTAAGCAGGTACTACAGTTATTCTCATCCTCATTTAAAGAAAGAGGAATTAAACCTCAGGATCATATAGCTCCCAAGGGTCAAAAGTGGGATTACAAACCAGGTTTTTTCTGATTCCAAATCTGATTATCTTTCCACTGTATCATGTTGCCTGAATAGTCACTCAAATTCAAATCCGGATTTTATAACTTCAAGGCATCAGTAATGAAATTTTAGCATAGTTTTATAGAATCACATCAGTTTACACTCTGTGGAAAAGTATACAAGAAGACATAATTTATACCTCCAAGAATGATTAGAAAATTGACTAGAAAAGACTAGTCAAAAGTTCCGAAGGTGCTAACAATGTCTTTAGAAGAGAAATGTGTGATAAAATAATTGAAAACAGAAATTATTTAAATAGTACCTATTTTGAATGATGGCCAAAGAAATCATTTTCTTTCAGAATGGACTATTTACATAATTTGGAGTTGGGCAAAGTGGCTTTCAAAAACTCTGTTGAAATTATTCTTTTTTTTTTTTTTTTTGCTTTTTGGAAAGCAGTTGGGGTTAAGTGACTTGCCCAAAGTCACATGGCTAGTAAGTGTTAAATGTCAGAGGCTGGATTTGAACTCCTGACTCCAGAGCCAGGCTCTATTCACTGTGTCACCTAGCTGTTGCTGAGATTATTCTTTTTTTAAAAAATATGAAATTAATAATCATGAACAAAGATGTCCATACACATATGTCACAGTATTGTTGGGAGGATCAAATGAGAAGTTATTTTCTTAAAAGAGACAGAAAGATAAAGAGAGAGACAGCATGTGAAAGAGAAATCTTAGAAGAGTACTTAGTATGTGATAGACAATATATAAATGCTTATTTCCTTATTTCCCTTCCCTATTCCAATATACAAAGAAGGTATTGTATAGGAAACGTTGAACTTCTATTATACAGTTTGTTTCTTTTTTTTTTTTTTTGCTTTTTTAAAGGGATAGGGGCAATTGGGGTTAAGTGACTTGGCCAAGGTCACACAGCTAGTAAGTGTTAAGTGTCTGAGGCCAGATTCGAACTCAGGTCCTCCTGACCCCAGGGCCAGTACTCTATTCACTGGGCCACCTAGCTGCCCCATATAGTTTGTTTCTTAAAATGTGTAGCTATCACTCTTCTGCTCCACACTCTAAATACAAACTTTTCTGTTTGGCCTTTTAAAACTTTCACAACCTAACTCCAATCTACCCTTTCACCTTTATTACACAATACTCCCTCCTCTTCAGGTACTCTATAGCCAAGGCATACTGGTCTTCTTGCTGTTCCTTAGACATAACACTCCATCTCCTAACCACATACACAGGATATCTACTATCTGTGGAATGCACTTCCTTCTCATCACCATTTTTCCATATCTCAGAAAAATTGTGTCAAATTCAAATAGAAATGGGGAGGTGGCCACTAAACCATATATAAGGATCCCTGTGGTTACCTGCACTCAAGAGTATTGTGGACTGCATCTTTGTCTAACACCTCTTAGACTCTATAGTTTGCCTCAAAGTTCAGCAGACTGTACCATCTTCTCTGTTAGCATTTCCTAAACCTCTGAATGCTATTAACTTCTCTTAAAAATCACATGGTAGAATTTAAATTCCTTAAGAACAGCTATTGCTTTATTTTGTGTTGGTATTCACAGTGCCTACTATTAAGACTTGGCATACAGTGTGCACTTAATAAATGTTTGCTCCTTTAATTTATTGCTTGATTGAATAAGAAAGAAATGGTCCTTGTACTCAAGGCAGCTTATAGGAGCTCTTTCCATTTGAATCATGTAATCTATATGTTATTGTGACTTGCCATAAAGAATCTAATTCACACTGTCCATTTTAAAAAATTCCTCACAAAGTGAATCCAGAAGAAACTCTCACCATATTGTTTGACATACATAATACATGCAAAGGCCTATGACAATATTTTAGCTCTCTCAGTATGAAGTATATATATACATATATATCAGGAAGATGATTTTCAATTTCCTTCCTGTCTTTCAGCTTGTGCATATTTTCTTTTATATTTTAAGAATATGGACAAATTAAGTTATGAAGAATATTTAGAAAGCAAGTTTTGCTAAACACTGGTACAACTGCTTAACAAAGTTATTACAATCTCCCTTGAAAAATCTTAAGTAGAAAATTATTTAGATATATGTGTAAATTAAATGTTACTCTACTAGGAGGTAGAGAACTAACTCATAAAGCCTCTTTAGATCCAAACAACTTTTAGTGCAACAGCTTTGTATGTGCAATGGAAGGAGCAGAAGACTGGGATTCAAATCCCAACTTTGCCTCTTGGTTACTATTTCACCTAAGAAGAATTTAAATACTCCTACTCTCAGTTTCCTTATCTGTAAATTGAGGATTATGATACCCTCATTATTGCAATATCCACCTATAAGGATTAAATTGCTATAAGGATTAAATGAGATAATGAATGAACAGCACTTTTAACTATAATGTATGATCTAAAATGAATCATTACTATAATTTTATGATGTACTGCAAAATTTATCATGTGTTGGTAGGTAGGTCCTTTTAAAAAAATGCTAACTAGGTAGCACAGTGGATACAGTGCCAAGCCTACAGTCAGGAAGATTCATCTTTGTGAGTTCAAATTTGGTCTCAGACTTTTACTAGATGTATGAAACTAGGTGAGTCACTTAACCCCATTTGCCTCAGTTCCTTATCTGTAAAATGACCTGGAGAAGGAAATGGGAAACTACTCCAGTATCTTTGCCAAGAAAAGCCAAAATGGGATCACAAAGAGTCAGACACAACTGAAAAAATGACTGGACAAAAATTTCATTTTAGCATGTGTAATACATTTTCCTCATTAATTCTTTAGTTTCCATTCATTTAAACATTATATAGTTGTAGTCTTTCAAAATCCATCGCTGCTGGTGAAAAGTACTTTGTTAAGCAAAATCTTGCCCATCAGCATTTAATGGAAACACAGAGAGTGCTATTTACCTTAACAGAAGACTCCTGAAGCAAAGTACATAACGACAAATGAACAGCAGGAAAACATGAAGGGGGGGAAGGGTTGGGAAAAGGCAAGAGAATCAGCATTATGTATAAACCGTATCTTCCCTGAAGTGACAAAATGCATTCATTAAATCTGATTAGTTTGGGATTTTAACACATCTTACCACCGCTCAGATTTCCTACCAACAGTCGTAAGAATGATTTCATGAAGATAATGATGCCAATCTATGTGAACATCAGGATAGCTTCTGACTTTCTTGTAATTAAGTGTAATTGGTACCTGAGGATACTAGCTATATCAATCCATTACAAAGATTTCAAGAATCATTTCCTCACTAAAGCCCTCTTCTCATGCTCCTTCCTAATGTGGATGTGGCTCTGGATTCATGAAAGTCATATTACAACCAGGTATTTCCAAGCTGGGGGTTAGAGGATCAAGAAAGTCAATATCTATAGGACAGAACACTTTAGGTGAGCTTGGAAAGAATGAGACATCCGAGGAGGTAAGAAAAGATAGCATTCCAGGCATGGGGGAATGATAGCTAGCACAAAAATAAAGTGAAGGGAGATCAATTTTCATATGTGAAGGACAACAAAGAGGACTAATTGGCTGGATTATAGTGTATGTGAAGGGGAATAACGTACAGTAAGTCTGGGAAGGTAGGTTGGAGCTGCATCTGTGCAGAGAATGAATTCGAGAAGGGAGAGACTTGAGGAAGGAAGACCAATTAGAAGGCTATCACAATAGTCCAGGTAAGAGGTTATATGGATTTGAACTGGGGTGAGAAGGTGATGCACACTAGAAATATTGTGGAGGTAGAATAAAAAAAACTAGGCACCTAATTGTATATAGTGGTTGAAGAAGAATGCAAAGTAAAGAATGATTTTGAATTACAAATCTGGGTGGTTGTTCCCTCAACCCAAATATAGAAGTTAGAGAGAGGGATAGATTTGGGGGAGGGGACAAGGATAAACTCTGTCTTAAACATATTGATGTTGAAATATATACATATATCTACACAGATAGATCTTAAATAGATAAATTTATTTATAGCTTTTTCTCCTTTGAGGTTAGATGCCACTATATATTCTCTTGGATTTATGAGGGAGAATAAGGAAGCCCCTCACTAGGTTTAGCTCTAAGTAACCTTACAGAGACAGGAAAAGAATGAGAGCCACTAACCAAAAGGCATCTATTCCAAATAAGATGTATGGAAAAAAAAGGTATAATTATATCCACTTTGGAATCAATGTAGCTACTTCCCTTTTGCCTAATTATAGACAAGATGGTACTTAGCAGAACCCTTACAGGTCTGCTTTGTGGTAAGGCTGCCACTTGGCAAAATTGTAAAGTGGTGAAGTTTATCTTTGGTGCCCTCCCACTTCCTCTTTCACCATGATTTTCCATAGATTGTCACCTACTCTCTTTAGGCCCAATGTCCCCATGCTACCTAGAATAACATTATAACTACATCTAGTTTCCCTTAGTAGTGCCCTATCATCCAAAGTTGTCTGTCTTCTATCATTCCCTGCCACAATTTTCATCTCCTCAGTTTCAATAAATGTCAC
Source organism: Pseudochirops cupreus (assembly GCA_028627135.1). Lineage (NCBI taxonomy): Eukaryota > Metazoa > Chordata > Mammalia > Diprotodontia > Pseudocheiridae > Pseudochirops > Pseudochirops cupreus. The sequence goes on from CM053580.1 coordinate 112,177,399, forward strand.
AAATGTAAATAATTGACTCCTAGTCCCAGGCTTTATCCATTACACCATCTTGTTCCTTCATGTGGCATTTGAGCTGAACTTGAAAGATAAACTATACACAAGGTCACCATGAAGAGGAAGTACATTTTGGGAATGGGGCTACGTAAAATGGTTGCCCTCTCTGGTACACAAATCTAATTCACACCAATGATTAAATGGGCTTTGGGAAGGAGGCTAGCTTGGTATGTGCACTATAAAAGATTACTTGGTATATATTTTGTATTTACCACTAAGTTTATACCTTCACTGTCTACCCAGACCCACCACGAACTAGATTACTAAGCACAGTAGAAAAGAGAAGAAGCAACTAACGTGTATTATACTAGCTAGAACTGGTTAGAACTCTGGCCCTGGAACCAGGAGGACCTGAATTAAATTTTGATCCATACACTCCTGTAAGATGTATGACTTTTGGCAAGTCACTTAATCTCTGCCCTCCTCAGTTTCTTCAGCTTTAAAATGGGGATAATAATACTCTCTAACTAGAAGGGTTTGAGGCTCAAATGAGATAATATTTATAAAGCACCTGGCACATAGTAAGTGCTATGAAATTGATAGTTCCCTTCTCTTAACCATTAGACTCTGAGCTGTTTTAGAATAGTGTGTTTCTTTTGTCTTCCTTTGTATTCCCAGAACTTAGCAAATACTTAATAAATGCTTACTGATTAACTGACTTGAGGGTTGGGGCTGAGTAATTTTTGTCTTTGTGCTCCCAGCACCTAGCACAGTTACCTGGTGTATATACAAGCTAAGTTCAATCAATGCTTTTTTATTGGTTGTTCCATGCATAGTTTTTTAAAAGAGAAAATACTTAACCAACCTCTCTGCCTTGAATCCATGTTCTTCATTATAGATTTGGCTAAGTGAATGAAAGAAGTTATTATTTGTATTTTAATGTTATCCGAGACCTTGCTGCATTGTTTTCTAGAGTATTTTAAATTAAGGTTTCCTTTCTCATTTCTGTCCCTAGGTCACTTTGACTTATAGTATAGTGATGGCTATCACATAAAGCTTTCTTTGAAGGTGACTGGAGTTATGAGGTTGTATCAGCAGCACCACAGGGATACAGAAAAAGGCAAGATTCCGCTCCCTGTCAAACTCACACAATGCGTGATAGCGCAGGTGTTTATGCTCTGCACTACTGTTTGACAAGGCTAATGTGGAACTGAATTAAATATTAATTTGTCTAATATGTTAGACATATAGAAGTAGACAGGAAACACAGCAGGCAAAATTGCATTTCTGACTGTTAAGACTACTGTTATAGTCTTCCTTGTACCTCATGCTGTTTTCATAACAGTAGATTGATGTTTATTTTTATAGTATCATGCCTGCTGTCATCCATATCATTACCAGCTCATCTCCTTCTATGTTGTAGTAAAAAGTAATCAGTATCGTATAATGTAAGAAGGTCATTAGACTTAAGTTCCTCCCTGTTGTCTTCTGACAATAACTTAGCAAAAAATTCCTTCTAAATTTCAGTAAATTAATTCATTACATATCCATCGAATGTCTACTCTGTAGAAGACAAATGCCAGGGATATAAAGATTAGTAAAACATCAGTTAAGCCCTCAAAGTACTTAAAAATTAATCAGAGTATACATATGAACTAATGGAGGTACAAATTCTTGATATATTGTATTGGTATATACACAAGTAAGAAAACTAGTGAGCTCCTATTATTCTTAATTGATGAACATATAATGACAAAGCCTGACCTCAAGGAGCTTACATTTTGCTAGGGGAATATGACACGCACACAGATCAGATTAATATTGAGTAGGGAGTCAAGGGGAAAGGAAGACATCAATAATCAATAACATTTACTTTCAAAATTGATAAACAGTGTGTTTATCAACTACAACATAATACCTACTATGTGTCAGGCACTATGCTAAGAACTGAGAATACAAATACGAAAAAAGAGTTTCCACCTGCAAGGAACTTACAATCTAAATTGGGAACGACACATACAAAAGGAAGCTAAAAAGGAAGATTGGGAGATGTAGGGATTGTGGAGAATTCAGATTTGTCCCATAATTGTACAGCCAGGTGAGAAATGAAAAATTCTGAACTGAGCTTGCAAGATATATTATACAGGATAATTATACAGGATATACAGGAAGTAATTAAGAGGGAAGGCACTAGAATTAAAAAAGGGTTGAGAAAGACTGAGTAAAAAGAAGAGACTGATTAACAGACTATTGCAATAGTTCAGATATGAGGTGATGAGAGTCTGCATTAGAGTGTAGCAGTGTCAAGAAAGAAGAGAGGATCTTCAAGAGATATTGCAAAGGCAAAACTGGTAGGCAACAGATTGGATAACAGGGCGAGAGATAATGAGGAATCCAGAATGCCTCCCAGTTGTAAGCCTAGGACACTGGGTGGATAGTGTTACCCCATCCAGTATTAAGGAACATAACAGGGGTGGGATTAGGCAGAAAGATAATGGGTTATGTTTGGGACATGTTGAGTTTAAGATGTCTACTAGATATCTAATATGAGCTGTCTGAAAGGAGTTAGAGATGTGAGATGGAGGTTAATAGAAAGTTTCAGGCAAAAAGGTGGATTTGAAAGTAATCAGCCTAGAAATGGCAATTAAATCCATGGGAGCTGATGAGATCACCAAGTGAAATAGTATAGGGAGAGAAGAGGGCCAAGGATAGAACCCTGAGGGACACTTGCAGTTAGAGGACACGCTATGAAAGAGGATCCACCACAGAAGACTGAAAAAGAGAGATCAGATAGGTAGAATGAATACCAGGAGTGAGATGTAATACCTAGAAAGAAGGGAGAACTAAATTGGAGAGAGTGATAAAGTGTCAAAGGTTTCTGATAGGTCTAAGAGAATAAGGACAGAGGAAAGGCCACTGGATTTGGCATCCTGAACTAATGCTATGAGCATGTATATGAAGAGAAAGGAATGAATGTAATCCAAGCACAACCCTAATGATTAAAATTGTAAGAGGTTTAAACAATTGGTTAGCAGAGTTTAGAGAAGGGAGAAATCACATTTAGCTGGAGAGTTGAAGGAATATTTCATGAAACAGGTAGCATATGAGCTTAGCCTTGAAAGAGGAATAGAATTCTGAAAGGTGATTCTGGGGGAGGAAACATTCCAGATGACAAAATAGCATGATCAAAAGGTAAGAGATAGGCATGTTTGTGAAATAATGAGTAGTCTATTTTTATTGGATCATAAAGAACACGATAGAGGACTATTGAGAAATATGATACAAGAGGAAGTTTAAGGACAGATTGTGAAGGGTTTTGAATGCTAAACTATAGGTTTAACTCAAAGGGAAGCTATTGAAGGATTTTAACCAGGGAATGATGTGACCAGAAAGTTCTGCTGCTGGAAAATTAATCTGGTAGCAGTATATAGGATGGATTGGAGTTGGGACAGACTATAATTTAATATCCCAGTCAGGAGTCTGTTGCAATTGTCCAGGCAAAAAGGACTATAGTCTTTCAAGAGGGTGGTGACAGTAGAGATAGAAAAGAATTAGATGAATTCAGGACACATTTTGAAAGTTGTATCAATGGGGATTCATGACTAATTGAAAGTAAGATGGAACCAGACAACTGTTGAAAAATGATACTCCCTCCTTCCCCTACCCCCTTTTTTTACAAAAACAAAAAATAAGAGATGGTTGCTCTGTAAGGGATTGAATGGAATACATTAGGAGATTAATGCGATGTAAAAAAAAAAACATAAAAGGCATCAATAGAAAAGATTTGTTAAAAGGAATTAAAGGAGAAAGGGAGGAGAAAGTTAAAGGTGACTCCAAAGTTTTGAGCTTTGGGACTGGAAAGAATGTTGATGCCATTAACTAAAAAGAAACAAATCAAGAGCAACATCTTGGTTTGCGAGAAAGATGATGAATTCAATTTTGTACCTTTTTGAGATGCCCTCAGGACATCCTGGAAAAGATGGGTAGCAAGCAGTGGGAAATTTAGAACTGGAGTTTGTAATCCAGGGAGGTTAGAACTGGATACATTCTTTTGAAATCTATTGGCATAGAAATAATTATTAATGTCATGGGAGTAAATAAGATTGCCAAGAAAGAGTGCATACATAGGAAACAGAAAGGAGATGAGTTCCAAGTCTTGGAGCATGCTTCTTTTTACAGGGCAGGGCAAAGGAGAAAAGCCAGTGAAGGAGTTAGAAGAGGAGCAGCCAGATGTGTCCAAGTAGAATTCATCAGAAGAATCTAGTCAGTGCCACAGAAGCCAAAAGGGGGAAGTTTGAAAAAGGACAGAGAGATCAAGAGCTCCTAATGAGTTCATTTTATGTTGAATATTCAGTCTCACTATTTAAGTTGAAATATAGTACATTCTATGCACAGGAATGATTAATGGAGATCACAAATGCAACAACTTGTAAGTAAATTTTCCTTCTTCCTGTTTTCGTCCCTTGCTATTAATAGAAAGTTTTCATCTCCTGTCACTATAGGAAAAAGTTTCCCTTTCATGAAGTTGGGTGTTTCCATTGACTGAATAGCAAAGGTACCCCCAGGATATTCCATCGATATTTCCTATAGCCACTTCCTCTTTACTTTTATATTTTTGAGGACAGCCCTATATCTGAAATTTCTAGTGAATCTTTACACAACACCCTAATTCCAACCTTTATTTTCAGGTTCATCATATATTATTCTCTTTCATGTACCCTATGGCTGAACCAGACTCATCTTCTTGCAGTTCCTCAGAGCTAACATTGCATTTCCTATCTCTATCCCAACTGCCTGGAGTCTGCTCTCTCCTCAACTCTACCCCTAGAAAGCTCAGTTTCTTTAGAAGTTCCACTCAATATTCTACACAAGATCTTTCCTAATTCTCTCAGTTGCTAGTGTCTTCATCAAAACACCACATTGGATTATAGAATATATACACAGATTTGTGTATCTATAAAGGTGAATATATAAACATGTGAGCATGTGTGTATATGAATACTATATATGTATATATAGTATATTATGTGTATATATGTATATAACATGTATATGTGCATATACATATACACACATGTATTTATAATGTCTGTCATCCTAGAATGTAGGTACTATTTCATATTTGCCCCTGTATTCTCAGAGATTAGCATACTACCTAGCACAATAGTGAGTGCTTAATAAATATTTGTTGGTTGATCAAATGTCTAGAACAGATTTCTCTAAAAGTAACAGGTATTATTAAAAATGTTATTCCTTTCATAATAATCTCTCCTGCTATGAATTCTTTTAGATACTTGACACTTGTCTTTTATTACAATTAATTCTCTTCTCTCTCTTTGTTTGTCTAACCTTCACGTATCTTTCTAGGGAACTCATCTTTAAGCTATCGGATGAAGAAAGGTGTTCAGAATCCATTTTTCCAATGTTATTTTTCTGTACTTTTTTACTCCTTTTTGAGAAAGTCATATATAGTTAGACATAGGACTCTCAATTCTAGCATAAGTAGAGTTGTCCTCTGATATAATTTTAATAAAGGGGAAAATGGGCAGAGACTACTTCTAAGGGACTATTAGCCTTCTAACCCATATTCCAGTTACCAACCCCTATTACTATATATCATGGAGTCAGGCTTATAACATAGAGGTTAAGAATTTCACATGTATACCTTAACAAGACTTATTGTCCAAATTTACCTCAAAATTGTTAGGAAAGTATATTACATGGTATTATACAGTCCATTTCACTGAAGAGATGTCTATGTACACCTTTCATTGCCTTTCACTTGGAAAGAATTGTCTATATTGAAATAAGATCTATCTATCATCTCATGGTAATTCACATTTTGTTTCATGATTCAATAGATCTTTCAGATTTTAGTATCCTTGCTTTTTTTGAGCCATGAAACCCATTTTTCAAATTTCAATATTCAGAAAAATTACAGATATATAGACAGTTTATAATCTGAGGATGGGAGGATCCTTAAAGCCTTAGCTATGTAGAGACGTAAGGCAGCTAAGTGGTGCAGTGATTAGGGTGCCTGGCCTGGAAGGCAGCTAGGTAGCACAGTGAATAGAGCACTTTCTGTTATGGGAATCTGAAAATCTTCCCTGCCCCTAGGCCTTTTGCTAACGTGGCTACGGGACTCTGAGAACCTTCCCTGATTTGAAAGTATACTCTGCCTCCTAATAGGTTGAATGTGGTCACATGGAGCCTGTGGCAAGAGGCTTGTTTTTCAGGAATGCCCACACCTTGTAGCTTTCTGATTGGGCAGTGGGTCAAGAGGGCTGTGACATTCTCTGATCCAGGAGAAGGCTATATATATATGCCCTGATGTGAGGTTTTGGTTTGGGGCTCACTTTGAGAAGAGTTGTGTGATTTGGCCAGATGAGACTCTGGGAAGCCGTTGAGACCCCCAGCTTTGAAAAACCCAGAAGTTGGTGCTTCCCTCTCTGGTAACTGAATAGGTATGGATGTAATGGTTCAGATGGTTGGAAGCCTGTCTGCTGATTTGTTTCTTTGATTGCTTGTAACTTCTGT
>CM053580.1:112184429-112204295 GCA_028627135.1 Pseudochirops cupreus
GGATATGTAATCAGATTCCCACAGTATGCTCACTATGGAGAGATTCTGCGTAATTTCACATGTTCAGCCTGTATTTGATTGCTTATCCTTCCAATGGGGGTGGGTGACGAGGGAGGAAGAGAAAGAATCTAGAATCTAAAGTTCCATACTCAAATGTTATAAATATCTATCTATCTATCTATCTATCTATCTATCTATATATAAATGCAATTATTATTATTATTATTATTGACTACATCCAACTGGAACTTGAGATACACAGGCACTGTGGTTGGGAGATCCATCCTGCCCTACCGAAAAGTGACATAGGAAAGAATAGACTGGGGGAGGGGAGACACACTGGGATGGCTGTTTCGGGGTGGTGAGTAGGGGAAAGACGGGGAGAAAATATGTAACTCAAAATCTTGTGGAAATGAATGATGAAAACTAAAATAAAATAAAAAAAAAATAAAACAACTCTGTGGTACCACCTCACACCTATCAGATTGACTAATTGTAACCAAGCACCTTGCCATACCCAGAAAAAATTCAGAGAAAATAACACAAATCAACAAGACTGGGCTTCTAGCTGTCTGATCAAAGTTATACATACATAGTTACCAGAGAAAGAAACACCAACATCTGGGTTTTCAAAGCTGGTGCTCTTCTGAATGGGTTACCCAGGGTCTCATTTGGCCAATTCATATGAACACTCTTCCAATGAGTGAGCCTCAAAGTCAATCAGAGTATATATAACCTTCTTCAGAGCCTTGTGACCCAGTGATTATGGTAATATACTGTTTGATAAGCCCAATCACCCCAGTTTCTGGGATAAGAACTCACTATTTGACAAAAACTGCTGGGAAAACTGGAATATAGTATGGCAGAAACTGGGCATAGGCCATCATGTAATGTTGTACACCAAAGTCAAGTCTAAATGGAAGCACAATCTAGGCATAAAGGTTGATACTGTAAATAATCTGGGGAAGCAAGAAATAGTTTATCTGTCAGATTTATGGAGTAGGGAAGACTTTATGACCAAATAAGAGTTGGAGAGCATTATAAAATGCAAAATAGATAACCTTGATTACATTAAATTGAAAAGTTTCTGTACAAACAAAGCCAATGTAACCAAGATTAAGAGAGAAGTGGAAAATTGGGAAAGAATATTTACAACCAGTGTCTATGATAAAGGCCTCATTTCGAAAATATACAGGGAATTAAGAAATATTTATAAGAATACAAGTCATTCCCCATTGATAAATGGTCAAAGGATATGAACAGGCAATTTTCAGAGGTAGAAATTAAAGATATCTTTAAGCATATGGAAAAATGCTCTAAATCATTATTGATTCGAGAAATGCACATCAAAACAACTTTGAGGTACCACATCTCACCAGTCAGATTGGCTAAGATGACAAAACAGGAAAATGACAAATGCTAGAGAGGATGTGGAAAAATTGGGACACTAATGCATTGTTGGTGGAGCTGTGAACTGAAACAACCATTCTGGAGAGCAATCAGGAACTATGCCCAAAGGACTATAAATAATTGCATAACCTTTGACCCAGTAATACCACTTCTGGGGTTGTATCCCAAAGAGATCATAGAAGTGGGAGCAAGACCCATATGTACAAAAATACTTATTGCAGCTCTATTTGTGGTGGCAAAAAACTGGAAATTAAGGGGATGCCCATCAATTGAGAAATGGCTAAACAAGTTGTGGCATATGAATGTAATGGAATACTATTGTGCTATCAGAAATGAGGAGGAGTTGGACTTCATATTTACCTGAAGAGGCATATACAAATTGATGCTAAGTGAGAAGAGCAAAACCAGGAAAAATTTGTACACAATCACAGACACATCGTATGTGTGACAACCAACCTTGATGAATTGGACTCTTCTCAGCAATGCACAGCTATAAGACAACTCTACAAGTCTCAGGATGTAAGGAGATGTCTACATTCAGAGAAAGATCTAGAAAGACCAGAGTTTAAATGGAGACTGAAGCAATCTACATGCTATCATTCTTTTTCATGTTTGGTTTTCTTTCTTTTTTCCTTATTGTTCACTCCATTGGTTACCATCCTTCTATACAACCAGACTATTGTTCAATGTGAAAGTATTTGTAGATCCTATACTTGATTGCACCCCACCATTTGGGGGTGGAGAGAAGGGAGGGGAGAAAATTTGAAACTCGAGGGATTGTGGAACTGAATCATGTAAAGTAAATGTAAATAAACAAGTCAATTTAAAAAAAAAACCTTGTGACCCACTGCCTAATTATAAAGTAACAAAAGGTGTGGGTCTTCCTTGAAAAACAAGTTTCCCCTAATCAAGTTTCTCTTGTTGGACTCCACATAAGACCTATTAATGGGCAGGAAAGATCTTCAACTCCCATTAACATTACACTAACATAACCAAAAAGGATTTGGGAACTGATCCAACCATTCTGGAGAGCTATTAGGAAATTCACCCAAAGAGCTATAAAACTGTGCATATCCTTTGCTCTACCAATACCACTGCCAGGTCTATATCCCAAAGACATCCCACCCCCCCCAAAAAAAGAAGGGGGGAAAGGATCTATTTGTACAAAAATATTGCTACCAGTTCTTTTTGTGGTGACTAAGAATTGGAACTCAAAGGGATGCCTGTCAATTGGAAAATGGCTAAATAAATTGTGGTGTATGATTGTAAAGGAATATTATTATGGTGTAAGAACTGTCAAGCAGGATGATTTCAGAAAAACCTGGAAATTTTTACATGAACTGATGTATTGTTAAGTGAACTGAACCAGAAGAATATTGTACAGAGTACCAGTAATATTATTTGATGAAAAATGTGAACAATTTAGCTTTTCTCAGCAATCCAATGATCCAAGACAATACCAAAGGACTGATGATGAAGCAGAGAAATATAGACTGAGACATGTTATTTTTCACCTTCTTTTTTCTTCTTTTATTTGAGTCTTCTGATACAAAGTGACTTATATGGAAATGTTTTAAATAATTACACATGTATAACCTGTATCTGATTGCTTACTTTCTCAGGGAAGGAGAAGGACAGGGAGGGGAAGAGGGAGGGATAGAATCTGGAAATCAAAACTTCAAATAAAAATACTAGAAAAAAATCTGTCCAATTTTCTGTGCCTCAATTGATATGATAATGTCTTTAAGAAAAAATTTTCTCACATAGTGTAAGTTTTTACAATATATTGGCTGCCATGACCTTTATTTTGAGACTTGTATATATCATCCCCAAGTCAATCTCTTTGAGAACTTTATTGTTTATATAATCTATTCTCTGTCCTGATTGACATATTTCTTAAGAGCAGTTACATCCTACCAGCCTAATGTTTTATAGGAATTCTTTCCCAATAAGCCTAAGCATTAGCTTGGCATAAAATGTAGCCCCTTTTATTACCCCAACCCCAAAAAACTGATGATTGGACAGGTAAAATAGCAAATGAAAGGCATCTCATAATAAAATGGTGCACTCTGGTATACCATATATTCTAGGGCTCAGATATTGTCCTCCCTCAAGAGCAGTGGTTCTCAACCTTCCTAATGTCGCAATCCTTTAATACTCATATGTGGGCGTATCTGTATGTGGGTGGACCCACTTGGAGACAGATAGAGTAGCAGTGTCTTGGTTCCTAAGACCATCAGAAATATGTGTTTTATGATGGTCTTAAGCGACCCCTGTAAAAGGGTTGTTCGACCCCCTAAGGGATCATGACCCACAGGTTGAGAACCACTGCTCAAGAGGTTGTAATAGGATAAAAGGAATTTAGGATTTTAGAGATGGGAGCAACCTCAAAGGTCAATTCAGTCCAACTCCTGTCTTCAGACGGATGCAGAAATCTTATCCATCTTCCTGTCTCTAACACCTTTTGAAGATATTTAGTTCATCTCCATGACTTCAGGCAAGTCTGTCCACACTAAAAGGCTATAAATTCATCTTATTTTCAATTTCCTCAGAGTCAAAATTCTGTCATTTCTAACTATGCATAAATTTCTTACCTGGTCCCTGGCATTGATTAAAGTGAAAAGATTCATTATTCCTGGATAGCCTTTATGTGTAAATTTCTTATCACCACACAGAGGTGTTTTTATTGTATCTAGTTACCTTGTCATCCAGGTGCAAGAATATGAAACTATATTAAAATGTGGCTGCATTTAATGTTCTTTTTATTGTGTACTTTACACATTACAAAATGCCAAGTCTGAAATAAAAAGCCTTTTTAAGGTGACCATCTATTTTTTGCTAAATATAACCATCAAAAAGCATTGTGCCTTGAAAATAATAGCATGCTACCAACCTCCTTAATGAATATTCAAGCTAACTGTGTTCTTTCCATCTGCATAACATGAACTTTCTGCTTATCTTAGCCGTGAAGAATTGTTCAGCTATGGAGGAGACCAAAGTATACTTTCAACTGATATGTGACTAACAGTCTTTTCGTTATAATCCATAAAGTATTTCTCTTTAAAAATATTTATCCTAAGGGCACCCTGTGATTTAGTTAGTGTTGATATTTTAATCAATGATTATGCTAAAGTTCTACATGACTGTGGTACATTTTTTTCCCTAAATTCTTTTAGTGGTAAAATAGCTACTATATTCAATAAGATTTTCCTTCTTGCCATATGTCATACATTTCACAATTTAGTTATCACTGAAATTCTTGCCTCTCCAATTCTTATTACTTCACCAGTGGTAGAGAGTCAATAAACAAGACATTACCCAGGAAGAAGGTACTTTAGACAGTATAAAAAGATGCAGCAACATCAAGAAATACAAAGATTAAGGGGGAAAAAAACCTGTCACATTTATCAATTTAGTACTCATTATAAACTACATAAACAACTCGAATGACTACTGTACTCAATTTTATAATTGTCAATTGTCTGAATAGAAACTAATTAAACAAATAAAATGAAATGGATATATTGGAGTAAAAGCAACACAAAGAAGAAAGACCAGAGCTATAGGAAATAGGATCCAAGATACAAAAAAATTAAAAGAGAAATTGGTTTAAAAGGAAGAAAAAGTGGTGAAAAACAAAAGGAGTAGTCTACAAATGACAAAGTGTGAGAGTCAGAGGAGAAAGAAGAAACCTGATCTTCAGGATTACCTGAGGCAAGAGTTGAAAGCCAGGAAATTTAATTGAAAAAAAAAAAGTGGTTAAGACAAGTGGGTGTGTGTGTGTCAATGTCATTCATATTCATCTCACCAAAGGAAGTTAGAGTTATCTTTTATTTAAAAAAAAGACTTTCAAGATAAGTTTACTAATCATCAAAAGAGAACTGGTTTATTTGAACCCTTCCATATAGCCACAAGGTGTTGTACAAGATGATCTTGAAAACCTTCTAAGACGATTTGTAAAATCATTTCTAAAATTGACTAGGCCAGTGGTGTGTGGGAAAGGAAACAAAAGGAAAATATGTGATACATAGCTATTAAAAATAATAAAAGTTTTCATTTTCCCTTCTGCTTTACCATGGATTCTTCATTAAGTAGTGTTCCAGGGTAGGGCTAGAATCATGGATTGTAATACATTTTCTGAGACATCTAATTTAATACTTTTTCCTACAATAAATGAAATGTCAACACTTAGATAATGTCAATCATTCACTCTTTACTGTTCAAATGTAGGCTGTCAAGGGAATGGTTTCCATCCACCTTGACACCAACCACAAAAAGAATGAAGAATGTCACTACATGCCCAATAAAAAAAAAAAAGGCCCACATGCACAGCATCAAACAAAATAGGCAACGGTTTCCTCAGGTGTTAAGAGTTGAACACCAGAAGTTAAGCACTCAGACATTATTCACAGAAGGGATGAAATTTATATTCAAATAGAAAAGACATTATTTAGAAAAAATGAAAGTCATTTTAATTACAAGGGCGCTAACAATTCTCTCAACAAAGAGAAAAAGTGAAGGAACACATTGACCAATTTGATAATTGCTGTTCTTGACAGCAACTAAAAGACAAAACTGCTTTATTTTCCTTTGTTTTCATTTTCATTTTATTTCACATCATTCTGATCATTCAAGTGAAATTGTCAATAAAAAGTAAAATTGTTATTTGAATGAGGATATTGTCTTGTTCAAATATGTGTTAGTGGTTCACCTTAGAGTAAAGAGAAAATGATTGTACATGAAAGGTATTTCAAAGTAGTTATAGTTTCTTAGGAAAAAAAAGAGAGAAAAATTAAATATGTAAGGGTCTGTCTATTTAATAGTAGAGGAATCAACAAAGCTACTCCTAGATTTTGGGAAATAGTTATGGTAATGAACACCTTCCTCTATGTAAGCTATAGAGATATATAGAGAGACTTATTTGAGAGGCAGATTTCATTATAGTAAGCCAAACCTTCAAGAAACTTGTCTCAAATTCAGATCTCAAATCCTGTTCTGCCCAGTTGTACACCTCAAATTCTCTAGGTTATCTCTCTCTCTCTCTGTCTCTGTCTCTGTCTCTGTCTCTCTCTCTCTCTCTCTCTTTGTATTTTTCTCTCTCGCTGTCTCTGTATCTGTCTTTGTCTGTCTCCCTTTCTCTGTCTCTCTTCTCTCTCTCTCTCTTTCTGTCTCTCTCTTCTCTCTGTCTTTCTCTGTCTGTGTCTCTGTGTCTCTGTGTGACTCTGTGTCACTCCCTTCCCTCAAAGTTATCACTTTCCTCTCTCCTAGAAAAAGTCTTCTACAACTTTTGCTTCAACACTGAAACCTCCCAGTCATTTTTCAAATCCTTGCGATTTGACTTCCAACCCCAGGACTCACCTGAAACTGCTGTTGCTATCTCAGTCCTTTGCTTTTTAAAATCCTTTTGTACCTTTTGACACTTTCAACAGCTCCTCTTCTGTTAGGCTCTGTTTTCATGGTACTTCTCCCTTTGAAAGATACATGATGCTTCCTCCTAGCTATCTGACCTTTCCTAAGTCTCTTTTGTTGACTGATCACACATCTCCTGCTCCCTAACCATGAGCATCCTGGGGCCTCTTTTCTTTCCTTACTCTACAAATGTTTTCTTGGTGATCATTTCAATTTCCACGAGTTTGACTATCCCTTATTGCCAAGGCCTCTTGATTCTTACTTGCATAACATCTCTGGAATACTCTCTCTTCTCTTCTCTGACACTGACACAACACTGGACACAAGCTGAGGCCAGCTGACAGCTTTATATAACTCTACCTCACTTAAATCCAATTCACATGACAGTCAAGACATCACTACATGATGTCATCAGTCTTCTTTGAAAAAGCAGGACAAACATCATCATAATCATCGTCATCATCATCATCATCGTCATCATTGAGAACAACAACCATCTGAGTCCCAGACTACTAAAATAACCTGCTAGTTGGTCTACCCTGCCACAAGTCTCTCTCCACTCCAGTCCATCCTTCACTCAGACATCAAAATGATTTTCCTAAACTGCAAGTTTGGCCATCCCACCCCTAGACAAGCTCAATAAACTCCAGAGCCCTCTGTTACATCCAGAATCAAATATAATATTCTTTAATGTTCAAAATATTTCATAGCCTGCTCCATCTTTGTCTTTCCAGTCTTCTTACCCTTATGCCATAGACTCCATGTATACTTCAATCCATTAACACTGACTTCCTTGCTATACCTTGAAAAGATACTTCATCTCTCAAATCTAGGCATTTTTACTAAATGTCTCATTCAGGAATGCTTATCTTTGCTTCCTAACTTTTCTAGATTCTTTCATATCCAGCTAAAATCTCTTCTTCTTCTGGAAGCCTTTTCTAATCCCCCTCAATTTTGGTCTCTTCCCTTTGCTGATTGTTTCCAATTTAACCTGCATGTACCATATTTGTACATAGTTGTATGCTTCTTGCCTTCCTCATTAGACTGAGAACTTATTGAGGGGAGGGACTATCTTTTGTCTTTCTTGTATGCCTAGCACTTAACACAGAGCCTGGTACTTAATAGGCACCTAATAAATGTTTATTGACCCACTGATCTCTATGCAAATGATTCTCAGATTAATATATTCCTAATCTCTCTCCTAAACTGAATTTTTATATCAACTATTGTACATAGTACATTTCTATCTGTATAATGTAACTCATCAGTTTAACCTCTAAGCCTACTAATCCTCCAAACTTCTTTATTTCTATCAAATGTGTCACTATCTTTTTAATCATTCAGGTTTGCAACCTCAAAGTTGCTCTACATAACGAGCCTTCTCCCTCCCTGCACCCTAATCTACCTCCTCTGCATCTCTTATTTCCAACTCCTCTCCACTCATTAAACTATGACCCTCATTCAGGCTCTAATCATCTTTCCTCTGAATTATCTCACTATCCTCCCAATTAGTCTCCTTCCTTCAAGTCTCTCTTTTGTTTAATCTATCCTCCTTATAACTGCCAAAAGTACAGGTTTAATCATGTCATTCTATTCCAGAATATTCATCATCTCCTTATTGCTTATAGGATAAAACAAATTTCTCCATGTAACTTTTAAAGACTTTCACATTCTGGTTCCATTCTACCTTTTCAGTCTTAGTTTATACCATTTGCCTTGATGAACTCATGTTTCAGTCAAAATGGTCTGCTAGCCATTCCCTATGTGTTATGATTTATCTCCTTCCTCTGTTTCTTTGCATAATCTGGACAAAAATATATTTCACCCTCATTTCCACATCCTAGAATCCTTAGCTTTTTTCAAAACACGGCTTAGATGCTACGTGCTACATTGGACCACCACTTATACACCTAATTATTAGCACTCTCCTCTTTGAAATTAGGCAGCTAGAAGGGCACATTGAATTGATTACTCAACCTGGAATTAAGGGAAATCTGAATTCAAGTTTTACCTCAGACAAGTCACATGTCTTCCTCAGTTTCCTCAACTTTAAAACTGGGGAAATGATAGCACCTTCTTCATATAATTGTTGTGAGGATAAATAGGGCTATTGTAAGGTTAAATAAATTAAGGGACCCCTGGATTTAGGAGGGGGTGCCATCAGTGATATAATCTCAACAGTTAACTTCAGTGTAGAGAAAAACATCATCAGCTAAGATCAGAGGGAAAAAAGGATGAGTGAAGACAAAGAAAAATTCTAGGTATAGAAAAGGGCAGACAAAAAG
The DNA here is from genome assembly GCA_028627135.1 of Pseudochirops cupreus. NCBI lineage: Eukaryota > Metazoa > Chordata > Mammalia > Diprotodontia > Pseudocheiridae > Pseudochirops > Pseudochirops cupreus. Next base: position 112,193,534 of record CM053580.1, read on the forward strand.
TTCATGTGGATGGTCCTGATTTCCTTTAAAAAGAAAGTTATGTTTTAAGAGAAAGGGGACACCTTAAAATAAGTAATATTTCTCTAAAACCAAGAGCAAACATTATCAGTTATTGGAATAAACTAGAAGCCTTCCAAATATAAAGCAAGTTTGCCCATTATCACCTCTATTATTTAATATTATATTAGAAATATTAGTTATAGAAATAAGAGAAGAAAAAGCAATTAAAGGAACTAGAAGGGGCAATAAGGAAACAAAGCTATCATTCTTTGAAGAGGACTTGATGTTATACTTAGAAAATCCTAGAGAACTAAAAAAAAAACTACCTGAAATTATTAACAACTTTAGCAAAATTGCAGGATACAAAGTAAGCCCACATAAATTATCAGCATTTCTATATATTACCAAGAAAGTCAGCAGGAAGAGATAGAAAGAGAAATTTCTTTTAAGATAGCTGTGGACAATATAAACACTTGGGAGTCTATCTGCCAAAAACAAACCCAGAACACAACTGTAAAACACTTTTCACACAAATAATGTCAGATCCAAACAATTGGAAAAATATTAATTGCTCATGGAAAGCCTGAGCTAATACAATAAAAATTACAATTCTACCTAAATTAATCTATTTATTTATTGCCATGCCAATGAAACTATCAAAAATATTTTGTAGAGGTAGAAAAAAATAATAATGCAATTCATCTGCAAGAACAAAAGCTCAAAGATATCAAGTGAATCAATGGGGAAAAAATTGAGAAAGAAGGTGGTCTAGCCATACCAAATCTCAAACTGAGCTATAAAGTGGTAATTACCAAAATTATCTGTTATTGGCTATGAAATAGAGTGGTGAATCAGTGGAAAAAATTAGATACAAATTATAGTATGACCATAGTATAGTAAATGACCACAGAAATCTAGTATATGATCAACCCAAAGATTCAAGTTTTTGGAACAAAAACCCATTACTTGGCAAAAACTGCTAGGAAAAGTAGAAAACAGTATGGCAGCAATTAGGTATAGACCAACATCCACACTATATACTATGATAAGGTCAAAATGGGTACATGATTTACACATAAAAGGTGACTCCATAAACAAATTAAGAGATCATGGAATGGTTTGTCTGTCAAATATATACATAAGGGAAGAATTTAGGACCAAAGAAATTATAGAAAGCATTACAAAATGTAAAACACATAATTTTGATTATATAAAATTTAAAAGGTCCTGTACAAACAAAATCAATGCAACCATAATTGTAAAGAAAGCAGAAAACTGGGGTTGGGGGGAGTTTTGCAACAAGTATCTCTAATAAAGAACTCATTTCTCAAATATATAGACAATTGAGTCAAATTTATAAAGAATACAGATCATTCCCCAGTTGATAAAGGGTCAAAGGATATGAACAGGCAGTTTTCAGACAAAAAAATTACTACTATCTATAGTCATATGAAAAAAATGCTCTAAATCACTATTGATCAGAGAAATGCAAGTAAGACCTCACACTTATCACATTGGTTAATACAACAAAAAAGAAAAATGTTGGATGTTGGTGGGTATGTGGGTAAACTGAGACACTAATGAACTGTTGTGAGTTGCAAACTAATAAGGGAAGTATTTAGGACAAAAGAAAATATAGGGAGCATTAACAAAATGCAAAATATGTAATTCTGATAATATAAAATTAAAAAGGTTTTGTGCAAACATTCTAGAGAGCAATTTGGAACTATGCCCAAAGAGCTATAAAATTGTGCATACCCTTCAATCCAGCAAAAGCATATATCCTAAAGACATCCAAAAAGGGGGGGGGTGGGGAAAGGAACTCTATGTATAAAAATATTTATAGCAGTTCTTTTTGTTGTGGCTAAGAATTGGAACTCAAAGGGATGCCTATCAATTTGGAAATGGTTAGACAAGCTGTGGTAGTTATTGAAATGGAATATTATCATGCTATAAGAAATAGCAAGCAGAATGATTTCAGAAAAATCTGAGAAGACTTATGTGAACTAATGCATAGTGAAGTGAACAGAACCAGAAGAATGTTGTACACAGTAACAGCAATATTGTTTGATGAAGAACTATGAGTGACTTAGCTATTCTTGATGGAATCCTAATAAAGCTGCCCCAAGCCCCAATATTCAAACTTCATTATAGGCCTGGCCCTAGTGAACAGCAGGCCCACTGCACCTACCTATCTCCCCCCACCCCAATGTCCTAACTTCTTTGTATATGCCTCACTGCTCACTGGAACAAGAGGTGTGTCCCTGAACTCTTAGTTCCCATAGAAACAGTAAGTGTGTCCATGTGATGGGAACCTAGCTATTGCCTCTAGCTGGTCACTGCCGCCAGACCCATTCCCACAGAAACAGGTGTATTATTGTATTCAATCACAATCACATCATCTAGGCTAAGACAGAACCACAATACCTAACTATCTGCCTTAACCAGACAGGACCAAAATAGCTAGCCAGTTGGAGGGCAGAATGACCAGAATGTTTAACCACTGAATCATAGATGGGATCCCTCCTCCATTACCTAATCTCTTAAGAAACTCCTCCTGCCTTTTTAATATTAATGATATTCCTCTATTCTATGTAAATTTCTGTTATGTAATTGCATCTTTACCCTATAAAATCCATCTTGCTTTGTTTAAAGTTGCTGGTTCCTCTTGGAACTTAGCCAGCTTCATGAGAGGCGTCAATCTCAATAAATGCCTATACTTAGATTAGAGGTGGTCTGACTCTGAATTCTTTGAGACAGTTCTGCCACAACACATCACCACAACAGTTTTAGGGTGGGAAGAGACCCCACCTCAACAGTTTTTGGCATCCCTGGGTTTAAACCGAAACATTCTGAGCCATACGATGATCCAAGACAATTCCAAAAAACTAATGATGCAGCATATTATCTGACTCCACAGCATATCTCCTCCAGAGAAAGAACAAATCTTGTTTGAATACAAACTGAATCATGCTAGTTTTTCACTTTCTTCCTTTCATTTTTTTCTTTTATTCAAGTCTTATTGTCTAAAATGACTAAGGAAATACTTTACATAACTGCACATGTATAACCTATATCTGATTGCTTACCATCTCAGGAAGGAAGAGGGAAAAAGGAATAGAATTTGGAACACAAAACTTTAAATAAAAATGCTAAAAAACCGAAAAAACAGAGAGAGGGAGAGAGAGAGAGAGAGAGAGAGAGAGAGAGAGAGAGAGAGAGAGAGAGAGAGCAAGGTGAGGGGGGGAAGGGAGAAGTGGGGAGCGGGATAAATTGAATCCTTGAGGAAAAAGAGGCTTGAACCTCCACTTGGGAGAGTGTAATGGTGAGCTAATAAAGAGATGAATAAAAGGATTACACCACACTGCAAGGGTAAGGAGGGAATTTCTTCACCTGCACTATAACTGTTTCTCTTTGAAACAGCAAAGGGGAGGGTCTTCCCCTCCCAGCTTTATTTTTTTTTCCTTTTTCTAATTAAAGGGAACATCCCTTGTCTCACTTCTTAAAAAGGTCGATTCACTTAATGGGTGTTACCTCATTCTAAGAGAATACCTGAAAAGGCCTTAGCCTTAAAGGGCCAGGGTCTCCCATTGCATCATGGTCATTTCCTGTCATCCTAATGAATAACAGGTCACTGGATCCTGATTGCTCTGGAGAAGAAAAGTGAGGCTTTCACAGTCCTCACTCACTGAAATCAGTCACCTGCAAGTCATGTCATCATTTCCCTGATGCCATGGTCCTCTTCAAAAACTAAGGACAAACACGACAATTCTTACTCAGGAGCAGAAGCAGTGGAGGTGAGTGATTGTTTTCTGTTTGTTTGTTTGTTTGTTTGTCCAAGGCTGGGGAAGAGCTAGACTGAACAGTAGAAAACAAGTGGGTGGGGAGTCATTCAAGAGTGGAGGAGAGTACATTGTTAAAATATCCAATTATAGAGTCACAATCAGGAAAAAAGGGAAATGAATCCAGGAAAGGGAAAGATAATAAAACCAAGCAAGGAACAAGGGATCAAACACAACAATAAAGACAAAGCAACATAAGAATTTAAACAATTAATAAGCCAGGTACTTTGGAGATAACTTTTAAATCTCTTAGCCACTTTTTTGATCTATATAAATAACAATTTTGGAATTCAATACATTTAGGTACAACAGCTATTCTCACTTGTACCTTTAGAATCTGTTACCTTTGGCACTGTTCACACTCTGCTATGCTTTCTAGGTTTTCCTTTTCGACTCAGTTCCATCCCCATATTAATACTGTTTGCTATGTCACAAGGAGCTCAATGCAGAAAGAAAAAACTCATTAATTAGCTTGTGTATCTAAGCTAATTTCTTTCTAATCAATAGCTATTCATTTCCCCAATGCTTAAAAAGCAGGACTGTTCTCCTTGCTTGAAATCTGCACTAAATCCCTTATGAACTGAAAAACAAAAGGAAGAACATGGTGATGACTGCCAGCCTCCTCCAATTCCTAAGACATTTTCTAGTTAGTCACAGCCAACAATCGTTTATGAAGCATTTACTATCTGCTAGCTAGACCCTGGGTTGAGTGCTAGGGATATAAAGAAAGGTCATATGACTCCTATTTTCCAGGAGCTCATATTTTATTGGAGGAGACTATAGGCCAATAAGTATGTACTTTCAAGATATATAAAGTATAATTTGAAGGTCATCTCTGAGGGAAGGGACCGCAGATGAGGATTGGGTAGAAATATAAAGGCCCTCCTGAAGACGATAAGTTTTGAGCTGATTCATGAAGGAAGTGAGGAGGCAGAGGTGAAAAGGGAGACAATTCCATGCGGGTAACAGCTAGGGCAAAAGCATGGCTCTAGGAGATATTGTACCATGTGTGAGGAACAGCAAGTAGACCAGAGGAGCCTGATCCTGTATGGGAAAAAAGGAGACCATAGACAGCTAAGTGGCCCAGTCAATATAGCAGGGAACCTAAAATCAGGAAGATGCAAGTTCAAATCTGTTCCCAGACACTTGATAATTGTGCTAGTTGTATGACCCTGTGCATGTTACTTAATCTCTGTCCTTTTTCCCTTACTTGTAGAATAACATGTAAAATGGGGAAAATTAGAGCACTTACCTGGTAGACACTTACCTGAGCAGATAAAATAATATTCATAGAGTGCTTTGTGAACATTAAAGCAATATATAAATGCTAGTTATTACTGTTATTGTTGTTTTTGTTGTTATATGACCTGGCCTAATGCCAGAGGGCAGCCAGTCTTACCCTTTTCTCCCTGGGTCTTCGGGGCGCGCCTCCCGGATGAGACCTGCACATTCCACAAAGTAGAGTCAGGAGCCAGAAGAGTTAGGGATATGCAGACAGCTTTATTGTTCTCTTCATCCATCCATATCCATATCCATCCACACTTTATTCCTGGGGCTTCTCCTCTTTTACCCCCCTACTTGGACCCTTGGCAAATAGCCCACCTCCCCTGTAATCACCTCTGACACCACAAGAGTCAGGTAAACATGAAAAGGAAGGACGAAGCTCACATCCCCGGAACAGAGCATATCAACAGAACATCTGGGTCGCGAAATGCAGAATAAAACAGGACACACTGACCCAGAGACATAACTGTCGTCGTGACTTCTGTGTTTTGGTGTTACTGTCCTTCTGCATTCTCAGAATATTCTGGTGCTCATGCTCCCAGGCAGAACTACACATCCCCTATCAGTTATACATTCTGTGAAGGAGAGTAAAGTGTAAGACTGGAAAAAAATAGGTAAAGCCAGGTTGTAAAAGGCTTTAAATATCAAGCAGAATACTATATATTTAATTCTGGAAGTCATAGAGCACAACTGACATTTATTAAGTAGGAGAGTGACAGAATGAGACCTGTGTTTTGGGAAAAAAACATTTTGGCAACTGAGAGGAAGATGAAGTGGGGAGATACTGATGCATGAAACCAATTAGAATGCCGTTACAACAGTCCAGGTGAAAGCTGAGAAGATCCTATACAAGGGTAGTGGCTGTATTAGTGGAGGGAAGGGTATGTATATGAAAGATGTTCTGAAGGGAGAAACAAGATTTGACAGCAGATTGGATATGTGGAATAAGTGATATTGACAGTGACCAAGTCTGGGTGACTGGAAGCATGGTGGAGGTTGCAAAAGTCATAAGAAAATGGGGAGGAGAAGAGGATTTGGAGAGAAAGATGTTCTGTTTTGAACATATTAAGTTGGAGATGCCATTAGGTTATCTGATTCTAGATACCCTACACGCAATCAGTGATGAGTCTAGGAGAAAGGTTAAGGATAGATATGTAAATCTGGGAGCCATTTGCAGAGAGATGATAACTGAACCCTGGGGAGAAAGACAAGATGGAGTAATTACAACAACAAAAAACATTGTATTTAGAGAATATAAACACTTGGATTTGATTCATACCTCTAATATCTCTTACTAGAGTGTGATCTTGGCTGTGCATATCTGAATCCTCATCTTTAAAATGGGAATAATAAGCCTTGCCTTTTCCATCTGATAATGTTGTTATTAGGATCAATTCAAGTGATATACTATATACAAAATGTTTTGTTAACTACAAAGTACTATGCAAATTATACCTGCTCCAGTTCTAAATTCTTGATCCTTAGTGTTTTGCAAAGCAAATTAATAGACACTACCTTTATACTCACTTGTGGCATATAGTCTACATCATTAGTGGATAGACAGGAAGGATTCTAGTTGTCTTTTTTTTTTAATGAGAAACAGTGTAAGGATTTGCAGTAAGGCCCTGTCACCCCAAAAAAAGCATATCAATGATAGCAAGTATACTCCCAAATTCTCTCACTCTCTGGACTTCTCTTTCACCATAGCTCTGTACCTCTCACCCCCATCAAGGAGCCTTCCCACCACTGAAACACCTCGGCCCTAAGGCCCAGTCTCAGGATTAGTGAGTTCCTAGTACCATCCACCATTTCATGAGAGGCCCCAAATATGCTCACTGCTCCACTATCTGGAATTCTCTACTACCTACTTGCCCTTGAATAGGTACCCTCTCCTCCTACCTGCTGGTTTCCATCTCCTCTTTCCATATTTCTTCCCCCACTGGAACGTAAGCTCCTTGAGAGTCTTGTTTGCTTGTGTTTGCATCCCCAGCATATGGCACAGAGCCTAACACATAGTAAGTACTTAATAAATGCTCTTTCTTTACATATATCTCCATCTATCTCTCTATCTATCAATCTACCTATTGCCACTCAATTTCTAGTATGATGTCTCATTGTGAAATGATGTTTTCAGTGGCTATTTTAGAAGAAGACAAAGTTTAACAAATCCTATTAACCCAAAAAAGATTTCAATCCCAAGCCCTTTGATTAAGCAAGGGGCAAAAGCAGAGCTGGGTGCCATACATTTCTATAAATTTTGCTACCAAGTAATGTTTTGTTTTGTTTTTTTAGCAATAAGAACCCATGAAAATGAACTTCAAAAGCACTGGGAAGGTCTGTTTGCCTCATTTGTAAAATGGGGATAATAACAGCATTTACCACCCCTAAGAGTGCTATGACGATAAAAAAAATTCTGTAAAGTTAAGGAAATAGCCCCACCAGTGATATTACAGATCCTTGAAGTAAAGGTGACAATGCCTTTTTTCACAAGTTGGAACAACTTTTTTTTTTTACTATCATTAATAATACCATTTTCATATAAATGCAAGTATGACAAAAAGAACAGAAATTCATTATGTCAGGTTATTAATGTTAAATGCATTTCTTAAGAGAGTTGTAGTGACAGAGCATAATTCATAAAACTCAAATTTTTGTACTTTTTTGTTTCATATAACCTTTATTTTCCCCTCTTCAGTCATGTGTTTGCTTTGTTTTGTGTTCAGTTAAAGATGAGACAGCTATTTGCTATTTGGAAGTTGAAAGGTCGCTAAAGCCTTTGCAACCTATTTTTAAAAGCTAAGTACATTTTTAAAAAATGTGTAAAATTATAATAATTTTCCTAATCTAGTTGTTATTCACAGGGGATGAGAGCTTGACAAGAATAGAAAGTTTCCTTGGTAGATGAGCAGAGCATTAAACAACATTTAATTCACATTTCTGCGTTAGGAGATAAGAGTTATTAACTTTTATGCCCTCCAGTGCACTTAATACTCTGTAGAAATATCTCTCAGCCTCAAAGGCTATTTACCTTTCTCTGCAATGTACACGCGTCAATCTTTAAAGACCTGGATAAGTTGAACAGTGGATCTTGTGAAGCAAATGGCATGGTAGTCTTAAGCATATTAGCTTGCTAACATGCATTTAATCTGCCTCATTACCATCACTGTTACTATACAAACAAAATGTCAATTGGTAGATGAGCTTTTAGCAGGTGGTGTTGTTTTTTTTTTTTAAATAGGACAACAAAGTCAACACTGCTAACAGGTTAAGCTGCTAATTTTGATAAAATGTATTCATAATGAAATCTGGATTCATTACCCATTCAATTGCAATGATTGAAACTATTAAGAGATCAAATAAAATGCTGTATATAATTTGCCTTAAAGAGTTATATAGCTTTAAGTTATTATAGATATTTTTGCTATTATTTTTAATTTTTATAGGCTTTGTTCAAATTTTAGTTTGCAATGCTATCTCCAGAAGTCATTTATCAGCAAGTGCTATCTCAGTATAGACATTAAAAAACCTAAGATCTAGACTTTTGTGTTAAACATAGGAATTCAAAGAAAATAAATGAATCGACCACGTATATTAGTTAACATAAACATTCATTTACAATTCCAATGATAAAAATAGCACTTCAGACTTTCTCAAAGAACTTTTATAAAAACAGACTGAAAACTGAAAGAAGTCAAGCTTCGGCCCCCACCACAGAATGAGAATGAAATCTCAAATAACTTTGAAACTTAATTTGGATTGCAATAGACCCTGTAGAATTTGCAGGAAGTTTGATAATGTATGGAGAGATGTAGGGAAAAGTTGTTAAAGGCTGGGACAAAGATTTCAAAACCACTTAGCATGTTGCTTTTTGATATTTTGTTAATGTTAATACATAGAACCTTAAGGATTGCTAAGGCCTTTGCAAATATTTTATCCTTACAGCAGGTCTAAAAGAGTAGGTATTATTATTATCCTGATTTTACGGATGAAGAAATTGAGGAAGATATAGGTTAAGTGACTTGCCCAGAGTTACACAAGTAATAAGCTTCTAAGGCCATATTTGAAATTTGGTTTTCCTAAGTCTAGGTCTAGCACTCCCTCCTCTGATCTACCTAGTTACCTTTTATTAACAAAATCAAAACTAATAATAATAATAATTTTAAAAATTCAAACTTTGTTTCATCTTCTTGTCAATGCATACAGTACCTTATCCCTCGAAGTTCCCTAGGAATTATTTTAGGTTCAAGATTTCCTATTAAACAGCTAGTGATGTGTGTTAGCTAGGAGAATTAGTAATTAGGAAGAAACTTTAACAGAAACTCAAAGTAGGTAGTTGGATGCTGTGGAAAAGATTTAACAGAGTCAGCTGGAGACAGCCGGGAATATATGACAAAGATCACCTGATGCCAGCCTAAGGCAGATTTATAGCGTTCTTATCACACTTCTGCATAAATTACATCTGTTAAAATCAGACTTCCTTTTAAAGGAGCTGGAGCCAGAAGCCACAATGCAACATAGCAATTGACCATGCAGTGGAAACACCATACTTAACATCATGAAATGGATTATTCTAAAGACATCCTCGCTTGAAAAAATGCTCTCTAAAGCAAAGCAGAAGTTCACCCTGTGTTTAAATGTTCAAACAGCAGGGATATTTAATGGAGACATCACTCATGGCTATTAGACAAGTTATATCAAGACAGAGATGTAGTATATTTTGTGGATATAGAATCACCAGATGTGGATAGCAGTTATCCACTCTGATGAGTCTTGGGGAGAGGGGGGGATTGGTTCTCTGTTATTAGAATAATGTTCCAGGAATAAAATAGATTTCTTGTCTTGCCAATTTGTTTTCCTTATTTTTTATTTACTTTATATATCAACTTCTTTCTTCTACTACCTGAGTTTTTGTCCTCTTTTCTCCTCCTTCAACCTAATCTTTTTTCTTTTTATTTGCATTGAGCCTTTCTCTTACTTCTTCAGCTCAAGTTATTTTCTTCAATTTTTTTCTCAGGTTTACCTAAATATCTCCTCTTCCAATTCAGTGTCTGAACTTCTTGACTAGTCAAAATCCCTTCAAATAACTTTTAAAATGTATTTTTTTTCCTAAAGTCCTTCTTCTACTACAGCAAACTATGCCATAAAACTTCCTGTGCAAAGTCTTGAAGCAGCAAATAACTTTGGATTTTATCTATACAACTTCTTGATCTCTCTATATTCCTCTTAAACTACATTTTGATCTTTCAACATGTCTTTCCCACATAGACAAAATCCTTTATGACTATACCAATAAAACTAAATTAACTTCAGCAAACACTGTAACCCCAACCTCCTTCCTCAAAACTCCAATCCAACTTCCCTCTTCCCACACACACACCACTATACCTCCATAAGCAAATAGTTCTACTCTCATTGTACTAGTACTGAAGGACATAGATTTTAGTAAAGGGTGAGAAAGAGAGATGTATTCCATCTCCTGAACCCTGACAGTTATTTATTATTCAACCATTTTATTTCTGTAGCAATATATTAGCACCACTGACCAAAGAAGTAGAAAAGAGTTGATAGTATGCCCTGAATGCATATAACCATACCTGAGGAAAAAGTTTAAATGCTAACATTAACTATAGATATTA
>CM053580.1:112204795-112221634 GCA_028627135.1 Pseudochirops cupreus
ATCAGACCATTTATATAACACTTCAAATTGGTACATGACAAAAAAAAGTACCATTATTGAAACACTGTAAGTTTTATATATGGATGCAAACATATGTATATATTATGTAAAATATATAGACATGATATAAATGTGTGTACATATTAGTTGTATCCATTTAGCTTATAACATGTCAGTAACTTGTCTCATATCAGTAACACTTTTATATCAAATTCACTCCATGTGAGGGAGGAAGAGAATTTCTTGAAAATAGAAACATTTTCAACTGTCTAAGGGGCCCAATACTGTCACTTCAACAAGGATTCTGACCTAAGACCTTCATTGAGTGATTCTTCACTTAATACTCTTGACTTTCTATACTGTTCTCTATACAGAAAAAAAAAACTTTCAAAACACTAAGAAAATAAAGCTTTGTAGGCAATGGAAAATATTAAGCAGTTGATGTGCTAAATCTTAAAAATGAAAAGGTTACATGAAGAAAATACTTGCTGAAAGAAAAATGTTTTCATTCTTTATAAAAAAGATTAAAATAATCTCTGTGGGAATTTTCACATTAGTTTTTGCTGAAGAAAGATATGTTTACAAATAACTTGGAGTTAAGAAATCTACCCAATTCCATCAAAAGAATTTTTGTTTTCCTTATTTAATGATTCCTTGTAAATAAAGGCATCAAAGAATCTTAATTGGCCCTGGGAACAACAGAGTACATACAAACACAATGCCTCAGTTTTTTTTTCAAAATCAGTAATTATGTTGATCTGCTGAGAGCCCCCAAAGAGTAGGCAGTTAAATAAATTAAGCAGAGGCACAACCTGACTTGTAAATACACCTCAAAGTAAAATCCCTGAACCGGCCAATATCTAACAAAATGCTTGTTATCAATCAGATTTCTAGTTTGGATCAATAGTCATTGTTGAAATGCTTTCAGGAGAATATACTATATTCAAGACAATGTATTACATCCCTTTATGTAATTTCAAAAGTGTGTCTTTTGATAATGTAGCTGCCCCCCACACTATCTTACATGAATAAGTGAACCCAAAGGACATGTATATGACACATTCTTAAATATCTAGAAAGACTGACTCTATTTTTCCATAGGCATTTGTATTCTCATCTCATCAGTAGTACTTGCTTTAGAAGAGAAAAGAAAAGCCTACATTCAAATTACCTTCAAATTTTTTTTTTCTAATTGATATAATGTCTGTCTTCTACTACAGGAAACGATGCCACTTTAACTTCCTATATGAAAGCATGAAGTAGAAAATAATTCATTTTATCTACACAACTTCTCAATCTCCATCATCTCATAATTCAACTATGGAACTACTAAATTTTTCAAGACAAATGCTTTTTACTCAAACCAATCTCTTATGGTTGAACCTTGAGGTCAGCCAAGGGGTGCACATGGAGGATTATCAAAGAGGTTGAGATGTACAAATGGAGTGCCCACTTAACATAGCTATGTATATGCATGTAGATAAAAATGCACGGCATATGGAAAAAAGCAAGACATTGTTATTAATTCTAAAGAAAAAGTCACCCTTATGATGACTCACATATGGATTCCCCAGAATGGCTAATCCAGGTTTAAGATTCTTTTTGGCTCTATACCTATTCAAAACCATAACTCACCAAGCTCCCATTGAAATACTTATTTTTTTCATCCCAGCAAGAGCAAGCATATTAATTTACACACTATAGTAAATAAGTTAACCACAGGTTACCCCACCATTAGTAGGAAAGACAAACACAGAGAAGAGACATGATGCCAGCAAACATGTAATGAGGCATGCATCAAAAGTCCTTGAAGCCAGAACACATGTGGAGAATAAACACACCACTAGGACACATACATGACCAGAGCAACTCACACCCTGTACACTGCAGAACTGCTGATGTTATTTGATAACATCATCCCAATGCTTTCCACTGCTCTTTGCTATGTGCATCATATTTGAGTCCTAGGGTCATATCACCAATCTATCACATTGACTCTTGGGCATTTTCAGTGGTCTAGTTAGTAGGCTTTAGCTATCTAGCCATTTCTGGAAAATTCTCCCTCTGAAAGGAAGAATTATAGTTATTTTATTGTATAACCAAGAGTTATGAACCATCAAAATCAGCTAGAGATCCAATAGAAACTAGGACAATACCCCAGGATAATATTAAGTCCATTCTTTTGACTAGATATGTCTGAGTTAACAATAATCTCTTTTCTGGCAGTCCTTTAATTAGTCCTCATATTTCTTTACCTTTCTGCAACAGTTTATATTGTTGAGCACTCCCTCCTAAAATTTTTCTCTCAGTTTTCATGAAACTCAGTTGTCCTCCTTAGATTGTTCCTTCTGTGTATACATTCCCTTAATTCTGTCCTGAACCCTATTCTCTTTTCTCTATATATTCTTTCGCTTCGTAATCTTACCCTCTCTTAAAGCTTCAACTATTATCTCTATGTAAATGACCCCCAGATCTATATATCCAGTCCACTTCCCTTCTTGAGCTTCAGTCATACAACATAGCCTATTGGGCCTTCTGAGCTGGGCATTCAAAAGACTTCTCAAACTCAAAATGTCCTAAATAGAATGCATTATCTTTTGCCTATAACCTGTCTTTTTTCACATGTCTTTATTATCATAGGTGGAAAATTCTTTTCAGTCACTCAGGTTCAAGCCTCATCCTCAATTCCTCATTCTCACTCACCCCACATACCTAATCTGTTGTCAAATATTCTTGTTTCTACCAACTTATCATTTCTCCTATCTATCTTCTCTCTACTTGCTGAATTACCACCCTAGTCCAAACTCTCATTACCTCTTGTCTGGTCTATTGAAATAACATACAAATCAGTCTCCCTGTGTTAAGTCCCTCCCCACTGCAATCCATGCTCCTCACAACCACCAGTGACACTTGTAAGCCTGGATCTGGTTCTGTCATCCTTCTCCAAACCCATTCAATAAATTCCAGTAGTTTCCTATAAAGATCAAATATCAGAATCTTTATTTGTCTTTTTAAATTCTTCACAACTTGGCATCTTCTTTTGTTTCCAGCATTTTTATGTATTGCTCCTCTCCATGCACTCTGTATGTGGCCATACTGGCCTATTGCTGATCTCCATATTTTTGCAAGGGCTATACCCCATATCTGGTGTGCACTCCTTACCCAACTCTGTATCTTGGAATCTCTGGTTTTCTTTACAACTCAGCTCAAATACCACCTTCCACAAGAAGCCTCCCCTGGCATTGTCCAACCTCAAGTGCCCTATTTCAAAAAATTCACTTGCGTTTATTTTGTATATTTTTTGTATGTACTGATATATGTAAATGTTCACTTTATCATTAGAATGTAACCTCCTTGAAGGCCAGGACTATTCACTTATGTGTTAAATGCACAGAGTTTAGCATAGTTCCTGGTATATATCTATATATCTATATCTATATCTATATCTATATATTACTTAATAAATGCCTGATGATTACTGCTGATTAAGTTTATGATATGAAACAGTTCTCTGGTTGAAGGTTAAGAAGTTCCTTTAAACTGATTTATACAATGACTGAGATCCTAACCTTAATGTATTTAGGGGACTCAGGCCAAAGAAGAAAAGAAAAGAAAAGAAAGAAACCCACAGAAGATATATAAAGACCAGGACTAAAATAACCAACTCACTCCAGAGATCCCCTTTGGCATGGTAATGAAATGAAGGAAAACAGTAAGGGAAGAAGGCAATGATATCACCTTCCATTCTTCTGGTCCACATTCCAATCTTTCCATGCATATCTTCTAATAATAATAAGAAAAAAATCTTGCTTTTTCATTTTATTCTGACCAGCACAAGATCTGTCCTATCTTCCCACTAAATTAAATGTTCTTTCTTGGTCCTCAGTTTATTTGGTATGCATAGACTTTCTCACCAGGAGATAGAAATACAAAGAGATGAAATGAGTGTAAGATCACATTCTGAAATTCTTTTTTCTGTGATTTGAATCACTTTTTGAATCATCTCTTTTTTTATTGAATCTATGTAATGGAGAAAACTACATACTTTACTCCATGATTTGCTATCTTTTTTTTTTTTTAATGCTCCTGTTTTGTGAACTGGAATATTAACACAATGATGCAGAAAATAAAATCTGAAGCCTGTTACATGGTTTAAGGGTTTACTTAAATTGATTGCCTTGGAAATTGCTTTTTGATAACTGCAAAAACAATTAATCTTCCATGTCTCCAGAAATTGAAACTAATTGTGAGATTCAATACATAAAATCAAATTGGTGGAACAAAAATTAAAAAAAAAATAAAACCAACAAAAAACAGTAGCCAGATTCTCTTCACAGGAAATTCTAGAGTAATTATCCTGAAGAGCTACATAGAATATTAATGTTCTTTGGATTAAAGGTAATATTGAGCTAAATTGACCTACATCTGTCCATATATTGGGCCTTTTACTAGCTACTTAACACTCACTCCATTTGTTCAGTGTGTCTGAATTGGTGCCAGGTGAGATACAACTGAATTTAATTCACTTAAGCTGGTTTAAAAAGTAAATAATGAATCGGCAATGAAAGACTTCTTTTTCCCATAATATGGGATTTTCTCACAATAAATATATTTAATTTGATCATTAAGTAGATTTTGGGATGGGCCAGAAAAAACTTGTCTTTATTGGTAATTTAACAAACTAACTAGTTTAACCAACTAATGGTTGTTGTTATTTGTTGTTCTGTCATTTCAGTCATGTATGTGACCCCATTTAGGGTTTTCTTGGCAAAGATACTGGAGTGTTTTGTCACTTCCTTCTCCAGTTAATTTTACAGATGAGGAAACTGAGGCAAACAAGTTTAAGTGACTTTCCCAGTCATGCAGCTAATATAATAAGTATCTGAGGTCAAGATTTGAACTCAAGTCCTAGTGGAAGTTGACTAGTGGAACTAGTGGAAGTTGACTGAAAAATCAAAGAAGTATGGTGGCATACATGTGTAATCCCTGCCCCTAGGAAGACTGAGGCTGATAGATATCTTGAGTATTGATCTTCAATGAGTGTCTGAACAAAGTTTAACAACAGTATGGTGAACCCTGACTTGCAGGAAGTCAGCAGGCAGGTTATCTAAGAAGGGCCAATGAGACTAGGTTGGAAATGGAGCAAAAAAACCTCTTGTCATTGATCAGTAGCAGGATCGGGTATCAAAGAGGCTGATGGACCACTTCAAGTCTCAGACAGATATGAATAGCCAGTTAAAAAAAAATAAAAAAGGATAATGCTAAGTGGCACAAGTAGGCCTAGAGTCAGGAAGACCTGGATTCAAATCCAACCTCAGACACTTACTAGCTGTGTGATCCTGGGCAAGTCATTTAACATCTGCTTGCCTCAGTTTCCTCAGATGTAAAATGCAGATAGTTACAGCACCTACCTCACAGGGTCATGGTGTGGATTAAATGAGATAACATTTGTAAAACACTGGAGCAGCAAACACCCTAGTACACCAGGATGGCTGCTAGCACAGGTTCTTAGATCTGCTTTTCTAAAGAAAAGCAACTTAAAAGGGGTTAACAATTTTACTTTAATCAAACGTATATCATTTACCTAGTGTAGGGGAAAAAGTCAACACCCTGAACTTCAGAGAAAATACAAACAGAAATTACAAGCAGACAAAAAAAAAACCAGACAGAGAAAATAATACGATTCAACAGACCAACAGACAGGGCTTCCAGCTATCTGACTATTACATACATAGTTAGTTATCAGAGAAGAAGCACCAACATCTGGGTTTTCAAAGCCAGGGAGTTCAATGGCTGCCCAGAATCTCATCTGGCCAAGTAACACAACTCTTCCTAAAGTGAACCCCAAAAGCAAAACCTCACCTCAGAGGTATATACAGCCTTCTCCAGGGCAAGAGAACATCATAACCCTCCTGACCCACTGCCTAATTACAAATTAACCAGGTGTGGATATTACTGAAAAACAAACCTCCCCTAAGCAAGCTTCTCCTGTGAGCTCTGCTCCATCCTTCAGCAAACTCCTCCTACTATAGACTCCATGTGACCACATTCAGGGGGCAGAGTATATTTTCAAATCAGGGAAGGTCCTCACATTCACTGAGGCTTATTAAGGGGCAGGGAAGATCTTTGAATTACCATTACCATTACAAGCACTTAGCACAATGCTTGGCATGCAATAGACACTATAAAAGTGCTTATTTCCTTCCCCTCTCTTCATTTTCTTTCCCTTCTTCTTATTTAATTCAACTGTCAGTGCTGTCAATGATTAGCTGCTCCAATCTGTAAGGGAATTGAACAGTCAGCACAGGCTCTTATTTTTGGAACTTGTTTTAGGGGATGATTTGCTATATATGAGCATGAATATCTACCAAGAGTCATCTAAGTGGTGGGCATAAGTTATACCCCTATGTGCCCCAAACAAGGTTCTGAAGTTTCCATGGTGTTAAATTAGGAATTATTGCCAAGAAGGCTAGTCTAGGGCTTTTTCTGGAAAACAGACCAAATGGTAGAATGGAACCAGGAGATTCAGGTTCAAGCCCTAGCTTTTTAAGACTTCCTAACTGCTTGACCTTGGCATTTCAACTTGTCATATCAGTCTCTAAAATAAAACTTAAAAAGCTTCTTATGAAAAAAAAAGCCTCTTATGAGTGGAGAATGTGTCATTTACTTAATGGTCAGATAAAAATTGTTCCAAATCATTTGGCTTTTCTAGACTTGTTTCCTCATCCATAAAATTGGGAGTTGGACTAAATGACCATTAATATTCGTTCCATTTCTAGTGTTCCATGTTCAGAGTTTCTCTGAGCTCTTGGGAATGGCCCACAAGAAAATCCCCTAATAGATTTATTCAGTCATTGTATCTTTTATGTTCCTAGCACTGTGTTTGTTCTGTAGAGCAAGAGATGTCAAACATTCAGCCCACAACACCCCTGAGTGCTGGCTGAAACAGATTAAAATGTAACGGGGAAATATTTAACAAAATAAGTAAAAATACAGTTTAACACAGTTAATGTGGTTTTCTGAGTCAATATGCTGCAGCAAGGATCCTTATGTACAGTTTAGTGTCCCTGTTTCTATTTGAGTTTGATTCCACTGCTATAGAGGATTTTAAAAAAAAAGGATGTGATAAATGTTTCCTCCCCTAATAAAAGTCACGATTAACATAGGCAGATTGTACATGTAAAATAAATAACAAGAAAATAATGTGACTAAGTGATATAGAAAGTAAGTTCTCAATAGGTCTAAAGGTCTGAAAGGTTAACATCTATTAGAGGGGATGATGAAGGAATCATTGAAGAGGTAGTACTGCAGATGACTTCATTAAAGGAAACATTCCCATAATGTAATAGGTTCAAAGAAGTTAGAAATAGAAGGAAGATAAAACACTAGCCTTTACCTATTCCAAATAAGAACAATCAAGCAAAGAGGCTAAGACAAGGGGTGGGGAACCTGCAACCTCAAGGCCACATGTGACCCTCTACATCCTCAAGTGTGGCCTTTTGACTGAATCCAAACTTCACCAACAAATCCCCTTAATAAAAAGGATTGGTTCTATAAAACTTGGACTCAGTCAGAATGCTGCGCTTGAGAACCTAGAAGGTCACATGTAGCCTCGAGGCTGCAGGTTCCCCACCCTTGGAACTGATGGGTCCATAGACTCAACACTAGTAAATACTAGAAGAAGAAAATGAATGCAAGACCTCAAGTGTTTCTTTTCCATTATTCCACACTACTTATTTTCATATCCCACTCTTAGTATATCTCCCAAGTAACTTTTAAATGCTCATTTTATTGAATGCTGCTATCTACTATTTTGAATATTTTCACCTGATGCACCTCTATTCCCAGTTCCATAACCAGCTAAAAAAATGTACCTGTCACTATATAATCCCCATTTGGTTTCACTTTTCATCCTTCTTTTTTTCCTGTCCTTTTTCTTGCCTTTCCCAACAATGATCAATTGCTTCTTTTCCTCTTTCCTAACCAACACACCCTGTACTTAGATGTGAAGGTGATTTTTTCTAAAGCATAAGTCTGACTATATCACCCCTGTCCTTCAGTCCCTTCCTATTCCTCTGCCTCTGCTAAAGGACCTTGAGTGGGTCTCTATGATCTCCAGGATCAAATAAAAATTACTCTGTTTAGCATTTAAAACTCTTCAAAACCTGGCCCTATTAGCCCAGGCTTCTGACATCTGATTCCACATATTCCAGGCACTCTATGATCCTCTACTTGCCCACCTCTAACTCAGCAGACACAACACCCCATAACCCATCTCTATATCTTTGCATTGACTCTTTTCCAGGACTGTCCCCTCACCTTTAGTTTCCACTTAAAGATTTAGTTCAAATATCAACATCTATGAGACCCTTCTGGTCTTGCCAGTTACTAATGCCTTCCCCTTTTAGCCAGAATAAGTTAACCACACATTAAAAGGCAGAGAATAATCTTGTTTGAGTGTTTTCTTGTGCTTAAGGCTTATCCCAGTGCTAGCACATGGTAAACTCCCAATAAATGACCCCACCTTTGACATTCATATTACAAAATTTTGTTATGTGAATATATGCAGAGAAAATATTCCTTTTTGAAAAAACTGGGGAAAGATGTCATTCTCTATGATGTAACATTTAATCAATTTGTTTTTTGCATAGAGCAGGATTTGTTCTGTGACCAACATTATGAATAGCTGAGATATATTAAGTCTGAAAGGGGGTAAAGCCTGATGGGTGTGGGGAAGAAAGATTACATTTGGCACCATCTCAGAAATATCAGTTCAAGATGAAAAATCTGATGCAATTTTCAGAATGACTACTTAAGCCAATCCATGTCAGCTCTATATAATCAATATCTACTGCTGCCACTTACCTTGGCCACATTCCTTGAGAAATCTTTTTTTTTTTAATGGTTCTCTTCTTGAGCACTTTCTGTAATGCTTTATGTAAATTATTTTGGCTTGTCTATCACATCCCACATACTAACCTATCACTGCATTAAGCTTAGGAAAAGCATGCTTCTTCTTCCCTATACAAGTTTCATTCTGTATAGTGAAGTGCTAGAAGACACAGAAATTGTATTACTCCAAGGAACAGACAAAGGGTCAAGCTATTTTCCAGTTTTGAAAATTCCTCTTAGAAAAATAGAATTTTAGTGTGGTATTAAGGCCCAATTCTTCCTTTCTATACTGTTAACAAGTATCTCTATTGTTATATATTCCCTCCTCCTGAGGGAACAGAAACAACTCAGAGCCCTCTCTCGGAGAAAGCAAAATCTTTTCCATTCAGAAAAAGTGTCTTTAGTATGATTCCTTGGTGAAAGAAATGTCCCCTTCCCCAAATGTATAATTTGGTCAAACAATGCCCACCCACAAAAGAGCAACCACATAGTGGTAATTTAACTGTGCTTGGGGACCTGTAGAAGGAAAATTGGCTACCCTAAGCAAAACCATGGTGTAGGTCAAGTTTGCCCTTGGTGATTTTTGAACTCCTCATTCGCTACCTCTCTCTTTCATCATATCCTAGAATCAGGAGTAGCCTTGAGGCTACATGTGGCCCCCTAGGTTCTCAAGTGTGGCCCTTTGACTGAATTCAAACTTCACAGAATAAATCCTCTTAATAAAAGAATTAGTTCTGTAAGACTTGAACTCAATAAAAAGGTCACATCCAAGAACCTAGAAGACCACATGTGGTCTTGAGATCATAGGTTCCCCCCCATCCTAGAGAATGACCCTTTCCCCTTGTCAGTTATCAAAGGATCTCCAGATTTCATAACTCATAAGGATAGTTATAAGATAGGCAACCTAGCAGAGTAGATAGACAGCTGGTCTCAAAACCAGGAAACCCTGGCCTCAAGTCCTGCTTCTGATTCCTGCTGGATAAGTGATCCTGGGCAAAGTACTTTACTACTCAGAGCCCTAGCTACTAAAACTGTTGTTCATCCTTTGTTCTCAAAAAAGACCAAGGGTCATGTCACAAAGGTTCCAAAAATAGCACTGACCTGTGTTGGTAGGAGTTTCCTCAACTAATGAGCATACTAGAACAAAGGAATAAATTTAGAATTACAAAATTTCAACAATTCTTGCAAATAACAGGAATGTAATTGGGGAATTTCCTAACCCTTTCAAGTCACACCATATAGCAGCTCCCTATTCTGCTCCCTCATAAAGCCAGTCTTGGAGAGGACACCCAAAGCTTTGGTCCCCACACATAAAATAAGAGAAGCTAAAGTTAGTTTAAAAATAAAAAGGAGGCATTAATCAAAAGACCATCTCGTACTCCTAATACTAGGTCACATATATATCCTCATCACAAAGCAAAATATTTTTTCTTTCTTCTCCTTGACATTTTGCTTTAGCTGTGCTTTCCATTGCATCACCCTAATCAATAGGTTATAAATCTAGATGTGCCCAGTGAAATATAAAGGCAATAGAGCAGTAAACTTAGAATAAAATTGAGAATGAGCACATCTAACACAAAGAATTTCATTTTAACCGAGCATCATGGAAAAGAGCAATAGGACACAGATTTACCTTTATTTTTAAAAAGAGAAAGACATTAGCTACACAGATTTGTAAACTAGTTTGAGTATGAAAAAGTAGATGAGAGATGCATAGATTTGAACCTTGGCCTATTATTATATTCAAAAAAGCTATTTTCTTACATCAGGAACTCAAAGTAAAGCAATCCAACTCATTTTTTGCAACTGCAAGCTGTTGAAAGACTATACTCATATTCAACTAAAATTCTGTATTGTGCATACACACACACACACACACACACACACAAACATACTTCGATGTAGAAAATAATATATGTCATCCATATGGGTACTACCTCTATCAAGGTAAGTTGCAACCCACTTTATAGTTTAGTGGACAGTTTCCTACCTTTCTGTGGCCAAAAAATAATAATCTAGTGACCAAATCTCTTGTATTAAACCTTGTTCTCTCTATGTAAACATATATGTGTATACAGTATAATAAGATAGATAGATGGATAGAAAGAAAGAGACATATACACACACACTTGGATGACAGACTCAGTATCATTCGACAGACCAATGCTGGAAGTTTTTCCAGCTTGAAAGGGTATTCCAAAGTTTGTACTCTACTGGCATAGTCTTCAAAAATCCAGAGTTACCTCTCAAATCTGCATGACTCTAAAACAACAGACCTAATTTTGTAAACAAAAGTGATAGATCTTATCTAACAAAATAATGTCTTTCAATTATTGTTATTGGAGAATATATAGCCTAATGTTGTTACCTTTGCTGAAAATACTTTGGCAATTTTTTTTTAGATTTCTCTTTAAAATAACTGATTTGAGAAAATCAGTTTCACCCTTTTGACATTACACTTTGGTTTTTCTCTCCTTTTTTTTAAAAATTAA
Organism: Pseudochirops cupreus; assembly: GCA_028627135.1. Classification (NCBI taxonomy): domain Eukaryota; kingdom Metazoa; phylum Chordata; class Mammalia; order Diprotodontia; family Pseudocheiridae; genus Pseudochirops; species Pseudochirops cupreus. The sequence continues at coordinate 112,216,180 of CM053580.1, forward strand.
AATGCTATTTATTATTCAGTCTTCTTCCCTTATTCACCAGATATGGCACCAAATGCCTTTTGAATATTTAAAAAAATCAAATCCCTTGTGTGTACCCCAAAACTGTGTGCAACAGAAATCCTTACCTCAATAATACTCAGAGGTTTCTCAAGGCAGGAAGCAGAAAAGAATGGTTTATTACAATCTCAAGAAAGGGCCACCCTCGTGACAAATGGTCAGGGAAGAGAAGAAGTTTACAAAAGGAAATGGCAAAGTTATAAAGCCCTAACGTGGAATTTTCCCCCACCTCTCTCCTGACCCTTTTCTTCCATTGGCTGGAAGTTAGGAGTACAATGTGAGCATGGCAATCTACCTCAAGTACCAGACCACCCAACGTACATTTGAGAAAGCACTTCTGTCCTTATTTGGCATATCTTATGCTGAGGTATCACTGAGGAGAGGGGTGACTCCCTACCACTCTGAGCTTTGAGTCCTTGTAAATCATGTGATTTCCAGTGAAGGGGAACTTGGGCCTGTTTCCCATGAAAAGCCTGACTAGATTTTTAGAGTACAGTCTGAGAAGTTTTCACTTCTCTCACTCATCCCCTCAAAGGATGAAGGCTTGCCACAGTGGAGAATATTTCAAAGATGATGCATTCCTGGAAGGAAATTCCTAAAGAAGAGTTACAAAAATGTTTTTCAATAATAGAAATTGCATGAAAATAAGTAGATAGACCCTCCTGCAATGACTAGTTTGAGATAATACTTTTTTGGATGTCAAAATTCTATCATCCAATTCAGCAAACATTTATTAAACAACTGTTATATGACAGGCACTGTGCTAGGGGCTTAAGATACAAAGAAAGAAACAACAACACAAGTGTCTGAGCTTACGGAGCTCAACTTTATTTCTTTATACTTTATATATATATATACATATATATATGTATATATAATATGTATATATATGTATATATGTAAAAAAAATTCCATATTAGTCACAGTTGTGAAAGAAGAAACAGATTTTTAAAAACCCATGAGAAAGTATAAAGTAAGTGAAAAAAACGTGCTTCAATCTTCATTCAGAATCCAACAGTTCTTTATGTGAATATGGATAGCATTTTCTTTGATGAGTCCTTTGTACTTACCTTGGATCATTGTGTTGCTAAGAAGAACTGAGTCATTCATAGTTGATCATCACACAACGTTGTTGATACTGTGTACAAAATTTTCCTGGTTCTGCTCTTTTCATTTCACATCAGTTCAGACAAGTCTTTCCAGGATTTTCTGAAATCTGCCTATTCATCATTTCTTACTGCACAATAGTATTCCATTACTTTCACATACCACAATTTGTTTAGCCCTTCCCCAATGGATGGGCATCCCCTTAATTTCCAATATTTTGCCACCAGTATCTCAACTTTAAAAGAGCAGTCTCCTCATCATCATCATCTCTTTCTCTCTCTCTCTTCCCTCTCTTCCCTATGCTTCTTCACACACACACACACACACACACACACACACACACACACACACACACAACATACAGGACATATTTGGTTAGACTAAACCTGAGATTCTTTTTTTTCTTTCAACATTTATATAATGCATATAATTTTATTATTACCAAAAATAAAATTTACTCTCAAAATATAATTGTATCTTGGATATATGTGGCACATAGATAATGAACAAAATGAATGTGGAAATGAGTAGGAGGATTTTGAGCTCAATTGTATTTGGGGAAATGTAAAGTGATTTCAATGATAGCAAATCAAAAGAAGCATTGTAGCAAAGAACCACTACTTGAGCAAAAATCCTTTTCCCAGAAAATCTTCCAAAGGGTCTCAACCCCAATCAAGCCTAGACCTACACTGAATTCCTATCTTCCTTAACTCATCTCTCTTAATATGTTCCTCTAAAATTCCCACTCAATTGTTAATGAGTTCTACTTTATCCTAAAACTCTTATACCAGCTGTCACTAAGTGAAATCTAACTTCTCTTGAAGATATCAGTACCCCTGTCACTCATTCTTCTTCTGCCTCTGTGACTGGGACCTCCTACTGGCTTCCAGTTGCATAACTACTCTCACATTTCGTGTGCCACCTCTTCCTTCTTTCTCAGCCAAAACTGAGACCCTCCTTGTGTCCCTGTCATTTAGTGTTACTTATCTGTAAGCTGTACAATCAGGTACAGCCAAATAATGTTGCTTCCCCATAATCTGTTGATTATTCCTTGAGAACATCACAAAATTCTTTCCTGAAAATCTTGACCAGACGTCCCCCAGCCTAAAATAACTCAAAATGTCTGAAATACATGTATGTTTTCTAAAAATGACCTTTTTATTCTCTCCTTATGTTCTTGTTTTGATCCCAAATCAAGGGTCTGTTATCCCTATTATTCTGCCTATATCTAAAGTTTACCAGGGACTAAGATTTGCCCCTTAAACAATTCCCTAATAGCTTTCCTCCTTCATTAGTAGTGCTGCTCAGCTAGATGTAGCTCCTTCACAAATTTCCTACAAATAAATGGTAACTGCACCTGATCAGTTGAAAAGGTATAGAACTAAATCTAAAGGTACAAACTAAATCCAAAACTGGCCCAAGCTAGCCAATGTGGCTTCTTCCCAGAGACACGAAAAGCTAAAATCTGGGTAAATGTGTATCTACATCAATGTCCTGATCTAATAGACTATTAACCCTGTCAAAAAAAGGAAATGAATTTAGTTTGGGATGACCTGTTCTACTCAATGTAACTGAGAAAATAAAAGCAAAATAGGAATTAAAGAATTTACATTATATATTAACGTTGAACATACACACACACACACACACACACATACACACACACACACACAAAATATCTCAGATGCCTCTATATTTAAGGCAAGTTCATGTAGGCCAAGTTCATCAGTGCCTTTCTATGCCAAAAGGAAATGCTACTAATGTCACCAATATGATAACATTATTGACAGGCTAACTAGACTCTGTGGCATAGTCTTACAAATGGAGCTCCATAGAGAATCTCAGGAGTAATGATGATACAACCTTGACACAAGTCCATGACCCAAGCACTTTGGAGTGGCAGAAAAACTAGTTGAGTTAAGTAGGATGAAGCACCAAATAGTTATGATGATGAAAACAGACAACCAATCAATGCTAATGTTTCAGATCCAATAGTTTCTACTTGGTTTCAAGCCTAACAAATCTACTGAAACTGATCTCTCTAAGGTTGTTAATGATCTGCAAACCACTAAATCCAATGACCTTTACTCAGTTCTTAACCTCTGGACTTTTACACACTTTTTCTTCTGAAGATTTTCATTACACTGTTCTTTTCTGGTTCTCCTACCTGTCAAATTATTCTTTCTCAATCCATGTCTCACCCGAACTCAATGTCTTTCTTTAAACTCTCCTTTGGTGATTTCATCAACTACCATGGGATCAAATGTCATTTCTTTGTATATGATTCAACAACCCAGTTTTAATTTCTCTCCTGAGCTCCAGTCTTTTATCACCAACTGCCAGCTGAATATCTCTCCTTGGATGATCCATAGGGATCTCAAACTCAATAAGTCTGAGCAATATTTTAAATGAAATATTCACCTTCCTGTGATCTTCTCTATGCTTACTAATAATTTTGTCAGATTTTCAGTCTATACAACTGCCCCTCCCTCTTACTTCTGAGTAATTTTTTCTATTTTTAAAAATTTTCTTTTTATTTATTTATTTTTAGTTTTCAACATGCAATTCCACAAGATTTTGAGTTACAAATTTTCTCTCTGTCTTTCCCCTATACCCACCCCAAGATAATGAGCCTATTGAATATGCCTTCCCCCAATCTGCTCTCTCTTATATTCTCCCCCATACCACCTCTAACTTTCTAGTAGGGCAAGATGGATTTCTATACCCCAGTGCCTGTATATATTATTTCCCTGATACATAAAAAAATATATATATTTTTTTAACATTTGTTTTTAAAACTTTGATTTCCAGATTATTTCCCTTCTTCCCTCCTCATCCACCCCCACTGGGAAGGTAAGCAATTCAATATAGGTTGTACATGTGTAGAAATTAAAACTGGATTGTTGAATCATATACAAAAGGTTTCCATAGTAGTCATATTGTGAAAGACTATATTTTTCTCCATCCTATCCTGCCCCCCACTAATTCTGTTTTCTACTCTGACCCTGTCCCTTTACAAAAGCTTATGCTTCTGACAATCCTCCCCCCCCAAGCTGTGCTCCCCTCCATCATCCCCCCTCCTGTCTCCTTCCCCCCTGCTTTCCTGTAGGGTAAGATACCCAATTTAGTGTGTATGTTATTCTCTCCTTAAGGCAAATTCAATGAGAGTAAGGTTGACCCATTCCTTTTCACCTTCTTGCTCTTCCCCTCCATTGTAACAATTTTCTCTTGCCTCTTTTATATGAGATAATTTACACTATTCTATCTCTCCCTTTCTCATTCTCTCATTATATTCCTCCTTCACCTCTAAATTTTATTTTTTATGTATTATCCCTTCCTATTCAACTGATCCTGTGCCCTCTGTCTATGTATACATGTACACACATATACACAAATTCACATATGTATTTATACACACATATACCCTCCTATACATACATATATATGTATGAATACATACATGTACACACACACACACACGCACACATATATACATATATATTCCCTTCAACTATACTCATACTGAGAAAAGTCTCATGAGCTACAATTATCATCTTTCCATGTAGGAATGTAAATAGTTCAATTTTAATAAGTTCCTTATGATTTCTTTTTCCTGTTTACCTTCTCATGCTTCTCTTGCTTCTTTTTTTGAAAGTCATATTTCTGTTCAGCTCTGGCTTTTTCATCAAGAATGCTTGAAAGTCCTCTATTTCAGTGAATGACTATATTTTCCCCCTGAAGCATTATACTCAGTTTTGTTGGGTAGATGATTCTTGGTTTTAATCCAAGCTCCTTTGATCTCTGGGATATCATATTCCAAACCCTTTGAACCCTTAATGAAGAAGCTGCTAGATCTTGTGTTATTCTGATTGTGTTTCCACAATATTTCAAATTGTTTCTTTCTGACAGTTTGTAATATTTTCTCCTTGACCTGGGAACTCTGGAATTTGGCTGTAATATTACTTGGAGTTTTCTTTTTGGGATCTTTTTCAAGAAGTGATTGGTCAATTCTTTCCATTTCTATTTTGCCTTCTTGTTCTAAAATATCAGAGCAATTTTCCTTGAGAATTTCTTGAAGGATGACTTCCAGGCTCTTTATTTGATCATGGCTTTCAGGTAGTCCAATAATTTTTAAATTATGTCTCCTGGATGTATTTTCCAGGTCAGTGGTTTTTCCAATGAGATATTTCACATTGCCTTCTATTTTTTCATTTGTTTGGATCTGTTTAATGGTATCTTGATTTCTCATAAAGTCATTTGCTTCCATTTGCTCCAATCTAATTCTGAAGGA
>CM053580.1:112222134-112240989 GCA_028627135.1 Pseudochirops cupreus
TTGCTTCAGTCTCCATTTAAACTCTGGTCTTTCTAGATCTTTCTCTGAATGTAGATATCTCCTTCCATCCTGAGACTTGTAGAGTTGTCTTATAGCTGTGCGTTGTTGAGAAGAGTCCAGTTTATCAAGGTTAGTTGTCACACATACGATGTGTCTGTGATTGTGTACAAATTTTTCCTGGTTCTGCTCTTCTCACTTAGCATCAATTTGTATAAACTTCTCCAGGTACATATGAAGTCCATCTTCTTCCCATTTCTTATAGCACGATAGTATTCCATTATATTCATATACCACAACTTGTTTAGCCATTCCCCACTTGATGGGCATCCCCTTAATTTCCAGTTTTTTGCCACCACACAGAGAGCTGCAATAAATATTTTTGTACATATGGGTCATTTTCCCACTTCTATGATCTCTTTGGGATACTACCCCAGAAGTGATATTACTGGGTCAAAGGGTATGCAATTATTTATAGCCCTTTGGGGCTGCAGATTGCAGAATCAACCACTTCATTTTGCTAATGAGAAAAATGAGGTCTGTTGAATTTAAGTGAAATCTGAAATCGCACAGGTAGTAAATGGCAGTGTCTGGTCTTCTGAATCCAAATTTGGTATTCTTTCCAGTACACCACACTGACCTCTCTATATCCCTAAATAAATTGGATGCTACATGATTTTTTTTTTCATTCATTACATAGAACAGAATGAGAAATAGATTTCCTATTCAGTCAACTGTAGGAAATCACTCTCTAGTGATAAATATTTTGGAACCAGAATAGTGAACCAGCTTTTCCTATGATATGGCTTTATTTGGGAAATTGTACCATGCTTTTAAGTGACCCAAGGCCTAAGTCACAAATAGCCAGGTGCTAGTGGGATTTTATTTCAGGGTACTGTTATGAGAGGAGGTGAGGAGTCCTTCTTGGGAGGAGTGTCCCCATGGTGACTGCCATCTCTTTCCCATACCTCTCTAAGGTTTTGTTTTTATGGTGTCCCTCTCAAAGGACTAACTTCCTCTTAGCCCCCATTAGGTTTAGGGTCAAACGACCTATAGTCTAACTGTCTCTGGTCCCTATTTCTGTTCCTCCATCTCTACTACTACCACCCAACCTTCTTGTTACTAAGCCTTCTTCCTTCAAAAGTCCTTTTCCTTCCTTTAGCAGTTTTTCCAGTGAAATGTTCCTATAATGTCTCATCCTGTGGGACTTACCATAGGATCGTAGTTGGAATGAACTTCAGAAGCTATCTGGTCCAACTTGTACATAAAGAAGAATCTCATCTTCGATCACATCCCTGAAAAATGCTCATAAAGTCTTTTTTTGAAAACTTGCAGTGAGGGAAGCCTAGTACCTCACAAGGTAGCCAATTCCTTCTGGAAATAGTTCTGATTATTAGGAAGTTCTTTACCTACAATGTAAATCTGTTTCTATTACTTATACTCTTGCCTTTAGCCCTTCCTTTTGGGGTCAGGCAGAACGTCTAATCCCTTGTTCTGCGTGGTCATAGAGAGTAAAAGATAGACAGTTATCGTCCTGGCTCTGTTACTTACTACCTGGGTGATCCTGAGCCTCAGTTTCTACATATGTAAAATAAGGCAATGTGCTATATTAGCAAAATGATTGTTTGGAGTTAGAAGAATTGTGTTCAAATCCTTAGACTCTCCAGCTCTGGCACCTGTTACCTTGGGTGACCCATGGCAAACCATCAAATTCAAATATTCACTGAACAACTTTTGCCCAAGGAGAAAACATTTCTGCTACTAGCTAACCAAGTTTCTCTTTCTTGAAACAAAGGCCCATTTACTTTTTCAAACATCGGTATTCTTTCTGGTATGCTGTGAAGTTGTGAATTAAGGAGCACCACAGTCTTTGAAGAGTTAAAGTGAAATCAAAGGACAAAGGGGAGAGGTGCCTTAAAATTGTGAACAGATTTCAATGTATACCAGTGATGAAATGCATAGGAGAAACAGCATAGATGACATCTTAGCTTTGGTATTTGCTACTGGAATAATGATGGGAAAAGAATTCAGCCTCTCTTCTTTCAATTTCCTTGTTGGTACAATGAGAGAATTGAACTAGATTGTCTCCCAAGTATTTTTAACCTTTAAATCTAAGATTCTTTGATTTTGAACATGCAAACATTACACTAGAGCTATCCATTTTTTTTCTTTATTCTTTCTACTTAACCAGCTCATCTTCTCGAGTGATTCTTGTCTTTGATGATATCTTTTATTCCAACTCTCATGTGACAGTGAACACCAATGGTCTTTAGATTCCTTTCTATAGTCCTTGAGTCAGTCAACTATAATTTTTATTCTTCTAAAATTGTGTTTATACACATTATACACACACACACACACACACACATAGCATTCATACATGCATACATGAGTATATCATGGACAAGTGCTGCTAATGGACTCAGAATTAGAGAGAGAAGAATTTTAGGTTAGATCACATCTGAGAAATTGTACGGTGCTTTCCTAGATCCTAGATTACTTGTTTCTACAAAATCTGTGTAGTTAATGCCTCTATTCTTCCAAGAATATTATGTAGTGGTATATGAAAGAATAATGCAATTTTAGGGACATCAAAATGGTTATGTGACCCAATGGCAGTAGAAGGTAGGCTGCAGAATATTACCAATGTTGAGTTTCACTTGAGGAGTGGCATTAAAGGCACCAACAAGGATATGGATCACTAGAAAAAAGGATGGATTATTCAAGTAGAAATAGAGAAAAATGTTGTATAGCTCTAGTACTTCATACATATGCTCAAGATCTAAGTACCATGGATGTAGATGTAGAAAGAAGATGAGAGAGAACCAAGTCCAATATACTCTTTTTTTTCAAAATTGAGAAGTTAAAAGATTTTTACCCCTCCCCTTTCTCTCTCTCTGTCTCTCTCCCTCTGTATGTATGTATGACTAGCTAATGAAGTCCAGTCCTTATAGAATTACAAAGTGGTGCAGAAAAACCTTTTAATTCAGTCAGAATTGGGAGTGCATATAATAGGTTCCAAAGAACAAATTCTCTCTCTCTCTCTTTTTTTTTCCTGGAGTAAGTGAGGGAAAAAGAATAGTCCTGAACTTTTGGAATAGAAGAGGTGCAACTACTTCAGCAGCTATACCCCACCTGCAACAAGTGGTTGCAACTCTTGGGATTTGTTTACTTTGTTCTTCTTTATTTTTGTTATTTCTTGTTCTTGGCTCCAGTTCCAGTGGTCTTTTCCACTCATTCCCACACCACTCTCCAGAAAATATCCTTTTAACTGTGTAACATCTGTGTGAGTAGCATATATTGGAGCAATAACATTAGCATTCCAACAAGGGAGACATCGTTATATATTTTTTCCATTATTTCAAGATTTTCCCTCTTTGAAATATTATTTATATTGATTCCTAAGATTTTAAGAAACATTTCCTCTCTACATCATAGATTATTTTCCATTTATCCAGGCACTCTTCTCAACTTCACATTCTTAACTGCTGTTGCCACTTATCCGCAACAATTAAGTAGTAAGGTGGCAGGGTCAAAATGGGAAGATTCCACTATTATCACTAGTGAATAGTTCTCTATAGAAATTCTGGGAAATTTATTCAATTTTATGTTTGTTAGTTGTTCCTCTTATGGTTTAATCTATAAAAGCTCTTGGGATGATCTGAGTTAGCTGAAGCTTATGCAAAACTGTCTGTAGTTTTGTATGTTACTTAGTTGCCTTTTCACCATTTGGTGAAACACTACTGTTCGTCTTCCACTATGATGTTTTATAAGTAAACCTGTATTTAGAATGTTGTTACCCTTGAGTTCTGTGTTTTCCCATTTGACAGAGATCAAGTGCCTTGGTTGAGATAATTTCTGAGTGCTTTTGGACTTTTATCCAATCCAACATGCACATATTAAATACCTACTATGTGCAAAGCACTGTTGTAGGTGATAGGGATACAAATGCAAAACAAAGAAAAGCCCTACCTGTAAGGAACTTATGTCCTATTTGCACAATACAACTTGTTACCAGGAGTATATATAGAATAAATTGAAGAGGGTGAGATTGCTGACAAGTAAGAGGATTAAGGAAAGCTCCCAAGGAAGTGACACATCACCTGAACCTTTGATGAAGCTAGCGATTCTTGAGCTGAAAGTGAGAGGTGGAAATGAGACGCATCTGCAAGGGGGGCAGATGTTTATGCAGAGTCACAGAGGCAAATGATAGAATGAAAAGAAAAAGACAATTACATTTCAATTAACTTAGAAACATAGGTAGGAGTCAGATGGTAAAGGGCTCTATGTGCCACATTGCAGAAATTGCATTTTATTCTTGAGGTAGAGTAAGCATCTGAGACAGGAACTGTACCTTGGTCCCCAGACTTCACAGTCTATGCTCTTTCAATTGTATCCAGCTGCCTTCTTCTGGGAACTCTATAGGATCTTGATATTATCTCAGAATCCCCCTCCTCTATTCAACGGTCTGGGTCCTGAGACTTCAGGAACTCCACATTTTCTACGTTTTCTGTCTGCTAAATAGGAAGCTGTCATGTAGCTCCAGTCTCTCTTGCATCTTCATGATTGAGAGCACTGCAATGTGCTTCTGTCCATGCTTCCCTAGGCTGTCCTTATTAGCTCTTTAGTCGGGGGAAGAGAGGAAGAATGGTGCAATGGAAAATTTCACTCCCCCCACCCCAGTCCTGAATTTGGGGACCTACATCTGCTTTTGTCTTTGCTCAGCTTCAGTCTTTCCACCTGCATGCAGCTGGAGCTTCATGGAAAGGCTAACTGCCTGATTGACTCCCTTTTACAGGCCTGACATAAAAGGCTTATATTATGAGACAATCAGTTTATCCCAAATTGCTGATACTTAATCACATATTCAAAAGAGATATGAATGGGCAAATGGTTCAACAAGAACACAGGCACAGGAGATGCCCTCAATCATCTCGATGGGTATTATTGCATATGTCAATAACTCCCATAGGAAAATGCAATCTAAGTTTCATACAAAGGTTCACCTCCCTGTTAGCCCATCAAACTGATTAGGTTCCCCTAATCAATCTCCTACATAAGATCCAAAGAAGGAGCAAAACCAAACAGACTAATCTCACATATTATTACTAAGGGCAAACCACTCTAAAAACATATTGGCATTTGGGCTGTTAAAGGACTGAAATCACCAGGTAAGAAAAAAGACAATCTTTTTCATCTATTTTTACCTAAAATCGTTGTCCAAATGTATACAAAGATCTTTGACAAATGGAGAAGGTGAATCAATTTGATTCTCTCTGTATTAACACATTTAACCAAATAAAGATTGTACCATTGAAAATGGAGTTTTTAAAAATTAAGATTTTGATGGTATTCTCCTACTTAATAAAACAATGGATGAAACTTCCCCATTGCTACTTCTAACTTCCTTCCTTAATAAGATCTTGAAATCAATTGGATGAATATAATCATTTTACTTTGTTTACATTGTTGAGATCCTGTTGGAGATTTCTGAAGCTTTTCCCCCTTCTTTTATATTCCTTCATAAATACTGTTGCTCACTCTTGGAATTTTTTTCCAACAATGTTAGGTTATCTGGAGTACTGTTTCTGCTTTGCTGCAAGTTTCTGTCCATGCTATTGTAGTTGTGTGTGACATAATATGAGTAGTTGATTAGTTCCTAGAAAAAAAATTAAAACAATTCAAATTATACTTTGGATGTTATGGATTTGCTGACCTCTAAGTCAATAAAATTTCAAACTTAAGTAATTCATTATTTAAATTATAAATGTACCCAGCAGAATTAAATATTTGAATTTGCAGAGTTGGGGATAGGTAGTTGGGTGGGAGGTGTCCCATCTTTCTATCTTATTCCCATTGCAAGCCAGTTTTCCTGGAAATCACTGAATTCCTCCAGGCCATGAAGGAAAGGTAAGGGTATGCTCACTAGAAAAGATCAAAAGTTTTCCCAGTAAGCACTACTGAGCTCTCTATTTACCCCTACTTTAACTTTTAAGAGTGTGGTATTACAGATCAAAGCCTTTCTGTGGAAGGATCTAAAACATTCCATCTAGAGGTGCAAAAAGAGACCTGTGTGGAGGGATTTTAGAACTCAAGGGGGAGTCTCAGCTGACCAAAGTGAATCAATAGTAGAGGTCGCATTGGAGTTTGAGAAAGAGGTAGTTTAGCTGACAATCCAAGTAAGGATGGGGAATTCTTTTGAGACTATGGGTTTTTAGCAGCTCCTTTAAGATGGGGTGCTTTACAGAAGAAAATGAATACTTTCTTAGGAAGCCCAATTGAGTACAAATTTATCTGGCTCTGTAGAGGATGAGTATGTGCGTGTGCACGTGTGCATGATGGGGGCGGGAAGGAAGGAAATATATATAAGTTGAATTTATTAAAGTTTTCAGAGACTTCACTAGGTTGCTTGTTGAAAAATATAATCTGTTGCCTCTGTGGAGACTGTTTTACATATTTAATAGTGCCTTTCCTTGGCTCTGAGGTAAGAAAATTTTGACTTTGGATAAGCCCCTGGGTTGTATAGAATGGTGGTTTTTCCTACTTTTTTCCCTTTTTTTTTTTTTTTTTTGGAGAGGAGATTGTTTTTTTTGAGGGATCTGTGATCTCACCGATACTGGTATTCCCTCCAGTGATTCAGGTCACTGTTCATCCCTACCCTCTCATTCTGAATAACTCTTGTCCACATTCCCCCATGTATCTATTCTCAAAACAGTGGCTGCTAAATGTGATGGGAGCCTTTCACTCTTGACGTTCCATGGCTACCAGTGGATCACACAGGCTCTGCATTAGTTATCACATAATTTTTGCCACACGAACACTCCTTTTCTGGATATACATCTCTATGATCATATCTTTCCAGTGGCTTCTCTACTATAATACTTGATTGGAAAGGTACTTTTGCCTACTCAAAAGCACTGTATGTTTTTCCATTGGTCTTTAGATATGATCAATTTAAAATTTTGGTGACTATATTATTCAATCACTTGCAGTCACATAAATATAAATTATTATTAAAATGTGAATCTTTGTTTCAGGGAGAAGTTTAGGATTATTGAACACATTAAACAGTTTCTCCAAAGAACTCTAGCTTGCTTTCCTCCTCCTGTTCAGTTCTGGGTCCAGTTCACTATTTATCTAAGATAAATGTTAATGGAGTAACTATGGGTTGTCCACTCAACTACTCATTGTAAGTCTGGAACACAAGGCAAATGAGATAACATATGTAAAACGTGCCGCAAACCTTAAAGTGCAACATAAATGTTACCTATTACTACTGATATTGTTGTCATTATTACATTTGTTTTGTTTTTATTTAGATTAAGCCAAACTCTTTTAGGAAATTTTGTATCTCATTTTGGGGACTGCAGTGTTCCAAAGATTGAAATGATCGGTATGTTTTTATCACAGATGACAGAAACAATTTTGTTAGAGGATTCTCTGATTATTACCATAAAACAAGGCCAAAGAGAGGGAGATAGACATCCTTACTAAAAGTCTTTGCTGCTGTTTTGCTACATTTTGACCTTTTTCTTCCAATGTTTGCTTAAAATATTTTCTATATTCTTCAGCATAGTTTCACTGTCACCTAAGAATCATTTCCTTCATTGGAAGATAACTATGATTCTTATAATAGCAATCAAATAAAGTATTTATTTATTGCAAATTAATTTTATATCTGCCTGTCAATTTTTTGTTCATTTTTGAGGAGAAGGGGAGAAAGTATTTCTTAGTTCTATTGCAATCATTTTTGTTCATGAAAATTTCAAGAAAGTCCTGGATCATAAAATTTTAGAGCAAGAAGGGAACTTAGTCCAAACATTCATTTTATAGATGAGAAAATTAAGACTCAGAATGGTTGCAACCATTCCCAAGTTCATTCAGGCAGTTAGTGGCAGAACCAGGACTAGAATACAGATCTCCTAATTCCTAGCCCTACCCTCTTTTTCTTAAAAGACATTACTTGAGTGTATGTTTCAGGTAATAAAATCTTACTTTTTTGCTATCAGATTAGCTATCTTCAAAACTGTGCTGAATGTCAACTCTATATTCCAGTGTCCAATTCTGTACCCATTTCTCACACATTTAGCCACCCATTTCTGACTTTTAATACCTCTTCTCAGGAAGGAATTTGCTAAACTCTTCTGCTAAAGTATAAATGACTTATTAATTCAATTCAGCAAACATTTATTAAGGTCTGTCATGTGCAAAGAAACTATGCTAGGTTGTGGAGATACAATGACAAAAGAGAAAACAGTCTTGAATAGTTTAGTTGAAGAGGGATTTCTCCAAGGAATTTTTGCATTTTTAAAGGGATCAAAGTCTTAACTTGAAGGAATTTCATTCCATAGCACATCCTCCAACAGTATACATGTGTCCCTCCCGTGCAAAGTAGACCATTAGCTTTTAGAGAGTATGTACTGAATTATTTTTTTCTCTTTGTATCCCCAGCTCCTAGAAAAAATATTTTGCACATAGTAAGCATTTTACAAATGTTTGTTGAATTGGATTATATAGTGTGCCATAGTCCACAAACCACATCTCACAAAAAACTTGTAAAATATATTGTGCAAATATGATTATCTTCATTTTACAGAGTACAGAGCTCATAAAGGTTAAGTAACTTGTTCAAGGTCAGATAGTAAATACACATCATAGCTTGGGATTTAAGCCCAGATCTTCCTGTTCCAAGACCAACCTGTTTTATTGTACCACACTGCCTTTCACTGTATTGTGTTTCCACTTGAGAAATAACTTTACAGTTATTTTCTACATTGAAAAATTGTCTTCTCTAGGCATTTAATAAATTTCTTCAAGTGTAGCAAACATGGTAACTCCTAGAGAAGCAGTTTAAATCCTTGATTCCATTTCCCCAGCCTGGAATGTCATCCCCAAGTTCTAGTCTTGAAATTCATCCTTCAAGTACTAGTTCAAGTAGCTCCTCCATGAAATATTCTACTCCATAGTGATTCTTTTCTTTTCAATACACTGCATATAGCATTAATTTGTCAAGTAATCACAGTGTTCTGTACTACCAGTTGTATTTTTTAAAATAGTCATTGCATTGCCAGGTAATCATATACATATATATATATATATATATATATATATATATATATATATATATACACACACACACACACACACACACACACACACATATATATATATATATATACATATATATGTATGTATATATACATGCCAGATTTACTTGCTTAGACTTCTTCTCAAGGAAAGAGATTCTATCCTAAATTTATTTTAATCCCTTATAGTGCCTGGCATAAAACAGACATTCATCAAGCATTTATCAATTTGATTTAATTTTGTTGTAATATCTCACCCAGACCTCTTGTGTTAGTAATAATACACATTTGTATAATGTTTTAGATTTTTAAAGCACCTTACATATATTATAATTTGATTGAGAACATAAGACACCGATAGGTATGACTAATTGTTGCTCCATTTATCTTATTATGTAAGAAAGAACATGACAATGAATCAGAAGACCTGTGTTTTCATCCTTACTATTTCTGTGTGACATTAGGAAAGTCCCTTTTCTAGTAGGTCTCAGTTTATTCATTTTCACCATGAGAGTGCTGCATTAAATGATGTCTATGATTCATTCCTAATAACATATGGTCTGCTACACATTCTTCCTATGTTGGTTGCCAGGAAAAGTTCATCAGTATTGTATGTCAGTTTCATGATGGCATGCTTGCATTGGTTCTGGAGAACAGGTGATGCTCTTCTGCTTTCTCAGTCACCAGTGGAGTGAAGCAGGGCTGTGTGCTTGCCCCCATACTTTTTAACATGATGTTTTTAGTAATGCTATTGGATGTCTTCAATAAGGACAAAATTGCAGCAAGGTCAGCTACAGCACTGATAGTAAACTACCTAAATTGAAAAGGCTACAAGCCAAGATTAAAACGTAGGGAAAGTTGAGATGCAACTGACTCTCCTCCACCTGTGCTATTTTATTTTTTTCCTAATAATTAACACCAAGAAAACAGAGGTTCTCCACAAGCCAGCATCACACCATCCATATGTGGAACCATTGGTTATAGCAAATGTAAAAAAAATAAATAAATAAAAGAATGCTGTGGATAAGTTCACTTACCTTGGCAGTATACTTTCTAGGAATGTACACATAGTTATGAGGGTCACACACATATTGGCAGAGCTTCTCAGAGTTTGGGAGCTTCCAAAAGAAAGTGTGGGAGAGAATAAGTATTAGGCTACCTACCAGATGAAACTCTACAAAGCTATTTTTATGACCTTATTTCTGTATGCCCATGAAAACTGGACAGTGTACGAGCCCCATGCCAGGAAACTGAATTGCTTCTATTTGAATTGTCTTAGGAAGATTCTGAAAAACACCTAGCAAGATAAGGTAGTGGATACTGAGGTCCTTTCTTGAGCTCAACTGCCAAGCCTTCAAACTTTACTGCAAAGAGTACAACTCCAATGGGCTGGCCACATTGTTTGGATGCCAAGAAGGAAAGTGCTAGTTGGTGGTCTGAAGAAGTGATGCAAGGACATTCTCAACATCTTCTAAAGCCAAGAACGAGCAGTTCTCCTGAGGACTGCTGCTATGGATAGCTTTAAGGTTCTGATAACATAATATAGTGAACTCTCTATTTACTCAGCAATAAACTAAAGCAAAACATTCACAGAAACGGAAATTCAGCATTCACAATGACAAGTCACAATCTGAATCAATCAATATAAAGTAGCCATCTAAAGTCTTGTTACATCTTGATTGGAGACTGGCTTCCAGTCATCTTTTACTAAATCATCCTTAAGGAGCAATCATCCTTAAGAGGTACAAAGTACAAAGGTCTCCCACCTCTGGGTCACAGTAAGTCATAATCTTGTCAGCCAGTACTAAGTACTGAAGTAAAAGTCCTTTCATCTTGACTTCAGGCTGACTTCCAAACTCCATGGCTTCTCTTCCATGCTCCCAGCTCTTGCCTGAATTCACCAAACTGTCATCTGGATTCACAGCTAGGCAGCTCCCAGGTCCGGGTCCAGCTCTTGGTCCAGCTCCCGGTTCAGCTACACACATCAAGCTTAGCAGAGCCACAACAACATTCATCCACATTGCCAGCACTTTCATCTCAATTCACTTTCTGCCTGTGAAATCAACACAAGTCAACAGACAAGGTGCTTCTGTTTGACAAAGTATACAAATCAACAGACTCCGACAAAGTAATACAAACACAAATCAACACAGACAGAACAGACAGAATGCTGACACCACAAGTGTTATCCCTCTTAGTTCTGCTTGGTCCCAGCTTGTGCTTTTATATGGTCTTTTGGCAAGTTCTTCCCATTCTGGGCTTCACAGGTTCTGTTTCTAACAAAAACTTGATATAATCCCAGGCAGGGACTGAAAGACACCTGAATAACTGAAACAAGATGTTAAGTACTCTTTTGTTTGCCATTACAGGTCTCTCTGAAAAACTTTTGGAATTGATCGTGAGACATAGGAGACATTGGCACAGAACTTCCTAGGATGTTGTGAACACATCAAAGATGGTGCTGTACTCTATGAACAAAGCAGAATTGCAGTACCTCAAAAAAGTAAAAAAACAAAACCATGATATATGCAAATTTAGAGACATCTCCATTCCACATGTTCATATGGATTACTTGTGTTTGTCTTGTGGTAGAGCCTTCCAAGCTCATATTGGTTTGATCAGTCAGACAGACACACTGTTCCTTGATGTCAACATAGTGATGTTGTTTTGGTCCTCTTCAAGCACAAAGGACAGCAACCAACCAACTTATTCCCAAATGCAATTCATGGAAAAAATATAGCTCTATCTTCACTCCCATCTCCACCTTCTCCAGCATTCCTCCTGCCAACCACAGTACAGTTCTCTCACTTTTATAATTCATCTTTGGACAGGGAGAAACTGACTTAGATTTCTAGGGGTGGGGCTGGAGGGAGGAATACAGGGATGATGTTACTCATCTCTGCAACCATAATGACTGAGGGCATTATGCCATATCAGGATTCAATGAGCTCCTATCTCCAAGGGCGACTCTTTGGTTTTAGGGATTTTTTTTTCCCACCTAATCTTACCCACCATGATTTTTTTGTTTTTTAGGGATATAAAAAAGTGGGTAACTTTTTTCAGTAATTTCAGTAATGATCAGAATGAACTCCAGAATTTTTGTGAATATGATGTGGATATTTTGAAAAGGGAACCATAAACAAGTAGATTGATCTACTTCTGCCTTTTTTTAAACAATAAATATTGCCTTCCATTAATAGTTTTTCTTAGCCCATGTCTAAAGTTCTTGCTTTAATAATACATTAAAGGAATTCATGTAATTAAATATATCTAATGATTTAATAATGACTTTTCAATTTTTCAAATTCCTTTAAACTTTTTTCTTTTAGTTTATTAGTTGACTCTGTTGGATAACTTCTTTGTTGCCTACACCTGGAAAAATGACTCTCTTTAGAATAATCATATTTTCCTCTGCTTATCATTTTGGTAAGCTATTGAGAACCTTTCATTTTTTCCTATAAATCAATCCCTCCAAATCTTTTTAGCATTTTTATTAGTCTTCCCTGTGTTCTCTTTATGTCATGATAATTGTTAAAACCATATCTTCTTGACATATTTCCTTTAGGAAAAAAAAAAACCCTACAATTCACAGAAATCATTGTAATTTCATCAAAATTAACTATACTTTACTGGAACTTTGATAAAAAAATGAAGAAAATGTCGTTTCTGTTCATTTCAATAAAATATGGGTTGTCATGTTACATTTCTGGTATTCTCTAGAAAGAATTAATACAAATAAGTGTACTTAAAAACAGCAAAATACTAAGTAACTTGAACCTGTTGAATTGTGAGGTTAAAACACACAATGTATTTGATCATTTATAGCAGCAAGTTTGACATTTGGGTTAGTCGATCAGAGAATAATGCCATTTAATTTAGCTTTTCCCTTTGGCTTCTGCAATCAGCCTACAGAAAACTTTAAAGTACCTAAATTACTTGCTGTGTATTTGAAGTGAAAATTCATTTCTTTGGCATTCACAACCTAGCCCCAATCCACAATTCTAATCTAATTAAACATTACTCCCTTTCCCACACCCTATCATCCAGCCAGACTGGCCTGGTTGATCCTTTTACAGGATACTACTCCTTTGTTTTGGTAACCCTTCATCCTCACAATGAAGGCAGGCCTTTCTCACTGGTGCCTTTTAGAATCTTCTTTTTTCCCTTTGAAACTCAGCTCAGGTGTCACTTTCTATATTTAGCTCTTTCTTATTTCCCCCAGTTGCTAATACTTACTCCCCCATCAGTTGTTTTTGTGTGCTTTTTCTATGTTTGTATATGTATTGTGTGAACCTGGGGACATCACTCTCAAAGTCTGTGTTCCTAGGGGCTCTTTAAGAACAGAAAATGCAAAGAATATGCTGACTTGTTTTGATAGAGGTAACTTCCTCACTCAGGATTTTCCTATACCAGTGAACTCACAATTACGCATACCTGATATCTCCGCTGATAGAATGTAAACTTCTTGAGGGAAAGGACTAGATTAATTTTTGTCTTTGAATCCTCAATATCTAATATGGTGCCTGGCACATAGTAGGTGCTTGATAAATTCTTGTTACTTGATTGGTTGCAGGATTAATAGCAGGTTTGCAAAATATGATACAGGTGCAAAATAGAAAGCAATTTTCTACCTCTATTGTTTTTTTTTTCTTTTTGGAGGGGGGAAACCAGGACAATTGGGTTTGTGACTTGCCCAAGGTCACATGGTTAATAATTGTTAAGTTTCTGAGGCTGGATTTGAACTCAGGTCCTACTGACTCCAGGGCCAGTGCTCTACTCACTGTACCACCTAGCTACCCCTCTACCTCTGTTGTAAAACCTCTATACCTTGATAAGAAGGCATTGTTACCTTGGTCTTTACTCCAGATGCCACCACACTGGTTTAGTCTTTGAGTAGTGAATGATATTATACTCCTGATCACACTAGTGTTACCTGGAATTTTTCTACTTGCTCACTGTTCTTGTGGTTTCCATGTCTCTCTTCTTAGTCATTTTACAATAATTGATAAATAGTGGTGATTGAGATATACACAAATGTATATACTAGTGATGCATCTTGATATCTTGGCAGCTAGGTGTCACAGTGGGTAGAGCACCAGGCTTGAAGTCAGGAAGATGAGTTCAAATCCAGCCCCAGATATTTACTAGCTATGTGACCCTGTGAAAGTTACTTAACCCTGTTTACTTCAGTTTCCTCCTTGGTAAAATGAGTTGGAGAAGAAAATATCAGACTATTTCAGTATCTTTGCCAAGATAACCCCTAAAGGGGTCATGAAAAACACATATACACACACACAATTTGAGACTTAAAATGGTGGTTGCCTGGTACATGAGAATGTACACTGTACTTGTACTCTCAGGAGAATATTATTCAGACTCTGCCATTGGGTGATGGCTTTTTTCCCCCTCAGTTTCTATTTTCTCATCTTGAGAAAGGGGTGGAATAGTATTTACATGATCTTTCTCAAGGAATTTTTATAAAGAAAGTATGTTTGACCAAAGAAGAGTTGGAGAGCATTAAAAATGCAAAATGGATCATCTGGATTACATTAAATTGGAAAGTTTCTGTACAAACAAAGCCAATATAACCAAGAATAAGAGAGAAGTGGGAAATTGGGAAAGAATATTTACAACCAGTGTCTATGATAAAGGCCTCATTTCTAAAATATACAGAGAATTAAGTAAAATGTATAAGAATACAAGTCATTCCCCATTGATAAATGGTTAAAGGATATGAACAGGCAATTTTCAGAGGCAGAAATTAAAGATCTCTTTAAGCATATGGAAAAATGCTCTAAATCACTATTGATTTGAGAAATGCAAATCAAAACAACTTTGAGGTACCACATTGCACCAGTCAGATTGGCTAAGATGACAAAACAGGAAAATGACAAGTGCTGGAGAGGATGTAGAGAAATTGGAACACTAATGCATTGTTGGTGGAGCTATAAACTGATACAACCATTCTGGAGAGCAATCTGGAACTATGCCCAAAGGGCTACAAATAATTGCAATTAATACCACTTCTGGGGTTGTATTCCAAAGAGATCATAGAAGTGGGAAAAGGTCCCATGTGTACAAAAATATTTATTGCAGCTCTCTTTGTGGTGGTGTTATGGGAATCTGAAGATCTTCTCTGCCCCTAGGACCTTTGCTAAAGTGGCTATGTGACTCTGAGAACCTTCCCAGATTTGAAAGGATACTCTGTCCCCAATAGGCTGAATGTGGTCACATGGAGCCTGTGGCAGGAGGCTTGTTCTTCAGGAATGCCCATACCTTATTACTTTGTGATTGGGCAGTGGGTCAAGAGGGCTGTGACATTCTCTGAGCCAGGAGAAGGCTATATATATGCCCTGATGTGAGGTTTTGCTTTGGGGCTCACTTTGAGAAAAGTTGTGTGATTTGGCCAGATGAGACTCTGGGAAGCTGTTGAGCCCCCCCGGCTTTGAAAAACCCAGATGTTGGTGCTTTGCTCTCTGGTAACTGAATAGGTATGGATGTAATGGTCAGATGCTGTAAGCCCGTCTGCTGATCTGTTTCTTTGTTTGCTTGTAACTTGTGTTTTCATTCTCTGAAGTTCAGGGTGCTGACTTTTCCCCCTGAACTAGGTAAGTGATATTTGTTTGATCGATTAAAGTGAGATTGTTAACTCACTTTGAGTTGCTTTTTTAGAAAAGCAGATCTAAGAACCTGTGCTAGCAGCCATCTTGGGTATACTAGTGTGCTTGCTGATACAGGTGCCAAAAAACTGGAAATTTAGGGGCTGCCCATCAACTGGGAATGGCTAAACAAGTTGTGGTATGTGAATGTAATGGAATACCATTGTGCTATAAGAAATGGGAATGTGATGGACTTCATATTTACCTGTAGAGGCTTATACAAATTGATGCTAAGTGATAAGAGCAGAACCAGGAAAAATTTGTACACAATCACAGACACATTGTATGTGTGATGACCAACCCTGATAAACTGGACTCTTCTCAGCAACACACAGCTATATGACAACTCTACAAGCCTCAGGATGGAAGGCGATATCTACATTCAGAGAAAGATCTAGAAAGACCAGAGTTTAAATGGAGACTGAAGCAATCAACATGCTATCATTCTTTTTCATGTTTGGTTTTCTTTCTTTTTTCCCATCCTTCACTCCATTGGTTACAACCCTTCTATACAACCAGACTATTGTAGAATGTGAAAGTATTTGCAGATCCCATTGCATGCCACCATAAGTAACAAAATCCCTTTGTAGGGAGTCTAAGACAGACCTTATAAAGAATTCCATGGTCATTTCATCCATCCATCTATTTATTGTAACTAATAATAATAACTTATAAAATTTGCCAAAGTTCTTTCTTCACAAAACCCCTTTAAAGTAAATATTGCAAGGATAATTACCCCCCATTTCAAGATGATCAAATTGAGTTTGAAAAAGTTAAATTGCTCAAATCATACAATTGTAGAGTGTCAGAGTCAGGATTTGAATGCAGGTCTGATACTCTTTCCTTTCTATCTGTTTATCAATCTATTTCCCCCCAAAAAAACATTTGAGATAATAAATGTCATTATCAAGTAATTGAATTTGAGAAATATTTTTTTCCTGAATAGTTTTTCTAAGACTTATAAGGGCAATAAAAAGGCTTATATGTAGTAGACATAGGCTGAATAATATTTCTCGAGTGAATTAGTTGCTAAGTAAATGAATATAATGAATGAATGAATAAAAAAGTATTTTTATTATGTATCAAGGATCAGACTATGCCTCAGGAGAATACTACAAAAATTAGGCAATCTCTGTTCTTAACAACTTGTTTTCCACTAGAGGAAATAACACATTTAAAAGGGTAAACTCCTCAAGGAAGGGAGTTATGGTCTAGGAAACTACAAAGATGATTAGTTAAATATTAGGAGAGGTCACTAACACAATCTTTTCAGAGGCAATGATGGTAGTGATTTAATTACCATTCTCAGAGGAAGAAGTAGAAATGGCAGCTGGGTATTCTTAGGAGGTGGAAGATTGGAAGATGGCTAGGATGAAGATGAGGATGAAGGTTCCTAGGATATATAGGTATTTAGCACCTCCCAGACATGCCCTTTAATGGTCCAATTTGTAAGGTATAGCAACAGCATCAGTGTATTGGACAGGATAGAAAGTAGGCAGCTTTGGTACTAATTCAATTGAAGGTAGCACAGTAACTCAATATCCTTGGGAGGGTAGAGAGAGATTATATGAAAGGGTAAATAAATGGGGTTTCTGGGGAAGTGCCACCATCAAGCTACTTGGAAAATATCATCAGTCAAAGTCTTAGCCATTTTATTTTTATTTCTAGAAAAGCATCAGAGGAGACGATTGTACTATCTTGCTCCTCTTGCTGGGTGTACCAAGGAAACTATAGAGCTATCAAGGTTCCTTGATGCTTAATTTACCCACTCAGTAAAGACAAAGTTAGTGGTGTTCTCTGGAAAATACCTTGTATGTGAGAACAACTAAGAAGCAGATATTGAGTTAGGTGAAATATTTATTAAAATAACATGTTCACTTTAATTTATAACATCCTTTGGCATGGGGATAACTATAGTCACGGTTCACATTCAATTAATAAATTCATAGAATGTTAGAGATAGAAAGGAAGTAAGATCATCTAATCTAACACCATTATTTAAGAAATGAAAAAAAAGTTTTCCTTTCTTAGGAACTTAATGGAAGACCTTCAGAATGCCACAGAAAAATCATGTATCACACCTCTTTATATAAGACCCTTATTAACAAATATGAGTCAGTCTTAAAAATATATCCAGAAGAGGAGGGTGGAGCCAAGATGATAGAATAAAAGTAGGAACTTGTCTGAGCTCCCTCTCCAAACACATCCAATATGTGTAAAACATGATCCTAAACAAATTTTAGAGCTACAAAACCCACAAAGTGACAGAGAGAAACAAATCTCCCACTGAAGGCAGCCTGGCAGGCTGACAGGAAGGGTCTATCGCACTAGACTGGGAACTGAGCACATTCCTATGTGAGCTGTATGTGGCACAGACTGGCCAGGGCAGACTTTAAGAGAGTGAATCACCAGCCTGTGTGGTGGTTTCTAGACTTCTCAATGAAAAACTCCAAAGAGAAAATAAAAGGTCAGTAGAGAACTCTGTTGGAACTGGGTGATGGAATAGCATGGTCTGGCTCCTGCCCCATGGGTGAGAGGTGGTGGAGGCACAGTGGCTGCAGCTGCTGCTAGGTGGCTGCCTCCAGAGCTCTTGGCCTACAGATTGTAGGGGGATCAAGTGACCATTCAGAGGGTAATCACTCTTTCTTTGACCTGCTTGAATCTAGGTTGCTGTCTTGGGCAGTGTTCTTAGGATGACTATGTCAGAGCTTGTGGCAGCTGTAGAGAGGGCACCTTCCTCATAGTTCTGACAACTGCAAAAACCCCAGCGATTTGGGACATAGCTCTCTCTACTCTGGAAGCAGAGTTCTATCATGGCAAAAAGCTTAAAAGTCAAGTAGTTGTCTGGCAATATGAGCAAGCAGAGGAAGAGCAATCAGACCATAGAATCCTTTTTTTGGGACAAAAAGAGTCAAAAACATGGAACCAGAAGAAGTCAACAAAGTCAAAAGCTTCTAAGAAAAATATGAATTGATTACAGGCCATGGAGGAGCTCAAGAAGGATTTTGAAAATCAAGTAAGAGAAGTGGAGGAAGAAATGGGAAGAGAAATGAGAATAATGCAAGAAAATCATGAAAAGAGAGTCAATAGCCTGCTAAAGGAGACCCAAAAAT
>CM053580.1:112241489-112260128 GCA_028627135.1 Pseudochirops cupreus
GTGTCTATATAAAATGTGTGTAAATACATACATAAACATGTATATATACATATTTATATATATAATAATGTGAAGGAAATAGATTAATTTTACTGTAAGGGCAGTTGGTTTGCTTTTGTAACAACAGTGGTATCTTATAAATAACATGTTATTAGTTTTTATCACTTTTCAATATAGTTGAGAAATAAAATCAGATTAATACAATTGCATACCAGGATAAGCATGATTCCAAAGTTGGAAAGTACATTTCACCATTTGGTGAATTTCTTTGGAAGCCACTAGGACTTTCCTTGGTCTTTTGCATTGTTCAGAAAGGTTTCATTTTAAAAAGAAAAAAAAATTAAAGAGAGTCGTGCAGAGTTACAAGTTGAGCTCTGTTCCCAAGCAGGTCAGGAAATGAAAGTGAGTTGGCAAATGAAACTTGAACATTAATATTAAAAGCATCACATGTTTCTGCCTTGAAATCACATTATTAACTAGTGATGCCAAACTAATCGCTGGAGAACATAAAACAAGAGTCATCAAAGCATTTTTTTTTCCTGATCCCCCAGAATGTGAAACATTTCCTGAAAAAGTCCACCCGAAAGGGAAACCTTATCAACTGAAGGTCAGCTGAACATAAACATGACTGAAAACAATTTTAGGCCCTATTTTCAAAGCATACTGTAACATAATTGAAGTCATAATTACTTCTGCCTAACTTCATGATGAACAGTTGGAGGCATTGATTTTTCAGTGGATCTCATAGTTTCTACCTGAGAAAATAAATACTCCACTTGCTTTTTGACAAGCAGTTTTGATGGCTGGAACAAGAGCCTTGTGCACTGTAATTTTTCACTGCCTTGTAATAAAGTGAATGTTTTCTAAATGTCATAGTTTAAATTTCATGGGGCATGAAATCTACTTTTGAAATGAAATTTAAAGCCCCTTTTCAAATAAGAAGTCTAATCTTATAGTCAAAAACATTTTATATTCCCAGACATTATTAACCTTGGAGTGCTGCCTGAAAGATGATAACGCTATCTGACACATTAAGACTGAATTTGCTTTTATATAATTATGTTAAAGAATATTTAAAAATAGATAAGATTGCACGAGAAATGTTAAGTGTGTGCATTAATAGCATTTCCATTTACTAATAATAAATCTAGTCACTCATCTTTTTTACACGTTAATGTTAACACAGATACTAGGAGATCACTTCTAAAAGAAAACTATTTTGGGACTAATCATAGTGCTTAATGTCAAAAATGATAACACTTCACAGTAATCTTTTTTTTTTAAAAGCTTGAAATTAAATGTTCTCTTACCCCCTTTTAAATCTGAAGAAAGTACAAAATTATTTCCTATTGATTAAATATAGAGTTCAAAGGCATTTTTATTATATTCAGGGCTATTAGAGTGAATCTTGAAGGATTTTGAGAATAGCAGTTTAAAAAACATATCAGCTATATTTTTTTAATATTTTATTTTTAATTAGAATAAAATGGGGATAAAGCTTTGCAAGAAGCATGTAAAGTGATT
Source organism: Pseudochirops cupreus (assembly GCA_028627135.1). Taxonomy (NCBI): domain Eukaryota; kingdom Metazoa; phylum Chordata; class Mammalia; order Diprotodontia; family Pseudocheiridae; genus Pseudochirops; species Pseudochirops cupreus. Next base: position 112,243,014 of record CM053580.1, read on the forward strand.
TCCTCTTTCAGCTCAGACTTCAGTTGTCAATGTCAAAGACCATTTTCAAATTGCAAGACAATGATGCCATTAAATTTTTTATCTCTTCCAAGGCCATCAAATCTTAATGGCAATAGAAAGATTTTTTTAGCTCCCACAATTTTTTTTAATTGTCATCTCTACCATTTTCCATCTCCATAACCCTAGTATGAACATCCTTAACAATAAGGGAAACACATAAGCACAAAAATAAAGATCATTCTTCCTATTAATATTGCATTCACCTTTATATACTCGATCCAAATCCTACATACAAATACCTGTCCTGCCTCTCTACCTGTCCCAAAGATCAGACATCTACCACCACCAAACCTCCCTCCCTACTCCAACCAATATATTCTAGACCGATAAGATATACTGTCTGTTTATAAACACCAGGAAGCTTCTAACCTGAAGTACCTTCAATTTATCACTGGTTCCTGGGCAGCCATGCCAGAGAATATTACTATGGAGATCAGAGTTTACCAGGTGGTGATACATTTTAAATTCAGTTTCCTAGGAGTTTTTGAGAGAATTATGGGGAGAGAGAAGCTGCCTAGTTAATTCTCCATCCTGTGTCATGCAGTTAAGCAGTACACTGATCTCCAGATGCCTATTGCTTTGTCTCCACTTTCTGAGACTTTGTTGGGCTGCTGTTACTAGATGGAGCAATCAGAGCCAAGAGGTAGCAAAGAGGCAGTAAAGATACAAGAATGATGACTGGTGAGACAATGCAAACATCTGCTAAGTGTTTGTTGACTGCCTGACAACTCCATAAACCCATCTCCATTCCAGGAAATAGAGTCTCCCCATTAACTAACAAACTCAAAGTTCTCTTTCCCTCCTTCCCATGAAAGCAAGGAGATTAATGCCCAATATAAGAAGACAGAAATACCATACAAGGTAAAAGGCTCAGGAAATAACATCAGAGACCTTGCTTTAAGGTCTTAGCCTACATAGTCAGTGTAAACAAGCACACAAGGTTTACATATCACTAAATGACTGGGTAGCAATTCCTAGATACTACTCTCACATCAATTATAATCATACAAATGAGGGTCAGAGGTTGCAAGGGAAGACACAATACAGATCTAACTGGAGGTGAAATGCCTTCCAAACCAGAGAAAACTAGCTAGGATTAGTCCTCTCACAAAATTAACTCAGGGGAGGAAACTCTCATATTCCATTCCCTTAAACCTCACCAAACATTTAGGAAGGCTAAGTTGCCCAGCCTTTTAGGTCTATGTGGGCAAAATGGGCACTGAAACATCAATAAAATCTAGGTGGACCAGGAGTTAGGAGGGAAGCCAGAGGAAATGTACTGAAAATATAAATAAAAGGCTAATAAACAAAGAGATTGAGATAAAATACAGGAATCAGACTCTATTACATGCAGATAAACCAATGGTGAGATACATAAAGAAAAAAAGAGAAAAAAAGAGCTAAAAATCTTTGAAGGCCATAATGGATTGAATAATACCATGAAGAAAATTGAACAAAAAATCCAAAAGAGAATTCTGAATGCTCCCAAGAAATCTTGGAACAACAACAACAAAATCCAAAGTGGTGCAAAAAAGAAAAAGAAAATTTAAAAAGAAGCTAGAAGGATGAAGATCAAAGCAAAACTAATGAAGACAATAAAATAGCTGCCTAAGAATACATGCTAGATAATCTTTCCAAAGAAGTTCTGAAAAAAAAAGTACAGAAAGTAAAAGAAAAAATTTCAGAGGATAAATAAAACGCAATAACTTGGCAAGAATATATGAAATTTGTATATTTCAAAGTGGCTAACGTTCAAAAAAAATGTGCAAAGATAAATAACATTAAAGAATTGAAACAAAGATTTTTTTAATAGTGTTTTATTTTTTCTCATTACATGTCGAGTCAATTTTAGCATTCAATTTTATAAGATTTTGAGTTCCAAACTTTTCTCCATCACTCCCTCCCCTCACCTCTTCCAAAAATGGTAGGCAATTTGATAGAGGTTATACATGTGCAATCATGTAAAACATATTTCCACATTAATCACAGTTGTGAAAAATGAAAGAGATCAAAAGGAAGAAATCATGAAAAAGAATGAACTAAATAAAAAAAATATGTTTCAATTTGCGTTCAGCATCCATCAGTTCTTTATCTGGATGAGGATAGCACATTCATTCATGCGGCTTTTGTATTGGTCTTGGATTACCATTTTGCTGAGAAGAGTTTAGTCATTCATAGCTGATTGTTACACGTTGTTGCTGATACTATGTAAAATGTTTTCCTATTCTGTTCATTTTACTTTTCATCAGTTCGTTCAAGTTGTGCTAGGTTTTTTTCTCTTTCGTCATTTCTTATTATACAATAGCATTCCATTACATTCATGTACCACAGTATAATGGGAATCTGAAGATCTTCCCTGCCCCTTGGTCCCTTGATAGGCTTAAGTGAATCTGAGAACCTTCCCTAATTTGATAATATACTCTGCCCCCTAAAAGATTGAATGTGGTCACATGGAGCCTGTGGTGGGAGGCTTGTTTTTCAGGAATGTCCACACCTTGTTACTTTGTGATTGGGCAGTGGGTTAAGAGGGTTGTGATATTCTCTGAGCCAGGAAAAGGCTATATATACCCTGATGTGAGGCTTTGCTTTGGGGCTCACTTTGGAAAGAGTTGTGTGATTTGGCCAGATGAGACTCTGGGTGGCCATTGGGCCTTCCCCCACAGCTTTGAAAACCCAGATGTTGGTGCTTCCCTCCTAACTAGGTATGGATGTAATGGTCAGATATCTAGAAGTCCTGTCTGCTGATCTGTTTCTCTGTCTGTATTTTTTTTTGTCTGCTTATAACTTCTATTTGTATTCTCTGAAGTTCAGGGTGCTGCCTTTTCCCCCTGAACTAGGTAAATTATATGTGTTTGATTGATTAAAGTAAGATTGTTAACCCGTTTTGAGTTGCTTTCCTTTAGAAAAGCAGATCTAAGAACCTGTGCTACCAGCCATCCTGAATATGCTAGGGTACTTGCTGCTACACACAGTTTGTTCAGTCATTCCCCAATTGATGTGCTTTTCCTCAATTTCCAATATTTTGACACCAGGAAAAGGACTGCTATAAATATTTTTTGCACATGTAGGTTCTTTCCCCTTTTTTAATGATCTTTTTGGGATGCAAACCTAGCTGGACCAAAGGGTACATACAGTTTGATTGCCCTTTGGGTATAATTCCAAATTGCTCTCCAGAATGGTTGGATCAATTCACAACTCCACCAGCAATGCATTAGTGTCCTAATTTTCCCATATACTCTCCAATATTTATCATTCTCCTTTTTTTTTGTCTTATTAATCAATCTGATAGGTGTGAGGTAATACCTCAGAGTTGTTTTAATTTGCATTTCTCTAATCAAAAGTGATTTAGAGCACTTCTTCATAGATGGTTTTGATTTCTTCATCTGAAAACTGCCTGTTCATATCCTTTGACCAGCCATCAGTTAAGGAATGGCTTATATTCTTATAAATTTGACTCAGTTCTCTATATATTTGAGAAATGAGGCCTTTATCAGAGACACTTACTGCAAAGATTCTTTCTCAGTTTTCTGCTTTCCTTCTAATCTTGGTTGCATTGGTTTTGTTTGTATAAAAGGTTTTTAATTTAATATAATCAAAATTATCTATTTTATATTTCGTAATGCTCCCTATCTCTTGTTTGATCACAAATTCATTTCCCTTCTCCATTGATCTGATAGGTAAACTGTTCCTTGCTCTTTTGATTTGCTTATGGTATCAACCTTTAGGTCTAAATTATGCAGCCATTTTGATCTTATCTTGATATACAGTGTGAGATGTTGGTCTATACCCAATTTGTGTCCTATTGTTTTCCAGTTTTCCTAGTAGTTTGTCAAATAGTGAGTTCCTATCCCCAAAGCTGGGGTCTTTGGGTTTATCAAATATTTGAATCTGCCCAGTCCCCTGGCTATGCTGAGGCCTGTGGCAGGGTCCTGGTATTGGTGCTTGTCACCACATTGGCGCTCAGGATCTTCCACTGGTTTGCTGAGGTAGGACCTGCTGCTGGCTTGCTGAGATGCGTCCTGTCCTGGACTACATTCCCCTTTTACCTGAGTGAGACAGAACTTTCCTACTGTTTTCCAAGTTGCTTGGGCTCAAAAATAGTTTCACTCTATCTTTTGCAAAAAAAGGTGTATGTTTTATATGTTGTTTCAGGATTTGTTTGAGGGCACTATTTTTATGGTTGTTTAGAGGTAAGTATGGGAGAGTTACGGTGATTTACTATATACTCTGCCATCTTGGTTACCTGCTATTTTAAAGTATGAAACTTAAAGAATTTAAAGAACATATATTTCCCCAAAGAATATAACCTTTAAAACCCAAACACTGTTGTTCAGGAAATAATAAATGAAAACTTTCCCAAACATTTGAGTATAAACAATAAAGCAGTGATACATCAAATCTACAGAACATTGCCAGAGAAAACTTTATCCTTAAAATTTGAACATATTTAGTGGTTAAAATTAAAATTTCAATAACACAATAACAAATTTTATAACCAACCAGGAAAAAGGCTTTTAAGTATCTCAAAATTTTAATTTAAATAACTCAGGATTGCTAATGAGAAATAAGAGTAAGGAAAGGAATAAGATATGACAAAAAGCTTAGGAACCCAACTTGCAGACCAGAAAAACTTCCCCTGCAAAGCTGAACACTAAAACATAATTGGTTTTCAACAAAACAACAGTTTTCAACAGTTAATGCATTCGTGAACAAAAAAAAATGAACAGAATTCAAACTAGGGTTCACAAAAGAGAAACACCAAAAAAAAAAGGTAAATAAGTATAGTCATTAAGAAAAGACCAAGCAAGTAAAAATCATTTTATCATTTTTATATGTTGTTTTAAAATTACATTTATGGGATAAAAGAAAGAACAAGGATATCATCAAGCTTCAAAAAACAGATTAATGGGTTAAAGATTTCAAGGAAGCTTAAATAACATAAGGGGGTAGGAAGAAATAAGTACTTCATGAATCCAATCTCACATTTCCTTATAATCAATATCTTTTTCAAAGGTATAACATGGTGGCATGTTCATCAAGTGAAAAGAGGTGAGCCAAGAAGCAAAAGAAATCAGGGAATGCACCCTTAACCAAAAGGTAAGAAGGGAAGGGATGGTAATTTCATTAGCTCTTCAATGACTGATTGGGGTGCTATGGAAGAATAAGCTAAATGCAATAGAAAGGAGAGTTTGACATGAAGGGTTTGAAAGTTAGCTATTAGGGAAAAAATGGGAAATAATAAGAGAATATTGCAATGGGAAAAGGAGGGGTATGCCTATAGTGAAAGATAGAGATTATAATTAAGCTTTTGTCTGAAAAGAGCAAGTAAAATAAGAAATCACTTTTTATGATAAAGGACTTTATCATATCACTTCCCAGGACTTTATCCCACCTTAGGGTGAAAGGATATTTGATCTCTGAGAATGGTCAGAACCCAAAGTGGTAAACGTGACCTAGGTAAAGGAACAGTTACTCTGGTCTTTCAGTCAGTGAATGATCATAAGTGCAGGAGGTAATACCAGGGCTCATGACCTAGAATATAAAATGACTTCCACCACACAACATTGAATTGATATTTAATAAATTGGCATTGAAAATGAGTATGTCTTTAATATTGATATTCTTTTATTGTATTGAAGTGTCATATAATTTCTCTGTTCATCTCTCTTGACAATGAGAATAAGACTTTCTACTTTATATTTGAAAATATTTGATGCAGATATATAATCTTCAATACAGCTTTCATATTTAAATCTGGAAAGGTCCTTGGAGACTATCCTACTACAAAGTATTCATTTTAAAGAAATGGAACTGAGACCCAGAGAGATAAAGGATCTTGTCCATATTATATACATAGTAGGTATAGAAGAATTAGGATTTGGATCCTCATCTTCTGATTCCCATCTAAAATTTTTCTCACTATACCATGCTATTTCCTGGTGTTCTATTTCCCTTTTTATCATTTTATTAGATTTATCTAGCTCTGAGACAGAAACATAAAAGTTCCCTCATGTAATTGTGTAACTAAGCCATTTTGTTGTAGTTCAATTATTCTTTTATGAATTTAGTTACACAATTATTTTAGGAGACTTTTATATTTCTCTCTCAGAACTAGACAATCGTTAAGGGCCTTTCCAGACTTAAATATGAAAGTTGTATTAAATATATATATATATATATATATATATATATATATATATATGTATGTATGTATACATATATATATATGTTTATCTGCATTAAATATTCTAAACCATTTGCACAAATATATAAATAAGTGGAAAAAAAAAGAACTTGGTATATATTCTTCCTGCTAGGTATATAGTCCCACTGCAAGCTATATAGTTCACTGCTAAGAATATTCCCCTAGGAGGTCAAAGAGAGAAAGAAATATGCCAGGAAAAGAATATAAAAGGAAGAGAACAAGTACAAGCCCAAGAAGAAAAGGAAGAAAAAATAAGACAACTCTAGTTCAAATATATAGATAAATCCTATCAAACTTTCACACAATTGACACCTATTCTACGAAAAAAAAAGTCTAAAAAACTGAGCATTAAAAACAATCGAGAAGTGATGAGAGGAGGAGAGAAAGAGTAAGTTTTATTCCCAACATATTGAGTTGGAGATGTCTAAGGAAAAACTAGACAGAGATGTATAATAAGCTGTTAAGGCAGCACTTGAGTTCAGCAAGGAGATCAGAGCTGGATATGTGAATTTGGAAGTCATCAATCAAGAAATTATATTGTGGCCTTGGGAAAGCTGTTTGATCACAAACTGCAGAGAAAGGAGAAGAGATCTGAACAGATAGTCTTGGGGGTCAAAAATAAAAGAAGGATGATAATTCAGGAAAGGAAACTGAGATGGAAGGGTCATACAAATAGGAAGAGAATGAAAAGTGACCAGTGTCACAGAAATTTCTATAAAGGGAGGATAGAGAATCTAGGTGGAAAGGTGATTGACAGTATCAAAAAACTATAGATAAATAGAAAGAAAATAAAGACTGAGAAAAGGCCACTGGCTTTTACAGGTAAAAATCATTGAATAACCTTGGCAAGACTGATTTCTGTAGAGTGATGAGCTTGGAAATTATATTGCAAGAGGTTGAGAATTGAGTATAAGGAAAAGACATAGAAATAATAAATGTAGTTTACATATTTAGACATTTGGCTGTGAAAGGGAAAAAAGATAAGGAATTGTAACTTGAAGGGACATCAGGGTCAAATGAAAATTTCTTAAGAATAAAATAAATTTGACTATATTTTAGAATACATAGAAAGAGCCAATGGATGAGAATTGGAATAGAAATCATGTTGATTTCCTTTGACACATGCACACATTTATATCTTCATTAATTCCATTTCTTCTTTCCTGTTCTCTTTTAATTTTTCTACTTATTCAACAACAGAAATGGATCTCTGCTGTCATTGATATTTATGTTCCTTCCAGTGATGCCTATTACTACTCATCATGCCTCATTACTACTACTATGGCTACTCAATTAATGTGACTTTTGTTCATATCCTCCCATAAGTGCACCACAAAAGGTCAACCAAGGTGTCAACATGAAGGAGACATCTGACTTGAAAAAGAGAGCATAAGGCTCTCCACTAGTTTGAAGAGAGGCAGTATGGCACAGTGGAAAGGATGTTGGATTTGGAGTCAGAGGACTTGCGTTTATATCCTGACTCTGCTATTTAGTGTTACTGTGTGGTCTTGGACTCACTTCATTTGCAAAAGTGAGGGGTTGGACTATATAATCTCCAAGATTTGTTCTAGTTCTAAATCTATTGTCCTATTATCTCTTTCAGGACATGGTCAGTTCATCTTTTTCAATCACATATTTCTCTGGAAGCCTTTATTCTGGAAGAAGCAGCCTATAATTTTTTTTTTATTTGTTCTGAGAAAATCCTATCTGTCTCTGTCTCTCTCTCCCTCCTCTCTCTCTCTCTCTCTCTATCTCTCTCTCCCTCTCTCTCTCCCTCTGTCCCTCTCTCTCTCTCTCTCTCTCACACACACACACACACACACACACACACACACACTATCACTTACTATCCTATTTCCCTTGATTTCTCTCTCCATCTTCCTTCTCCCAGTCCTCTGCCCTCCTTCTGTTTTCTTTTCCACATGTGAACACAGAAAATAGCTCTAATCACACCTGATAACCATAAGGCAATTTCTAGTAATTCTGTTTCAAGGAAAAGGAAAGCTTGTACTTTCAATCTGACATAATAAAGAACTGGTACCATCAACCTTTAGAGATTTTAGACGTGCCCAGAAGGCCCCTTTGTATACTCCACAAATGTCCAGTTTCTTCCTCATACTTCTTTAATTAAAAAGACTTTTACAATTCTCAAGATACTTATACACAAAACATTTTCTTATTCAATGTTATGGAGGGTTTTTTTCCTATTTGGTTTAACTATTTGTATGGCAATAATGTTGTCTGTTCTTTGCTTTTGAAAAGGTGGTGATTACTCATTAAATGGTTGTTGTGGGCTTGGCCTGAGAACCTAACCTACATACGTCTATGGGAAATGTATCTATAGGAAAAAAAAAAGAGTTGCTTGATTCAAACAACTGATTTACAAACAAACTTTTGAAGTATAATCCATTTTCAAGTAGCTCAATACATGTATTATCAATTTTTATCCCCAAATATAGTTCAATTTCTCCCAAGTATTTAAGTATTCTGTTTGATACTGTAGGATCAAGGACATTGACTCAAGGGCATAGAAAATTTAAAAATATATGTATTTTCTAACCTCTTCTCTACATACCATTTCTATACTGTTTAATGTTATGAGATATCTGAAATGTATGGATGGCCTTTCCTAGGAAAATTAATATAATATTTCAGCAGTAAAGATAAGTCAGAATCCTGGTATATAAACCATAATGCAAAGATATTCTTTATCCTTTAAAAAAAAAGTTACAGTTTACAACTAAATTCATATCAGCCATGTCTTCAGATTCATTCATATTTTAAAGTACTTGAAATATGAAACTCTCAATACATCTATATTTTTTTAGTTTAAAAATAAAGTTTCCTTCTATACTCATTGAGATTTAAAAGATAACTTCAGATTTCTACTTTTCTGCTGAGGCATGATTCATGATTTGCAAGGAATCCATATCGGATTTCTCAGATGATTTTTTTTTTAACAACAAAATGTCCTAAGTAAGAAAACAGTCATACTGATGTACTGGTACATAGCCACTCATTTGCAAATTATATATGTTCTTTGATACTAACACTTAGGTGAATTATGAAATATCTATAAAAATGGTCATTTTAAAAGAGTGCTATAAAGATGTTTTGTTGTTATTGAGTTGTTTCAGTCACGTCCAACTCTTTGTGACCCCATTTGTTTTGTTTTGTTTTTGGCAAAGACACTGAAGTGGTTTGCCATTTCCTTCTCCAGACTATTTTACAAATGAAAAAACTGAAGCAAATAGGGTTAAATGACTTCCCCAGGGTCACACAGCTAGTAAGTGTCTGCAGCCAGATTTCAACTCATGAAAATAAGTCTTCCTAACTTTAGGCCCAACAAGCTATCCACTAGCTGCCCCATGCTATAAAGAGGAAATGATATTTGATCCTACAAACCGAAGAAATCCAATGGATTTTATCAAGGAACTGAGTGATACAGCCAGATCTGTGTTTTACAAAAATAAATTTTGTCTACCTTGCGGAGGCTATATTGGTGTGGGGGAAAATGAGGCACAGAGACCAAATAAGGACACTATTGCCAGAAGTCCAAGTAAGAAGTGATAAAGCATGAAGAATGGGAGATCCTATGTGAATAGAGAGTAGGCAAATGTGAGAGATATTTTTGAAGGTAAAAAGATAGATTTGAGAACTAATTGAATACAAGGGTTAAATGAGAGTGAAGAATTGGTGACAGCATCAAGTTTGCAAATCTGAATGACTAGAACAGTAGTAGTGCCCTCAAAAGCAGCTCAGAATAGGGTTAGGTTTTGAGGGAGGGATAACATAATTAGCTTCATAATGTATGTCACAATATATTTGTACTGGCTCATACTATGCCAAACTGTGTTCCATTAAAAACAGCCATGAAAAATACATAATAAGGAATTGTTGCCATGTTGGACACTAAAACCTGAGGATATGTCAGGAAAGTGTAGGATGTGGCCTATCTTTCCAACCTGTGATTAGTTGACCACCTGTTGGAGTCATGCCATGGCCCTCCAACAGAAGCCCCACACCCCTACTTTGGAGAACACTTCTCTTGCCCATGCTTTGCTCAGTTTAGTACAGCTATGACAGAACTTAAATTATAATTCCGCTTTAACTACAAAAAAGGTTATTATTATGATCATGATTATTAGAATCAGACAGTGATCATTTAGAAATCAACTACTATGTGCCAGACACTATGCTAGGTGCTGAAGACTCATAGTTATCTAAGGCTCCTCATGGTGATACCTCGATACAGCTTTCCTCAAAAGCATCTCATTCTCAGGACTCCTCCTGACCCAAATTGCCCCCATCAACATTTTGCTTTCTTATATCACATTCTCACAAGGCTTTCTTTAGATGAGGCTATATTATTTGATTAGCAAAACTGTGCTAATATTTTAGTCCTCCTCCATAATAGAGACATTTTAATATGATCCTTGAAGGACTTTGTCAATTATATCAAATAATTAGTTGATCTAATATAGGAATGAAACAATTATATTTTCAAACATTCCAGAAGTTCAGTCTTGAAAGCATCTAAATTTCTTAACTTAATAAAGTAATTTTGGATCAAGGAAGTAGAAAGATTTTTTAGTAAAAAAAAAAATTATCAGATAGGCAACCATCTACTTGGACTACACAGTCCTACTCAAATTCACAATCTGCTTCTCTTGGAAATATTAGGAAAGGGCTATGAATATTGGAAGCTATAATTATTTTTAAATAATTAGTCCTGACAGAATGTTGTATATTGATTATGGAGTTTCAAACAAATACAAAATATAGCTGTACAATACCCATATAGGCAATTGTCACCCACTATCAAGCATTATCCTCTAATTATAGAGTCAATACTTGGCTATTTCTTTGTTCTTCATATAACACCTGACTCTAGATGCTTAAGTAGTGACATATGAACAGACATGTTGTAATTTGCAATATTGTTGCTAACTCAAAGACAATATGGTAGTGAAATTATTATAGTCACCAGAAAGGTTTAGACTGGGTAATATGTAAACATATAGATAATAAATGGAAATTTGTTAGCTGTTGAGTATTGATATTGAAGACATCCTATTCTGATATGAATTTCCAGTACATATTTGTCACCTCATCTCTTTTGTAGTCTCCCATTTGGGAGTGAAATTTTGTCTTTGGAATATAAGGATTTGTAGTCAGATTTCAAAAGTATAGGCTTCTACAAGAAGAAAAGATTTTAGTTTTTTACTTTATATTGCCTAAGGAATTATAGAAATCCACAGTGATGTGACAAATACTACCAAACAACTGCCTATTAGCTATCACAATGAAAAATGTCCATAATTTCCAATGTGGAATATGAAGTGTTCTATTAAATCTAATGTTATCTCGGCAAATTGTTAACGAGCAAAGGAAGTTGGCAGAAGGGAAAGAAAAGGCTCTAAAGGATGAAATTCTGGTGAATGAGCAGAAATTATTTGGCTGAAACAAAAAGAGGAAACCTTAAAAAATCAATGTTGCTACAAGAGAAACTCATCAAACAGTTTAGATTTTAGAGACATGTATAGCCCCTGTGGATTAATACAAAAATGCTGCCTGGCTCCATAAGAACACTATCAAGATTGCTGAACCTTAGGATGAATCTCTGGTTATGAATTCCAAAGACAAAGGAAGTTTTGTTTTGTTTTGTTTTGTTTAGCTGTATTGGGAAAAAAGAGGGAGGCTGAAATCAGGAGAAGCCCTACCCTATATGGATAAGGTGCTTTTAATGGATCATAGTAAAAATATTTCTCAAATATTATTTTGCTTCTCTTTTCTCTTCCAAGGAGAATGACTGGGAAAGATAGAATAAAAGTGGTCAGCAGGCAATGGAAGGGGTTAGGGAATGGACTCATTATTTCATTATTATACAGAATCCCCAAATAATGAAACTCCCTCCACCAATCCAGATCATCACCTTCTCTGCAATTGCTAGTCTTGGAGAGAGAACTGCCTAAGGCACTAAGAGAATAAATGCCTCTTATAAAAATCCATATAAGAGTCAGCTCAAGATCACAAGCTCTATGTCACAAGCAGAACTTGAACCCAAGTCTTTATAACTCTGATTCTGCCTCTCCATTTTATATATATATTTTTTATATTGCCTCCAGGGATGGAATGGAAATCCAAGCCAAATTAGGAAACAGACAGCTTCTAGATGCTGAGCATGCAACTCTAGGGGAGAATTAGCAAATGAGATTGACTAGTCACAGTCAGTGATCTTTAAAGATTCTGTGGAGTGCTACAGGATTGGAGAACAAATTACCTTGTTTTTTAAACAAATTCTGATATCTGAATCTCAAAAATTTATATGTTTGTGAGCTTCAGTCCTATTTCTAGCAAAATTCTATAATTTATTATGAGAATGGATGGTTTGGGAACACTTTAAAAGGGTTACAGTGATTATCAAAATACACCATATTTTAATCAATAACAGGTCATATCAGACTAAAGTATTTTTTTTTCTTTGACAAGATTACTAGCTTGGTAGATTAGGGGAAATGCCACAGATTTCAGCCAATCATTTGACAAACTCTCTTGTGCTATCTTTGTAGAAAATACTGAAATATATGAGCTAGGCAACAATAAATTTGAATGGATTTGAAACTGAATGGTAGGACCCAAAATTATTCCTAGATCAGTCAATGTCAGCTTGGAGCAAGAGTTCATGTAGAGTGACCCATGGATCTCCATTTAGTCATATACTGTTCAAAAGTATTATCAGTACTTTGGAGAGTTACTAAGAAAGTGTGTTTGTCTTATTCTGCAAATGTCATGAAAATGGGAGGGATAATTAACATATTAGATGATAAAATCAAATTCTAGGAAGATTTTTGAAAGCAAAATCAATGAAACAACTGAAATAAAATTAATTTTAATACAGAGAAGTGTAAAAATGTTACAGGTAGGATTCAAAAAAAACCAAACCAATAATAAAAACTTCATCAATGAAGGATAGAAGAGATATAGTGAGTAGTCAGTTGATGGTTTCTGTGAAAGATCCAAAAGGTCTAGGGGACTGAAAAACTCAAGATGAGTCAATAGTATCACATGGTATCCCCCCCAAAAATATAATACTATCCTAGGTTACATTTGGAGACATAGCATTCAGAATATAGTAAATGTAGGTTCCACTTCACTCTGTCCTTCTCAGACCAAATCTGCAATGTTTTCAGTTAGGGTCACAATATTCTAGAAAAGACAGAGACAAATTAGAGCAGCAGTTCTCAACCTGTGGGTTATGTTCAATTTGTAACAATGAAAATATATCCTGCATATCAGATATTTACATTATAATTCATAACAGTAGCAAAATTACAGTTATGAAGTAGCAATGAAAATAATTTTATGGTTGGGGGTCACCACTACATGAGGAACTGTATTAAAGGGTCACAGAATTAAGAATGTTGAGAACCACTGAATTAGAGCATGTCTATAAGAGGAAGACTAGAATAGTGAGAAGACTGAAGACCATGTTATATAAGGATCAGTTATAGGAACTAGGAATATAAAGCTTAGAGACACCAGAACATGATACCTGGATTAGGAAGGTTCAGCATTTCAAGAAAAAGAGAAACAACTAAACCCACCTACCTGCAAGGTTAAACAAATACAATATGTAATTTGTGTATAAGTGTATATGTGCATATATATATATATATGTATATAGTATGTGTGAATATAAGTATATTATATATATATATATAATTTGCTTAATAACAAAAGTTTTATGTGTACTTTTAAGAGAATACATTAAAATTTCTGCTTCACTGAGAGTCTCTAGCTCCCCACTTTTATTTGGTCCAGAGAAAAGAAAGTGCACATAAATGTAGCTATTCTCAGAAATTTGATTTTACTTGACTTGGAAATACTAAGAGCTCTATGGTAGTATACTAAGGTAAACAAAGGAAACTGGTGTCTCTTATAAATCACCATCTAGGGCAGGAGTTCTTAACCTAAAATCCATGAATGTTTTTTTTTTAATTTAGATGACCATATTTCAATAAAATTGGGTTCCCTTGTAATTATTTGCATTTTATTTTATGCATTTAAAAACAATATTCTAAAAAACAAGACTATATGCCTCAGCAGATTACCAAAGGAGTCCATCTCATACACACACACACACTCTCACACACACACACACACACACACACACACACACACACACGTTAAGAGTCCCTATTCTAGGGTAAGCAGACAAAACTAAACAGAATGGTTTCCTTTGGAGTCAGGGACTGCACTCATGGATATTCACTATGGCTTTCCCTATCTGTATGCTCCCCCTCTCTTTCTGAAAGAGAGGGCTGATCTAACAATCCTGCATCAATAGTTGTCATCAAGTATTTGAAGGGCTGTCATCTGGAAAACAGATTAAATTGCTTTTGTTTGGCCCCAAAAGGCAATATAGGCAGAATAGGATGGAAGTTGCAGACAGGCTGATTTAGGCTGGATGTAAGGAAAAACTTCCTGAGAATCAGAGCTGTCTAAAAGAAGAATGAACTGGCTCAGGAGAGAGTGGATTATCTTTCACTGTAAGTCTTCAAGTTGAGAATGAATAATCACTCGGGATTGTGTGAAAGATTCTTGGTGAGGTATGGATTTTTGTAAATGGCCACTGAGGTCCTTTCCAACTCATAATCTATAATTCTGTGGAACATCAGCCTTGTGTGGAGGTGTAGAATCAAAAACAGCTAGAACTTAAAGAGATTATCATATGTATTCCCTTCATTTTACAAATGGGGAAACTGATATTCAAAGAAATAAGTTTACTTACCCAAGGCCACAGAGCTAGCTAGAGGAAATGTTCTTTTTCAGTCTAGAACAAAAGGTTTTTCATCCCCAAAAATCATCATCCAGTGCTCCTTCCATGACATTCAAATACATTTTAAGTATATGGATGAAATGGACTATATTTTTAAAAAAAACATACACAGTCGTGATCTTGAAATAATTTTAGTCCTTCTATTAATCCTTGATGAAATCTTATTTCTCCCATTCAAAATGGTGCCAATGAAAATTTCTCGCTAACAGGTGTCTGCATTTTACATTTCTCTTAAACCAAGTCAAACAAAAAAATTTTTTTAGTGGTTTTCAAGGTTTGTTCTCTCTCATCAGAATAGAAAAAGGCTAGCTAAAAGCCTGTGCTATTTTATGGCCCTCTACTTAATGCAGAGAGAGCAAACTAAGTAGAATGTCATGTACGGGTCTTGAAATCCCTGAATAAGGTGATGTCTATTTTTGGCTCTTGAAGCTATCCATACTAATTAATGGAATCAGAGTACCAAGCCTAGGAGATGTTTAAAAGACTATGACAGCCAAAGGTGATTGGGGCTTCATTAAGATGAACATTATGCATTTATGACTGCAAGGAGTGTTCTCAATGGCATTGGCATGCAATTTGAGTCCAACTGGAAGTGGCATACACTCCTCAGGAATTACTTAGGTAAGATCTCTTTCCCAAAAGTAATTACCTCTTTATGTTTTGACATAGGTGACACTTGCTAATAGTCCTCATAATAAAGCACTGGCTATCATCTGAAAGTTTTACAAATGAATAAACCACCAAGAAAAAGTCCCAATTACATGATAGGGTATATTTTTATGCCGACACCATCACTGTCAAAAAATCATTCACAAATGCTTAGAGGCACTGCACTAAGTTAGTTCTATAAATATTGTCCCTATATCTTTGTAGTTTACCACTGAAGACAGACAACACAGTTCTGAATAAACATTTAAATTAGAGACAGAAAAATAACAATAGTAAACCAATACAGTCTGACATTAAACCATATAAATTTCAGAGGTAAGTGCATTTTGATCACTCACAAGTGCATAATTATGGTGCTGTGCAGAGAAATGGATGGTATAAAGAGGAAAGCTATATCCTTTGCTAGAACAAGCAACCATATGGTCTTGAATGACTGTAATGTAGGCTGAATCTGTGGGATCACACTATCATAACCAGCTAGTTTATGTGTGTGTGTGTGTGTGTGTGTATGTATGTGTATATGTATGTATATATAATATGTGTGTGTATATATAAACACATGCATGCATATATGTATCACATATATATATATGTATATAAAAAAGAAATTGTAAACCAGAGACACATATAATCAACGTGATTATTTAGACCAATGTAGGGGAACAAAGGTTCATCTTAATCCAAAATAATTGATAATCCAAAAATCATTTAAATTAGTTTATTTATATTTTTATTTTATTTTTATTTTTTTTAATTTATTTATTTATTTTCTTGTTTATATCACTCATTTCCATGAGATTTTGAGTTTCAAATTTTCTCCCCATTTTTCCCCTACCCACCACCCCAAAACAGTGATCCCACTGTATAGCCCGTCCCCCCAGTCTGCTCTCTCCTATGTCCTCCCCCATCACCCCTCTGACTTTCCACTAGGGCAGGATGGGTCTCCCTGCCCCAGTGCCTGTATATCTTAATTTCCAGTTGCATGTAGTTAATAATAATAATAATAATATAAATACATATATATTTTTAACATTTGATTATAGAACTTTAAATTCTAGATTCTTTCTCTTCCTCCCTCATCACCCACCCCTACTGAAAGGGTAATTTCCATTCAATACAGCCTGTACATGTGTAATTACACAGAACACCTCCACAGTGGACATATTGTGAGAGACTGATTATATGTCCCTCCTTCCTGTCCCACCCCCCCTTGTTCTATTCTCTACCCTGTCCCTGTCCCTTTACAGAAGTGTGTACTTCCCGCAACCCTCCCCCCTACACTCCCCTCCCCTCCATCATCCCACTTCTCATCCCCATCCCCCCTACTCTCCTGTGTGGA
>CM053580.1:112260628-112271850 GCA_028627135.1 Pseudochirops cupreus
ATTGGCTTTTTGGGCCTCTTTTGTCATTTGAGTTAATCTATTTTTTAGGGTGTTGATTTCTTCAGTCAGATTGCTGACTCTCTTTTCGTGATTTTCTTGCAACATTCTTATTTCTCTTCCCAATTTTTCTTCCACTTCTCTTATTTGGTTTTCAAAATCCTTCTTCAGCTCATCTCTAGCTTTAAGGCAATCTTCATGTTTATTGGAAGCCCCTGGTGGGGGAGCTCTGGCTGTCCTGTCCTGCAGCTCTCTGCCTTGGTCCTTCTTTTCTTCAAAGAAGGAATCTAGGGTTTGGTTGCTGTTCTTACCCTGCTTCTTATGCTTATTCTTATTCATGGTTGGTCAATCCGTGATTTCTTTTTAATTTTTTTTTTAAATCTCTGTGGGGCTCTGCTTCCAGAAAGGAAAGCTCTGTCCCAAATCGCTGGCATCCTTCGGGCTGCCGCAGCTCTCATGAAAGTGCTGGGTCCCTTTCCCACTTCCGGCTTACTGGATAAAGAAGACTCACAGGACCAAAGCCCAAGACCGCGATCTGGATCCAGGCCACTCAACGTGAGAGCACTTGGCCTCTGAATGATCACTTAGTCCCCCTGCAGTCTGCAGGCCAAGGGTGCAGAACCTGTAATGCGGAGGCGGGTGCACAACCTCTGCCTTTTGCTTTCCTGCCCTGGAGGTTTTTCAGCCGGACCACTTTTCTCCCAAGACCTGGCAAGCCCCACTGACCTAGTTCTGAACACTGACACAGCTGCCCCCAATGTGCTCACCTGAGGCTCCTCAGCTTCTCTCGTCAAGCCGCCCTCAGGGCTCAGCCAGGGCTTCAGGCCAGGCTGGTTTCGGTTCACAGTGCTGATATGGTTCCTTGTAGCTGAGCTGATTTTAGTGGAAAGTATATTTGTGTGTGTTTTGGAGTTCTAGGATTATTTTAGAGTCATATTTTATGGCTATTTTGGGGTGGCTATGTGAGAGCTGCAATATGTTGGTCCTCCAATGCCGCCATCTTGGCTCTGCCCCTATCAGTGGATTCTTGAGTATACATCGCAGAATATGTTGGGATTGTTATTATTATTATTAAGTTTAAGAAGACTTAGATGAGTGTTCTTCAGAATTTCTATAGCTGAAGGGGTTTCCCAAAGAGGGTTAGGGTTGCCTGAGACCCCAAAATACCAACATGCCAGGTCCTGCAGAAAAAATTCCACTCAAGTCTTCTCAACCAAAGAAAAGTAAAGTTTATTAGAAGTTCACCTGTATTGGACACAGAGCAAGTCTGTGCTAAAAAAAACTCTATGGCACTCTCACCCATCAACAAATATTTATTGAAAGCTTGTTATGTAAAGTACTGTTCTGGGCAATGTCTAGCTACCAGAGAATCATATGACTGATGGCATCTTTCTGCTAGGCACTTGGTTTCTCCCCTCAAAGAGTCTACAGTCTCATTAAGGATATAAAACATAATCAGATAAAATCAGATGATATTGGGGAAAAGTGTCAAAATGAGTTGTATAGACAATAAGCAGAGAAATAACACATGATGACTTGTGCTTAGTTGGAGTATAATAGTTGCTCATTGAATGTTGAATGACGGAATGAACAAATGAATTAATGGATTTGAAGTCAGACTCTGGGTTTCTATCTTTGTAACCTTCTTCTCTGAGCCTTGGTTTCCTTATCTGTAAAATGAAAAGGCTAGATGAAATGGTCTCTCTCTCTCTCTCTCTCTCTCTCTCTTTCTCTCTCTCTCTCTCTCTCTCTCTCTCTCTCTCTCTCTCTCTCTCTCTCTCTCTCTCTCTTGCAGCTCTAAATCTATAATCCTATGATCTTATGAGTTCAAAGGAGGGAAGAATGTCTATGAATTGGAATCATGGAATAAAGTTAAAGAAGGCATAGGATTTTATCTGGACCATGAGGAATTGGTTAACTTTGGATAAATGAAGAGAAAAGGAAAGTCTAATCTGCATTTACAAATCCATATATTTCTCAAGAATAGATTGTCAAAGTGTTACATAATCAAATAGGTGATGGCTTTCTGCTATGCACAAATATGAACCTAAGATGATAAACCTATTTCATTCAAATGACTTGGACATTTGACTCTGACCTGGAGTTGAGAAGTGGCCACAGCCTGCATGTGTAATATATAGGCACAAATTCAAGATTGCTTCAGATCTCTTTGAATTTTCTAACACCAATTCTTCAAAGATAAGATAAGAAAGTACTCCTGTTTATTTCATAGGATGTCATTCCTTTATACTTCTTCAGAAAATTTCTGAAGGGACTTATTAATGCATTCTAGGAGTGAAGTAAGAAATGGGAATTCTAATCCACCATAAGATATATATACTGCAAATCTCATGTCTTTCTTTGAACCACAGAAGGTGAATATTATGAAATTTCATAATCAAAAAGGATGGAAGAAAAGCCAGTCATATGTGAAGCTGAGAGGTCATCTTGTGGTATGTAAGAACATCACAAGCACCAACCTGACCTAAAATATCTCAACAGTCTCCAATTCCTATCTCTTCAGTCACTATTTTGAGCAAAGGATTAATTTACCAAAGAGTTTTTGTTAAAATACACAGGCATTTGTAGGAGAAAGGTCTCTTTTACACCCATTGATATTATGGAATCTGGGCTTCAGGCCCATCGTATTTTATTGTGCTTCAAAGTAACTTCGCATTACTGCAAAGGCCTATGGGTAGTTATGCTATTGTTTCCCAGAAGAAATCATTGGTCAAAGAAATTTTCTTTCATGTCTCTAAGCAAAAGAATGGAGAGTTCCAGCTTGGCTTGTAGTGCTTGTTCTCAAAATGTCCCAATCACACCTCAGTCACAGTGGCCTGCTAAATACACCTTCATCAGTCTCCCAATCCCGTATCTTATACAACCTCCTTCACTGGCGGGGAGATAGGGTGTGCCTTAATCTTTGTTTTGTTTTCTAAATACATTTATAAGATTACAAATTGTTGAATCATGCTCATTTTGAAATAACATGGCCATGGCATTTATTTGTGTAACCATGGTCAGGTTCATCCCTTGTGGTAGTAAGTAATAAAAAATTGCCTTGGCAAAGTCCAAAAAATAATGCAGAATACTGAGTCAATTCTTCAATGCTGTCATAGAGATTAGGTAGTTGACACTTCCAAGAGGACAAATACTAAAGGAATGAGGCAGTCCATATCAGTTTTGATGAAGGAAGAAGTTTGGACTCCAGAAGGTCCCAGGAAAGTCATCTGAGCAGGTGGATAGGTATGAGTGTGACAAACAGTTGTCCTAGGCTGTAGCTACATTAAATAGTGCCAAAGAAACACAAATTACTATTATTATAGGAGGAATTTCAAGATCTTTGTTCTCAGTTTTCTTTTTTACTTAATCTTCAAGTTAGCCTTAATAAACTCTTATATTATTTTACAGTCAGCTACAACATATCTCCTCACTGTTCTATTCACTACATTGGATGCTAATTCAATTCAGCGGAGTATTATATATGTGTGTGTGTGTGTGTGTGTGTGTATACATATGCATACATACTATATGTGCATACATATACACATGTGTATGTATTACATACATATATATATGCATATATACACATACTCATTTAACCTTTCAGCAGCCTCAATTTCCTCATCTATAAAATAAGTGTATTGATTAGATGGTTTCTTTGAACTCTATAGTTGGTTTGTGTTAGAGTTTGGTATATTGCATTTCTTGCATTAGACTTAAAGGCCATAATACCAGGGGATAAATTTGTATGACCTTTAGTGCCTAATGCAGTACTCTTTATACAGTAAATGCTTCACAGATGATATGTTGAATTACAGAGCTAAATAGAAACCAATATTAACAAAATATAAAAGACCAGACAGTATAATTAAATTCTAAAAATGTCATTGTCTACAAAGCTTCAGAACTTTAGTCCCAACTCTAGCACCTATTAGCCAAGTAACTATTAATTAGTTACAAGTTCAGTTTTCTCTACAGTAAAATACAGAAATTAATATTTCTACCATCCATTTCAAAGAATGGTTTTGAGGAAAATTGCTTGTGAACTTCAAAATATCATGCAAATGGGAAGTGCCATTATACTTGCTTGGTGCTGCATAATACTTCTTTGGCCCTAGACCACCAAGTGGCATATATGTGTGTGTGTGTGTGTGTGTGTGTGTGTGTGTATACGTGTGTGTATGTATGTATGTATGTATGTATACATACATATTTATATATATACATACACACACATATATGTATGACTCTGTGTATATATGCATATATATGTATGATCATTTATTAAGAGAGGTATAAACATGTACTTACCTAGGGTCTGAGAGGGAACAGGTCATTAGCAACTGGGGGAAAGAAGGAAAGGTTTTTCAGAAGACATGGTAGTTAGTACTTTAAGAATAGGTAAGAAGTCATCAGGCAAGAAAGAGTAGGAGAGTAAGAATAATTCAAACATAGCTAACAATTGTAATGACAAGCAAAGTAGTATTTAACTCCTTGTTTCAGCTATTCAAGTGCCTTTGAGCCTCAACTGTGCTATCAAGTCTTTGTTGGAAACAGTATACATTGTGTTGCTCTTAATAGACCTATGGAAGTTTGGAGACCTTCCCTGACCTTAATAGGCCTAACAATCACATGGAGGCCATGGCGGAAGGAACAGCAAGGGTGTAACAGGAAGAAGCAGAGCAAGTAAAAGCCTGAGCACAAGCTGGGACCAAGCAGAACTGAGAGGGAAAATGCTTGTGATTTCAGCATTTTGTAGCACTCCATCTGTTGATCTGTTAGACAAAAGCTTTGTCTGTTGTTTTTGGACAGAAGTCCTGAAAGAAGACTTTACTGCTTTTACAGAAGTCCTTAAAGAGAGTTTTACTTCTGTTTACAGAGGTCCTGGGACTTTATTACTGATTTGTGTTTGATTTCTCAGACAGAAGCTTTGTTGGCTTGTGTTACTTTGCTCTACAGAAAGTGAATTGAGATGATAGTGCTGGCATTGTGTGTGAATATTGTTGTAACTCTGCTAAGCTTAATGTGTGTAAATATTGTTTGGGTTCTGTTAAGCTTTGTCTTCCCAGAAACAGAAACTATGAAGGGCTTGGAGTGGACTAGTCACCATGAACTTCAATATGGAACAGGAACAATATGGAACAGGAGTAGAGAGCTGCCTACCTGTGAATCCAGACAATAGTTAGAGTGAATCTAGGCAAGAGCTGGGAGTGTGGAAGAAGAACCATGGAGTTTGGAAGTCAGTTAAGATGAAAGGACCTTTACTTGGGTACTTAGTGCTGACTGATGAGATTATGATTTACTGTGACCTAAGGGTGGATGGCCTTTGTACTTTCCACTACCCCTTAAGGGTGATTGACTTCAGGATGATTACTCCTTAAGGATGATTACTTTAAGGATGATTGGAAGCCAGCCTCTACTTAAGGATGAAAGGAGACTTCACTTGGGTACTTTATACTGACTGATGAGATTGTGACTTACTGAATGATATCTTTTATTTAAGAATATATGACCACCTTAGTAATAAGTTGTTATGTTATATTGTTGTGAATTTTGTGCTTTACTTTCATGAATGTTTCACTTTAGTTTATTGCTGAATAAATAGAAAGTCACTATACTATGTGAGTAGATCCTTAAAGTGATTCACAGCAGCAGTCCTCAGGAGAGATGTTTATGATTGGCTTCACAACAACATAAGTAAAGACAAGGAGGTGGAAAAGTTCCTTATAGGGTAGAGTGAAGAATTTAGTTCTGTTAGAGCATAAAGTACATGGAGAGGAATAACATGAGATGAGAACAGACAAGTAGGGTAATATTAAATATGTTAAGTCTCAAGTGCTAAGGAAAGGGATTTAAACTTTAGAGTTAAGAAGAAGTCACTAAATTTTTTTTAATAGAGGCAAGCCTGAGATGACCACATCTGCAAAAGAAAACTGGAAGATAAAAAATGGAGATTAAAAGTAGAAAGACTTTTAAGAGCTTTATGGCAATAACCCACTTCAGTAACAATAAGTGTTGTCACTAAGGTGGTAAGAGTTGAAACAGAGACAATGGAACACATCCAAGATACATCATGGAGGTAGAATTGTCTGGATCTGGTAACCAATGGGATATGAAAGGTGAAAAAAGAGTAAAAGTTAGCACCATGGTTTTGAAAATGGAAGACTGGATGAATGTGATACTATTAAAAGAAATAGCTAAGTCAGGGAGAAGAAGGGGTAGAGTCAGAAGTAGAAATTCATTTTAAGGTCCTGACAGGATATCCAGGTAGAAATGAACTGATTCCCCAATTCAAGCAGTTGGGTAATCTAAGTCTATACATTAGGAGAAAGAACAGGGCTTCAAATGTAGATCTGTGAACATCTTGTAGAATTAAATAGTTGAGGCATCAGGAATAAATGAGATTGCCAAAGGAGAGAGGGAAGAGAAAAGAGAACAGGACAAAGAATAGAACCTTAGGCAATAAATGTCTACCAAATTAAATGCCCTCCTTAACAGGTCATGAAGAAGATGAATACTCAGTGAAGGAGGAATACAAGAAGTGATCAGGAAGATAAGAAGAAAACTAGAAGAATGCAGTACATAAAAAGCTAAATAAAAAACATACAATCCAGAGGGAGATGGTGATTAATATTGTTAAGGAGTGGACAAAAAGAAGAAAATACTAGAGAAAAAAAGTCAATAATTAGTGATTAGAAGGGAATTGATGACCTTTGATGAACCAGTTTCAGTGGTAGTAGAGACAGAATCCAGATTTTAAAAGTTGGAGAGGGACAATATTTTTTAAAAGTCTTACTATGGGTCATACTTGAATGATCTAATAGTATTTAAGGGCTGAGAAATGGTTGTTTTGTTTTTTTGAATGAGTATAAATGTGTTTCTAGGAAAATGGGAAGGAACTAGTGAAGAGAGAGAAATTGAAGATGCATGAGAGCAAGGTGATAATTACTGGAGCAATCAAATGAATGATGAAATATGTGTTACATAAAACACAAGTAGACTGAAGGTAAAATTTGAAGATAACTAGGAATTTTTTTTTAAAGCACATAAAATTGTAGTTAGAGAATGCTCTAAACACAAATACTACCACATTTTTTTTCTCCTAGAGTCCATTGATCAAAATTAATGGCTACATTGGTATGTTGGAATCCTAGATCAACACAGGTCACTGTCACTACCTATTAAAGTATACATTTCTCTTCAAATTGAACGTTCAGGTCCTATGGCAATAAATACATTAGCAATAGAAAGGTAGCAATTGGCTTAGATGTTTTGCTATATTCTGAATATGAGGACTGATTATAATTCAATAATTCACTCTTCAGGTAGTAAACATAAAATAACTTTCTTTTATACCACTATGCCAACATGCAAAATTATCTGTAAGAATTCAATTTAAAAGCAAAATGGCCAATACTCAAGTACTCAAACAGATCTTTGCTCCCATAGATGAATTTATACATCCCCGCACCTCTCCCCCAACAATTTAGACCAAAGGCTATTTATTTTCACCCACCCTATGCAACTCTTGTTCATATTTTTCCTTAAATTCACCTTAATAGGGTATATCCAAGGCAAATTGCTTGGTTTCTCTTGACAGCCTAAGAATACAAATGAACCACTCAGAGTGTCCAATCCCTCACTCTCATAGTTTCTTTTTCCCTCATTCATTTCTTTGAAGACACCCTTTGTTCTGGTTGCTTACAATTTCTTATTTGTAAGTAATGAGCTATAGCTTATACCCAACACATACCTCTCCATTATCCTTTAGGTGATTTTTAGTTTCAGTTCTGGGAGACTATAGTGTTCATAAAAAAAAAAAAATTAAACTGGGAAAACACTGTTATTTAAAAGATGGAATTTTTTTTAAAGGAGAAGCTTATAAGCATTAAAGAATTTTGCATTGTCCCAAAGGCAATCTAGCTCATTTTCCTCCTGTTCAATTCTGGACCCAACACATTATCCCTTTACAGTATCTGCCTAAGGTGCATTTTGGTCTATTTGACACCAAGTAACAGACTTGATTATCTTTTTTTTTTTTCCAGTTTTCCACTAAGTGTTCTATGTGAAAAAGACCAAAATAGGTTTTGGTTGTTGTTGATCCCTGTTCTAATCTAGCTGAATTTTCAAGAAGTTATTTTATCTCTTGCTACCCTGATTTATTCACACAAAAAGAGATAATAAAGGGTAACAAGTTATTTTTCTCCGCATTTTTACATCTACTAGAGTGTTCTATGCATAATAAATGTTGATTGAATCACCTATAGTCCATAAACTACCTGTTTCTTTAGACTCAGATTGGCACTTTTGAAAACTACATTAACTATTTCAGTTCACTAAGGACCCTTGACTCAAAAGGAAAAGGAAAAAAAAAATTTGGATTATGAGTTGAGAAAATTAATTGTATCTAACTAACTTTCCAGGAGTAGGATAATATACAGTAATATAGGATGGAAAATGAAACAGGATTAAAAGAAACACAAAGATAAGACTTTAAGCCTGAATTTTGGTTTAGTTTCCCAAAAGTGTCTTTTTGAAATCATTGTTCTCTACTACTGAGCCACAGTCTTGGACTAATTTTAAATAGACACTCACATCTAGTTGAAACCTCTGAATTGTTTGAATCTGTTCTCCAGTCTCTCACTCAGCCTTGTGAAATCCCCAAAGAAATATATTTCTCCTCTCTGACAATTCCAGTTCAATGCTTAGAGGATATTCAGATAGTCACTTTGCAGTAACAATAGCTATCTTCAAAAGCTTAAACTGCTCCTTATCCCCTCCCCACCCTACTTCATTCTATAAAATAATCACACAGCTGACATTGCTAAAAGTAGGTCAGAAAATTAGTCTTTCAAAATGAAAGGCTTTTCATTCACTCAACCATAATGTACTAAGTTTGCAAACATGTATAAAAAGACATAGATCAACTTGAAAATTGTGTATATATTTTTAAGTAGCTGTCAAAAAATACAACTATAAAGCCTCAAAACCACAGTTTACCTAACAGTAGGAGAGAGAAAAAACAAGTGTTGATCTGGTAAAGATGGTGAGTGTAGGGAAACAATCTGGATTATTGTTCAAAAGCTAATCCCTCTTACCTCAGTGGAGGGTTTAGGATTTGAGTTTTAGGGAAAGAAATTAAGTTAACCATTGCTAAATCATTCATTGATTTTGCCTGTACAGGCAATTAAAATGGGAATTAATTTGATGTATTGATCCATGTAGACACCTAGAACAATTAATTCTGATCACATCTCTACTTCTTTTTATATTGTATTTATACAACCTCAGGATAACTAAAGGGAACAGGAATATAGACCTTTACTGGATAGACTCAAGGCAAAACTGTGAAATAGATGAAGTTTATTTTTTGGTGCTGTCTACTTCTTTCTAAACTTTTCTCTCCCTACCCCACTCCCCCTCAATTTAGTACCTTCTCCTATACAAAGGCCCAATAGTTCTGTGATATTTGGACTCTCACCGTCAGGGAAGAACACTAAGGCATTAGTTACTAAAGTTCTTCCTTGAACTCCCAACCTCCATTGTTCATTCCTAGCTACCTAGAAATATTTTCAGGTTAAAAGAAAATACACAAAAGAATAAAAAATTCAGTGGAATCAATTTCTAATGGCATGATCCTAGGTAATGGAAGTGAGAGACTTTTATTTAGGTGAGCTTTCTCACTGTCCTTTTATTCAAGGCACATGTCTGTGATCACTTCCTTCTGATGTCAGAGCAGAACCTAGAGATGTGAAACACTCTAAGGAGGACAACTCTATTTTGATGATGCCTAGGAAAGCATATTTATAGTCTAGAGACCTCCCTTGTATTTGGTCATACTCTACCCCATGCTGAATTATTCTCTTTTGGGCTTTATATAAGATAATTTGGAAAAATATTAGGCTGAATTGATGTCATTTGATTGGTAATAAGCTTTGTTTCATGTTTTACATTCATGGTGTCATATGTATTATAATTAGGTATCTAAAACTTTTTCTTATATTGGGAAATTCAAGAACCATTGTGCCAGAAATGCTATTAGAGAAACAACTTTTTTTAAATCTAAGATTCTGTTAGATTATGAATTGAACTGTTAGAAGAACATGATTAAAATAGGTATCTGAAAACTTTTTAATATTTAATGAATGCATTTTGTTTAAAAACATATAAAAATAATTAACTGTTTGGGAGGAAAGCTGCACAGATCTCTTAAGACATTCTTATCTCTTAGGTCCCCTGAGACTTTACATTCAGGCAGAGTCATAAGGTCTCATCAGCCCTACTGACTGCATGCTGCAAAATCTAAAGTACTGAATTTTAAGAATCTAGAAGTGAGAAAATACGATCCTTTCTCCTATTCTTTATTTACTATAATAAGAAGTGAGTTTTCATTTGAAAACTTTTTGCTATCACATAAAAATTATGAAAATGTATAGGGCAGTTTAAAGATATAACTTCAACACATTAATATTAATCAACTATTTGATATTTGCTGCATGCCTGAAACCCCAGAATGTTGTTAGTTTCCACTAATAAGGGAAGCATAAATGAAATGTAGCTATTAGAGAAACATGACAAAATTATAATATTCAAGCCCTATTTGAGGTAAAAACCCTTGAGACTATAATTTAATATTGTTTGAGTTTTGATTACAGTGATGGTGGTCTGAATTATTGTGAAGCCAATAGTAGAAAATGGCATGTGCTGCTGTCTGAGAACTCCCACACATCTAATAGGTGTATACCCCTGAGAAAAGTTGAGGAAATGGCCTTGGTATGTGCAAAGGTAAAATCCTTTTCAATTCAGTTGCCCAACTGTGATATTTTCCTTTAGAACAGGAAATATCCCCACCTGGTGTCCTAAGCATGGCTTTGAAGGCCCTGTGAATAATGTGGAGATTTATTATATGACTAGTTATCAGATATGACTTGTACCTGGAATCAAACAGAGTTAAGGGAGTTTTTTCCCCTGTTATATTAGTATGGTGTGTCATTATATGCCTTTGACGTAACAGTCTTGATATTTTTAACTATGTTTTTCCTGGAGGAAGACCCATATGTACAAAAATATTTATTGCAGCTCTCTTTGTGGTGGCAAAAAACTGGAAATTAAGGGGATGTCCATCAAGTGGGAAATGACTAAATGAATTGTGGTATATGAATATAATGGAATACTATTGTGCTATAAGAAATAAGGAGGAGATGGACTTCATATTTACCTGG
>CM053580.1:112271950-112310023 GCA_028627135.1 Pseudochirops cupreus
AATTGTACACAATCACAGACACATCGTATGTGTGATGACCAACTTTGATAAACTGGACTCTTCTCAGCAACACACAGTTATAAGACAATGCTAAAAGTCTTAGTATGGAAGGAGATGTCTACTTTCAGAGAAAGATCTAGAAAGATCAGAGTTTAAATGGAGACTGAAGCAATCTACATGCTATCATTCTTTTCCATGTTTGGTTTTGTTTCTTCTTTCTGATCATTCACTCCATTGTTACAACCCTTCTATACAACCAGACTAATGTCCATTGTGAAAGTATTTGCACATGCTATACTTGATTGCATGCTGCTATGGGTGGGGGTGGGGTGGGGGAATGGAGGGAAGAAAATTTGAAACTCAAGGCACTGTGGAACTGAATCTTGTAAACGAAAAGTAAATAAACAAATCATTTTTTAAAAAACTATGTTTTTCCTTTTTCTTTTTGTAGCACACGTGTATAAATCGCTGTGAATTGTAAAAGTCTTATAAGTACAGCACTAAATCGATTACTTAATATATTGATCCTGGACCATCTCTGAGTTACTATAATAGGATCCAAGTATGAAAAACTTTATAATTTTAATCTGTATATGTGGTCAAATTATAATGTAGGTATGATATCCCTTAAAGAGAGGAATTAGACAAAGTAATAAAGATCTAATGCAAAAGTTTTCTAATTAAATTGAATAGTAAATTTTGGAAAAGCAACAAGATCAGACTTTCCTCTAAGAATTATATAAATATGTATATGACATCTGACTGAATCAAGTATGAAAATGAAAGTTTTGGTTATATTTTAATAATAAGTTCTCAAAATTGAGGGCATCTAGGTGTCCAAGTAGATAGAGTGCCAGGCCTGGAGTTAGGAAGAGTCATCTTCCTTAGTTCGAATTTGGCCTTAGACGCTAGCTGTGTGACCCTGAGCAAGTCGCTTAAACCTATTTGCCTCAGTTTCCCTATCTTTAAAATCAGCTGAAGAAGGAAATGGCAAATCACTTCAGTATCTTTGCCAAGGAAATCTCAAATGTTGTCACAAATAGTTGGATATGACTAAAAATGACTCAGCAACAACAACAAAAAAAAACCAAACAAATTTTAAAATTAACATAGGATTTTACATATAAAATTACATTAATAATTATAAAGAAAGTAAAATTATTTTCCCATTTTAAAGTATTTGTCTGATCATTTTATAAGATTCATGGATTCATTTTACAAGTTGATTCTAATGAATTTTTTTTTTTAATTACTCATATCAAGTACAGGTTTTAGGTTAAAAAATAGCAAAAAGTTTGGAAAAGCTGGAATTCTCTGAAGTTTAGGTGAATTATGAATTCCTAATTTGATATTCTTATTTAATAGGATCAGAACCATAAGGCTTGAACTGGTTTTCATCACATGAAGTAATTATTGGAAAACCAAATGTAGTATATTGTACTAAGCTGTATTGTCTTGTTACTAGAAGATTTTAGCAGAATTACCAAAGAATCTCTGCAAGTGATTTGGAAGCAGAGAAGCAGAGCTCTCTTCAGAGATGTCCTAAGAATGAGGCCTGTTCCAGAATGTCCAAGAAACAATATTTCTAAGAACCAGATGACTATATGGGACATCTGGGACTCAAGACAAAATATGATGATTAAATGGATATGGGGAATGGGTGACTAGAATACAAAGAAACTTGATGTTATTTAATATTAATGATTATCTTTGTATAGCTTTGGCTTTTTGTTTCATGGTATTTATGTCTGCTGACTGTGGATCAAAGAAAAGGCTTTTAGTCTGGACTGAAACATAGTAGCAATATGACCCTGAGCAAATTACTTAACCTGTAAGTGCCCACAGGGAATTCTCTAAGTCTATAAATTGTAGAGTGTTGTTTATTAAATTGGCCACCACGTGAAACAAAAATGAACTTGGTTTATGTAACATTTTGGATATTCTAGTTAAGATTCATTCAGTTGGGTAAGCTAGGTGGCACTGTGAATGGCACACCAGCCTTGGAGTCAGGAGGACCTGAGTTCAAATATGACTTGAGACCTTAATAACACTCACTAGCCCTATGACCTTGGGCAAGTCACTTAACCTCAACTGCCCTGCCTTCTCCACTCCAAAAAGAGAAAAAAAAAGATGCATTCAGTCATTCAAAAGGTGTATGTGCTAGGCATCAAAGATATAGAAACAAAGAAAAAAAAATAATCCATATCTTTAAGGAGCTTATTTTCCCCTAAAAACAATGTTTATATAATTCAGAACTGGAAGGGAAGTTAGAGATGATTTAATCTCCATTTTTAGATGAGGAAACTGAGGATCAGCATGGGAAGTGATTTGTTCAAAGTTCAAGGTAGTAAGTAGCAGAGTTAGGATTTGGTAATAGGTCTACATCCAGTACTCATTCTACCATACCATTAGGTCTCAAAATTCAAAATATCAAATGTATGTTTCAGGTACCAAGTTACATTTAAAGTGGGTTGAACTATAACCAAGTTATACTAATTACAGGAAATTATGATGAAAATAATCTAATCGTATACTTGATATTAATAATTGTGATAATAATACCTAACATTTGTAAAGCACTTATCATTTGCCAGGCACTGCACTAAATGCTTTACAATTATTATCTCATTTGAAATATCTTACAAATTTAGTTAAAGAAGTAACTTGCAAATAAATGAATACTTCTTGAAAGGAAAAGGCAGAAATAATAGCATCCTCCAGAAATCTTTGTTGGCATTAGTCACTTAATATTTTTATAATAAACTTTAAAAAGGAAACATAAAATGACATCTCCATATCTGCAGATTCCACTACCTTCAATTATTTGAAACATTTATTAAGCACCCATTATTTGTAGATGGGCCTAAACACTTCCAAATAATGAAATACCAAATTAACAGGGTAAAACTGCAAGGAAAATCTGGAGGAAAAAAAGTGAGAATAGACCAAAAAATGACAAATGGGTTGCCCTGCAGGTAAATGTGAGGGAATACATTGAAGGGAAAATAACCGGAGCCGTACAAATACAATGACAAACCTGGAACTATCAACAAAGCTTGTGAACCAAGCCAAGGAATGATATAGACTGTTTCTGAAAAGAAGAACCCTATAATTAGCTATGGCCAAAAACACTGATAAAATGCTAAACATCAACAGAAACAAGAGCCGAAAATATTTTCATACTTTTTTTTCCAAAATTTTATTTTAGACTCAAATGCCAGAACACAAATAGAGAATAGAGAAAAGAAACAAAAACATATCATAAACTTAAACACTGGAACTTTAAAAAGTAGGTTACCAGAACTACCAGCCCTCCTCCCCCATCTAATTCCTATGTATCAATTCTTCTTCTTGTACCTAATATGTATAAAATAATTACTCTTTTTAGCTGTTCCTTACTTTTTAAAAAATCAAAATCAATGTTCATCTACCTGTGGAATAGGGCAGAGAGTTCTGGTCCTAAATAGCAAGAAGAAAAAAAAATAATGGAACTGGAGAATGTTCAGTTAGGAAAAGAAACTAAGGAGATGGATGAAAGGACTTGGATATGAGGACAAACTGAACAAATGAGTCTGCTGGTCTGGAGCAATGAAGGCTGAGAGGCAACATGGTGAAGATTACAAAATCATGAAGGGTATAAATGGTGGCACCATGAACTTAATAAAATTCTCAAATATTAGAACTATACACTACCCTTGAAACTTGGACAAAGTTATTTCAGTTACCACCAAGAAAAAGTACTATATTATATAACACGTGGTAAATATATGGAACTCTTTATGGAAAATAATTAAAAATATGAATAGTTTCAAGTAGGGTTTAGCTGCCTTCCAGTGAGATAACTACAAATGAAGTGTAATCTTTTAAAATGATGTCATGTAAGGCAGCCATGCAATCTCACAGATACCTGCCTCAGTGAGACATACTACTGTACTGGATGGAGTATCTGTTTGATCCGCCCTGGGTTTTCTATTGTTTTTCTTCACTTGGAGATGCAAATGGAAGAAAATTTGAGGCAAATAAATGCATCCTTTATCTTATTTTAGAAAATAATATTTTTCAATGAATTATAACATTTTCATCTACATCAAGTTAAAGTCCCATATATCTACAAAAGGAGAACATAGGAAACAATATTCTGACCCTTATATTTGCAGATTTAAGAGAATTCCCTATGCATGTAAAAATATTTTATGGTCTAGGCAAGGTGGCTAAGGAAGAAAAGGTGCTGAAGTCATCAAAGGTTGCTTCTAATCCTGGCATATTACAACATGCTGGTGTTTATAACACTCAAAATATCAAGAGCCCATACTAGACATTCACCTAATCCATTCCTTACCCAAAGTTTTAAGATTATTCAATCAAAAATATATTTTGTATTTCATAATGGAAAGAAAAGGAAAATTAGGATTCATTTTACAAAAAGAAATTGACCAGTAGGTCATTCTGTAAAGATACCTGCAAAATTATCTAGCTTCTGTTTAAATATGAGCACTCTTTCATGAATACTGATTTCATTATCCTTGATTCTCGTCAGTTGCAGTCATATTACTGCACAATGTCCTTGGTTAGTTCCAGAGTGTTGTAGTGTTAGCAAGGACACAATAGGTCAAGAATGAGGAGGGGACTCTCAAGGTAATGTGCTTTCTGGGTTACAGTAGGTGCCACAGAATTTACGTTCTTTTGAAAAACACTGGTACAGCAAAACTGAAAAACAGCACTGAATATAAATTGCTTTTAGTGTAGCATCTTTAGGCTGTTTGTAACTCCCATAGCTGAGCTCTGTTGTCTAAATTACTGATCTTCTTAAGCTATAATTACAAAATACCATATGTCTTTTGTATAGTTAAAATATTTCCACATTATATTTTGTATGATTTATTCAAAAAGAAAAAAAAAGATTGACTTGACTACCAGGTTAGCACCATAGGCCTGACTCAATTCTGTATCTAGTTCCTTTCTTCTCACATGCTACTTTCCCTTTTTTGCACTGTAGCAGTGAAAGATGTTTGAATTGGAACTCTTTCTGATGGAATGCTACAATTTACTTTATATTCACAATGTCCCAAACACAAGAAAGGCAGATTTTAAAAATAGGTTAATATCATTTGCTCAGACTTAAAATACACTCAATCCCTAAATCCAGAGTATACAGTATAATTCTGCCATCTACTGGAAAAATAGTATAGTGTCATTTCAATGCTTAGTTAAACAGCAAAATAACAATTAGCCCTACGTGAATCAAATCTTTTTTAAAAATTTATTTCTAGGACTAGCCTAGTGTAAGCTGTCCCCTATCTAGCATTATTAAGAGGTTCTACGAAGGTCCTCTACCTCCTTCCAAAAGAAAAATTCCGGATGCCTGAAATCCCATCATTAATGATTTAGTGCTTTTTTTGTTATTTTCCCTCCCTGCAGGCCCCATTGAAATATGCAAAAACCACTGTATTAAATCCTAACATCTTGATCTGAATTAATTTTTCATATAGGGTGAAGAAATATATCATCAAGGAACTCTTGGGTACCTGGATTAGGAAATGGAAAAGGAAAGTGCTCAAAGGAGGAGAAAAAGGTTGAACAAAAGAAGAAAGACTGAGAATAATAAAGATGATTTTATTCCTTTCTTCATCATTATCAACAAGTCATTTCATATAGCTCCAGATTGTTGTTAATACCCTCAGTAAGAATAGTCATTGAACTCCACTACTGAGTTCCGTACTTGACCAGAGATCAGTCTCATGACCTATTGCTTTGAAATGAGCACAGCTCTGCTACTGAAAAGCTTCAATACCTTGAGCAGATCACTTTATCTCTCTCTGTCTCAATTTCTCCATTTGTAAAATGAGGAGAGTGGACTAAAAGAACCCTAAGATCCCCTCCTGATTCCCCTCTAGAATACTAGTAATTTTAATAGTATAGAATTAAAATTTGCAGATTTTTCCTCTTTCTATTTTGTCTTTCTTTGGCTAAATAAGATGATTTTATTTCCCCAAGATCTAGGTCTGGCACTCTTGCTCTACATCATCCTGCTCACTTTTTATAAACATCATCCCATTTTTACAGGGTTTTTAGCATCTAAAAATACTTTCACATAGTCTCACTTTATCCTCACAAGTAGGCACAAATGTTTATCTCTATTTTATAGAAACTGGAGTAAAAGGAGAAGTGATTATTAAAGATTGAAATCCTACTTTGTTTGGTGAATAATTCTTCAGCCATTCTTCTCCTCCTTGGAAAACCAGCAATGTCTCTGCCTAGTTTCCAACTCCAAGACCGTCATTCCTCAGAGCTAAGTGCCCTCTCCCAACCCACAACACTTCAGCCTAAGTAAGCTCCTTGAGGGCAGGGACTGTTTTTCTTTTGCTTATTTATCTCTTTCTTTTAGTTCAACGTTGATATATAGTAAGAGTTAATAAGTGTCTAGTGACAAAAGAATACCAACAAACAGAAGAAAAATGAGTACAAAACAAGGAAAGGTAAAATCTAAAATAGAAAGTCTAATGCTGAAGCAGAGATAAGTTAAACTTCATGTCAAAACAATGTTCCCATTTACAGAACTAAGAAATATCTATAAACATTTTTTAGCTAAGGGAGAGGAAGAGATCCTGAGAGAGATACTTTAAGCAGATGCTATATTTTGGGAAAGAGACTGCTAGACTTCCAAGAATAGAAAATAACAAAAGAATTCTCAGTGTCATTTTGGAATTGGTTAAGTCCAGGGATTAGACTCTGGAGAAGGAACAGTGATATCTACATTTAATTCCTAAATAAAATCACACATTTATCATGCAACTTTGACTACTTATCTAATCTTTCTGTACTTCTAACTACACAATGATAACTTTTTTCCAGTCCTCGAAGAGAGCTTCTACAGATTTATCACTGTATTTAGAGCCCAATGGGTCACTTGTCTATCATTCTTATAGCTATATTATGGAAAATATCTTAAAGAATTCACTCCATAAAATTACCTCTGAATTCGACCTACCACCAAACACCAATGTTACAATCTCATTGGGACTTGATGTTCTTTCAACCCATGGTTAATGTACCTCACTAAAAGCTGCTTAAGGCTACAAATGCTCCTATCAGTGTAAAGTGATGTCAGGATGGACACGTAATATTTTATCTTCCTTGCCTAATTTTCTCAGACATATTGTATCTTGTTAGGACAGGGTTTATATTTAATACACTAAGCAGACATGAGAATAGGATCTGAAACTTGCTGTCAAGTTCATTATGCTTATCACTTAAACACTCACACTTTTTTCTTTCTTTCTTTTTCTTTTTTTTTTTTTACATTATAGCTATACTAAGAAAAAAGGACCCATGTTCTTGTAAGTTTGCTGGCATTTAAAACCCTTTGGAATCTGGCTCCAATCTATCTTTCTAGCCTGATTTTACTCTCTCATGCACTTGATGTTCAAGTAAACTGGCCTATTTTTGCTATTCATTATGACAATTTGTTTCCTGTTCCTCCCTTATGCCCTGGCTATTGCCCCAAATGTGTGTGATTTTCTTCTTTCTGAACTCAATTTCCTGAAATTCCTAATTCCATTCAAGCCTCACTTTATGTGCTACCTTCTACATAAAGTCCTTTCAGATCCCCCAATTGTCAGTGTTCTACCGCCCCCTGGAGATTAGTTTGTATTCATTCAGTGGTTGTGTGTAGTAGATAAGGGCCAGCCATAAAGCCAGGAAGATCTGGGTTAAAGTCCTGCCTTTGACATATACAGACTGGGTGACCCTGGGCAAGGCACTAATTCTCCAAGGCACCACATTGTATTATTGGATAGATTTAATTATTAGGAGAAAAGTTTTCCTCATGTTGAACTGAAATCTACTGCTTGGTAAATTTTCATCACAACAGAGGTCATGACTATAAATCCATGCTCTTTAGTTGGTATGCCTGAAGCCGATTTACTAGCTGACTGTTAAGGCTACTTCTTTAGGTGAAGTGAAGCAGTGCATCATTGCTGCCTGGATTGGCAGTTAGACTTGATTGTGCCCTAGAGACTATGTCATTAGAAATGGCTCTCACCATGATTTTCTTAAGCCTATGCCCTCCAGATGAACAGACTACTTTTTTGAAATCCATGTCCTTTATTGGTCCTTCCATTTAGTTCCAGTTTCTAGGCTGAGAGAATTATCTGGCTCGCCGCTGATGTTCAGAGCTAAGATTATTGACAGGTCCTGAGCCCAACAAATCATCATTTCAATTCAATAAACATTTCTTAATCCTGTACTATGTCCAAGACACTGTGCTAAGTACTAAGGTATAAAAAATGTAAATGACAGTCCCTGTTTTCAAGAAGTTCAACTGAGGGGGTGGAATTAATAGGGCACATACCCAATTAAATAGATAGAGTGTGATGGAAGGAAAAAGAGAAATCCAATGGTCACTAAGAAAATTTGCAGGAGACAACAGTCTTAATTGGTACGATGTTCATAAAAGAACAGTGTTAATTGGTAGGATTTTCATTTAAAAAAAAAAAAGAATATCAAAGATACTTAAAGGAAAAAGAAAGCTTCCTAAAGGCAAAGCTAAGAATCAATCTACATCTCACCCAAATAGGAAATCACAGTTCTACTCATTAGCTCCACTCACTTCCCAAATTATTTTCTCATAACTAATATGCCTTCTTTCCCCAACCCTTTTTCACAACATCCAAAAGTTCTTTAGGCATAGTGCTATGTTTGAAATAATGGGTAAAACTCTAGACTTGGAATCAGGAAGATCTGAGTTTAAATCCTATCTTGAATATCTACTAAATCTGTGACCTTAGACAAGTCGACAATTTCTCTCAGCCTCAATTTCTTTATCTGTAAAGTAGGGATAATAACAGCATCTACTTTACACAGTTGTTGTGTAGTTCAAATTAGATACTATGTGTAAAGTGCTTCCTAAACATTAAAATTCTTTCAAACTTTAAAGTAACCTATAAAGTTACCTATTAGTAGCAACAATGTTAGCATTTGTATGATTCTAATAGGATTTTCCTACAGATAAAAAGATAGAAAATTGATAAAGTTTTTGTTAAGGCCTTACTAAGCATTGTGTTAAATGTTGGATATACAAATTCCAGCAAACAAGATAGATCCTGCACTCAAGAACTTGCATTCTATAGGAGAGGTGGAAAGAGGGAAGGGTAGAGGGCAGTGGCATCTAAAGGAACAAGGTTCCTGGCAAAGATGTCTGGAGAACAAGTAGAGCTATGAATGGAGTAAGAAGGCTGAGACACCTCATGAAGTGACAAAAGGAATAAGAAACTAACTAATCAGAAGAGTTGGTCCCAAGGTAGGGTGATCTGGAAGTCACAGGAGCAAGCAAGAAGGTGGAAAAGTCCAGAAAGTGAGTTCTTCCTTAATAGAAGTGAAATCATTTTCCCCATTCTCTTTCAGAAAAAAATATAGATGGGATTCCTACCTTAGATTGATGATTAGACCTCTAAGGTACCTGGTAACTGTGGTAGTCTATGATCAAGTCTTTTTTTTTTTTCTTTTTGGAGAGGGGAAGACAGGGCAATTGGAGTTAAGTGACTTGAGCAAGGTCACACGGCTAGTAAATGTTAAGTGTCTGAGACCAGACTTGAACCCAGGTCCTCCTGACTCCAGGGCCAGTGCTCTATTCACTGTGTGACCTGGCCACCCCTAAAGTCTTCTTTTTAAGCTGCATTTACACAAGAACTAATATATGAAGGAAGAACTGTTGTATGAGGTGTGGAGTGTTAGCCTTTTTTAATGTTGGGAAATAATATGCTTTCAAAAGGAAAGTTTTGGTTCAAAATGCAAGGAAAGGCAACTCATTAGGGATCCATTTTAAATTTGCTTTTCTTGAATTACATCCATGCCAAGAAAACATTTAAAGTTTTAAGGATTCATTATGAATTCTCTCAAGGATGTTTCATAGTATTAATTAAAAATTAAGAGCAGCTTTCCAAGAAAGAAAGCATATGCCATTTAAAATTATATTTTGAGTGTTCTGTTAATTACATGCTAACTCCCTACAATTTAAGTCGCTTTCCACATGAAAAACTCTGCTCCTTTGAATGCAAAACTTGATTAACCACTTTATACTTAGTTACATACGTCATTGCCTTTTGCTTTTCTAGTCAGCAAACTCTTTAACTATAATATTTTTCTTGTCTTTATATGAAAGTACACTATTTATGCTTCAGAGGCACACCCTTATTCTAAATGTACTCTATGTACTTTATACACATGAGTGTATTTATAAAATAAGGTAATGGATATGGTATTTAACTTATCTGTGTTGGTTGAATATATTCTGAGTATTAAAGGAGGTCTTTCTGATTTGTTTATGTCTTAAAGTCTTTCAGTTATAAGAACAGATAACAAATATTGCCTGTTATTTCTGATATTTTGTCTTTAGTGCTACAACTTGATGGAATCCCTGATAGGAAGCAAAAACAAAAATATCAGTAGCTCATACTTATTTAGTATATTAAAGTTTACAAGGTGTTATCCATCCTCACAATAACCCTATGACATAGGTAGTAACATTATTCCCATTTTATAGATGAGAAAAGTAATGTGAAAAAAAGTTAAATAATTTGACTTTTATCATACAGGTAGTAATTGTCATATCAGTAACCAAATGCAAATCTTTTAATGCTAAGTTTTTTTTTCCATTAAGTATCTCTGTCTTTTTAAATTATACAAGGGATAAATTATTATCATGAAAAATCACTAAATTGCACACTCCATGAAGGTAGGGACAACGTCTTCTAACAAAATTGGTGCTCAGATAGTTTCCTAGCTTTTAGAAATTATCTAAATATGAGATAGTCTGTAGGAAGATTGTTACTTTCCCATATTCCACAATTATAAAAATACCAACTTTCTTTGTTTTGTTCTGTTTTGTTTTGCTTTTTGGAGGGCAATTGGGGTTAAATGACTTGCCCAAAGTCACACAGCTAGTAAGTGTGTCAGGTGTCTGAGGCTATTGAACTCAGGTCCTCCTGACTCCAGGGCTAGTGTTCTACTCACTGCACCACCGAACCACCACTAAAATCCCAACTTTCTTGAGGTTTTCACAAAAATTCTAAGATGGAATAGAAATTGGATCACCTAGTCCAACTAGTGTCTGAACAGCAATCCTGACTACAGTGTCCTTAATAATCTGTCATACAACTTCAGGTTGATGACTTACAATGAAGAAACACTCATTACCTTCCAGAACAGCCCATTCCAGTTTTTGCATAGCTCTAATTGTTGAGGAAGTTTTTCTTTATATTGCTCCAAAATATGCCCGTTTGAAACTTCTATTTGCCGTTCTTAGTTTTATACTCTGGGGTCAAACAGGGAAAAAAAAAGTCACAATATCTCTAACAAGTAACTCTTGAAATATTTGAAGATAAAAATCATATTTCCACTGAATCTCTTTTTCTTTGAACTAACATTTCCAGTTCCAGTCTCAGGTCTGTTCACCAAAATGGTTGCACTCCTCTGGATGCACTCCAGTTTATCATTGTCCTTCCTAAAATGTGGTACACAGAACTCAACACAACATTTAAGATATGTTCTAACTAGTATTATTATACTATAACATATATTCTATATTACTTATTACTAATATTACAAATATCATTCACTTGGTTCGGGAGAAAAAAAGTCAGTACCCTGAACTTCAGAAAATACAAACAGTAATTATAAGCCAACAAAAAATACAGACAAAGAAAACACAATTCAACAAACCAACAGACAGGGCTTCTAGCTGTCTGATCATTATGTACATACATAGTTACCAGAGAGAGAAGCACCAATATATGGATTTCCAAAGCCAGGGAGTTCAACATTTACCCAGAGTCTAATCTGGTCAAATCACAGATCTCTTCCCATAAGTGAGCTGCAAAGCAAAAATGCTAACCTCAGAGCATATATACCCTGCTTTGGGGTCAGAAAGCATCACAACCCTCATGACCCACTGCCTAATTACAAAGTAACAAAAGGTGTGGGCCTTCCTGAAAAACAAGCCTCCCCTGACCAAGCTACTCTTCCTGGGCTCCAAGTGAGTCTATTAATGGGTGGGGAAGATCTTCAACTCCCATTAACATTACACATATCCTCCCTGGAAATTCCTTTGTTGTTGTTTAGTCTTTTTTCAGTCACATCACAGTCTATAACCCCACTTGGAGTTTTCTTGGCAAAGATACTGGAGTAGTTTGCCATTTCTTTCTCCAGCACATTTTACAGATGAGAAAACTGAGGCAAACAGGGTTAAGTGACTTATTCAGGGTCAAACAGCTAATAAGTCTCTGACACTGGATTTGAAACCAGGTGTTCCCAACTCCAGGCCTGGTGTTCTATCCACTGTACTGCCTAGTTGTCCTATATACCTTCCTTAATGCTGCCTAAAATTGTCTTAACTTTTCATATATTGAGCTTGGAATCCAAAATCCTGCTTTTTCACATAAACTATTACCCAACTATGTTCAAGGGCAGGCAAACTTTTGTAAATCCAAGTGTAGGGCCTTATATTTGCTCTTATTGAACTTTATTTCCTTAGATTCATCCCATCTCCCTACCCTATTGAGTTGCTTTTGACTCCATGATCCAGTTAGATATCCTACCCAACTTTGTCTCATCTGTGAATTTGATTAATATATCAGCTGTCAACAGCATGTTTATCCAAATAATTGACAGAAATTATGAATAGCTATCCCTACAACCCTCCCCTAAAGACCTTCTTCCATACTGACACTGATCCATCAAATGGATCTGGGATTTTTGGATCCAGGCATTTAACCAGTAATAAATCTACTGAACCTTGCTATCATCTAATCTACATCTCTCCATTTTGACTAGAAGAGTATCATGAGAAACTTTGTCAAATGCTTTGCTGAAGTTACTTTGACTATTATATAGTGATTACCCTGTCTAAAAGGCAGAGAACTGGATGGTACCAAAAAGGACATCAAGTCCAGCTAGCTCATACAGATTAGGAAGTGAGGCCCAGAGGAGGTAAATAACTCATTCAGTTTTATACAACTCATAAGTGTCTGAGGTAAAATTTAAACCTGTCTTTCAAATTCCAAGTCTAGTGCTTTATCTACAATACAACACTGCCTCTAAATACTCACAAATTCCCCCTGCCTTTCAATAATATGCTCTAGAACTTTACTAGAAATTTCTGCCTTAGCTCTCTGACCTGTGGGTTGCATGTACTATTTAATCTTTCCTTTTTATAAACTAGGATATTTCTCTTTCTCCATCACTTGGTACCTTCACCTATTCTCCATCTTCTTTCAAAAATCACCGTACAAACTCAGTATTAAAACCTGCCATATCTGTCACTAGCCTGAAGGGTAGCTTGTTCATGTCTAGCTACCTGAATTTAAACTACCACAAACACTAAGGGGAAAGATAAAATGGAAGACGGCAGTTAGAAAGTAATTGATAGAAAGGGTAACATAAGGAAACATGGAAGATTCTTATACTTTAATCCTGGTCCTAAGCAGCAACCATAGAGAATGTTGAACTTACTCTGCTAGGATGCCCTTCTGGTTCATTTCCTTCTGCCTGACTTAGACTTTCATAATAACTTAGTTTTACTCTTTTATGAACTTGACTACTCGGAGCTGCATTAAAGCTCTGGAATTTATTTTCCTGGACTTCAATTATATGGTGCAACAGTTGAGTGGCTTGGGCAAAGCATTTCTCCCTACTGACCTCCAAATCCGTCATTGTATAAAATACCTTATTTTGACCTCTGGCTGTGATCTAGGAACTTGTTTTCTGCTGCCAAAACTCTCAGAAAGAAAAGATCCTTCCTTATCTGAGTGCAAAAGGTAACTGACTCCCTTCCCACTACTGAGTTTGATGATTTTCAGGCCATGGTGCTTGCCTGACTTCTATTCTTGAAATATCTATGACCTGGAATGTAGAAAAATGATTGCTATCATTCTCTCTCTTTCTACCTCTGTCTTATTCTCTTTGTCTCTCTCTGTCTCTTTCCCTCTTTCTGTGTTTTTCTGTCTCTTTGTATGTCTCTGTATGTTTCTCTCTGTCTGTCTCTCTCTTCTTCACACTCCTTCTTTCCTTTTCTTTATCTGCTCCTTTGAAGCAAATCTATTAGCAGATATTTTGGCTAATACAGCACTATGTAGTCAACTGGCTTCTCTCTTTATTATATGGACCAACTGATATGAGTACAAAACTTACACTAGGCCCCTCTGAACCTGGGATCTCTTCCTCAATACTTGTCCACCTGTCCTAAACCAATTTACTATCTATTTCTTGAACTGAGTTTCTTGTAGTTCTGCGCCCTTCTAATGGAGCTACACTGACAGATATATCAGAGTGTAAATAGAATTGACTACATTTTGTACCTTCCTCTCTCAGGGTAATGAGTCACACCAGCACTACTTGGAACTCCATTACTGAAAGGGAACTTGAAGACTACATGTCATTACAATCATTACATTAACTATCTTGTAATAGG
The DNA here is from genome assembly GCA_028627135.1 of Pseudochirops cupreus. Taxonomy (NCBI): domain Eukaryota; kingdom Metazoa; phylum Chordata; class Mammalia; order Diprotodontia; family Pseudocheiridae; genus Pseudochirops; species Pseudochirops cupreus. The sequence goes on from CM053580.1 coordinate 112,286,415, forward strand.
CCCATCTTTGGGGCCCTTTCCCAAAAAAGCCACAGATTAGATTGTCAAAGTTCTGCCACTCAGAAAAGACAAACTAGCCAGAATGCTCTGGGACTAAAACTAGAAGGGACTGGTAAGAAGAAGGGAGAAGTCTTGGGAAGAAAGACATAAAAAAAATCATAGTGAAATGAGTAAAGGAGCTATTAGAACTGCCAGTATGAACTCAATGCTGATCCAGAGTCAAAGAAAAAAAACAAAGAACAAAAAAATCTGGGACAATCTGAGGGTGAATCATGGACTGAGTAAATCCTGCAACATTGATCAAGTATGAGCAGGTAGGTGACACATATATGCCCTGTTCTATTCCCCTTCCTCTTCTCCAGGCAAGAGTTGAGTAGCCTGGGTATGAGATAGATAGATATAGATATACAGATATATAGATATGCATGTATGTATGTGTATATATATGTACACACATATATATACATTCTCACACACATGTATACACATACACATATACACATGCACATGCACACACACACACATTCATCACCCTCTCTTTCCCTTTCAAGCCATTCATTCCAGGCTGTGTAATATAGCCTGGCCTCTTGACTTTTCAGTCTTTCCCCAAATTTTTACATTCATTTCTTAGCTTTAAAATGAGATAACATTATTGGCTAATAAAAACTCAAGCTGTTTGATAAGTTTCTTGTAATATGCAAATATACAAGTAGAAGCAAGAAAGGGTGAATTGCCTTCTTTAAGACAAAAGGTACATTTGTTCAGTTGAACTTGAGGCTGAGATGAAAAGATCAAAATTAAGGTAAAAGAGTAATATTTGAATTTTGTAATCCTTCCCCAAGTATCCAAGATAACTTCTCTTTTTGGTAAAGGACATAGCTAGAAACAACACGCGGAAGAAAAATAAAAGCTGTTGCTCCATTGACATTGATGTGCACTTTCCCAAAATGTATAAAAACTTTACCTTGTAGGCGCAATTTAGAAGTGAGGTAAAGTACAAGTAAAGTGGTTTCTAACTGCAGGGCTTCAATTAACCATGTGCAATTGGCAAAGTGATACCATCATAGCAACCCAGAGATGGTAAGTTCAACCAAAAGATGCCCCAAGTGGTTAGATGACCAAAACTGCATAAAAATATACATAATCATCAATATATTATCCATTCTCTAGGCTAGGTAGACAATACACAATTATAAATTACCATATTATTCTAATGTTTGATAAACGCAGAGATGCAAACTTTTGGGACAAGACCTCACTATTTGACAAAAATTGCTGAGAAAACTGGAAGGCAGTTTGTCCAAAACTTGGTATACAGCAACATTTCACCAAGATGAGGTGAAAATAGGTACATGGTTTAGAGATAAAGGATGATATTATAAGAAAACTAGGGGATCATGAAAAAAATTTATCTGTCAGGTCTATTGATAAGGGAAGACATTTGAAAAAAATGCTCTCAATCGCTATTGATTAAAGAAATTCAAATTAAAACAAGACAGATATCATTTCATACTTATTATATCGGTTAATGTGTCAGAAAAGGAAAATAAGTTTTGGAGGGAAAGTGGGAAACTTGGGACACTAATGTACTATTGGTGAAATTGTAAATGAAGCTTAAGAAGGTTTTCCAATGCCTTTTTAAAAAGTTTTCTGAGGTAGGTTTGAATTTTTGATGAAACCAGTGAAGAAATAGAGAGAGAATCTTCCTCTGAAGAATAGGCTAAATGGGTTTTATGTAATTAATCACTAATTAGTAAAACCAGAAGACAAATAGAGAGTATAAACAGTTTTTATTTTAAGGATTTTATCAGAAGAAAAAAGTTAGATTTGTGTACTTAGTGTTTACTCTTATGAGGTAAATACTACAAAAGGATTAAAATATTAGGAGATATACTGTGTTTATTCTTAGGGTCAATCTTAGAAAAAAATGAAGAAAAATGACAATTGTCTTCTTTGGATGTCCCTTAAGGGTTTGCATACTATCCTTAAAGCATAAGGTCTCTTGTAGTTGTACCACCAATTCTTCCTTCCCTTTATGAAAAATTGACTTATCCTATACCCTAATGCTTTAGGGCTTTGTTGTCCTAACAATGGATGATAATTAACTAATCCCTCGATCTCTACTAAAATGTTAATTACCTAAAAATAGATCTCTCCTATCAGATGAAAAAAAAAAAATCTTAGGGGTGGCTAGGTGGTGCAGTGAATAGAGCACTGGCCCTGGAGTCAGGAGTACTTGAATTCAAATCTTGCCTCAGACACTTAACACAAAAAAACTAGCTGTGTGACCTTGGGCAAGTCATTTAACCCCAATTGCTCTCCGAAAGAAAACAAATTTTTAAAAAATCTTTACTGTAGTTAAGATATGTATAGATATCCCTATATAGATATATAGATATTTTGTAGAAAGCCCTTTAAGAATTATGCTATGGGTGGATATTTTAAATGAGTGAAATAGTTATGGTCAGGCTGGCTTTTCTACCTCTTTAAAATCACACTAAAAATGAGGCAGTATATCAATTCATTGGTTTTCATTCGGGCATGATGAATTTCTAGAGAAAATTGTCTTAAAAAAAAAAACTTGATAATTTCACTTCATTCCACTCCCACCTTTTCCCAACTTTAAGCACTAGAGACTAATGCAGTTTAGGCACTTCATAGAAATAATAATTTATGAGTTTTCTCTCCTTGTTGGAAGGGGAATGATTACATAGCAGGCTTTTTAACACATTGCAGAAAATGTGCCGATAACATTTAGATGCTTCATTTTCTATAGTAGATGGTTAAAAACAAGCTTCAAAGGTATATTCCTCTTGGAAATACTTGTCATTTTGTGTTCCTTTTGTCCTCTGCAATGGAAGTTTAAGAAAAGAGATCTTACCATTTTTTAGGAGTCTAAATAAAGTCAATGCCTTTTTCTATAAATGATAGAAGGTAGTACTTGTTTTACATACGCACATACATATCAGTGGATGCATTAAAGTTGAAATATATGCCTTGATGATCAATTTTTACTATTTTAAAGTTTGTGGCTACCTTTGGACATTTTTCTGGGTAGAATTAGTGGACTATCAAATAATTAAATTAAAAAGTAAATCAAGATATGTTCTGATTTTTAAAGTGTCCAAACAAGGTGGACTATTTATTATTTCCAACTCTTCAATTAAATTAAACAACTTAACAAATATTTATGAATTACTTTCCAAGTGCAAGTCATCATGCTGGATACTTAGGTTATAAAAACAAAAAGGAAAAACAGGTTTGGCCTTAAGAAGCTTATGTCCTTCTTCAATTCTAGTATGCCTTCCATAAAGAGTTTACTCTCTTTAGATTCGTAGTATATAAGTAAGAAGAATGAAAGAACAATTTTTGAACTTTTATCCTCAAGTATACATGTAAATAACTGGCATCAGGCACTCAAGAATATGAAGTTGAGGAGACCAACTGGGTCTTGTCAAATATGCACAGGAAAAAAAAACTGGGCTGGAGATGACACAATTTTCAAATAATCAAGGACTCAATGACAAAGAACTATAAACTGAGGGGATGTCCACTGATTGTGGAATGGCTAAACAAGTTGTAGTATATGATTGTGATGAACTATTACCGTGCTGTAAAAAAATGGTGAGCAGGTTAATTTTAGAAAAAAAACATGCAAAGACTTGATGAAATAATGCAGAGTAAGCAGAACCAAGAGAACATTATATATGGTGCCAATATTGTTCAAAGAATAAACGTGAATAACTAAGTAATTCTGAGTATTATAAATACTTAAATCAAATACAAAGGACCTATAAAGGGATATGCTATCCACCTCCAGAGAATAAATTGATAAATAAAAGTGTGCATACTATGGTTTTGTGTGTGTGTGTGTGTGTGTGTGTGTGTGTGTGTGTGTGTGTGTATTTGGAATAGTAGCTTTCTCTAGTGCTAGGTGGTGAGGGAAAGATGGAGACAGCTCTGAATATAACAAAAATAATTAATTTAACTTAAAAAAATAATCAAAGACTCAAATTATCACAAAGGAGGGAAAATACCACCAAAAATGGAATAGGACCATCGATTCTATTTTATCTAAAGAAAAAAAAAGTTAACCAAAAGGATATTATCAACTACTGACCTACATATCTACTTTCTCATCTCTATGAAATCCATTTGAAGTTAAACTATCTTTACATAAAGGGTGTTCTAGATGGAAGAAAGACAGATAGGTTGAGCTAGAGAAAGAGGGGCTTTTACAAGAAAGTTTCTACAGTGGAACAAAGTCCTACAGTCACACAACTGACTGAGAGGTAGAGAGAATATGAGATCCCACTGTGTGATTGATTTTAAGGTACTGTTCAACTCAACAGAATAAAATGTAACCTTAAAGAATTTCTCAGATAAGATTTTTCTCATGTGTAGTCAGAATCACACCATTAAGAATCCTTGACAAACTCACTATTGGAATTACTTTATTCAAGGATCCACTGAGTACTGAAATTAAAGAAAATATTAAACATGCATTTATTTTTTCAAGGACAATGTTTATAGGTGTTATTAGCAGTGCCATGCATAAGAGATTTCTTTCTGAAGAAAATGTTGATTTCCTCTCAATGGAGAGCCCAGAAATACTCTAAGACCTGTTCAATAAAATCCACATTAATGAGAAACAACAACAACCCTAAATGGATGAAAAACATATGCTGCTCAGATTATAACATGTCATTGGATGGTCAGCCTGTGAAATGATTCTAGCAATATGAGTTTCTTTGAGAAATCTTACAGATGGATAGATAATGAGCTAAGCTGGAATTTGAGTAGGAAGAAGAAAATGAGCTGGGCTGCTTTGGGGAAATCATAAAGTATTTTCAATAACCCATAATCTGCCTGATCCTCCCCATCTTTTTGACACCAACATTCTCCAAGGGATATCAAATAGCTATAAACAGTGGAACATGCAGATCACAGAATAATATTATAAATGGGTTAAATTCAAATAGAAATGCATAATGCAGGCAAAAGTACATTAGCAGCAAAGACTAGTGTGCAAGAAGCTATATTAAATGACATTAGCAAAGATATGTATGATTAGAAAAAAAAGTGTCCTCGTCATGTGGCAAGATCGAGAGGCAACATATAGACAGGTCAAGTGATATACCAATACCATTAACATACTAAAAGAGCAAAAGTAAGTCCCCTATTGCATTGGATAGATGCTCAAGGAAAAATTTATAGAAAACACTGTAGCAGCAACCACACTGGCATACCCAGGATGGCTGCTAGTACACGTTCTTAGATCTGCTTTATTAGGAAAAATAGCTGTTTAAGGAGTCAAAAATATTTTTTTAATTACATTCACTAATTTAGGGGAAAAGTCAAGCACCCTGAACTTCAGAGAAAATACAAGCAGTGAAATAGAGACCAACAGACAGGGCTCTGACTGCCTGAATCAACTATACACTTTACACACATTTCTGGATTGAGAGAGTCATTATACCTGAGCTGTCAGGGAGCTCTGAACATATGGCCACTCAGAATCTCAACCAGGGAATCATGAATCCTTCTTGTAAGCAAGCCCCCAGCAAAATACCAACTCAGAGTATGTACACACACACACACACACACACACACACACACACACACATATACACACACATATACATATACATATACATATACATATATACTTCTCAGAGCCAGAAGATATCACAACCCTCATAACTCAGTGCCTAATTATAAATTAGCAAAAGGTGTGAAAGCCTTCTTATAATCAAGCCTCCACTAAGCAAGCTTCCCTTAATGGACTCCACTACTAAGAATGACAGAACAATCCAAAGAAATGTGTAAGAATACAGGCATATATAATCAGTCTCAGTAGTTCACAAAAGAATAATTTTGCGTCTCAATCTTTCTCCTGAAATATCTCAACTAAGTTCTTTCTGTAAGATATGTATACTTACAGCTAAAGTTTCTGCAATACTTAGATTGGCACAAGTCAACTGTTTAGATTTATATGCTAGAGGAAATTAGAAAGCACAGATAATACATACATGATTTAATCCAATTAAATCCAACAAGCATTTATTAAATACCTACTACATACAAGATACTGTGCAAAGCACTGGAGATAAAAAGACAAAGCAAAAAAGTCAGGGGCATGTTGGGGGGAGGAGTCATGAATCTGGCTGTGGGAAATGATGAAATGTCTCTCCAAAGTCCACCTTCCACCCTTTCCGATTAGAAGGAAGCCAGGGCCAGTAGGTATGAAATAGGTTTGAGCTTCATAGTTGATAGGATTCTTTCTGGAAGATGAAATCTGCAGACAATGATAGAGTCCAGGAAAACAGTAAAGTGAGAAATGAAATTCCATTTTGTCCATCTTAAATTTGAGAGGCCTATTGGCTACCCATTACAGATGTCTAGCAGACAGTTTGTAATGGAGGAATGGTGCTCAGAAGAGAACAACCTAGGCATTTTCTGCATAGAAATGATAATTGACCAACGGAAGCTAATGAAATCACCCAAGAGAAAAAGATGTACTATTATCCCTTCCAGATCATGATATTCCCCATCATGATTTCAGTATGTCTCAGGTCAGCATGAGAAATTAAGTGGAAATTTTTTAGGAGCTTTGTGAAAGCTGTAGATGACATGCGAAGGCCAATAGACAAAAGAAAAAGTTTAAAAACTCAGAAATGCATAAAATATATGTATAGTATTTTATAATATAGCCTATGACTAAATACTCAATCCAAAGTTTACAATAATACACTGACCCAAAGTTTACAATAATACACTGTAAACACTTCATAAACTAAAAAAGAAAAAATCCAAACTTTTTCTCTGATACAAAGGGATAACAAAAACATTATATGTGGATTTTCCAAGTTGCGGGGGCACCATTCTTCTAACCTGAGTGATGTGGAAGAGATCACTGTACTGAGAGAAAAAAAATGACATAGACGAAACTTTTAGGATAGACAGAGTAAGAAGGTGGCATATGGATGATGTAATACAGAAAAGAAAAATGAAGAAAGATCAGGCAGTTAGGAGGAGACCAGAACTATCAAAACCTGGGCATTTGCTAACTAAGAATTTCAAGTGATATTCATGTTTAATAATGACTTTAGGTACTCTTTATTTTATTTTAAAGAATTTTCTTTTTCCTATTTTGAGACAGTAGATCTGGCTCATTATCTTTCTCCACCTGCTTGCTATTTCTTATTGAATACATTTATCATAAACTTATTATGTCTGAATTATCCTATTTACACACAGTTTTATAAAAGTTTTTTTTTTGACAGGGAGAGGGGTGGGGGAGTTGCTTTTGCCTATGGGGTTTGGACCACTTCTACCCCTTACCTATGGGATACAAGGTTTTATGTATCAAATATAATATGATAAGAAACAAAATTCATTCCTTGATAAATTTACTTCCCAAGGAAACAAACAGTACAGTTTAGCATGAAGAGCCAAAATTATTTGTAGGATAGCTGAATTTAACCAAGACTTCTGAAATGAGAAAGCAAAAATTCCAGTTCATTGATTATTCAAACTAATGGAATGTCCCCAGCAGGCAAGAGGATTAAAGATGCCTACTGGAAAAAAAAAAGACAAAGTATGCTAAGACAAAAAAGAGTAAGCCTACATAATACCAATATTTGTTTGAAAGGCAAGTTACCGTACTGACTTAACTAACTTACCCTTTCAAATTTAGCCAGGTCCAATTATTTCAAGTCTTTTATAGAAACCAGTCTTTTTGCTTAAGCTAATATCTTCGTCACCTAATTCTTTGATTCATAAAATTTTAGAAATGAAAGAGACCTTAGAAATTACATAGTCAAACTCTAGCCTTCACTAATGAGGAAAAGTGAGGCCCACAATGATGTTACTTGTCTACACTCTCACAGATAGTTCAAAGTCGAACTGATTCTAGATGCTAGTCATGGTACTGAGACTTTTCTGATAGGTTTACAAATTGAGCTGAAATACAGGTAGGTGAAATATTCATTTTTTTTTCCAAGTTTGCCTTATCTTTTCAGAGTATATGGGAGTCTGAGTTCTCTAACATGATTAAGTAGACAACTAACACCAATTGATCTACCAAGTGATTTGTCAGATCTGAAATGTTTGGATTAGCTAAAATGAACCAAAAAGTTGTTAAATCTTTTGATTAACTACAGCATAGTTACATCAATCCACATTGATGAAATCTCTATTTCTGCTAGACACTGAGGATCCTAGATAAAAGAGGCCAGTGACTGGGGGGGTACTCTCTATGACCAAGATGATAGACATAAATCCTGACCAGTCATTGGATTGTTGTATGTGTAATCCTAAAGTAGTTGACAGCTAAGGTAACTAATTGGCAATACCTAATTGAACAAGAGGCAGTTGATTCAGTGGCCAGAGATAAAAAATGTCCCAACTTCATTACTTCATCAATAAACCACATAGGCAGAACAGATTTAAAGCTTTTAAAAATTCAGCATTGAATCCATCCAATAAGGTTTTACAGTTCTAATTTAAAAGTCACTTGATATGGGATATTTACATATATCTTCAGTTATTGTAAAAGGTATTTTTCAGATGTAACAGTAATGAGAACTTGAAGATCTTCCCTGTGCCCTAATAGATCAAATGTAATCACATGAAGCCTGTGGTGGGAGAAGCTTGCTGAACCAGTAGAGCAGAGCTGAGAGGAAGCTGGGACTCAGAGCAGTTAAAATGGATGTAGGAGAGGACACAGGCAAGGAAATAGCTAGGTAGGTATGATGTGGCTTCCTGATGTGTTAGGGTGTATTAACTTATTTGTTGCTATGATGGATTCAGTTTTCTGGTATTGGGATTTGGCTTTCTGGTACCTGAATAAATGTTTTTGCTTCTGTCTTCTATATGGAGAGTCTGTTATATTTTGCACTTCAGAACTATGCCAGCATTTTCATAGTCACCATCATTGCTGTGAATATTGCTTGGGCACTACAACAGGTAATTTCCAAATGAACTAGTATTTGTGAAGCATGAATGTATACCTTCAGCTCAGATACAAATTATGGTTAAATGGTTATATGACTATGTATTTAAAAACACCTTACTCAAAAGTTGCACAGTTCAGGACAGTATACAGATATTCTCCAATTCATTCTAAAGGCTTTTTGTGGAGTAATTAGGAAGTAGATATTAACCTCCAGTCAATATAGTCAACAAACATTTCTTATGTGCATACTATTTGCCAGGTACTGTTCTAACCCTTGGGAGTATATATAAAAGAAGAAGACCTTTACATATATGCACTGAAGGAGCTCACACTCTCATGGGGGATATGCAAACAGCTATGTACAAGCAAACTATATACAGACAAATTGGAGATTATCAAAAGAAGGAAGGCATTGGCATTATTACTTGAAAGAATCTAGAAGCTAAGACACAGAAATGAGGAATGAAAGCATTCCAAGTATAGAGGACAATCAGTGAAAATGCCCAGCTATGAATTGTCTTGTGAGAGGAAGGGCAAGAGGATCAAAAGAATACCTCTAAGAAACTAAGTTATAAGAATAGAAGGGGACCAGGTTATGAAGGACCTTAAATACCATGCAAAGGATTATTTGATTCTGATTATGATAGATTTATTAAATAGGGAGGGAGGTAGTATATGACCTATGCTTTAGGAAAATTAATTTGTCAGCATGGTGGAGGATGGACGGGAGTGGAGAGAAACTTGAGTCAGGGAAACTAACCAAGAGGCTATTGTAATAGTCCAGGTATAAGATGATGAAGGCCTGGACCAGGATGGTGATAGTATCAAAGGAGGGAAGGAAGCATATATGAACAATGTTATAAAAGTAAACTCAACAAGTTTTGGCAATAGTTTGGATATAGTGAGAGTGAGGAGTTGTGGATGACACCCCTAGGTTACAAGTCTAGGTGGAAACTTCTATAGTAAAAGGGAAGTCAGGAAGAAGAAAAGATTTGGCAATCAGAGGAGATCATGAGTTTAGTTTTAGAAATACTGAGTTTAAGATATCTATGGGATATCTAATTCTAGATGTCCAATAGGCAGCTGAACATGTAAAACTAGAAATTAAGAGAAAAGTTAGGAGGAGATAAATAGATTTTAAAATCATCAGCATATAGATGATAATTGAATCCATGGAAGGTGATGAGATCACCAAGTGAAATGGCATAGAAAAAGAAAAGGAGAGGACTCAGGAGAGAACCCTGAGGGACACACAATATTAGCCGACATGTCTTGGTCAAAAATCTAGTAAAGGAGACCAAGAAGTATCAGTCAGATAGGTAGGAGAAGGATAAAATAGTGTCACATAAACGTACAAAGTAGAGAGTTTCAAGGTGATTGACAATGTCAAAGGCTTCAAGAAAGGGCAAGAGAATGAGATTCAGAAAAGGTCATTAGAACTGACAATTAAGAAATCACTGATAGCTTTAGAGAAAGCAGTTTAAGTTGAAGGCCTTCTCAAAAAATTTAGTCATAAAAAAGAGAGATTTTGAATAATAGCCACTAAAGATGAACAAATTAAGTAAGGGTTTTTTTGAGAATGGAGGAGATATGGGAATGTTTGTAGGCAATACGGAAGTATAGCCAAGAGGCAATGAGAGATTGAAGATAAGAGGGAGAATGGGGATAATAAAAAGGGGCAATTAGCTGGAAAAGACTGGATGGATTGGGATCATGTGTACACATAGAGGGATCTGCCTTGTCAAGAATGACCACTTCTTTATGTCAGATAGGGGTGAAAGAGGAGAGATGCAGGGGCTGCCTGGGTGATATAAGATGAGGAGAAGGGGAAAGAAGGGAGTTCTCAATGAATGGATTCAATTTTTTTAGTGAAATATAAGTCAAGTTGCTCAATTGAAACAATGAGGGGAAACAACGAGAGGCCTAAGGAGGAATGAAAAAGTTTGGAAAAGCTACTGAGGTGAGACAATGAGTCAATTAGGAAGCTGTAAAGGCTTTGTCACAGTGAGGGCCCAGTTGAGATGATGTAACATGAATTTGTGGTGGACACAATCAACATGGTTACATGATTTTCTCCAGCTTTGCTCAGATGCATGCAGGTAGGAGTTAAGGCAAAAGATGATGGGAAAAATGAAAGAATGAAGATTGGCAGGATATTACACTAATAAGAAAACAGAATCCTTTTGATGTTAACTGGCATACAGCAAGTCAGCTACAAGATCAGTACTTGAATTCTAATTTCCTAAACTCTAATTTCCATATTTGAGGGATTCAACTCTATAACATAATTACAAAGTCTTTAAAAGAAAAAAAAAGTCTCTTAAAAGTCAGGGAACTAAAATGCTTTATAATTGGCAGGGATATAGGGAGGAAAAAGAGAGGAAGGGATATAACATTAATTCATTCCAGACATGAAAAAAAATACTTGTTTCAACTGAAATCACTACTTTTTCCACCAACCTAATAGGCTTAAAGAGCTGATAGTGTGTTCTCAACAAATTTTATCAGAATAAGTTGTTAAGAGGCAGTAATAACTTTGAATTCTGCACAAATTCTAGCAGGTCTAACAAAAGTTGTGAAAAGTTATAATATCAAGGCAACGAAAGACTGTCTGACACCTTGGAAGGCAAACCTAGGTACAAGCTCAAAGAGTCTTGTCATCAGAATATTGATCATTAAGTGTTTTTTTATTTTTTTCAGTTAGAGCAACATCTACCTGTTTTCAAAGGCATAAAGGAGTTGCAATCAGAATTATGGAAGGGTATGTCCACACTGACAAAATAATAGATCCATAAAATATTGAATTAAGCATTTTTCTTACTAAGCTATATAACTTCAACACATATATATCTTTGATAAGAACAGAAATTAAACAAAAATATTTTAAATAGTTATCTATCACTGACCCCCTAACTCAGAGAGCCAGCATATCAGAGTAGAGAGGAGGTCATGTTATAGTCAATATGGTAGGGGTTCAAGTCCTGTGTCTGTGTATTATACATTGGCTGTATGATCCTGGGTAAGTCACCTCATCTCCAGTGCTGCTCCTCCCCTTAAGACAAGACTATAAATTGAAGAACCGTTATAGTTCAGCATTTATAGAGGAAGTTACCTCAGTGGGAACTTCCTACTACAATGAAATCCTAGAACCAAACCAAGGTGAAACATTATAAACTGATACTGTGTAGCATGCACAGGTACTCAAGAAATAGAAGTTTATATCTTCAAAGGCAATTTAACACATTCTCCAAAAATGTCATTTTATATTAGTATTTAGAAATACAAATTCCCAATTGATATCATATGTTTTGCATTTTAAACCTTCTAGATATCATAAGATTTGTTTATTAAAATATTTTTAGGGCTAAAAAATAGAAAACATTACTTGCTTAAGTTTTAAGTCTTACTGTGCACAATTTTATATTATTACTGATCTACCAGCAGAGGGAGCAAAGCAGGTTTAGAATTTTCATTTATGCTTAATTTGGGGGCATTGCAATGTATTTTGGATTTTGTTGTTGTTTAGTAATTTTTCAGTCATTTCCAACTCCTCATGACTCCATTTGAGGTCTTCTTGGTCAAGATACTGGAGTAATTTTCCGTTTTCTTTTCTGGCTCATTTTGCAGAGAAGGAAACTGAGGCAGACAGGGCTAAGTGACTTGCCCAGAGTCACACAGTTAATAATTGTCTGACGTCATATTTGAGTTCACAAAGATGAGTATTCTTGACTCCAGGACAGGAATTCTATATACACTGTACCACCTAGTTGCCCAAATTTCAAAATAAGAGCCTATAGCACAGAATGAGTTTGTAATAGAAATATGTTCCAAGAGACCTCATGACATATATAAAAATGTTCATAAAATGCATGTATACCTCACATTTACAGATATACTGTTATCTCTTATTTCTCTTCATCTATGGATATTAAACCTAAGAAATGTTAACTTTTAAAATTAAAGACTGAAAAGAACCTACAACCCCCTCATTTTACATACGAGAAAACATATTTAGAGAGTTCATATAAGAAATAAACAATAGAATTGGAATTCAAAGACAGGTACTCTGACTTCAAATACAGTTCTCCAGATTAGAGAATCTGTTGCTAAAGAAAAATATTACATCTAAGCTTTAAAAATATAAACATGAGTAAAATTTCTCCAGTCATAAACCACTTTTGTTATAATTATTGTATTTTAATTATTTGCCTCTTATTATTATTATTATTAAAGATGAAGCAGTATCTTTCCAAAGCAAAACAGATAATTATGAATTATGAATAGAAGGGCTTGTCAGAACTTCAAGACAGCCAGGGTTCTTGATAGGAAACCATGTTTTGTATTGTTTTATTGGGGGGGGGGGGAGCAGGAGGGAGGTTATTCCTTTATTTTCTCCAGTAACTCCTATCTATTGCCCACTCCCAATCTATAGCATTCATAGATCATAGAGCTAAAAGGCATTTCAGAGGCAATGTGATAGGCAAAGTGATCTTTAAATATAATAACTGGTTGAGGGGAAGGAGAGTATGAGATTTAGACTATTTCCTGTTTTATTCAAACTTAGCCAAAAAGAAGGATATGGTTGATCTTATATATAATACAAGATATTATGAGGCTATTTTGGCACAGATGAACCTTTTCCTATGAAGATATTATCAGGAAAAGAAGGAAGACTTCAGGTAGTTATAGAGAAGAAAGCAAAACAAAGCAAGGAACAATTACCATTTAAGAAACAATAGTTACTTAATATGGGCACCAATCTTTCTAGAGAATCTTACTAGTTCCAGGAAAATATGCTTGAGTTGCTCCACCAAGAGGGAAAATTAAAAAAAAAACTTTATGAACGTGTTGATGGCTTTTTTTTCCCACCTCAGTATTCTACATATGAATGTTAACTTAGATTCCCCAGGGGAAAGGGAGTAAATGGGACTTTTTTGGGGAATACCAGGCTATTATGTTCCCTTGCTTCTGTATGTTATATATCTAATCAGCCACATGACTGACTTAATTTTTAACCAGTCCAAAATTATGATTATTAGTTTATAGTAAAGGTTGAGATCTGGTACTACACACACACATACACACACACACACACACACACACACACACACACACACACACAATTTAAAGAAAACTGTGAATCAACTAAGAAAAAAGCATCCCAAAGGTATTTAAGGATAACAATGAAATGAGGTCAAAAAACAGATGAAAAAAATTCTACATAAATGTATACATACACACACAAACACACACACATGTGTACATGCACACACACACACACACACACACACACACACACACACAATGTGTTGCAAACTGCCTCTGCTTACCATGAACCTCTCCAGTGTCCTTTGGGTGATCCTCACTTTTAATTCTTCAGGGACTTTCTTGTTCTACAACATACAACAATACGAGAACATTGGAAGAATACTGTATCAGAAAGATGAGTTTTCATTTCAGAGAGGAACTAGAGGTTATTAAAACAATGTTTCAATTTCCCCAAAGTCAGTCTAGCCCTCTCTTCTCTTATTTAATTTTGAGACAAACTCATCATCTATTTGCAGTATCTGTACAATGTAGTTAGATGAACTCACATAATTCATCCCTCAGTACATAATGATTATATATTATATTGTGTATATAATTGTTTAATTTATATGTAAAATATTAAGATATAAGTGTATATATTACATTGTATATTAGCATATACATTAATATATTTGTATTTGGACTCCCCATTTGCAGTATTTGTGCACGATATCTAGGCACCGAACACATCATTATTAAGGAGCAAGTATAGTGCTGTGGAGAGGGCACTGGTTCAGAGGATGTTTGTTCCAATACCCTAGAATTAAATATAAACTCCTTTGTTAAGTTTTTAAAGCCCTTCAAAACCTCTCCCCAACCTATCTTTCCAAACTCATTGTATGTTACTCCCCTATTACATTCAACCAAAATGGTATTCTCTATTTCCTCACACAAGACATTCCATTTCCTACCTCCACACATTTGCTCTGATTGTCGCCCATGCCTGAAATGCACTCCCTCCTGATTTCTACCTCATTAAAATCATCTTTTCTTTTAAAATATACCTCAAGCACTACCTTCTAAATTGTTCTGGGGCTATTGTTTCCCTGTCTCACTTTAAGGTCAATGCATCTCAGTCCATCACACCAATTGTCTTGACCTGTGTCTTGTCACTGGACTTCGATGACTCTAGAGGAGAGAGTGAGGGTGATGACTGGCCAACTTTGGCTCATTTAAATCAAATTCACAACACAAGTCCAGACCCTGATGATATCACTGGTCCCCTTCAAAATTGAAGGGCAAATGAACAACCAACCAAGCACCATTTTCCTCCCACTTACAATATGAGTAGGCTTTACCCAAAAAAAAGACCAAGATGCCCTGGCATCTCATAGGCCTATGTGAATAGTCCCAGCTTCCCATGCAATATCCTCCTTCCACCCCACCTAATCCTGCACACTCCCAGGGAACATGTTGTAATCCCAGGGTAAAACTGACCCTAGGATCCAATGATCCCATCTTCCCTGACACAACTCCCTGGTGTAAGGACATAAGGAGTCCCAGTAAGAACTTGGTGGATGTCTGGAGCTTTATACAAATAATCTTACTCTGCCCTGCTGAGCTGACTCATTTCTATATGGAGCTGAGTGCCACCATATCCTTATTAAATATCCTTGTTACATAAGAGCAAAGTAACCCTCCTTGTGTTAAATGTTCAATGACTCAGAATACCTCATTTCTTTCCAACATCCAGCCAGAGCACAGAGGTGGTTGGCATTCAAGTCAGTTCTCAGACATAGCTGAAGCCTTTCCTGATCCCCCTAGCTCCACCAGGATCTTTACTTTCAAATTACCTTAATTTAACTACTTTGTATTTATTTTCTTTATTTTTTATTCTGAAATATTACTATATGTTCTGGTTACCCAATTCCTTCCATCTACCCACCTCCTCTAGTCCTTATTAGAATATAATCTTCTTCTGAGCAGGGGCTGCTTTATATATTGTATATGTATCCCCAATACCTAGCAGAGTCCTTGACACAGTCTACTCTTAATAAATGCTTATTGATTGATGGACTGATTGATCCTGCTTACAACCTGTGTGACTTGGGCAATTCATTTAAATTTCTCCTACCTAGGTTTCCTCATCTGTAAAATGAGGGGTAGACAAGATGGTTAAATTAAATGGTCTTTGAAGTAACATCCAGATCTTGGCTTTATGGCCCATGATCTCTGATCTACCCTAAGACCCTCCTCATTAGTCTCCATGACTTTAGCTTCCCCCTGCTCCAATTCATTCTGCAAAAAGCAGGAAATTACCATAAAAATCAATCCTATTCTTTGAACCCTTAACCTTCCATATATCCACAAAACAATTTAAAGTTCTTACTCATAATTCTCAAGAGCATTGATTAATTTATCAACTTCCCTTTTTTCACTGCACTCAGTCTCTTTTCTAGCCACATAAATTTATCATTCTTTCCCCATCTTACTTCCAATTTCCGAGAAATTCTTTTCTCATAGCAAATATTTATCTCTGCCTTTCTCCTGGAATAATTTTAAGACTCATTTTTGTCACAAAGACTTCCTAGATTTGTCGTAATTACAGCACTTTTTTTCCTAGATTACTCAAATTTTGTATTTGTATCTCATAGTTGGTTGAATACATTTATTTGTTTCTGCAACAGTTCACACTCATATATAACATGTTATACCTGATCCTTTATGCCTATGCTGTGGAAGAAAATTGTAAATAAAACCAACCAACCAAACAAATTAATTATTGAACACATACAAAGAGTTGGCAAGAAAAAAACAAAACAGTCCCTGCCCTCAATGATCTTACAATCTATTTGCAGAGATAAGACACATACACATTTTTAAAAAAAGCAACACTGTATAGTTGTAGGAATTATAATTGCCTTGGGAAGTTTATAGAAATTCATAAAAAGTTCACTTGTGTTTTGGGACCATGATAAAAGTTCCACAGAAGCTAGAAACTGAATGATAAGAAGAATTCAGATATGTGGGGGCAAAGAGGTATGACATTCCAGATGACATTCCAGAAGAATGACATGGATAGATAATAGTAAGGCAAGAATGGGCAAGAACTTTTTTAGGGAAATAAAGGCATCTGGCAAAAATGGAAGATGTAGTAGAATAACAAGAAAAAAGTTTTGAAAAATCACCAAAAATATGTTTGTTTTTTCCCTCTGTACTTCTGGTAACTAACTATATTGGATGGACCTCTGTTATACTCAATTTTAGCCTAGAGCAGATTATTTTTCAGCAAGTCTATATTGACATTTTAAAACATCCTTTCTTTCCTATTAGATGATTAATTGTTTGAGGATAGCTATGTGGTTTTGACTTAATAAGCACAACAACATAAAAATGCAATTTCCTTACTTTTGCAAATTTAATTCATGTTCTCATTATTTAAACATTCATTTTCATCTTTGCATTACTATAATTAATACTAATAGCAAGTTTCTACTGTCACAAATCTCAGTCTACTAATGAGCTAAATTAGAGTTTTCTCTTTTATTTGAAGAATCATTCATAGAAGAGGATAAGTTCCTTTGATCTTGGAAGAAAAAACATGATTTCTCCTCTCTAAGGTTCATTCTCTAGGAGTTATAAAGATGCATAAATAAGTTGATTGTTTTGATGCCATTTTAAGAAACTGGATTTAGTTCATTATTTTGGGGGAGTTGCAAAAGAAAATCTGGAGTATTTAAGGGTCATTTAATTAGACTAAATGGATTACAGTAATTAAGCTCTTAAAAAAATACTATGTATTTACTATTAAAGTTTAGACATGTTTTATTAAATAGATATCCCTGTGAGATGTTAGTTCCCCTTCTATCCTTGATGGGCTTCTATGCACATCCTGAGGATGTTGGGGAATTTCCTGTCCCATTAATGAACTGTTTCAGTTTTCCTTGTTTCAGAAATGAAACAGGGTGGATCCCACTCTAAATGGCTATTTAAAGAATACTAACTGGTGCAATGATTAACAACAGGAAGTAATGTGCATGTAATTGATATAATCTGTGCCAGAGGAGATAGTTCAGAGTAAGAAGAGACAATACAAAGTCGAGTTGTTTCTTAGCTGTTGGTGATTATGAGAGTCTGGAGTTTGGTGGAGAGAAAGTATATACTTACTTATACTTATTTTTAAGACACTTCTACTAGCTTCATGGAAACTGCATTTTCATTTCAACTTTTAGTATTTATATCAATGAATGAATGTTGATTTGTTAAGTACCTATTATAGAACAGGATTTGGAGATATAAAATGCAGTATTTGCTTTCATGTAGCTTGCATGCTACTGGGGGATACACTGTGTTCACATATAAGTAAATGTATGATAGATACAAATAAATACAAAGTGAATGAGAAAAGAACTAAAAATTTGGGGAACCAGGAAAGAGCTCTTATAGGAAGAGAAACTTGACATGAGCATTGAATAAAGCTAGGGATTGCAAAAGATGAAGGCAAGGAAACCATTCCAGGAACAGAGAACAGACAGCCTGGGCAAAGTTATGGGGGTGGGAGGTGGAACACTGTGTACAAGGAACAGTTGGTAGACCAGTTTATTTTTTTTTTATCAATTTATTTATTTATTTTTAGTTTTCAATATTCATTTCCACAAGAATTTGAGTTCCAAATTTTCTCCCCATCTTTCCCCTCCCCTCTACTCCAAGATGACATGCATTCTCATCACCCCTTCCCCCAGTCTGCCCTCCCTTCTAACACTCCCCCATCTCCTTCCTCCTTACTTTCTTGTAGGACAAGATAACTATATTTTCCTCCATCCTATCCCACTCCCCACTTATTTCATTTTCTCCTTTAACCCTCTCCCTTTCAAAAGTGTTTGCTTCTGACTACCCCCTCCCCCAATTTGCCCTCCTTTCTATCATCCCTCCACCTCTTATCCCCATCCCACTTACTTTCCTGGGGTAAGACACACAATTGAGTGTGTATGTTATTCCCTCCTTAAGCCAAATCCAACGAGAGTAAGGTTCACTCATTCCCTCTCACCTCCCCCCTCCTCCTCTTCATTGTGAAACCTATTTCTTGCCTCTTTTATGTGAGATAATTTACCCCATTCTATCTCTCCCTTTCTCCTACCAATACATTCCTCTCTTACCCCTTAATTTTATTTTTCAGATATCATCCCTTTATATTCAACTTACCCTGTGCCATTTCTCTCTCTCTCTCTCTCTCTCTCTCTCTCTCTCTCTCTCACTCTCTCTTTCTCTCTCTCTTTCTGTCTTCCCTCCAACTACGCTTATATTAAGAAAGGTCTCATGAGTTACAAATATCATCTTTCCATGTAGGAATGTAAACAGTTCAACTTTAATAAGTCCCTTATGCTTTCTCTTTCCTATTTACCTTTTATGCTTCTCTTTATTCTTGTATTCGAAAGTCAAATTTTCTATTCAGCTCTGGTCTTTTCATCAAGAATGCTTGAAAGTCTTCTATTTCATTGAATGTCTAATTTTTCCCCATTATTATTATTGTATTATATTCAGTATTATACTCAGTTTTGCTGGGTAGATGATTCTTGGCTTTAATCCTAGCTCCTTTGACCTCCAGAATATCATATTCCAAGTCCTTCAATCCCTTAATGTAAAAGCTGCTAGTTCTTGTGTTATCCTGATTATGTTTCCATAATACTTGAATTGTTTCTTTCTGGCTGCTTGCAAAATTTTCTCCTTGACCTGGGAACTCTGGAATTTGGCTACAAAATTCCTAGGAGTTTTCCTTTGGGGATCTCTTTCAAGAGGTATTTAGTGGATTCTTTCCATTTCTCTTTTACCTTCTGGTTCTAGAATATCAGGGCAGTTTTCCTTGATAATTTCTTAAAAGGTGATGTCTAGGCTCTTTTTTTTTTTCATGGCTTCATGGCTTTTAGATTGTCTGACAATTTTTAGATTTTCTCTCCTGAATCTATTTTCCAGATCAGTGGTTTTTCCAGTGAGATAGTTCACAGTGTCATCTGTTTTTTTCATTCTTTTGGTTCTGTTTTATAATTTCTTAGTATTTCATAAAGTTATTAGTTTCCATTTGCTCCATTCTAGTTTTTAAGGTATTATTTTCCTCAGTGAGTTTGTGGAACTCCTTTTCCATTTGACAAATTTGGCTTTTTAAGGCATTTTTCTCCTCATTGGCTTTTTGGAACTTTTTTGCCATTTTTTATTTTTTAAATATTTAAAAAATATTTTTTAAGGTGCTATTTTCTTCAGTGTTTGTTTGAGTCTCCTTTAGCAAGTCAACAACTCATTTTTCATGATTTTCTTGTATCATTCTCATTTATCTTCCCAATTTTTTCTCTACTTCTCTTACTTGATTTTCAAAAATCTTTTTTGAGCTCTTCCATGGCCTGTGACCAATTCATATTTCTCTTGGAGGCTTTTGATGCTGGAGTTTTGATTCTGTTTTCTTCTGGTTGTATGTTTTGATCTCTGCCACCAAAGTAAGATTCTATAGTCTGAGGGGTTTTTTACACATTTTTCCAGCTAAATACTTGACTTTCTAACTGTTTGTCAAGATAGGACTCTGCTCCTAGTAGGAGTGGAGGTAGAAGGGTGTATATTGTCCCAAGCTTCCCAAGCTTCAGGGGTTTTATGCAGCTGTTTTCAGAGAAACTTCTAGAAACCTGTAAATTTTCAGCTCTTCCAAGGTGGGGTGCTCAAAGGAGATTTATTCCTCTCTTGGCCTACACTCTGGTCTGCGAATGACTGAAAGCACTCTTTTTTGCCTTGGAACTGTGAGGAGGATTCCCTCTCCACTTCTGCCACAAGTTCTACCAGTGCTCCTCCTCATCCCAGGGCTTTGGTCTCAAGGAAGACACAGACTTATCCCCTAGAAAAATAACCTGAGGACAAACTGTTTTAAAGTGCTTTAAATGTCCAATGTAGTAGCTTGATTTCTTTACTTCCTAGATGCAATAGGCATCCACTGCAACTTCTTAAGCAGGGGTTAATTCACTAACTTTGACAGAATGATTAATACATAAAATTATGTTGAATTAGTCCTGGTAAAGTTTCTATAATGTTATGAAAAGGCCTCATTTACATAATTTCCTGAGACCTGTGATTTCATTTATGTAGGTTTAATTCTCCTGAAGGAAACTCCTAATAAGTTCTATTTTCTGGGGTACTAAGATATGAATTAATTAATTTGCCCAAAGTCAATAATAATAACTAATATTTATATGGCACTTACTATGTGTCAGGCATTGTGCTAAGTACTTTACAGTTACTAACTCATTTCATCCTTATAACCATCATGAGAAGTAAGTACTGTCATAATCCCCATTTTACAGATGCAGAGAATAAGGCAGAGTTAAGTGACTTGTCCAGGGTCATACAGCTAGTAAGCGTTGGAGGCAGGATTTGAACTCAGGTCTTCCTGACTCCAAGTCCAGGATTCTATCACTATATCACTTAGCTTCCAATATGTGCCCAATATGGACCCAGGTCTTCCTGACTCTGAAGCCAACTCTAATACTATTTCATGCAAAGATATGGACTTTTAAAAAGGGAAGAATTTCAATAGAAAGTCAATAAGCATTTATTAAGCATCCACTATGTACCAGGTACTGTGCCAAGTATTAGAGATAGAAAAAGAGACAAAAATAGTCCCTGCCCTCAAGGAGCTCACAGTCTAATGGGAGAAGCAATAAGCAAACAAATAAGTACAAATATGATATGTACAGGAAAAATAACAAATAATTTAAAGAGTGAAAACACTAGAAATAAGGGTTATTGGGAAAGACTTTCTGTAGAAGATAGGATTTAGGTGGGACTAGAAGGAAACCATGGTCAATAGAGGAGGGCAAAGCCCAGAACTGAGAGATGGAGTGTCTTGTTTGAGGAAGAGTAAGGAGGTTGATGTAGGTATAAGTAGCGGGTAAGGCATTCCAGAAGGGGAAATAGTAGAAGTAAAGGTAGGAGTCAGGAAACCAATGGATTTCTTCAAGGCATGAATGGTAACCAATCCAGTTTACTTGGTGCCAAGAGTATGTGAGGGAAAATACTGTGGGGTAAAACTGAACAGGGAAATTGGATTGAAGTCTTGAGAGACCTTCACTGCCAGGTTGATGGGTATGGTCTTGACTCTGTAAGTTTAAAGGAATTACTGAAGATTTTTATCTTCAGTTGGAGTTATATGCATTAGACCCAAGTATTTACCTGGAAAAAAACATACAAGATGGATTGTAGCTCAGAAATACTGAAGGGAGCATGGCTCATTGTGGGAGATGGAAGAAAAGAAAGAATTCTGGAGAGTTCTGGTACCATTTTTGTTTGTAGGAAAAGGTCCCTGTTGTACTCTAATGTCCTAGGGTTACAAGAGACCTTTTGCTTGAAAATAAATGAGAATTCCAAATACCTATTTACTGGCATTCAATTTTTTTACATGAATTTCACTTCTTAGATAAGTAGGCTAGATTTAATTTAAAAGAAAATCATTTAAACTACAGTTTAATCAACACTCAGAAAGATTCAGTTTAATCTTTCTTTCCACAAAAAGGCATTATATTTTATTTAACTTGAATAAATACACATTCTTCAGAACTCAAGAAAGATTTCACTTTAATTTTTCATGGCTTATTTAGATTTTTCAGATTAAGTTTCTGTCTATAGCAGAAAACAGAAGACGGTTTAGTTACTTTATCAAAGTTAACTGAAAAAGGTAGATATTCGTGACATCATTGAATAGGCATCAACTCCCATTCTAATAACTGATTAACACAGGGGATGTTTTGTCATTCTGCAGCAAGCCATCATCACAAAAAATAGAAAGGTAAGGTCTGTTTTTTATTTGATAACTACATATTTTGGATGTTTTTGTTCAACAACCAAGGTTTTTGAACAACACAAATACATGATTTTTTTTTTTACTTGATAAAACAATTCATACCGATCAGGAAAACATATATTAAGATAGAATTTTAGTAAGGTCAACATGAGAAACTTAAAATGTTGTACTACCCTAATACCTTCCCTTTCCTGTTTTGCAGAGCCTGGAGAAGAGAGACTACATTTCCTGCTTTTAATTCTCAAACAGTTTTTCAATTTAGAATCAACTAGTTTAAGGAGGGGAAACATTCTTCCTCTAGAATAAACAATTATTGTTATGAGCTTGCTCTCTAGTCAACAAGCATTTCTTAAGTGCCTATCTACAGGACAGATACTAAATTCATATGCTCCGACGCATAGTGGATAGAATACCAGGCCTAGAAGTAGGAAGACTCATCTTCATGAGTTCAAATTTGACCTCAGACACTTACTAGCTGTGTGACCCTGGACAAGTCACTTAACCCCATTTGTCTCAGTTCCTCATCTGTAAAATGAGCTGGAGAAGGAAATGGCAAACGACTCCAGGATCTTTGCAAGAAAATCCCAAAATGGGGGGCGGAGCCAAGATGGCGGCGTAGAAGCAGCAACACATCGCAGCTCTCACATAGCCACCCCAAAATACCCATAAAATAGGACTCTAAACCAATCCTGGAACTCCAAAACGCACACAAAGATACTTCCCACTAAAGTCAGCTCGGGCTACGAGGAACCATATCAGCACTGCGAACCGAAACCAGCCTGGCCTGAA
>CM053580.1:112310523-112339931 GCA_028627135.1 Pseudochirops cupreus
CTCTCACAGTGTGCTCACTGTGGGGAGGTTCTACATAGTTTCACATGTTCAGCCTGTATTTGATTGCTTTTCCTTCCAGTGGGGATGGGTGCTGGGGGAGGAGGAGAAAGAATATGGAGTTCCATAATCAAATGTTATGAATGTGTATCTATCTATCTATCTTTGTATGTATATATATATATATATATATGTGTGTGTGTGTGTGTGTGTGTGTGTATGTATGTATATATATATATATATGCAACTATTATTGTTATTATTGACTACATCCAACTGGAACTTGAGATACACAGGCACTGCAGTTGGGAGATCCATCCTGCTCTACCAAAAGGTGACATAGGGGAGAATAGACTGGGGGAGGGGGGAAATACTGGGATAGCTGTTTTGGGGTGGTGGGTGGGGGAAGGACGGGGAGAAAAGATGTAGCTCAAAAAAATTTAATAAAGAATCTCATATAGAGATTAAAAAAAAAAAAAAAAAAAAAGAAAATCCCAAAATGGGACCAGGGAGAGTTGGAAATGTCAGAAACAACTGAACAACAATGCTTAGGGTCTTATAAGCAAGAATTTGTTTTTTGAATGTGTCATCCTTAGGTTCAAAGTGTAAAGTGATTCATATTATGTCTCAACTAAAATAAGAAAATATCAGCAAGAAAAAGACTGGAGGTAGTACATTGCTTGTGTATTATGGACTATTATAGATTGTTGCCTTAAAAAATTATTTTCATACACTGTCTCAAATACTGTAAATAAAAAGGGATAGTACTTATTCCATGAGGATAACTTTGATCTATGAAGCTGATCTTAAGTTAAAGATATCAGTTGTGGGGGGGGGGGGGGTTGTTATTGTTTTTACAAATGACATTTTTAAAGCATTTATTTTTTTTAATCTATCCCATCAGTCTGAATAAATGTACCCTGAAATATGACACATTCTAAGTGAAAATTCCTAGTGAATTTTCAAAAACAACCTTTTTAGGAGAGGTAGAAATAGACCACTAAAATGTAAAAGCCAAACTTTTAATTAATTATAAATAAATGAGCAAAATTTTGTCTTTTTTCTTACATATCATTGTCAGTTGGCAAATTAGGAAGTATGTTCTAAGTTTTAAAAGACACTTCATAAATTCAATTCTTTTTTGGAGTTGGACGGGCAAGGCAATTGGAGTTGAGTGACTTGCCCAATGTCACACAGCTAGTAAGCATATCAAGTGTATAAAGCCAGATTTGAATTGACTCTATTCACTGCACCACCTAGCTGCTTCAATAAACTCAATATTTTGAGGGGAAATAGGGACCATTCTATTACAGATGTCAGAGCTGTACTGTAGATCTTTTTTTTTTCTTTTGAAAATTATGCATTTTTTCTTTATTTCACTCTACAAGTAGCTGTTTGTTGGGTGTCAGGGAAATGTGTAAATCCAAACATTACTCTGAGTGAGAATAAAATATATCCAATTGAAACTCTACTAACCAATCAATATTATTCCTTAACACTTGTATACAGCATTAGGATATTTATATTTTTTAAATTTTTGTTCTACACAAACTTAGATTTAAAATGATATCTTAATTTTGTTACCAATAGCCTCAACATCTCAACATAAACAAGAGTGGTTTAGCAAATGTGTGTGTGTGTATTCTCAAAGTACAAGGATACAGAGGTGCCAGAACAGTAAAGAACCAAGAAGCTCAGTATCTGAGGCAGACTTGGGAAATTAGTAGCTGCCTAAGATACTCCTTATAACTCTCATCCACTTGAAATCACTGTATTTCTTCAAGGTCTAGCTCAATTGTGGCTGCTTCTTTCATGATGCCTTCCTTGATTCCCCCAATCCACCCACTTCATTTTAAAGGACTCTTTCTTCATTAAAAAAATCCTATATATTTTACCCTGGATCTTTCCTTTTACCTATCATATTCTACTTTATAGAATATATATTTGTTAGCATATGATGTTCCCCATAGTAAACTATAAATTCCTTAATCCAAGGGACTGTGCCATTTTTCATCTCTGGTTCTCCTGGGCCTAGCACAATGCCTTACACATAGTAAATATTTAATAAATGCTTATTGAATTGAAATAAATTCAATTTGAGGAGGCCTGGGAAAGTTCTTGCCTGCCAAAACATATCCCCTGTTTAGTCCTGACATCCTGCCTTAAATTCCCACCCACTTATTTCCCTTAAGGCACTGACAGTTTTGCTAAAAGCCAAATGTTACCTAAGTGAGAATGAAGTTTATATTGTTTCCCATCATTAAAATCCTAGTTAGAATTAATTTATCTGATTAACCAGACAGGACTCCTAGGGAAGTTCTAAGGAAATGGGACATAGGACAGGGAATCTTTGATAGTGAGAGGAAGCCTTTTTTGGATAGGCTTTATAAAATTGGATACTACTGCCAGAGCTCCTCCTTTGGGGACATCTGAGATGAAGAAGGCAGAGAATGCAACAACAGAAACAAACTTCACTTACTCAGGTTCTGGGTTTTTTGCTGTTTTTTTTTTTTTTTTTAGGTAACTAGCATTTACAGAACACTTTAAGATTTGCAAAGCACTTTACAACCATTATCTCATTTTATCCTCAGGACAGCCTGGGAGGCAAGTGCTATTACTATCCCCATTTTACAGATAAGGAAATTAAACAACTTTCTCTGGGTCATACACAGCTAGTTAAGTATCCGAGATTAAATTTGAACTCACTTCTTTCTGTCTCCAAGTCCCACTCTTATACAAAAGTAATTGATATTATTTGAAAATATTCATTTTCAACCTCAAGATGGGTTAGATATTGTCTAGAGCTTTTTTCCAATTCTGAGGTCTACAACCAAAAAAATCACATCTATCTCCATGTTATGAGACTCCTATTGGTTCAGAGTAGGATTTAAAAAAAAAAAACTTTCCCTTCCCTGAAATAAAAGGTTTTATACAGAGTAAAAACTCAGGACTCTGAGTTTTGTCTTTTGTCTGCTACATAATTAGAGCTCTTAATACTGTCACTAGTTTGCAGAGTACCTCTATATACACACAAATTGTTAAATTCAAGATCTGGAGGCAACTCTCATGCTTCAAGGCCTGAGTGGCACTGACACAGAACACACCTATAGAGCCTATCCCAAATTCCCAAATAATGTCAAAAACTAGTCCAGTGTACCTTGAAAGAGCATCATGGAGTTCTGTTCTGTTGGGGGGGGGGAGGTATCAATTCTCTTGCTACTTCTATTAATAAACCTGTGATGACCCAGAAAACTCTGGTTTAGAGGGAAGAGGATATAGTAATGTAAATTTAGGAAGGTTTAGGGGATCCCAAAGGACAGCAAAAGGAAAGGCACCTATCTCCCTTATCTGCCATTTATGTCAACAGAGAGAAAGTCCAAGGGACCCAAGCCTGATTTCTGGGAGGAAAGAAGGTCTTATGATGTAGTTTCAGCTACTGAGATCATCCACAGCCATGGAGATAGTTGATGCTTCCATGGAGAAAACTTGTTGGGCTAGCAGAGCACCTAGCAGACAAAACACAAGATAGAAACAGACAGAGAGAAGCCAAAACAAGCAAGTATTATGGAGGGGAGATACAAAAGGAAATGGGCATGGGCACCAGAGAAAATGGACAAAAAGAATTCTAGGGCCTTCAAAATAGGTAAAGGAGGGGATAATGTTTAAGAGAGTGGTGGGGAACCGGGGGCCTTAAGGCCATATGTAGCCCTCTAGGTCCTCAAGTGTGGCCCTTTGACTGAATCAAAACTTCACAGAACATATCCCCTTAATGAAAGGATTTGTTCTGTAAAACTTGGACTCAGTCATAAGACCATACCAAAGGATGCAGAAAGCCACATGTGGCCTAGAGGCTGCAGGTTCTCTATTCCTGGTTTAGGGACAGTATTGGGTGGCAGGGGGGTCTTGAGTTTATTTTAAAAGTAGGACAATTAACTTTTTTGTCCTATGTAGTTTCATTTATGATGCTTGAAATAGGGTTCTGGAGAACCAGGCTTTGATAATGCCCCTAGGGATTCAAATGGAATTACTTGACAATGCCTTAAATCCAAATCAATCTGGCTCTCACTGATTGGCCAATAGATCCCACTCCAAGCCTCACTTGGTCTTTAGGTTTTCATGACTCACAGTGAGTGTAAATAGCAACTGTTTTAATTCTGGCCAGAAACTCTGAGGATCTTCCCCTCCCAGTCTGATTTTTTTTTTTTTGAGTAGTCAAATTTAGGCCATCTTTTGCCTCATTTCTTTCCTAGCCTTAAATCACTGAATGGATGTTGCCTTAAAAAAAAACTGAGACCTGGAAAAGACCTTAGCTTAAAAATGTTGAGGTCTCCCACTGTATCTGGGGTCATCTCCAGTCATCTTAACCTATGTCTTGCCACTGGACTCAGATGACCTCGGAGGAGAGAGAGAGGCTGATGACTTTGCACAGCCCTGGCTCACTTAAATCCATTTCACTTGCAAGTCAAGACATCCTTCTCCTGATATCATTGGTCCTCTTCAAGAAGGAAGGACAAACAACAATACTCCCAGGAGGTGATTCAAGGGTTTTAAACTTCCTTTATGGGATAGGGAAGAGACTATATTCCTTAAAGAATCTCTATTCTTTCTTGTTCCAAGATATCTCTGTCACAGGTCAGATATATCATTTCTCATCTGGCTACATTATTTTGCGACTTCTCTGCCTGACTTCTCCAACATGCACACTCTGTCTCCTCTTCTGGAACCTCTTCCCCAGCCCCTTTTTCAGTTGCCTTTGTATTATCTTCCCCTAGTAGATGATAAACTCTTTGAAGGCAGGCACTGACTTTCTTTTGCCATATTTTGTATCCCTAACACTTAGCACATAGTATGTTTAATAAATATTGATTGATTAAACAATATCTTTTTCCCATATAGTACCCCTACTCGCCCCCTTTTTCTGGAATCTTCTATGCCAGAAACCTTGCATATCCCATAGGGTGTTCAGCCTTGTTAATTCATGGTTCCCTACCTGTGACATCACAGGCAGAGAAACGAATTTGTCATGACTGAGTAGGATTCCATCCCTCCCTATGACATTTATTCCTGACTTGTTTCATTATAGGCCTAGTGACTATTCCGTACTAGCTAGTATGGGTATAATGGTAGGCTTGTTTCAAGTGTCATTTTGAGGAAAATAAGATTCCCAGCTTTGTTCCATAGGGATGAGGAGGACAGAAGGAAGAGCTACAGTTGAGAGCATTAAGGTTCAGAGGCAGCTTCTCCTCAGGATCATCACTGAATACTCTGCCTCCTTCTCCAGGAGCAACCACTCACATCGTGTATTTTTCCCTTGTTCCTCCTTCCCACCCATCCTCCTCTCCTTTTTAAAAATTTTTTTCAACCCTAGGTAACTCCTTATGCCTTAAATCTTCTAGATATGGAGATATTGTTATTGTTGTTAAATTCATCTGTAGGTGAAGAGTTACTTTCACCAATGCAAACTGGCATATTCTCTGAAGTTTAGAGTCTTAGAACATTGTTTAAGGCAACAGTGTCAAATAAGGAGCCCTGCAGGCTACAATTTGACTTAAGTTTTAAAGGGTGATGTTATCTATCTTTCATTGTATCTTTATTTATTTTGTTAAATATTTCCCATTTACACCTTAATCTGGTTTGGCTACACTATCTAGTGCTGTGGGCACTGTTTTGATACCTCTTCCACAGAACACTGAGGTTAAGCAACCTGCCCAAGGAATTGGAATACTTCTTTCCTCCCATTGCTACTTTCAGGTTCTCCCTTCCACCATCATCACTCAGTAACCTCTCCTTCACTGAGGCTCATTCAATCTACATTTATCACCCAATCAAGATTCTGGTTGCTGTTGTCTATTGACCTGTGTGGCACTATTGTCCTTCTTTCTTCAATGAGTTTGGTTTCTAGTTGACAGTCTTCCTTTCTTCTCCAAATCCTAGGGGAATTCAAAATGCATATTCATACTACCTCAAACATTCTCAAAAACCTAGTTACTCAACTTTCTGATTTCCCAGGACCTACTCTTCCACTGCACTGAAGCTACACACAGAGATGGTCATATCTTTCATCTTACCATCACCCTCAAGTATTCCACAACCATGTTCATAAACTCTGAGATTCCTTTATCTGGTCATAATCTATTGTCATTCTACCTTACCTTCTGCCTTGTAATTCCAAACCCTGTTCTTCATCTTCACCATCACCTCCAATCCCTCTATCCCTCAATTCTTTCTCAGGCCATTACTGGCTATGCTCACCTCCTTCCCTCATCTTGACCCTTTAGTGAACCAGTTCAAGTCAAGATTGTCCTCTTTTCTTAAGTGCCTACCCCTTTATCTTATCTAAATTTTTTCCCTGTCAAATTCCAACCTTGGATTACATTATCATCCACTACCTTCTACTCACATGCAGCTAAACAAAGCTCAAGGAAATTGTGAAGCCACGCTGACTCTGTCTGCTACAAATTTATATTGTATTATCTCATTTGGACCCCCAAAGTAGAAAGAAAATCCTTTTCCCAATCCCTAATCCACTGTCTCACATACCAGACCAGTATTTTTTACAACCTTTTCCTCCCTCCTTAAGCCTCTCTCCTCTCACCCTTGCATCTGAGAAACCTGCCTAATATTTTTTAATGAGATGATTCATGAAGAATCATCTTCTCCCCTTCTCCCATCTTCCCTATTTCATATCACACAGATGCTTTCTGACATTATCTTCTCCTTCACTGCTGTCTCATGTGAAGAGATGGCCCTTCTTCTTGCCAGTGCAATCCCCTCTAAATGCACAAGTGATCCCATTCCATCTTGTTTTGCAGTAGATTGTCTCCTTTATCATCCCTACTTTCTCATTTATCTTTAACCTCTCCTGGTCTACTTGCTGCTTCCCTAATATCTACAACATATCCATGTTCCCCCAAACCCCATTCTCAAAACATGGTCATTTGACACATCCATCTCTATTTCTACCATCTCATATTTCTCCTCTCTTTCATTGCTAAACTATACAGTTTTTAAAAGCCAGATTCAAACCCAACAGAGGAGGGCTTGGTAGACTGTGTTCAAAGGTCAAGTTCAACAGCTGGAACAATTAGAAGCTGCTTTTGCAGACTTATAAGATGGGGACAATGAAGAAACAGTACAGAGCAGGCTTTATATCCTGAAATAAGGTCCCTAATTCCACTTGTTCAGAGTTTGAAAAACTGTACAGAAATACCAGACTATGAGAAGGTCTATCAGACGGGGCTAATCTGTGATTATTCTGAGCTTCATCATCATATTAAGAAACTGAATGTCTTGTACAGTCCCTAAGTATTTATTAAAATATTTACTGAAGCCTACTCTTATCACCATTGCCTGATCAAGTCTGAATTAATAATGTCCTTCTGAGCAAGTTGATACTATTCAAGAAAAAGTCCTTAATGCGCTTCATATTTTGTATGGAAGTCTGGACATTCACATTCAGTCTAGAATTCAGCAAATTCACCTCCAGCTTGAAAAGAAAAAAGACTCCTGCTCCATCTAAAAAAATACATTAGCAATTGTTCCTTGACTCTCCCATGCAGTTTCTAAAAATAATATTTTGGTTTCTTAGAAACTTTAAAGTTGGAATTTTTTTTCAATGATCTAATCTCTAGTCTCCATCTATCAGGAGTACTGAATATCAAATATGCCCATTTCTAGAGTTACTATATCACCATATCTTTTTGTTTATCCTTTCTCTCCCTCCTTTGTTTCCTTTCCCAATTTTGTTTCTCAGACCTGTAGCATAAAGTACAAGCAACCCAGTTTACAGGATTAAGGGCTGGAAGATACCTTAAAGGTCATATAATCCAATACCCTCGTTTTAAAGACGAGAGTGAGCAGCTAAGTAGCACAGTGGATATAGTGTTGGGCCTGGAGTCAGGAAGATTTTTTTTTTCAAAGTCCCAAAAACATTTATTTTGGGACCCCCAAAATGTATACACACACACACACACACACACACACACACACACACACACACTCACACACACACACAAAATATACAACTGCATATGCTCTTACAGGAAAACAAGTATACCTTTCATGTGGCATTAAAAAGATATCCCTCACTAAGGATTGTTAAGTGAGTACACTCAAATTTGGGCTGATAGTCTCTGAGTTTTTAGCTAAAGCTATACAGTCCCGAGATTACACAGATTGGAGATCACTGGCTGAACAACTTCATAAAGCTGCTGTAGAACTGAGTGCTTATAGCACTTTAGGAGGCTGTGACAATTCTCAATTGATCTTTTAAAACACTGAAGTTTTTCCATTCATGGCAAGTGATAAGAGGGGTATGATGAATAAATACCTACATGGAATTCCCCATTGGCCAAATTAAATATTTGAATGTTATAAGCACCATATCAATAGAATGTATATGACAAGTTTTGATTATTATCACAGACCCAATTAGGATTACCTACCAGTACAATGAGACAGAGCTCTTCATGTAACAGGCAATTATTGAGATCTATTAACCTAGATACTGAGGCAGCTGGGTGGTACAGTAGACAGAGTGCCAAACCTGGAATCAGGAACACATCTGACCTTAGACATTTACTAGCTGTGTGACCTTGAGTAAGTCACTCAAACCTGTTTGTCTCAGTTTCCTCATCTGTAAAATGAGCTGGAGAAGGAAATGGCAAACCACTCCATTATCTTTACCAAGAAAATCCCCAAAGGGGTCATGGAGAGTCACACAATTGAAAAATGACTCAACAACAACAACCCTACACACCAAAGATAAGTGTCCTGAGAGAGTATTGCCAACATGAGTTCAAAGAAGCCACAGGAAAATTCAGATTCATAGCTGATGAGAGAAACAAATATTTAAGCATGACTATATTATTGTCTAATTTATAAATAAGACCTATACATATTTTAGTATATGAACCATACTCATTTGGAAGAAGAGCATTTAGTTCTCAGAATCATAAGGGTTCCACTGAAGTTTTTAAGTTCCTTAATGGCTTAAGTCCTATCAGTATTTGTAGTGCCTAATACTATGGACACAGTGGGCATATTAATGGCTGACAATGCAAAAATTCTAACTTTAATATGGTATCATAGCTGAAGGAAGAAAAACTCTCGACAATTACAATTGCCCTTCTTCCACTGATTTTCTGAAGGGCAAAATGTATGGTTTTTCATTTCAATCATTTTTATTGTAAATATAAATACATGCTTTATCCATTCAGTGGTCTTTTGGAGATTCTAGTACAATAAGAATAAGAGGAGTTGAATGAATATTATATGCACTTAGAAAATAAATTCAAGAATAATTGGAAGATATGGATTGGCAAGTATAAATGTGAAGATTAAAACTTCTAATCAACTTTTCAGCCTTAATGCATACTGACAATTAACAGGAGACATTTAAATATTTATGTACCTCTGAATATTTTTTTCCATGAAAAACAACAAAAAAGACTTGCCATTGCCTCAAGAAGTGAAGTATCCATCTGTAATACAATAATTAGCACTAAGAGAGAGGATAAAAATAGCTTTTTTTATACTTGTCTACAATTTAATATTTTTCAAGAAATCTTCAGAAATAAAAAAAATAGATGGATAGATCATCTACAATAGATACCTTGACTTCCTTTCCTCTTACTCTCTTCTTAACTCTGTAGTCTGGCTTCTGATCTCCTCATTCAACTTAAACTGCTCTCTCCAAAGATATCAATGATTTTTTAACTGCCAAATCTAATGCCTTTTTCTCAATCTTCAGTCTTTGAAACTTTGAAAGAGGGTTGATCACCCTCTTCTCCTTATTACTGTCTTCTCTATAGGTTTCTGTGACATTACTTTCTCCTGATTCTCCTCCTATTGACTGCTTCTTCTCATTCTCCTTTCTTGGAGACCTTCATCCAGGTCATGTCTGCTATTTGTAAATGTCCCCCAGGCTCTGTGTTGGACCCCCTCCCATTCTCTTTCTATTTCCCTTGGAGATCTCATCAGTTCCTAAGGATTCAATTATCATTTCTATGGAGATAATACCCAAATCTACTCTTCTAGCCCCAACCTATCTCCAGAGCTCTGGTCTCTCAGCTCCAACCCAAGGCAAGTGAAGGGCATCAGCATTTATACAGCACCTACTTTACAGAGGTGGTTCACAGAACAAAATTTACGGAACAAATCCCCTAGATTCAGTCAAAAGGCCATACTTGAGGACCTAGAGAATCATGTGTGATCTCCAGGCCACAGCTTCCCCAACCCTGACCTGCTATGTACTAGGCATGGTGCTCAGCACTTTATGAATATTAGATCATTTGATCCTCACAATTATCCCCATTTTACAGTTGAGGAAACTGAGGAAAACAGAGGTAAAGTGACTTGTCCAGGGTCACACAGTTAGTAAGTATCCAAGGCCATATTTGAACTCAGGAGTTCCCTTATTTCAGGACCAGAACTTTATCCACTATGCCACCTGGCTGCCTGTTATACAACACATACTAGATTTCCTGTAAACATCTTAAACTCAACATTTCCAAAACTGAATTCATCATCTTTCCTCATGCCACCTTTAATCTCTCCCTCTTCCTGACTTCTCTCTATGACTGTTGAAGGTACCACCATTCTCCCAGTCACTCAAGCTTACCACCTCTACACCTCAGTCTCTCTCACTTCCCCTAAACAAACTGTTGCCAAATCCTGCCAATTATCTTTGTAACATCTGTTACATATGGTTCCTTCTTTCCTGTGACATGCCACCACTACTATAAGTTCTCATCACTTCAAGCCTGGTCTATTGAAGTAGTCAGCAGATTTCTGGTCTCCCTGATTCAACTGTCTCCACTTCAGTCCACCCCCCCCCCCCACTCAGCTATTAAACTGATCTTCCTAAAATGCCAAATTGCTCATCTCATTCCCCTATTTGGTAAACTCCAGTGGCTCACTATTATCGACAGTATCAAATATAAAATCCTCTGTTTGGCTTTTAAAGCCCTTTATAACCTGTCTCCTTCCTACCTCTCCAGTCTTCTCACACTTTATCTACCCACCAATCTCCCGTGTACTCCGTGATCCAGTGACAGTAGCATTCTAGCTATTCCTTGAACAAGATATCTAAGCACCCAGCTCTGAACATTTTCACTGGTTGTCCCCCCTACCTCTGCCTCCTGCGTTCCATGGATTGCTTCAGGTCTCAGCTAAATTCCCACCTTCCTCAAGAAGTTCAGTCATTTTTTCAGTCGTGTTCAACTAGGTGACCGCATTTAGGGTTTTCTTGCAAAGATACTGGAGTGATTTGACATTTCCTTCTCCAGTTTATTTTACAGATGAGGAAACTGAGGAAAACAGGGTTAAGTGACTTGCCCAGGATCACATAACTAGTAAGTATCTGAGATTTGAATTCAAGAAGAAGAATGGCAGGTAAATGCCACATCTGGCATTTATCCACTGTGTCGCCTAGCTTCTCTAAAAGGCCATTCCTGAGCCCCTTTAATGTCAGAGACTTCCTTTTGTCAATTCTGTCCAATTTATTCTGTGTATAGTTTGTTTTTACACACTTGCTGACATGTTTCACCCCGATCAGATGGGGAGAGCTCCTTGAGAGATCAGGGGAATTTTTGTGTTATTTTTGTTGTTTTGTCTTTCTTTGCACCTCTGTCACTTAAGATAGTGCTTGGCATAGAGTAAGTACTAAATAAATGCTTACTGACCAGAGAAAACTATCTCACACAATTTGGGTGCTAAAGTAGAAGATTATACAAACAAGGAGGAGTGCACTTTGAACCTCTTTTTATCTGATTTAGTCAAAGGAGGGAAGAATACAGCACACAAATACATTTTACTCAGCAGGAAAATAGGAGTAAATCAGAAGAAGGAAGAAAAATTGATGGATTAATCCTAAACAAAACAAACTCTAATCACAGAGGTTAGACCTCAAAGAAAAGCTTAATGGGGAAGAAAGAAAGGGGGGAAACCCGTGAATGGATTCTAGACACGTGAAAAAGAAGGACTGGGGAAGATAAACAGAATGTATTCAAACCTAGAGCAATAGGACCAAGTATACTCCTCAGTTAGTTGGTGCAGTGAATAGAGTTGGGCCTGGAATAAGGAAGACCTGAGTATAAATCCACCCTCCCACACTTACTAGCTGTGTGACTTTGGGCAAGTCACTTCATATCTTTTTGCTCAGTTTTCTCAACTATAAAATGGGAATAATGACAAGAACCTAATTTGAAGGGTTGTTGTTATGGTCAAATGAGATAATATTTTTTAAAGCAATTAGCACAATGCCTGACACAAAGTAGGCATTAAATAAATACTTATTCCATTCCTTCCCTCCCACCACCCTCTTCTTCTTTATAAAGGGGAAGAGGAAAATCAAGAAACTCTGATGAATGCAAGGAACAAATACAGTTCAAAGGGCTCTTGATTTTACCTGGTACCCACTTCCTGATAGAAAGGTGGCAGGCTCAAGATGCAGAAAGAGACACATTTTTACATAGCCAATGTAAGAATTTGCTTTTTTGGGCTAGGTGGCATAGTGAATAGAGCAGCAACCCTGGAGTCAGGAGGACCTGAGTTCAAATCCAGCCTCAGACACGTAACACTTGCTAGCCATGTGACCTTAGGCAAGTCACTTAACCCCAATTGCCCCTCCAAAAAGCAAAAAGAAAAAAAAAAGAATTTGCTTTGCTTGATGAAGCACTTTTTTTTTTAACAAGGGTTTTATTTTTATTTTTTTGTCCCTTTTTTCAGTAGAGGAAGTAGGGAAAGGAAATAAATGCTTATTAATTTGGGGGGGGGGGCGGAACTAAAGTTAAAAAGAATAGATTTATTTGAAAGAGAAGTCAACAGGTAAATCAGTCTGCTAACAGCCTGGAAATCATTCTCCTGACAACCTCTGTTCCTTCCCTGGTACTAGAAATGATTGAACCAGGGATAAATCTGACATTTCCCCTTAGGGTTCCTTTTATAAGCATCTGCCTCCTACTAGCAACATGAATTGATATCTGTGCTTTCTTGTCTTGAATTTTTGTGAAATGAAACTAATTGCATTGGAACTCCTAGTGGTTTATCCTGTATAGTTGAAATTGTTACTTTTTATTGACTAATTCTGGACACAAAAAAAAATGCATTTATTCATTTAGCCTCCATTTATTAAGCACCCACTGAGTACAAAGCACTGTACTAGGCACTACAGAAGATACAAAAATAATATGGCTTCTGCTCTCACAAAATTAAGGCTTTTTTTTTTTTTGTAGGCTAGATTCTCTACATCCAAATGAGTATTTTCCTTCAGGGTAAATCCCCTTGGGGAGGCAATACACTTATTTTAACAATCATGGCATTACTCAAATAGTTTTAAACTCTTTTGGAATGAGGTAAGGGATGTAAAATGTGTTGTAAATTTTAAGGCACTATATGTGTTATTGATGATGTTCTTAGTGTTACTATTAACAGTAATAGTATGGGATTCAGAGCCAGTTTCCTAAGCATATGAAACCAGGGCTTTAAAAATAATATTTCAGTTTTGGGAGCAAAAAAAGTTATAGTTTTCGGCTTAATCATCCATCTAATTTGCTAGAATTTACTCTAAATGACTTTTGGTTATTTCTAAAAATCAAATCCATCCTCAAAATACGCCAGTACTGAGAATATTCAAAATAGCCTCAGGCTCTGAAGGCAAAGTCCCAAGAAGTTTTGAGCATTAGGCACCAACATCATATTATAAGAATATCCTCCTAAAATGATTATGCTGAAGGGAACAACACTCACTTGAATGTACAAGTTCTGGTGTATTTGTTAATTTTTTTTTCAAAAAATCTTGTTTATAGTCATACTTTGTGCAAGACATAAACTAATAACTATAATTCAATAGTTTAATTTAAATAAGTGTCTACTGTGTACAAATCATTGTATTAGATGCTAGGAGCCAAGGGAAGCAGAAATAGATAAAACGGGATCAATCAGCTAATCTAACAGAAAAGGAAAATGACAAATGTTGAAGAGGATGTAGGAAAATTGGGACATTAAAGCACATTGGTGGAGTTGTGAACTGATCCAACCATTTGGGAAAGCAATTTGGAACTATACTCAAAGGGCTATAAAATTGTACATATCCTTTAACCCAGTAATACAACTATTAGGTCTATACCCCAAAGAGATCAAAGAAAAAGGAAAGGGACCTATATGTACAAAAATAATTGTGGAAATTCTTTTTTTGTGTTGGTAAAGAATTGGAACTTGAGGGGATGACCATTGATTGGGGAATGGTTGAACAATTTGTAGTATATGATTATGATGAAATATGATTGTGCTATAAGAAATGACAAGAAGGATGGTTTTGGAAGACTTATATCAACTGATGCAAAGTGAAGTGAGCAGAGTCAAGAGAACATTGTACACAGTAATAGCAATATTGTATAATTATCAACTGTGAATGACAGCTATTCTTAGCATTACACTGATATAAAATAATTTCAAAAGACTTATGATGAAAAATGTTATTCACCACCAGAGAAAGAACTGGTAGAGTCTGAATGCTGATCTAAGCATACTTTGTTTTTTTTAACTTTCTTTACCTTTCCTGAGTTTTGTTTTGTTTTGTCTGTGTTTTCTTTTGTAACATGGCTAACGTGAAAATATGCTTTGCATGCATCCATGTGACTAGAGAAAGAACTATGGAGTCTAAATGCAGATTGAGGCATGCTATTTTCACTTTTTCTTGTTTTTTCTTCATGGTTTTTCCTTTTTATTCTTTCTTCTTTCATAACACAACTAATGTGAAAATAAGTTTAACACAATTGCACATGTATAACCTATATCAGATTGCCTGCCATCTTTGGGAATGGGGTGGGGAGAACGGAAGGGAGAAGAATTTGGAATTCAAAGTCTTATGAAAAAACAATGTTGAAAACTATCTTTACATACAATTGGAAAAAATAAAATACTATTTACAAAAGAAAAGAAAGATGAAAGACTGAGTGTAGAATGAGACAAATATGTTTTGGGACATGACAAATATGGAAATTTGTTTTGCTTGACTATATATATTTGTAATAGATTTTGTTTTTCTTTGGTTCTCACTTAGGGAGGGGTAACTGGGATAGGAGTATGAGGAGGACTTTTACAAAGAGAAAGAATAATAAAACATAATTTTTTAAAAAAACATGTTTTGCATGACTACACATGTATAACTTGTATCAAATTGCTTGCCTTACTTAAGGAAGGATGCAAAGAGGGAGAAGAGAAAGAATTTGGAAATCAAAATTTTTAAAAATGAATGTTAAAAAAAATTTTTATGGGGCAGCTAGGTGGCACAGTGAATAGAACACCGTCCCTGGAGTCAGGAGGATGCAGAGTTCAAATCTGACCTTCAGACACTTAATACTTACTAGCAGTGTGACCTTGGGCAAGTCACTTAACCCCAATTGCCCTGCCTTCCTCCCTCCAAAAAAGAACAAAAAATTGTTTTTACATGAATTCAGAATATAGATGTGTGTATGTATGTATATTTAAGCAATAGGGACCCAAGCTACCTAGCACTTTATAAGCACCAAGGAGGATATGGCACAAACACCAATAATTGTAGCACAAATCACTATTCATCTGGGAATATAAAGCTTATGAAAAAGATGTTATGGTAAGATGTGAGAAGGGAAAGGTATTTATTGAACTGGGAGAAACAAGGAAGGTTTTTATGGGAAGGGTGACATTTAACCTAGGCCTTTAAGGATGACTATAACAGAGGCTGAAGAATAAGGAGGGAAATTTATATCTAGAGTGTGAAAAAAGATCTAGATCTAGCATGAGAAAAGCTATGGAAAAAGCAAGGCATGGAACAGGAATAGCAGGTGAGGAATAGTCCAGTGTGCAGAGAACATAGAACACGTAGAGAGAAGTAGAAAAGAAAGGTATAAAGGTAGACTGGTGCCCCATACTGTCATAAAGAGCAGTGAATACTAGACTGAATTTTATTCTCTGGGCAAGATGCAGTTATTGAATGATATTGAGCAAAAGATGATATGATCAGATCTGGGCAGAAAGAAAACTGATCTGCTACCAGTGTGAAGTCAAAGTTGGTAATAGGAGTAAAATTTTTCATGGGGTTGGTTTGGGTTTGTTGTTGCTGCTGTTGTGGGTTTTGTTTTGCTATATCTGAAATCTTCCATGCTTAAAAAAATTATGCTGGAAAATGTTAGCCCTATGCCGTATTCCTCACCAATCTGTGGCATCTAACTACCTTTGACATCAGAACTAAGAAACCTCTCAAACATACATATGAGAGACCCTATTCATCCCTGTAAAATCATTATATCTTCTTGTTTAAAAAAAACAAAAACACTATGTAAATCCATATGACTGGTCATAGGAATCTCTTCAGTGAACCAGGAGGAGTAACACGACTCTGGTGTAACCTGGGAATGCTAAGTCCAGAAAGCATTCTCTCACAGGAAAACCAACCCTTGTCTTCCTATTGCTATGACTTGAAGAACATTCCTCCTGAGTTCCCCTCACTCCAGGCCCAGTGATTCCCACCTACTCAGGCTACTAAGACCTAGTTATATTTTTGCTTCTCTTGACTGAGATTCAGATGTATACATTGTCCTGAACATCTTTTCCTTGGCCTCCGCAAATTGTATGGAGGTGTATGAAAGTGTATGAAGTCCTAATAGCCTCAAGTCTTCCCCTGTGTGAATTAAATTTTGCCAAGTCATATTTCATTTATTATTATTATTACTGGCTTATACACCTCTATTCAAAATCTTCCATATCTCAAATGTAGCTGCAATGAACCAGGATAGGATTGAAAAAGCAAATGCTGGAAACTATTATCATAATTTAGGTGAGGTGAGGAGAAGGGAGGAAGGAGTATATTTGTTCTAGGATGGCAGCAGTGGAAATGGAATAATCACAACTGAATTTCTATGTCATTTCAAGGTTCATAACCCAGAAAGATAGTCAGTGTGAATATTATTAGTCCCACTTGATAGATGAAGTTAAGTGACTTGTCCATGGCTACATAACTTATAATCAGAAGCAAGATGTGAAACCAGACCTTCTAATTACAAGTCTATAGCTCTGCCTACCTGTCTATGCAAAGCTGCCTCTTGAAGAGGGATAAATAAGAATTAGATGAAGGGAACTGAAGGAAGGGTAACCTAGAATCTTTACACTTTAAGATCTCAGAACTGAACCTCTAGGCACCATACAAAATTTCTAACATAAGGTTTTTCCCCTTCTTTGTATCTCTACTATTTTTCCTTTGTCTTTGGCGCTTTTCCTCTTAATGTAATGCTCATAATTACATCTCCTCAAATTTGCAAAACAGAGAACTAGACACACAACCACTCTGGAATCACTTTCTAAAGCAATGGACATTGAAGTATGTAAAAAGAAATAAAATAATTTAACACAAATAAGAGACTTGTTAACAATGAACTCAGTAGCACAGTGGGGAGAGAGCACTGGGCCTGGAGTCAGGAAGATCTGAGTTCAAATCTATGTGACTCTGGGTAAATCACTTAACCCCCTTCTGCCTCAGTTTCCTAGAAAATGCTTAATAAATTGTTCTCCAAATCTGTATACACAATACACTTTTAAAGTTAATATAAATTATTAACATTAATAACATTTCCATCACTTTTTAAAGACTGGATAATTAACAAAACAATAAACCAAGACCTGATTTGTAGATCTGCTCATTTCTGAGGTATAAATACTCACACTGAAAACTTAATAATCAGCTCCTGCACAACCCTGGGTACACCCCCAACCCTAACGTACATAAACCTGGTTTAAAGATTCATTAAATGTAAACAATAGAACAGGCTGAAATTTGGGCCTTAAATAAAGGCTGGGACCAACTTGTTTCTCCACCCCCTGTGGATGGTAGTGGTTGTAACCCTGAAGTGAGAAAAATGTTAACCTCTAATGAGTTGGAAATCCTGGGTCAGAAACATGTAGAAGGAATGGGACCTTGCTACACCAAAGGAATGTAATTTTGGCAGGCTGGAGGTTGGTGAGTGGAATAGAGAAGGTTCTCTCTTTCTTAGAGGTGGCACTTCAGAAATAGGAGCTCTCCCAGGTCCCTGTAGTATCA
This sequence comes from Pseudochirops cupreus, assembly GCA_028627135.1. NCBI lineage: Eukaryota > Metazoa > Chordata > Mammalia > Diprotodontia > Pseudocheiridae > Pseudochirops > Pseudochirops cupreus. Next base: position 112,328,597 of record CM053580.1, read on the forward strand.
AGCACTGCATTCTTTCTCTGTGTCTGCCTTTCCCTCTCTCTTTGCTGGGCACAATGCAGTAAATGAAGCAGGAAGACTATGGAAACTTTTGTGCTAGAGGGAGAAGGGTAGCTGAGGGATGAAGCAGCCAATAAGGCAACCAACAGAGGAGACAGCACAACCAAGTTAGCAAACTGAGACCCCTTGGAGCCAAGAAGGAATATGTGTGTGTGTGTGTATACATACATATATACATGTGTGCACACACATACATACAGATACATATATTATAAAATATATACTTGATAATGACTATAGAATAAATGTTTTATATTATATAATAAATATAATAATATTCTATATTAAGATTATAATAATCATATATTATATGCAATAAAATACCATACGTAAGGCAGGTGGCTCAGTAGATAGAATGTTGGTCCCAGAGTCAGGAAGACCTAAGTTCAAATCTGGCCTCAGACACTCACTAGTTATGAGACCCTAGGCAAGTCACTTAACCTCTGTTTGCCTTAATCCACTGGGAAAGGAAATGGCAAAACACTCTAATATCTTCGCCACTAAAAACTCATATGTGGTCACAAAGAGTCAGACATGACTGAAAAGCTAAACAATAAAGGTAATACAGTGGATGAAGTAATCATATATTACATGTAATATATAATACCATACATAATGCCATCTGCCTCAGTGGAGAAAGGATTGGGCCTGGAGTCAGGAAGACCTAAGGTCAAATCCTTCCTCAGATACTTACTGGCTGTATGATGTTGAGCAAGTCATTTAATTGCTGCCTTCCTCAGTTTCCTCATGTGTAAAATAGTGATAACAATAGCACCTACCTCTCAGGGATGTTTTGATGATCAGATGAAATAATAATTATAAAGCACTTATACAGTGTCTGGCACATAGTAGACACTATATAAAAGTTAGGTATTATTATAATACGTGTATATTTTACCATCATGCTATATGATATTATATATACATATATGCATATATGAGTACATATGTGTGTGTATATTGTGTATGTGTATGTACGTATGTATGTATATGGCTTCAGTCTTCCAGAGGATATTTTCTTCCTAGTTTTTCCCAGTGGAGCCACAGAGATAGTTGGAGCTATCTTTAAGGTCCCTATATTTTGAGCTCCATACATCTTTTTCCTATATCAAAACTTTTCCCTCCATTTTGAAGTCATAGAAATTTAGTTTTCTCAGATTATTCCACTGGGATTGGAGATAAATTTGTATACACTGAAGAATGTGTATATGGAGATATGTTTTCCCATTCTTTTGCTAATTATTTTAATACCACTTAAATGTTTTACCTTTGAAATGCGTATTTCTCACTTGTTTGCCAGATCCTAGGGTACAGGAATGGGGACCCAAGACAACTAAAGTACACTTATTTTGAACTACATTAAATTCAGTAGCTTATATGAGTCCAGAGTTGAGTGGAATATAGCCTAAACACTTTGAGAAAACTACAGGCTTGCTATGTAATTTCTTGGTAACTTTTTACTTGATCTGCTGCAGTGTCATGGTTGGCTAAATATTTTCCTAAATCTAGCAGACAACACATCCTTCAGGATTCCTTTAAATATATAATCTCCTTAAATTCCACTGAACAACTATTTATTAGGCACCTTCCATGAACCAGGCACTGTTACAAAAATATACAGTCCCTGACATCAGGTAGTTTATGTTCTTTTGGGGAGAAAACATATAAAAATATATAAGTATAAATGAGTCACATACAAAGCAGATACAAGGTAATCTTGGATGAGAAGGGACTGGCTCCTGAGGGAATTGGGGAAGACCCTTGCAAAAGGTTATATTTGAGTTGAAGGAAGTCAGAGATTCTAACAGGCAGAGGTAAGGTTGAAGAGCATTCCATAGATGAGAGATGGCCAGAATAAAGAAGAGGGATGGAATATCTTCTATGAAGAACTGCAAGTTGACCTTACCTTAGAGGGGCATCATGTGGAAATAGACTGGAAAGATAGCAAGGGACAATGTTACAAAGAGTTTTAAATACTAAGGAATTTATATTTGATCCATAGAGGAAACAGGCAACCACTAGAGTTTATTAAGTTGGCGCAGGTTGGGGGGGAAGGGAAGGGAAGAAGGGTGTCATGTCAAATCTGCACTTTAGGAAAATTACATTGTTAAGCCATAGTGCAGGATGTATTACAGTAGCAAAAGATTTAGGCAGGAAGACCAATTAGGAGACTCTTGTAATAGTCTAAGCAATAGGTGATGAGGGCTTGAATCAAGGTGGTAGCTGTTTGAATAGAAAAAAAGGAGGTATATGTGAGATACGTTGTAGCTATAGAGATGACAATCTTTATGTGACTGTTGGAAATTGATTGGATATGTAAAATGAGGAGTTGAGAATAGTATGAAGTTTGTAAACCTGGGTGACCGGAAGGATAGTACCTTTGAGAGTAATAGGAAATTTCAGAAAAGGAGTGGGTCTGGTGAAAAGTTGAAGAGTTCTGTTTTGTACATGTTGAGTTTGAGATTTCACTGGAATATTCATATATGTGTGTGTGTGTGTGTGTATACAAACACACATGCATATATGTGTATATGTATACATACACATACATGTCTGCGTGTTCACTGTATGTATACATACTAGGGAGTGGTGTTATAGGAATGCAGTCCAGTAGAGAAACTGACTAGGTAACTAGATCTGAGCTTCTAATATAACTTTCCCAAATGGGTTACTACTGGAATTATAAGCATTAATTCCTTATTTAAATACATGGCTGTACTCAAAGTGTCCATTATCAAATATTCTCTATTTCAGAGACTGCAGAGTTGAGGGAGTAAAAGCAAGGTTTAAGAGACTTGGCTGAAATTATGTACAGAAACCAGTCATTCTAGAAACAAAATTCAGGTCCCCTTTTATTTGAGTGCTTCTTTAACACACCAGACTTTATATTATAAAACTAATTATGCTGCTCTTCCCCCATTTTGACTATAATTTTGAAACATTAGCTTTTCAAAGTGATATATTTGAAATATATTTTAACATTTGACATTTACTTTGGTATGTGAGACTTGTAGCAGTACTAAAGTGGCATCCTGCAAATGCAAAGATGTTAAATAAAAAAGAAAAGTTTTATGTGAAAAATTGAAGGTCAAGAGAATCTAATCTATGTATTGCTCATTAATGTATTCACCAAATCTGATAAGTGATAGAAAATTGGAATCCTAAAAATGATTTTATTTCTCTTACCCTGATAATGAAATGACAATATATTTGTAACAAAAGAGCCCTACAATGATCTCCACACTCAGCATAAAACATCAAAGTTGTTGGAAACTACCTGAAGAGCATGAATAGTGGAACAGATTAAAAATCTATTTTCTATTGAAAATCAGTTCATAATTTTAGTGATCCATCAGTCTACTGTCCTAGACAGGTAATACACTTTTCCAATTCTCTGTTTCTGTCTCTTTCTTTCTGCCTCTTCCTCTCTCACCCCCTTTCCTTCACCTCCTCCTTCTCCCTCTCCCCTCTCTTTTCCCTTCTCTCTCATTCAGATACAAATCAAAAGAAACTTTCTTGTTAGAAGTCTTAATTCAACTATCATTTTATGTCCTATCTGTGGAGTTACATTCCCATATTCACCTTGTACTTATCTGGTTCCTTAATAACCAATTCTTCATCTCCAATAAGCATTTTCAGGAATTATGCATAACATTTCTGGGAATTAGTTTCTTAGAATTCCAACTGGGCCATTTTACCAGTTTCTAAAGAATATTTCAGACCAACGATATACACAACAGTATGCCTGGCTTTTAAGGGAGCTGATATTTATGAGCATTGTCTGATTCTCAAAAACCGCAGCCATACCAATCTCTGTAGAGTAAGTACAAAGAAGTTCTAAAATGATCTATACAAACTTTAACATTCCATTTGCAGTAGCAATTGAAAATGTTAGGAAAACTTCTGAAAATTATGAGAAAGTAGTGAAATGGGGAAAAATTGACAGAGACTTTTGCCTAGGTTTCCAATACTTAATAAATGTCAAGTGGAGTCAGCACAAAGTGATTATGCAAAAAATAGGCTGAGGAAACCTGCAGACTCTAAAAATTTGAAATTCAGAATCTCTCTTGGTCTTAAGTCCCTATGTGAATTCAACTCCACTCTGAAAAGCTGGATGCTCTTCCTCCAGAGCTCAGCCACCACTTTCCCTCCAGAGTTTCTCCTTTCCATTTTGATTTCTCAGCCACAAGCTAATCAGTCTTAATTGCTCCCAGCTGTGATTCCTGCTCCCAGGGGTTGCTCCCTGCTGTTGCATGCATTGTGTAGGGACTAAGTACAGAATCATAAAATTTGCTAAACCACAATAAATGCAGGGGAGCTCTATAGATTCTAATTCATTATAAAGTATTTTAAGCTCTGTAAATCTAAGATTAACCCAACTTTTTTTTAACGCTTCCTAATTTAAAGCAGAGTTGGTGAAAAAATGAGATAATATTTGTAAAGCACTTAGCACAGTGCCTGGCACAAAGCAGGTGCTAAATGATTATATTTTTTTTAAAGTTGTACAAGGGGTGCTCTGAAGGACAATTGGGGGTTCACAAAGATCTGATCTGCAGACTATAGCATCACTTGTTTATAGCAGAAAAATAGCTGCCAGTGACCACAACCCAAGTTATCTTGCATTTATTTTGTATCTACCTATACATGTGCACTGCCTAACTCAGCTAGATTGTAAACTCCTTAAAACCAGTGACTATTTGATTTTCATCTTTGTATTACCATAGTCTTGCCCAGTGTCTGACACCTTATTGACAGAATTCATAATAATTGATGGAGTAGAAATAATTTGTTTACTACAATATTTGCTTGTGTCTCACTAAAGCTGTGTGATTTTTTTCCACTAAGTTTGATTTGTTTGGTTTCTCTTCTTTTCTTTCCTCTCCTTTCTTTCTTTTCTTCTTCCTCCTTCCATCTTTTCTATAGCAATCGGGAACAGGCTAATAATAAGTATGTAACAGGAAGAATCTCTTACTTACCTGAAGTAGTATAAGAATCAAACATTTTAAAACAATAGATATGGGTCATTAAGAAAGTAAAAATTCACAAATTTGGTCATTCTGAAGGAAATTAAAATAACAAATAAAATAAAAATAAAAAATAAAATAAGAGTCTTATTTTCTTACTATTTAATCACAGGGAAATAGAGAAATTTTGAGATTCCAGGAAATGCTGATTCAAATCTGTTTCTATACTAGACAGTTCTAAATGCAAATTCCTGGAAGAAGAATCTCTGTCAAAGTTTCCCATAGGCTAAACTATAACGCTTTGTTATGATCTACTTTAGTAATGATGCAAACTCGACTTGCCAACCATAGCAGCATTAAGAGTCTTACAATTTCTTGGTTATTAATAATAAATCCTTCATTAACACCATGAATAGAGAGATAGGGAGAAAATAACAAATGTACTTGGTAAAGAAATTAACTATAACTGAAGGTGATTAAAGAAGTCAATATGAACCTTTTTATTAAAGCCGTTGAGATTCAATTAATGAACTACAATTCATGGTTATTAGTTTGACTAATAAACTCTGCAACTGAACAAAAACCTGATATAATGAAGACAAAGTAGCAGAGCTTGGGAACAGGTTGCTTTTGGCAGAAAAGGAACAAGTTCAACATGTCTGAAAAAGGGAGCTTCAATAAAATCTTGGAAATAATTGCTCTTTTTCCCTAAACTTACATTTTCCTAAGAACTGTAGAAAGAGATTATGTTATATCATAGACTCTTGGATCTGGAAGAGATTCTAAAGGTCATCATCCTCTATTTTGCAATTGAGTAAACTGAGAAATGGAAACATAAAATGACTTCCAGATGATCATAAATCTAGTTAGCAGCAAAGCCTAGACTAAAACTGAGGTCTCCTAATACGATCAATACTCTTTCAAATCACATCAAGTGAGATAAAATTTGTAAATCATTTAGCACAGTGTCTGACACATTTTAGGTTCCCGATAAATGTTTTTCCCCTTCCCCCTTTTTCTCTTCTTCTTTTCACAACACTATATACTTCATGCTCACAATAAAATGATAAATGCCATGGAAAGAATATTAGAAGGGGTTAAGGCACTAGAAGACTAAAACAACATATTTTGGCCTACTAGAAAAGGACTCTGGGACTTAGATCACGCCTCAGAGCTATGGCCCTAATAGCCGGCATTTATATAGCAACTTACAGTTTGCAAAATGTTTTACACATTTTACATTTGATCCTTAAAACCTCCCTGTGAAATAAGTGCTATTTTTATCCCCATTTTACAGATGAGGTAGATGATTTGGCCAGGGACACAAAACTACTACTAAATGTCTGGGGTAGGTTTCAAACTCTAAACTTTCTGATTGTTTAAGTCCAGTACTCTATCTGCTTTTGCCAATAATGATCAAGAAAATCAATGTATACCTGAATTGGTAAGACTAATTATTTATGGAGCTAGCCCACTTGCAGACTAAGCAGAAAACCAGTGGAAAACTTAGAAAGTTCCTTGTTCTTCCAAAGGGTGTTTGGGATCTTGAATTTTAATTCTAATGCCTTCCATCTGTTGATTATATCCTGTGTAAAGCTTGTATTATTTTTTTACTCTCTTTGTATCCCAAGTGTTTAGCACAAAGCCTGACATACTGTAGGTCCTTAATAAATATTTATTCACTAACTGACTAAGACTATGGAATTAGCCTAGAAAATGAGACAAAGGACAGATCATTTTCTTTCTTCCAGGACTGCACTCAAAAATGTCAGGGTACTTCTGGAGTAGGCACAAATCACCTCCCACCATTGTGGGTCAGTAAAAAGCTGTCTTCCTTATACTTTAAAAATAGATAATATAAGATAGGCCATGATTACCTGAGTCTGGAGTTCATTATAATCTTGGAACAGAAACCCTGTACCCTTGATCTTGGATCTGCTAGATGAGTTGGAATAAGGTCAACAAAATTGGACCTAAATGGAAAATTGCAACTAGATCTAGATTTATAGAAATTAATATCATATTTCAGATTTAATGGAAGCTGTGTAAGGATCTAATTAGGTCATTTGATTTTCACCACCTGCCATGCCCAAGGTTTATGAAGAAAATCTTTTAGGACCTCCACAAACAGGTGATAGCATCCATGCTTGATCTACTCTGAAGATTTTTTGTCAGGTACATAGCTGGTATGGCCAGTATTGTCATGACTGAAAATACCAAGGCTTTGCTAAGTGGTCTGTCCAACAGAGTTGGCCTATAATTCTTAAAAGTTTATAAATGGGCAGCAAGAGGGTAAGGATAGGAATTGAGAAGGTAGATGCATTTTACTGATATTGTAGGATCCTCAAAATGTAAAGCAATTTTTTGGCACTTTTTTGTGGTTTCCTGGATTCTACCATTGGTTCATCTTTCTCCTTCCTCCTTTCTTTCTTAGAGTACTTTTCTGTGTGTGTGGTTTTTTTTTGCTTTTTTTGGGGGGGAGAGCAATTGGGGTTAAGTGACTTGCCCAAGGTCACATGGCTAGTTTTGTGTTAAGTGGTTGGATTTGAACTCAGGTCCTCCTGACTACAGGGCTAGTGCTCTATTCACTGCGCCAGCTAGCCACCCCCCTAGATTACTTTTAAAAACAAAAATTTTTTAACTGGCCTTGGAGTTAGGAGCACCTGAGTTCAAATCCAACCTCAGACAATTAACACTTACCAGTTGTGTGACCTTGGGCAAGTCACTCAACCCCAACTGCCCTGCCTTCTCCTCTCCAAAAAAAAAAAAAGTAAAAACAAAATATAAAAATATAAAACGTAGGAGTTTTCAATAGGCAATGTCTGGAAAGGAAGTAAAACAATTTACAAGAATACTCCTGATGAGCCCTAACCCACATTACCTATTTGAAGCATTTCTATAGGACTGCTCTCAGTGCTTCCTTTTCTCACTTTGAGTGCTACATCTCTCACAGCATCCCCTTCTCACTACTCACACAGTTACAATCTTAATTCAGGCCAGTTCCACCACCACATCCCTCACACTGTCCTCTTCCCATCATTCACACAACCATAACCTTAATTGAAGTTCTTGTGATTTCCTATTTAAGCTGATTATCAGCTTCCTAACTGGTCTCCCTGTCCTGATCATTCTATACTCACTTACCTTCAGCACAATTGCCAAAATGGCTTTCCCTTAAGCACAGGACTGAACATGTCACTCTCTTATTCAATAAACTCCACTGGCTCCCTATTGACTGCAGGATTAAAATACAAATTATTTTATTTGGCATTTAAAGTCATTTGCAACCTAGTCCCAATATGCGTGTCTGACCTTGTTATACTCTTTCCTGCACTCTATGGTCTGATGAAACTGTCTTCTTTCTTTCCCTTATGTGGAACAATCCACAAAAGTTCTTTTTTGAACTAGACAGTCCCCATTCACATATTACCCCCCACCTCTACCTCAGAGAATCTTTCACTTCATTCAAATCCTAGTTCAAATGCTACTTTCTACATTAAGGGCTTTTCTTTGTTTTTATTTTTTTGTTTTCTGATCTACTGTCATTTATTCTGCATATTCTTATATGCATACATGTTCTCTCACCACAGTGAGTCCTTGAAAGCAAGGGCCATTTCATTGTTGTTGTTGTTTTTTCTAGTAGGCGCTTGGTAAATGCCTATTTGTTTGATTAATTGACCGTTTCATCACTGCCTGTCTTTAAAAAAAAACTATAATCTTTCCCTTTTTAAAAATTGTATTATTTGGATAGCTAGATAGACTGTAGGTAGAAACCACTCACTTCTGGTTGGGGAAGCCCAATTCCTAAACACTTACTCCAGATAAAAATAAAGCAAAAAAATTAGGAAACAAAGAATGAAACTACCAAGATCTTCATGAAGAGAACACCTAGAAGCCTGAAGGGACTGAAGAGGGGAAGCCCAAGCAAAGAGGCTGGAATGAGGCAAGGGCAGCCCTTGGAGGGCCTCCCACAGTTTCAAATCATATATCTGCTAGAAATCTCTATAGCAGGCAAGCCAAGCATTAAGAGCACTGAAGTTGCTGGAAATCAGAATTAGTCAGAAGTTTATAAATCATGGAATCTGTAGGAACCTGTGGTTAGGAACTGACTGAGCATCTAGAAGCCAAGAACTCAAACAGCGCCATGGGGACATAGTTATCAGACAGGGGCACTTAGAAACTTAGGGAAAATTCTCTATATGGAATATGGTTGGTTATAGTCAGGGATCTCTTTTTAAAAGCATTTTTGTTGACACTCTAATGAAAGAAATTCACAGAAACAGTGACCATCTAGTCTAACTTATACCCCCAAAAGACAGCCATTTGCAACATGCCCTATAAGCCCCCATCTAGCTTCTGCTTGAACATCTCCAATAAAAGGGAATCCACCACTTCCTTAAGCAGTCCATTCCACTTTTTTTGTTTTTTTTAGCAATACCTATTTTTCCTTGCACCTAGACTAAATTTGTCTCCTTTACTTCTACCATGAGTCTTAGTCCTATCTTCTCAGAATCAAAAAGTTTTTTTTTCTTTTTTTAAGTCACTTCAAATATAAAGGAAATGATCCCCTCTCTTTAAGTCTTCTTTAAGTCAAATACCTCAAAACAGGCTCAATTTTTCTTTAGCTTCCTCAATATCTTTTGAAGACATTAAGATCCTGAAGGGATACTAGTTTATTCCCACACCACTATGCCCCCCCCCCCACACAGATTAGAATGTCAGTATTACATTATCATACAGCCCCTTCCAATTCAACAAACAAGTTTATCTTTCTAGCTTTCTCTTTACTCCTGTGTCTGCATTTCAAAGCTTCTACTTTGCTTTGATTTTTCATCAGAAATGTTTAAAAAAGACATAAATAAAAGAAATGTTTGAAAGTTCTCTATTCCATGATCCATTTTGACAGATCACACAGCCAACAAGATAGAAGATAACACATTTCCTCCAATCATCATGAACTTCCAAAATTCCTTCAAGAAAGGAATCATTTACCAAGAGGTAATTTCATTGCAACTGTCTCCACAAGACACAAGTCCATTGAAATAGCTACCTAATGAATTTACAGCAGAGAAAGCTAATCCCTATTCCCCAATACTCACTTAGTACCAGCTCCCTCACCAGCTTCTGAGCTTTGGGCTTGTGATTTGGGATCCACTCCACAATTTTACTTGCTGCTGATACAGCAGATTCTGCCTCTATATTTACCCTACCACACTATGGAGACAAGAAACAGAACTCAACTACTCTCAGTCCTTCTCAGAAGGCAGAGGTATAAGAAATCATGTGAGTCATCAGTGCTTAGCCAGAGAATTAAGAATAAAACAAACTGAGTTGGGGAGGAAATAGGGGAGGGAGAGGACATCCATCAGGCCTGAAGAAAAAGTGAATGGCATCTAGTCAGTCCTATCCTCTCTAAAGTCACTTGGGGCAAGGACTACATTACTACATTAATTCTCTACCATGGGAGAAGCCTGAGACAGTTTTAAGGTTCAGCCCTCAGGGGATCCACCATCAAAGGGAAAGGAGCCAGAAAGTGGATGATAGGAGAATATAAGGAGAAAAAAAAAAGATTGAAAAAGCTCTCAGGAGGAATAAAACTCAGTTAAAATCCCCCAAACACAATCAGATAAATCAACAGGGAAGATAGAAAAAGATGAGGTCCAACGAGGCCAAACATCTCCGAATAAATATTTTAAGACAAAGGAAAACATGTAATGAAGAAAATGACCCTGTGGATTCCGAAGAGAGCATACCCACAGAAGAGGGTTCCCACAATGGTTTAAGAAGAGAAAAAGAATTGTGAAAGCACAATTTATGGCCTGCCCAACAAAAATAATTAGCAGGATAGGAAAATTTGAATGCATGGTGGCAAGTCTTTCAAGAAAAACAAAAGAGAAAATAACTGATTGTGAATATAATTGCATAGAAGTGAAGGACAATCTGGAAGAATTGAAGCAAAAAGTAGTATCATGAAAAAGAACACATGATCTCTATAGAAGCAAAATAGAATGATCTTAGAGACTGGATAAAAAAAAAGACAATTTAAGGTTCATGGGTTTCCCAGAAGAATATAACAAATCAAGAAATCTGAACACCACAGGGAAAGAAATAATGTGCAACATTTACCCAGAACTTCCAAACACAGAAAATGAGGCACCAAACCAAAGAATATATCGATTGCTTCCAGAAATTTTTTTAAAAAACTGATCAAATTCAATAATTCAAAGTGACAGAGAACAAAATTTTTCAAGTGACCAGGACAATGGTCCATTTCTTTTTAGTTTTGCTAGTTAAGTTATTCTTTATATATATAT
>CM053580.1:112340431-112371919 GCA_028627135.1 Pseudochirops cupreus
GGGATGGGGAGAAAATATGTAACTCAAAATCTTGTGGAAATGAATGATGCAAACTATAATAAAACTTAAATTAAAAAAAAAAGAAAAAAAACATATAATACTCATAAGCGTAGTCTACATAAATGTGGATAGCATTTGTCCTAGTAAGTTTTCTGGGATGACAGACAAGACCAACCTTTCTGAAGTAAAAAATTATATTTATATTTATTATGTTATATTTATATATACATACATATATATACATATATATGTATATACACATATGCACATATATGTATATTCTATATATCCTATATAGATATATATATACACACTAGAAATGATTCTTCATGGGAAAGGAAAATACAATAATCAAAGAAAAGTTCAAGCTCCAGAAGATATGACACATATAATACAAAAAAAATCACATTTTAGACATGAGAAATATAAAACATCAACTATTGATTTTTTGACCCTAAATTTCTATTGGTGAGTCTAGTTTAGTTTAGTTTAGTAGTGTAATTTAGCTCTGGCACTTAAGTAACTATTTTCCTGCCATGAAATAAATATAATACTCCTTCAGATGCAATTCCTTCTTCAAAAACCTAAAAGGAAGAGTTTTGACTATGAATGTGTAAGGGAAAATGGAAAAAAGGTAGATTTTTTAGCATTCTAAGTCTATTAGATATTATATAGTGTCTTTTTTGGCCACATTTGCACTTTGAAAGTTACACATTCACTGTTTATATAAAAGAGATGAGGGTGGAGCTTAAAGGAGGAGGATAGCCTACAAACTATAGAATCCAAAACAGATGTGGCCTTAGGCTTCATTAATAGATTCATAGTTTTCAGATGAAAGGACATATCGAAAGAATTGCATCTGGCTCTAGACACCATATTTCATAAGGTACAAGTTAGAACAAATCCTGAGCAAGATAACAAGAATGGCAAGGATAATTGAAACCATGTCATAGGAGGTTTAGTTAATCAATCAATCAATGAACATTAAGCACCTACCATGTGCTAGGCATAGCACTAGGCAGTACTAGGCACCAGAAAGGTTTAGCTTGAAGAAGAGACTTAGGAGGAGGAGGAGGAGGAGGAAGAGAAGGAGGAGGAGGAGGAAGACTGCTGCCTTATTTTATGGGTTATATGGATGAAGTATTGGTCTTATTTTTTTCTTAGCCCCAAAGGTTAGAACTCAGATCGATGGAGAGAAGCTATAGAGAGACAAATTTTGACTAATTATCAGGAAGAACACTTCATAACAATGAAAGTTTTCAAAACCCGAACGGCTTCCTTGGAAATTAATGAGATTTCTGTCCCTGAAGGCTATCCCATGAAGGCAGCATGAATACTTGTCAGGAATTTGTAAGAGATTCATACCTCAGGTAGGGTTTGAATTAGCTGATTCATAGCCTTCTGTCAAATCATCAATGTCCTGAAATTATGGTAATGCCCCTAAATATACTGGATCAACTGAGAGAGTACATTCAGACAAAGCAGTGATCAAGAAATATGGATTCTCATAGATTTATTAGCTCAAAAGAATCCATTAAGAAAATTCATTAATCATGACTTCATGAAATAAACTTGATTGATTTTGATATAAAAATAATAAACAAAGTGGGATCTTACATTCTCTGCATGTTTCAGTGAATCTTTTGTGGTAGACTATATAGTGTATCATTTTTGAAAGTCTGTTTTCTTTATCAAGGACATTCTTGATACCTATATAAATCATTCCCATAGATATTCTATGAAGATGAGAAAGTTGGTATAAGTTAGTAGTTATTGGTATCCTCTGAAATATCTTTTTTGAAGAGTAATAACTTCTATGATTTTTTTCTAATCTTTTAGCATCTTTCCCTCTTTGATATATTTTGGTATCTTTTCTAATAGCTTAAAAAGCAATTCCTCTATGCTTTCAAAATTGTGTCACCTGTTTCTATGGTTTTATTCTTCCTGCCTTTGCTTCTTAATTGCCATTTCCACTTCAGCAAATAGCATACTAGAAATGCAGTGGGAGAGTCCAAATGCAGAGACTGTACTTTGATGCATAGAAAATGTTTTGTTATAGAAATATATAGATATATCTCTTCAATTTTCATCAGTTTATAATCTTTCTTTCAACTTCATTGTTGCACACTTTTTCAATAATCCACATATAAACAGGTAGTTTTCAAAGAAGAAAAGTAAGCTATGAGCAATTAAATGAAAGAATGTTCCAATCACTAATAATAAGATGAATTCCAATTTAAAAGAATCTGATATTTTGCCTCAGACCCATTGGATTGGTAAAGATTACAAAGGATGAAAAAGGTAAATGTTGCATGAAGTGTGGAAAGACAGGGTAAGTGCACTGTCATTTTTGCACAGAAAAACAATAGAGATTATCCTAGAAAAGTCACAAAAGCCCTACATACCCTTTGCTTCAGAAATAGCATTATTAGACATATACCTCAAGGACAGAGTAATTGTACCAGATTGATAGATATAGCTATACTCTACTGAAAAATGGTCAAAAGATGTGAATAGAAGGTTATTGAGAAAAGAAATCCAAACTATCTATACTCACATGGAAAACTACTCAAATCACTAATAATTAGGGAAATGCAAATTAAAGCAACTCAGTTTCTACTTTATGTTCATCAGATTAGCAAAGTTAATTTTAAAAATGAAAATGAAAATTATCAAAGAGGCGTACTAATGCACTGCTGTGGGGCTATGAATTGGTTCAACTGATCTGGAAATAAAGAATTGTAACAATTGCCAAAAAGTCAATAAGTTGTTCATACCTTTTGATTTACCACCAATATTACTAGACCTGTGCTCCAAGGAGATCAAAGAAAAAGAAAAAGGATACATATACATAAAAATGTTCAGAGTACCTCTTTTTATAATAGGAAAAAACCTGGGAAATGAGGGGTTGTCTATGATTGGAGAGTGACAAAAGAAACCATGATATATCACTATCATGAAATATGGAGCCATAAGAAATGATGAATAGATCATTTCAGAGAAACCTAGGAAGATCTGTATGATATGATACAGAGCAAAGTGAGCAAGACCAGGAGAACAATTTAAACAATGACATTATGAAGAAAAACAGCTTTGAAAGACTTGAGAGCACCCAATCAACACAACGGCCAATCACAATCAGAGAATGGATCATCAGGCATACCACTCATATCTTGAAAGATTTTTGAACATGGCCAATATGACATTTGTTTTTCATGACTATGAATATTTGTTACAAGGATTTATATTTTCCACTCTCCATCAGTCCAAGCAGGCTGAGGCGGCAAGAGAGAGAAAAAAACAAATGATTGTTAATTTAAAAAAAAGTTAGTAACCACAAAATTTCTAACAGCATTTTTGTGTGTGTGAAAACAAGAGGCTGGAAAGAAAGCATTTACTGATTAAGGAATGAGCTAAACAAACTGATATTCGCAAAATTATAAAGTAAAGGAATACTGTTGTGCCACAAGAAATGATAAAAATCAAGAATTCACAAAAATTTAGGAAAACTTATATGAACTGATGTGAGTCAAAATCAGCAGAAAAGGAGCAGTTTGCATGACAACAATAATATGATGGTCTACAGCACTAAAAAACTTCAGAATTCTGATCATTTCAATAGTCATTCAAAATGGCTACTTCCAAAGTCTCAAGACAGATGATGTATTCCAGATGTTAAATGAGTCATGTTTATCATTTCACTTTACTGTACTTCTTTGTAACAAGGAAGGTTCTATTGGAGTGGGTAAGTTTCTTTGGAAAGTGGTCGTCAATAATGCATTTCTTAAAAACCACTTTTCAAAAAGTTAGCTACTACTTTCATGTTCTACATTGAAAAAATACTCATGCTTTTGCCTATAGTAATATTACATATAGTGAAAAACTTTGAAAAATATATCAAAGATGAAGAAAAATGTTTCACATGTCAATTCTGAGGACATCACACCATGGAACAAAAAGTTATAGAACACAGTTCATTATTGATTACAAGCAATAAAGTTAATAAAGGACATAGCCAAGGAAATTCAATTACTTTATTCTTTAGTTATTACCTGCATGCTACATTGGGCAGTGGTGTCAAGAGCTTATAATGCCTCTGTTACTACTACTATGTGTGTTGGGCAATGGTTTGAGGATGTAGAATTGATGTTTTTTCTATAATGATAGATGATTAGCTCTGTGAAAGTAATCAAACTCTTCATTCTAGAGAATCTCTTATATTTTCTCTTGTGTCAGCAAGAAGCCAAGGAAACTGTTTCATTTAACTAAGTTATGCTGTATGGGAGAAAAACCCTCCCATTCCTGCACAATTAGCTTCCTAATAATTTTAGGGGTTCTCAAGATTAAATGAAAGAATTAATGTAATAGACCATGTAAATGGGCATCAGCGAAATAAAGCAGTGTAAATGATAGAGAAGGGATTGGGAATTAAAGGAAGTTAACAATTTCTCTCACATAGAGTAAGAGACAGGTGTTAGGCTGTTAAAAGAATTATTGTTGTAACTGGAGCAGCTGAGTATGGTAAATGCACAGATGTTCCTGAGCAATATTTCTGTATTAACAGAGAATACTTGTTTCTCCATTTGCTTTCTGTAAACTATATTACATTGCATCTATCTCATAAAGCAAATGCGTGGGTTGGGATAATGTTGTAATTAATGCATAAAAAATATGATGAAAATATGACAATACAGACAACTTACCAGGACAGTTATCTCTGAGCCTGAAAATCTCTGTAGGTAAACCAGTAGCTATTCTATTGTCAGTAATTAGCCTGCACTTAGAAATTACTTCTTACCTTTTTCCAAATAAGAGATGTGTATTAGAAGTGGGAGGAGGCACAGCCCTGAAGCATTTTTGGGGTGAAAGTCAGGAAGATCTAGGTGTGAATCTTGCCTCTAACACTCATTAACCTTGTGATCACCAGCAAGTCATTTAACTGCTCTTGACTTCATCTATAAAATGGGCATAATAATACCTGTTATACTTACCTCACATGGTAGTTGTGAGTTTCACATAGGATGATTTGTATAAAGTTCTTTAAGTCTTTAAAGTACCATATAAAAAGTCAGTTTTAGTGTATAGTAAATCAGGATCATCTCCATCGGAAGCAGGAATAAAGAATTACTAAGCAGAATGGCCTTAAAGAAGCAGATAGGAACATTTTCCCTGACCTTTCCTGTCTAGGAAGCTTATTGATTAACTCAAAGTAAACATCCACAAATTAACTGCTTTTGAAACAATGTTTCTTACTGAAATATATTAGATTTTTAGGAATAATTTTCAATGTCTTTTATCTTAACATAAATCATTTCTTTGTTCCCCTAATTATAGACTAAATTCTTCACTGAATCCAAAAAAGAGAGAAAATCATTGGTACAATATTCACATTTAACAACAAATATAATACTCTATCTGAGGGAATTTGAAAATCATCCCTGCCCCTTAATAAGCTTAAATGAATTTGAGGACCTTTCCTGTTTTGAAAATATACTAATAGGCTGACTGTGGTCACATGGGGCCTGTGATCTACCCATTGTTACTTTGTAATCAGGCACTGGGTCATGACAGTTGTGATGTTCTCTGACCCTGGAGAAGGCTATATATACCTCTGAGGTGAGATTTTGCTTTGGGACTTGTTTATGGGAAGAATTGTGTGATTTGGCCAGATGAGACCCAGAGCAGCCATTCAGCCCCCTGGCTTTGAAAACCCAGATGTTGGTGCTTCTCTCTCCGTGACTAACTAGGTATGGATGTAATGGTCAGACAGCTAGAGGCCCTGTCTGTTGGTCTGCTGAATTGTGTTATTTTTTCTGTCTGTATTTTTTGTCTGCTTATAACTTCTGTTTATATTCTCTGAAGTTCAGGGTGCTGACTTTTTCTCCTGAACTAGGTAAAAGAAATATGTTTGATTAAAGTAAGATTGTTAACCCTTTTTTGAGTTGCTTTCCTTTAGAAAAGCAGATCAAAGAACCTGTGCTAGTAGTCATCCTAGGTATGCTAGGGCACTTTCTGTTACAAGGTATTTCATTATCTGTTCTCTTGGACCTTAATTGGCTTTTCAGTTACTCTGAGTTAAACTTATTTTAGTGATGATTTAATTTCCATTGTTATAGTCATGGTACATATTGTTCTTATTTATCTTTGCATCAGTTTTTCCCATCTTCCAAATCTTCCCACGTTTCTCTGAATTCCTCACATTTGTTCACACAGAAGAATGACATTAATTATAAGGGACATAAAATTTTCAGAACTCATAAGATCTCACTCTCTCTCTCTCTCTGCCAATGGCAAAACAGTGAAACATGTTTTAAACTAACAGTCTATACAAGGAAAAAAAGAAATCACCTGCTTAATGGAATCATTCATATCTGCTTCTACTCCTACAGAAGTCTTAACAATCAGAGCTGATCCTAAGCAAAATTGTGATGAAGATAAAACTTGTCTTTGGCATGTCAACTGTCTGTTTATGAAACCCTGTCTCCTCATCCTTCATATTTTTGTATTTATTTCTCTAGCACCCAGTGTAGTGTCCAAAACACCATAGACTTATAATAATAATAACTTATAATAAAGGCTTGCTGTTTAACTTTATGAGTGAATAGAAAGCAGAAAAAGAGTAGTTGGAAGGTACAATCTGTGTCAGGGTCCTATTACCAGGAATATTCAAGAGCATAGGGCTGGGTTCCTGGTACAACAGCAAAGAACTGAAAAGATAATATACAAGGCTTTTGCAGGAACACACAACCCAGAGGATCACAAAATACAGACCCTTAAAGGACACCACCCAGGTAGCCCTCAGAGCTGCATGCTCTGCCACAAAGAAGGCTCATATGCCTCTCTTGCTTTTCCCTTTTCTTCTAAACACACACACAATTTAACCATTTGTTTGACCAACCAGTTATGAGGCCAGTTTTTATCTACAATCTACAAGCAACCTGAGAAAGAGAAAGTGGCTATGCCTCCTTAGGGCTACTGACAATAGCTATGACCTTCCTTCCTTCCTGAATTGTGGTAACAGCTCAGAGAGAAATAGCATGAGATAAGGCTAGAAAAACCTGAAACTCTCATACTAAGATATAAATGATAGATAAAAGCTTAAGGTGTCACTTCTTCCTGAGGGATTTTTTAAAACATATATCAAATTTTTAAGGATGATCTTAAATCTGTGACAGTTAAAATTTTTCTGTTGGAACACATCTGAAAACGTAATGGAAATTAATAGGAAAATGTAATTCAATTTATAAATATCCAACTTTATGTCCTTTGGAAACCACTGAATTCATTAAATTAGCTCAAACCAATAAATCATCTTGAAGAATATTTTCAAGAAGGTTGGGCATGGTTTCTTCTCCAAATATGAAAAACAACTAGCAACTAAAAAAAATTAAAACCTTCAGCTGAAAAAAAAATTGAAACATCAATAGTGGAATTTCAGACACATGTAGAGAGCCAAGGAAATAATCTGGGGAAATAAAAGGCTACAAAAGGTGATGATCCACTATATCTCACTGCAAGTCTGGCTCTGTTAATGCTCCAATAAGTACTAAGATTTGGAAAGACGCAACCTAGAGTGTATTGAACTAAAAATCGTACTCCATATTTCTCCTGGATTCATTATAGAGCCATGAAAGGGTGATATTACTCAATTCACCCAGATGCAGAAATGAGACAACCTGCGTGGTTTGCTCTTGACAAAATAGACTACTTATCTTTTGCAAGGTATCTCGGTGAAGATGAATCAGCCTTCAATAATAGTCTTCTCTGAACAAAAGCTAAGACACTAGATGGCACTAGATCAAAGGAATGTCAGGAAAAAATATGTGATTTCCAAGTCACAATTTAACACAGTTTTGTCAATAAAGCCATTTGTTGGGATAGAATTTTAAATGACCCTTCAAAGATAAAGAGAAAGCCCAAGCAAAATATCAGAGTGGAGAGAACTAAAAATAAAATACACTGAAGAATTCTTGCTTGGGAAATACCTAATACAAACTATTCCTAATTCTTTTAACAACAGACTTGCTTCAACCTTTTTTCTTTTTAAACAAGACTTATGATTTCATTGGTGTTGGGAACTCTTGATAAACGGATACCTTTTAGCAAATCAGATGTACACATGTTATATAATAAAGTCCTAGAAAGTTCTCAGGAAAACAGAGGTTAAATGACCATCAGTTATGTCACAAGTAAGACCTGAATGGAGCTGGCTCTCTCTTTCTGACAGACCAACTCTTTTTCCACTATGCCTCTGAAATGACTTTATTCTATTTTTAAAATATATTGCAATTAAAGAAATGTGGATAAGTTAGAATATTAGCTTTCCTCCCCTCTCTTCTGCATTTTATTCAGGTGGTATATATTTCTAATATTCTTACATAATAGGTATTAAGTTCTACTAAGAGACTTTATGGATAGTCCTGAGTTCTCAAATTCTCTGTTAGCAAGGATCATACATGTGCACCTAAGCTGGAAAAAAATCAGGCACGAAGACAGACTGCATCTATCATCCAAGGTCCAGCCTAGCTAAATATGGAGAGGCTTATCTCAAGAAGGCTGACCCATAGGAATATTTTTTTTTCAGCCACAGCAATTCACAAAAACAAAATATTAAAGTTCTTAACCTTTCTTGTGCCAAGGCACAAGACCTTTGGTAGTCTTGTAAACTGTTGGAATCATTTGTCAAATAATGTATTTAAATGCATAAAATGAAATAATGATATTACAAAGAAAACCAATTATTCTGAAATATAATCAATACAGTATTAACAAGTCAGGTTCATGAACCCTATGACTTTAAACCTCAGTTAAAATAATTAAGAGGGATTGCAGTTTAGAAAAACAAAGGGCTACAGGGTTAATTTTATGAAGCCTTGAAATAGGAAAGCAGTTAATATCAATGGAAGTTAGTTTTGTGTATCATAAAATGATTTATTTGCAATTCAGAGCAATGGGGGAGGCAGGCTGGCAGTCCCTAAAAAGGGTCTGTAGCTGTAAAAATGAATAGCAAGTCAATGTGTTCTCTCCTGCCCCTAGAAGGAGATGAATTTTCTAGAAGTTTAGAGGAGTTCTGCTCCCACTGGTGAATTATATGCTCTGCTTTGTTTTCTAGGCCTCTGAATTCTTTAACAATAAGCACCACAAGTGTATAGCAGCTATAGCACTGGATACATTACAATCAATATGTCTTTGCAACGATTCTGCAAGGTGAAACTCAGTACCAAAAAAAAAGCAGAACAGAAAAACAATTCTCCTTTGTCTCTGCTGCATCCAGCTCACAGTAAAGCTTGGGCAGTGCACAAATCCCTCCCAAACATATTTTAATGGAAATCATAATCTGACTTTTTTTTTCCTATTTTGGAAATGCTCTTGGAGAAGACACAGCTAACAACTCTGTAACTCATTTCACACTTGATTAGATCTAATCGTTTAGTATTCATTATGTAAACTCAATGAACCTACAAACTCATAGAACCTACAACTACTTGAATTCCATGATAAAACAAAAGGAAAAGCAGATTAATTTTTAAAAATCAAATAAGCAGTACAGAATATACTGTTTTTTTATCTCTGAAAAAAAGAATCACTTTTCCAAATTACCTACCTCTCTCAGGTTTGGTTATGATTTATATGTGCAAGGTACAAAGTTTTGTGAAAGTTGTGTCTACGTTACCAAAGTGAAGTCAAGGTTGAATGCAATTTTCCAAATGATTCTAAAAGGGGAGGGGTATGTATTGGTTTTACCAGAAATATTAACTAAAGCAAAAGAGTTTGGGGCTTTTTTTCACCCCTGCAATTATTTGAATAGCCATTTCAATTCTCCACTATGAAAAGATAGGCCTGGCTTAATTATCTTAGTACCTCCTTTCTGATTTCCTAATAACTTCTTAGCAATGATGTGCATGTTTGTAAACCCACCAATTTACCTGCTCCATGAATTCAAAGACAAAGAACAATAGTTTGGGATTAGGCATATAAATATAGTAAGTAGACAATTAAAACTAGCTCTGATGTCTCAAGATTTGAGAGGGATTTGCATAATTATTTTGAGTGGGGAAGAAATCGCAGGAAAAAAAGAGAATTCGTTTGTCAATCAATGGAAGGTTGAAGGTATTCAAATGTTCAATCCATGTAAAGATTTAACAGACTTTTAGGCTTCAGCATATAAAGTATCAGCCCAATCATAAACATGTTACAGTTTTCTCACTGAAAAATATTTTCATAGGTCTACCAGTTGAGGTTTCTTGGTGGCTTGATTTCTCTAGAAATGAAATAAAAGCAAATGAGTCTAGCCTATTCTTTTTGCAGGGGCAGATAGACGCTCACAGTATGTCTTACCTGGCAGGTGAAAGTCAAGAAATCTGCTCCTTCAGCTAATGTCTCTTTTCTACTGATGGCACTATCTTTTTTTCCTTATAGAGCATTGGACTTGAAATCAGGAAAATTCATCTTCATGAGTTCAAATCTGAACTCAAACACTTACTAGCTGTGTGATCCTGGACAAGTCACTTAACCCTGTTTGCCTCAGTTCCTCCTCTGTAAAATGAGCTGCAGAGGGAAATGGCAAACCAGTATCTTCGCCAAAAAAAACCCTAAAACAGGGTGTCAGACACAACTGAACAACAAACTAGCTCAAAGCCCCTGAATTATCTTTATTATCTCACTGTCTTCCCATTTCTGAACTATCTATTGGACTGCACAACTTCTCTTAAATCCTTCTCAATCATAATTCCACCTACCTAGTTCAAGATAACATTATCTATCCCTACGAATATTATAAAAGTCTCCTAATTAGTGCTGCTAGTTTCAGTGTCTCCCATCTCCAATTCATCCTAAACACAGCTGTCTAAGTACTTTTCCTAATATAGAAGCCTGAATATAACCCTCCCTTGTTCAAATAACTGTAGCTCACTCTTGCCTCTGGGATAAACTAACAATACCTTAGTTTGGCCCTTTATCCCCTCTGGAATATAACTTCAACACACTTTTCCATACTTATTCCACATACTTTACATCCTAACCAAACTGGACTAAAAGTTTTTCTTTCATTCTGCCCTCATCATCTCTGTGAATTCACAGAGACTGTCCCATGTCCTTAGAACCATTCTTTTCTCATTTCTGCCTGTTGAGATCGTTAACTTCCATTAAGATTCATCTCAGGGTCTATTGCCTCCACGAAGCCTCCTCCAATGATAAATAAGGTCTCCCTCCTTAAACATTCTAAACAACTGGGAATTTCTCAATTTCTCCTAATACTATATTGTGTATAATATTTACTTTTGCATTTGTTAAACCTCCACTATTAGACTGCAATCTTCTTAAGCATAAGGACTGTGTCTTTTTTCTTCTTGGTATCCTGGAACAGTGTTTTGCACATAGTAGGCACTTAACTGTCATTGCATTGATCAAATTAGCAGTATGTGTGTGTGAGAGAAAAAGAGAGAGACAGAGAGAGAGAGAGAGAGAGAGAGAGAGAGAGAGAGAGAGAGAGAGAGAGAGAGAGAGAAAGCATTGCTTGAGAATAATAAAACTTGAAGCCTAGAGTTGCCAGTAACAACCTAAGTGGTTTTGGACAAGTCAGTTCATTTCTTAGCTTCACTTTCTCATCTCCAAACTGAAGGAATTAGATCAAATGATTATTAAGTTCCCTTACAGGTATAAAATGTTTTAAATCTATGACAATAACTTCACACAAGAAATTTAGTGTTTTTCCTTTAAAAAAACACTTTTAGAGTTCAGTTAGAAGACATTTGGTTTATATATAATTCACATTTGTATATTTTTTTAAATATATGCACTGGCAACAAGAATATTGAATTTCCTTCAGTATTCACCCACCACATTCTTTGGGCAATATATCCATAGAACAACTGTTCTGATCTCTGTTTTCATTATTCTGCCTTAACTGCAAGACTCAAAAGTCTTTCAACACATAAAAAGTGTCTTTGTTCCAAGGGAATGGTCTTTGGGATAGAGAGAGTTTGAATTTTCTCGCTGGTAACAACTGTTACACTAGTGCTATACATGACAAAGTAAAGAAGAATTGTTGGCATATTTCTGAATCATTTCACTATGTGTACAGGATGCCAAAGCAAGGCAGCTGTTGGGTATCACATAAACACACTCACACAGTTCAATCAACTAAACTCAACTTTTTCCTCCTCCAGAACTAGCAAAACAACATTCTGTGTGGGAAGATAGGTTAGGACTGAATAATCAGTTATATATGTTAAAGAAAGTCAATATATAAGGATAATTCAGGGAGGAGAAAATATAATATTAAGACTGAATATGCATTGTCCAATTGAAAAAACAAAAAAAATGTTATTCTCCCTTTCACTTGACGTTTTGAAGATGCAGTTTTGGGAATGGCATATATGAAGACAGTGTGGCTCGATGGAACAAGCACTAGACTTGGGGGTCAAAAGACAGGACCTCAAATCTAGGTTCTGCAACTTACTAGTTACATAATAGTAATCAACTTATAGGAACATAGATTTAGAGCTACAAGACACCAGCTACCAGATTATCTATTCTAACACCCATATATTATAGATGAGAAAACAAGGTCAGAGGATAACTTAAGCACACATAGGTGACACAGTTAGCATTTGAAGCCTGGTTCTTTGACTCCAAAACCAGTACTTAGTCTCTATGTCACTTGGTTTAAAATTGGATTGAAGATAATTCTTGGGGGCAGCTAGGTGGCTCAGTGAATAGAGTACCAGCCCTGGAGTCAAGGAGGACCTGAGTTCAAATTTGACCTCAGACACTTAACGAAAAAAAAAAAAAAAACCTAGCCATGTGACCTTGGGCAAGTCACTTAACCCCAACTGCCCTACCTCCCCACCCCTCCAAAAAAAAAAAAAGCAAAATAATAATAATAATAATACTTGCACTTAATTATCTGGCACATTGTAAGGAAGTGCTTTGTGTTGAAGAAAAACATATTAAAACAAATACAGTGTTCTATGTTTTTAGCCTTAACTTCCAGGAATGAAAGATTATATAATTTAACATTAATCAGTATCCAAGCTATTTCTAGTTTAGAAAGAGAGATGTCCAGACTGGTATAGTCATCCCCTCCCCACTCCATTCCCTCCTCCAATATGATTCACTGCCTCCAAGAAGATTGCAGTTAACATCTATAGGAATCTTGAACAAGAAAAAGATTACATTACGTAAAAATACAGTTTAAGTTAACATTCCAGAATTGTTGAGTAAGTTACCAAGTTGCCTAGACCACTTCTCTTTCTCCAAGAGTAAACAAAAGACAAAAGAACCCCCTCCCCCACCCCCCACTTCTTCATCAATATCTAAATCTATTCTCTATGAAGAAGGGACAGTCCAATCAATTCAGGTGGGGAGTTTATAACCAGAACAAACAAGTTTAAATTTGGTTAAATTTTACTTAATCCATTTCCCTAAGAAAAGCTTTTTTTGTCCTAGACTTATCACTCAGCTTTCCAAAGGGTTTTTCCAAGGGTTTTGTAAAGACTCATTTAGAACAGAGAAATAGAATTTTGAAAAACATGTTTCATATTTCCAGAGAACTTCAGAAGGTTTGTAATATTTTTCCACACATGTAAATTTTGAAATGCTATACAATGTTAGCAGTTGGTATTGCATCTCTTTCTTAGTGGTATTTCAAAGAATGTATCATTGAACAAAGATTTCCACCTACAGAATAACAAAATTTGAATTATTTTTTTTGTGGATTGTCCAAAACACCTTGTGATTGAATCTCTCCTGACACCCACCGCCACCCATTCACTTTCTCCATTTCCTACTTACTTCCTTTTTTATCGAGATATCAAGTTCTATCTCTCATGAGCTCCCTACATGCTTTTCCATACTTCAAAAACATCTCTATACTCTCACTCACTAGTGACTCCTTCCCCATTCCTATCCCCAATCTCTCTCCCCTAGTCTTTCCATCTTTCTCTCCTTTCTAGCCATCTATATCTCATTTGACTATGTGCTTTCAAAAACCAATCTTCTAATACCCAGATCCATCCATTTTTCCCCATCATCCCATCCCCACTGACTCTGCTTATGAGGTTGTGGTTGGGGTGGGGCTACAGGAAGGACCCAGAAAATAGTTTTAAACAAAGCCAGAGTTCAGTTTTGTCAGAGGGAATTCCAATGAGGCACATGGGAAGCACCAAGGGCAGTGGAAGTAGGAAGCAGATAAAACAAATAGGTTTATTCAGTATACAGTGACAACCTGACCCAAAACAGCATAGACAGGTCAAGGAAGGTCACCTGATGTGTTGTCCTCCTGTAAAAAAGGGCACCAGAGTTTAGGCCATATAGAAGGATTTATATAGGGGCCAAGCAGTCCCCTATTACTCCGACCCTTAGTCAAAGGTTTATACATGGCTAGGGACTGATACCAAATAAGCTCGACTAATGCAGAGGTAGAGGGTACCACAGGCTGATGAGGAGACTCAGGAACTCGAGTCCTGATACACTAATTAAACAACCTTAAGGCAGAGGGGAAGAATCCCAATAGTGAAGGAGCTAATGCTTTAAGACCACATCCCAGGGCCTAGGGCCCTGGGCCTGGAGTAAATACTGCTATAACCTATTATTAGTGATGAGGAAAAACAAAGTTAAAGATGACCTATGAAACTCATGTTCTGAACAAGTAGAAAAGTAGAAAATAAACCCTGACTTCCTATCATAGAAGGACCATTTAATTACATTCCTTTCATTGTTTAAAAAAAAAACACTTTTGAGCATATTTTTTTCATTCACAGGGTGAAAGGATAAATGACCTAATGTTTCTATCTCATATGTAATTAATCCTGTAACATGAATAGATCAAAAAGAAGAGTTGTAAACACCTCAAAAATAAAAGCCCTGCCAACACGCACATCAAAAAAAAAAAGCCCCCCAAAACAGGTACTTGTAAAATTGAAAGCTTCTGAAAACCCACAGGTTAGTCTCTGTGACATTCAAAAGAAATTAAACACAAAAGGAAATTGCTACTTAATGTGCTGTGGCTAAGAGCTGAACATGCCAGGAAGATTCTATTGCAATTCCCAGTTTTTTGGAAATTTATAGGTATACAATTTTGCACATCAAAAACCTCTACCAATTATGACAGTAATGGTCTTATACTCTTCTTTTAATAGCAGCAGTTAGCAGGAAAACTCATAAACTAGATAAGTCTCAGGAACTGTAAATTAGAAGTATATGTTCACATTAGGTAATGACTGCCAGACTTTAGGAAAAGAAAATCTCACCTTTAGAAGGCCCAGCTGTAGGATATCCATCTCCGTGGAGAAAGGCACACTTACTCCCCTCATGGTCAAGTACTCACAATCCTAGTCCTAAACCTAGAAAGCCTTGTTTTCTTCCTGGAACAAGTCTTTCATATTAATGAGATGTAAACCTAACTACAGAGGAATCAGCTAAAAGATTAGCTAAAGGAGTAAAGAACTGAGATTATTATTTCTGCCCCAGGCACACTCAATACACCAGCCCAGCCAGATAACATAGACAGATAAAGATTTGTGGTTACTGGATTAATCCCTTTGGCAAAAGAGAGCAGTTAATTTAGTGAAAGGACCAAGTTAATCAATGAGTTAGATTATTTTCCTTCTTACCAGTCTGACTGTGCCTATTATTTTAGTGTCCAATAAATTCTATAGACTAAGAACTGTGTAACAAGCCAAGCACTAAGCAAAACTGTATGGTTAGACAAAGTTAGCCTTCACAATTCCCTGTTTTTTCAGAGTGTTTCCAACCTACGACTTCAGGTACACAATGTCCTCATAACTTCTCCTGAGCTTCCTACCTCTATCCACTATCAAAACGTTTTCAAAAAAAGATCTTTACAGACATTTCACAACACACTCTGTAGCGATTCTTGGTTCACTTCTTCTGGGGTACCAGGTGATCATACTAGACCATTATCTAGGTGGTGCAGTGACTAGAGCACTGGCCCTGGAGTCAAGAGGACCTGAATTCAAATCCAGCCTCACTTGACACTTACTAGCTGTGTAACCTTGAGCAAGTCACTTAATTGCCCTGCCCTCTCCCCTACAAAAAAGCAAAAACAAAAAACAAAACAAAAAGAAAAGAAAAGAAAAGAAAAGAAAGCACTGCAGCTTACTATCTTTGAGACCTTAAACAAGTCACAACCTCTTTGGGCCTCAATTTCCTGATCACTAAAGTGAGATTTCTCTAAATTTCTTAAATGACTTCTAAGGTCTCTTTCAACTATAAATGTATGATCCCATAACGAAAAAAAGTAAAAGCTCTTTCATGTTCTGTTTGTTTGGCCATTTAAAAATCCAATCAACATAGCATGCTAACAGAATTCATACTCAGCCTGTCTTCTAAGTGGTTTTGCAATGTTTCAATAAAGGTTTAAACCTCAACAAACATAATGATTTCCACATAACGGGAAAGAAAATATAAGTTTTTAAATTATCTTGAGGTTTTGCTTTCAACCATTTTGTCAACACCTCTTTATAAGTACTGACTATATTCATTGAATCCTGCTTTACTGTGTATTTTAAAGGTCCTGTCAGCCTTAACTGTCTCTGTTAAAGAAGATGTTAAAGGTCTGCACTGTAATTGCATAACACTTTTCACATGCCAAAAACATTTTCATTTTTCTTCTATTTCTAAGAATGTTAAATTCTTCTTACATTATGAGAGTTTTAAAGTGGTTTTTCTGAGAAGGAAGATGAACCAAGTCATTTTCTTCATCTGAAGAATCTACATGACTCCATTTTATTTTTCTTTAAGTAATTCTGTAATTCTCAAAAGAATGGATCCTAATTTCCTAGAAGTTGTGCTTGAAGGAGGGATCTAAACAACTCAGTGTGTTAATACACTGAGTATGATTATTGGAGCAAAAATGGCCACATGGATTGCAATGGTCTTGAAGTCAACAAATAAGGGAGTTTAGGTTTTGATGATTTTCCAACATAGTTGCTATCGATTACATGTGAAAAACAACATTATTTATCTTTCAGCATTATGAGATGTATTTTTATCACTGATTGATAGAACTAGACTAATGTACTAAGTGCTAACCCAGGCACCTCCCTCTAAGACCAAGGAAAGCCACCTATTTGCACACAAATGCCTGAGCCTATATTCCTCTAGGAAGAGAACAAAGCTTTTTAGATCACGTGGGGCTTGAACTCACAGATCCTGGCCTTAGTATTGTGCACTAACTAAATGAACTAACCAGCCATGAGGGAGCAACTAACTTATCTTCTTCCTATAGAGTGAATGACTGAGGAAAAAATGGTGATAAGGGAAAATACAATAATTTTTCAATGCTCAAGTAAGTGATAAAGAATTCAATTCACAACATGAAATCCTGGAAATTCTTAATAGAACAAACTCATTTTGTCATGATACGAAGATTAAAAAAAATTAAGTAGTATGTAAAATTAAAACACAGATTTAAAAGGTAATCATCATAGGGAATATTTTTCTTTCCACCCTAAACCGCACTTCCCACTCAAAATAACCTTTTCTTTATTGTAAATTACCCCCTCCCATAATTTATTTCTAAGTATTTGAATTCTTTTGACTGCCATAAGAATTATTTTATTTCAATTAAGTCTTGTCTTCAAATCATCTAGCTTACTATATTACGAACTCATCATACTTCTGTTCTATATACATTAAGATTCTCATAGAAGAGACCTCATTTAAATGCACCCCATTGACTATAGACCATTCAAACACATGTAATTAGATAGTCAATAACAAGTCAGGTCACTATATTTTCATAACACTACAAGTAAAGATTTTGAATGCCTCTAAATGTCATTAACCTGTTAGACTATGGTTGTTCGGGTTTGCAAAACCAATACTGTCGTGCATTAATTATAATTAAACAAATTTATTTTGTATTATATGAAACATTTATTAAATTGTTTTTAAAGAAACCATACACATACCAAAATACTTTTGAAATATCTTGATTAGTGCTTCAGAGTGGTTAAATTAGCATAATATTTTCCAAAAATAAAAGTTTCAGATATGAAATCAATCCTTTTTTCCTTTAAAATAGAGAAACAAAGCAAAATCAACAAAAACACACGTGTTCAATATTATCAGAAGGTATAGTAATTTAGGGGAATGGGAATTGCGCCACCTCTACAGACTATGTTATGGTACAAATTGCTCTTATAACTCTGATTTACCTGGTTTTTTACTAGTGGGTTTTTTTGGGGTGGGAGGGAGAGGTGGTGGGGTCAGTCAAGGATGGTATAACTGAGTGAATAATGCCCAGCAAATTGGTAGTTAAAGGTGGATTGTCAGCTAGCAGAGGTCCCCAGGCAGCAGCCAGCAATTAGCAATTAAGAGCTCCTCAAAGGAATCTCTGACTGCTTATATATAACTCCTGCTGTTAATTGCCAGAAAGTGACTGATTCCATCAGTTAGTCAGGAATGAAAGGCTATAAAGCTAGAATGAAAGAGCCCTGAAGATACTGCTAGGTACTTGAGGAGTCTGAGCAGGAGAAAAGCTGTGTTCCCCATCATTTGCTCCATTAATCTTATTTTACATAAAGTTAAAACTTCTTAGTCTTTGTCTTGGGGTGGGTTGAGTGGGGTATTTTTTTTTTAATTTAATACCTAATTAATGAGATCTTTTATTTCTTATAGCTTTCCCTAAAGGAAGCTTTTATTTTTCTTAATTAGGCAGTCAAGTCTTGATGTCTTTGCTTGGCTTTTGAAGCTATTTCATAGAAGACAGCAGGCAAATGTGTCTTCTGATAGAGGCATGTGTGGGAGACGGGGAATAAGTTAAGATTATCCAGGTAACATAAGAAGAATCTTTGAAGTTTGTTTTGGTGAAGAAGAAAGCAAGAGCAGAGTGGGAAAGAGATAAGTGGCATTAGAAGCCCTGGTTCACTTATCTTGCTATTTGATATTGAGTCAATCTCTCTTCTCTCTTCTTTCTTCCTCCTCATCTCAAATTCTCCCAATGTCATTCCCCATTATGAGACGGCCCTTCTGCTTCTAGAAGCAAACCCTTATATCTACCCTGGATCTCATCTACTGCCTATCTTAATCCAGCAGATTTCCCCATCATCATCCCTATTCTCTTTAATCTTAATTCTCTCCCTATTTACTGGTTCCTTCCCTGATACCAACAAATATACTCAATCCTCTACTGCTTTAAAAAACAAAACAAAAAAGTTCTCATGAGTTCTAATATTGTTAGCTATTGGCCTACAGTTCTCCTCTCCTTAGTCAAACTCATTGAAAAAGTTTCCTGTAATCAGTGCCTCTACTTCCTCTTCAATCTGATTTCCAACTTCATCACTCCATTGAAGGTGCCATATGTATCATTGTCTTCAAAGCTACCAGTGATCTTATTTGCCAAATTTAATGGCCCCTCTCCATCCTCATCCTCCAGATCTCTCTTCAGAACTGCTAATCATTGCTATTTCTATATCTACATTATCTTTTGAATTTTTTTTTTTTTTTAGTTTTTCAGTTGTGTCTAATTCTTCATGATCCCATTTGGGATTTTCTTGGCAAAAATGCTGGACTCTTTTTTTTTTTTTTTTTAAATTTCCTTTTCCACCTCATTTTACAGATGAAGTAACTGAGACAAACTGGGTTAAGTGATTTGCCCAGGGTCATACAGTTAGTTTCTGAGGCCAAATTTGAACTCAGGAAGATGAATTTTCCTGACTTTAGGTCTGGCACTCTATCAACTATACCCCCAGCTGCCCTGTCTCTTGAATGCATCCCCTTGTCTCCATTTGAAAAAACAGCAACCTAGTTCAAGCCCTCACCATTTCTGAATTGGATTATTGTAATAGGCTTCTAATTGCTCTCACTACCTTATGCTTTTTTTTCTATTCCACTCAGCTACCAGAGTAATTTTCCTAAAGCATAGAAATGACCATGTCATCCAACCCCACCCCTCCCACCAATAAATTCTGGTATCAAATATAAAGTGCTCTGTCATTGAAAACGCTTTATAATCTGGCCTCTGGGAGGATGAGAAGATTAGATAGGCTGCTTCTAGTACTAATATTCTTTGATTCCTATGTGAGGAAGAACCCTCTCTATTTGAAATTCTGATTCAAGTAGCAAGCCCCTTGGATCTCATAAAATTCTCAGACCAAATAAAAAGTGGTAGCATATAGACAAAGACTAGATTAATTGGGTGCAAGCAGAAGAAAAATCAGTATTGGGGAACTTGAGGTTCATGGATTTTATTTCCTGGGTCATGGTCAACTGGCTGGGATCTCATTTCACGTGTTTGAGTCCTACAGGACTTAGCAATTCTAGCCTTCAGTAAGCAATTCTTCCTAATAATTGCTTCCTACTGTTTGCAATCAGTGGCAGGAGAAATCAGGTCTTAGTCCACAGTTCTGAAAGGAGAGGTTTGAATGAATTTGTATTACCACATAAAGTTTTGAGTGAAGGAAGAATAGTAAGTAACAATGACAAACCAATAAATCTTACATTGGTACTATCTTCTTAGATGGAGAACAAATCAGCAGAATCTGCTTGCTGTCCATCGCTGTTATCTTGGATAGCCCTATTTTTGTCAAAGGTACGACCACTCTTCCAGTCTCCTAAATCTATAACCTTGACTCTTCTCTCTCCTTTCCTCACATTCAATCAATTGCCAGATCTTTCCATGAGTCTCCTAACTGGTCTCCTCTCCAAAGTTTCAAACTCCAATATCCAATATCCATTCTTCATCATGCTATCAAAGTAATTTTCCTAAGGGCAGATCTAACTATGTGATTTCCCTACTCAACCAATTCCAGTGGTTTCCTATTGCCTTTAGTATAAAATATAAACTCTGTTTCTCTTATAAAACCTTACAGAACTTGGCCATAATCTATGTTTAAGCCTTATTGAATACTACTTCCTCTTTTTAATACAGACAAACTGGCTCTCTTTTTTTATAATGCATGGTACTCCACTTCCTTTCTCCATTCCTTTGTACTGGAAAATCCTACATACTAGAATGCCCTCCCTCCTTACCTCTGCCTCAGAATCCTTTTCTTCCTTTAAGATAAAGCTAAGATTCTAATCTGTATGAAGATTTTCCTTATCCCTCTAAATTCTAGTAACCCTTAAGTTACCTTATATTCAACTACT
This sequence comes from Pseudochirops cupreus, assembly GCA_028627135.1. Taxonomy (NCBI): domain Eukaryota; kingdom Metazoa; phylum Chordata; class Mammalia; order Diprotodontia; family Pseudocheiridae; genus Pseudochirops; species Pseudochirops cupreus. Next base: position 112,361,546 of record CM053580.1, read on the forward strand.
TTGTATAGATTTGTCTTTATTCCATATTTATACAATATATGTTTACATATGTGCTTGTTATCTCCCCTATTAGACTATAAGCTCATTGCAAATAGGTATCATTTCATTCTTTCTATTTGTACATCACAGTGCCAGGCAAGTGGTTGACTTAATGCTTGTTGTTTGCAGTCTCCATCTCATTTATTAATTTAAATGTCTAGAGTACCAGACTATGGAAATTGTACCAGACTCTGTAGGAGACACAAAGTAAGTATCTCTTATAGTATGTGCCTGTAATGATAATAGAAATTTTAAGATCTTTCCTGCCCCTTAATAGGCCTAAATTGAACTTGAGGACCTTTCCTGATTTAAAAACATACTCTGCCCCCTAATAGGCTACATGTGCTAACATGGAACCTGTGGTGGGAGGCTTGTTTTTCAGAAAGGCACAACTTTTGTTACTTTGTAGTCAAGTAGGTCACAAGGCATGTGATGTTCTCTAATCCTGGAGAAGGTTATATATACCTCTGAGGTAAGGTTTTGCTTTGGGACTCACTTTGGGAAGAGTTGTGCGATTTGGCCAGATGAGACTCTGGGCAGCCGTTGAGCCCCCTGGCTTTGAAAACCCAGATGTTGGTGCTTTTCTCTCTGGTGACTAACTAGGTATGGATGTAATGGTCAGACAGCTAGAAGCCCTGTCTGCTGAATTGTTATTTTCTCTGTCTGTATTTTTGTCTGCTTGTAACTTCTGTTTGTATTCTCTGAAGTTCAGGGTGCTGACTTTTTCCCCTGAACTAGTTAAAATGATATATGTTTGATTAAGGTAAGATTGTTAACCCTTTTTGAGTTGCTTTCCTTTAGAAAAGCAGATCAAAGAACCTGTGCTAGCAGCCGCCCTGGGTGTGCTGGGGTGCTTGCTGCTACAGTGCCCTAAAAAAAGACTGTGTGCTCTAGTAGATGAGACAAACACAAATTAAATAATGAAGTGAAATTCAAATGATAATACAAGGCTAAAAAATTCATTTTAAGTGCTTATTACATGCCAGACTCTGGGGTTCGAAAGACAAAAATGAAACTGACCCTATCCTAAATGGGCTTCTATTCTACTAGAAATAAAACAAATATACACAGATAAATAAATACAGACTGCCGCTCTCTTATCTGCTGCATTCAGAGGCTAAAGATCTCAGTTTACCCACAGTACAGATGCCATGAACTAAGCTGTAAAGGGAAGGTAGAAAAAGAAACAAGGGTGACTGGCTCACTCTCACCAATTTTAAAGAGGTAGGAAGCCAGTCTAAAGAGGTTTTCTCTACCAGAGAGACACAGAGACCTCCATGGTAGGCAATCTGGATGTGTTCCAAATGCCCCTCAAGGGCACCTCTGTGTTACCCAAACTGGGAATGTCCAGACAAGTTCTAGGTTACATAAGGATCAGTATGTAGGTCAATATGGTAGGAGTAAAGTTTTCAAATATTAGATTTTAAGTTCTTGAGGCTTCAGACTGTTGTTTTTCATTGAATCTTCAGCACCTAGCGCAAGACCTTGCACATTTAGTAGACTTTTAATCACATGTTCTGAATCACATTATTAAATTTATTTAAGAAAGTCATGAAAAGTAAGGTTAGCAAGGTAGGCTAGAATCAGATTATGGTACATGTTTAGCCTATAAATAAGGGGGAACCACTGAAGGTTTTTGATCAAAAGACTAGTATAATGAAATCTATCATGGTCATCATCAGCATGACAAGGAAAAAGGTTGTGTGGGTCAATGACCACTTTCCTTTTTTTTTCCCCTCTTAGGTGGCAAAGGCAATTAGCAAGGGCATGACAATGCCCCTTCAGGATGTCCCATATACTGCTGTCCCTCTGCTTAGGGAGATTATACAAAAGCATATATGATCTGATGTGGATATAGTAAGGAAGAAGGAAATATTGTTTGGTGAGTGGCCTGTTAACTGCCTCATTGATGCTGATGATTTCATACCAACCTTTCACTGATTTTTTTTCTAGACTTATTTTTCATTCTGATTTTTTTTTTTTTGGTCCACTTGGCCCTTCTCCAAAGACATCTGGACAGGGAAGGGGCACTTCTGTGTTAATCACAATTTCCAGCTTGACTGAATGTGACCGTTCCAGTGAAGAGCCTTCTGGGATTCTGCCCATTCAATCATAAGCTAAGGTTTGAGAGAAGTGTTGTGGACCAACATTAAAAACAAAGAAGCTGCAGGAAATTCTACCACAGCTGGAAGCTGAGACAGAGGGAATTCCTATTGCCACTGATGACTTAAAGTTAGGGGGTAACTATATCTAATCCACATGATGGGGAGGATTTCCAGGTGGCCTGTTAAATTACTCAGACATTTAAGCAGGAAGAGAGGGGGAAGGGGAACGATGCAGAGCCACCTTATTACTTAAGTCTTAAGGATAGAAATCTGAGCATCAAGCAATTTCTATCTTATGTCTTCTCCCTAATACCTCTTGATAGAAGTGTACTAAGTTACACTCTGGAAATCACTTGGTATTTATTTAATCAAACCTTTTTACCTTAATGCCTGTGTGTATGTTTTAAATATAGGCTTTCTATATATGGGAGAAGTGATGTTTTCTAAAAGCTTATATGCAGAAAAAAAAAGTCATTTTGGGTCTCATAAATACATGAAGAGGGTTGGCGGGGGGAAGCATCCATAAATCCTACTACTCCGTTTTTGTTTTTGTTTTTACTTAGAATCTCCAGAATACAAATCATAGGCGACTCAACTTTCAGGTAAATGGCATTGTTCCCTAAATATTACCAAATTGAAATGTGAATACATGCATAGAGAGGGAAAATGACATAAAGAAGGTATTGTTTGGAAAGTGCCACCATTTCTCAACTTCTTTTTGATCAAGGAGGGGAGTTAGGGGAAAGAGAAAACAGAGAAGAGGACATGAAAGGGAGAGGAGCAGGAAAAAGAGAAAAGAAGCTAGAAGCCAGGCATTTGCCCAGGACTTAATTGTGTTTACTTGCATTTTACTCTTTTTTGTTTTGTATTTTAAAACATGCCTCAGAACAGTGAGGCCAATTTTGCTGACAGACATAGATTTCTAAGGATATTAATAATAAATGTTTTGGACTAATTAACTGAAAGAAGTTTAATCATTAATTTAGTGTGACTCATCTTAAGTATTTGCACCTATCCATATACTATTGTACTAATTATGAACTTTTTAATGTGTTTTCTTGCAAAATAGAAAGTAATATGGTCTGACAAGGCTATTGACATCCTTTTCTTAGCTACACTTTTTCAGAGCACCTTTTAGTTTTTCTGTCTTCAGTCTCTTCTTTGGCTCCTGTGAAAACCTAAAATTGATCTTTCCTTAAGTCTCAGTCATTTTTAATTAGCATAACATCATCTATATTTCAACTGAAAAGGTAAATTCCCCTGGAGAAAGAAGTATATATTTCTATGTTTATAATGGCTTATTTTATAGACTTTTTTGCATCCATGAAACCTCCTGGGAACATAATTTAGAATATCTGGAGAACTGATGTTCCTTGCGGGGGAAATTTTTTTTCAAAGAAAGTTGTCCTTTAACATAATATTAAGCTTCACAATTTATGACTGTATTTTTCATTGTGGTGTTTTCCAATACACTTTTATTACAGGCTCTAAATTATACTTCCACAGGAAAAGTCTGTCTTTAAACTTTTAGGTCAGAATTGTTCAGATCTTTTCACACTGAATCAGTCAGTTTTAAAGCTGGCAAAATCCCTGGCAGCCTAGTAAATCTTTCAAAAGATGTTATCCAATTACCCTTCATGGGCCACAGGATTCTACAGCGTGACTCTTTCCTTCTCTGTAAGGAATTAAGTGCTCATGAAAGGTTAGAAACCAATGGAGTTGAAAAGTAAGGCTCTGCATTTTTGTTAGTTCTCATGACATAGATATATCTCTAGTTACCCATGTACTGTAGGAGCTCCCACAGATATTCAAACCTGAGCATGGGACATCTTCCACCTAAAACACGAAAACTTGTAAGCTGTGTTGCTCCAAATAAACTAAAACTCATCATCAGCATCAATCTGCTTCCTGTTACTAATCTGCAACTCACCCACCCCACCCCCAACTGAGCATGTGGGATTTCCTAAGGTGATTTAGTCCACATGGTCTAGAAGAGGAAGGACCATAATTGCTCCTGATCATTTTTATAATTAAACAAGATAAATTTCTAGACCTGTATAAGCTCAATAAACATGTTGTCTTGGTAAAGAAATGGCATTAAAGCAACCATACTTACGTGGTTTCGATCTTTTTATAAAGTGCTCATTTTCTATTAATAAAACATTTATGGCTGTCTGTTCTGTCTTGTTCCTTCAGGTTTGTTATATATAATATTAATAAAAGAGCTAGGAAATGTATTAAATCAACTTAAATGAAGGTCTATTTTATGTCCCCTGGTAACTAGGATGAGGAAGAGAAAAAACAATTATGTGCAAAAGGTTTTTGAGATGCTTCAGGAAATAAATGTAAGATTATGTCCTGATTCTTCAGGAGAATTTAGAAAAGATCTGTTCTCCTTTGTAATGTAAAATGAAGACCTGGGACTCTGGAATTGCAGTTGTCCCTTTGACCTTAGGGCCTTTTAGTCTTTCATTCTCTTATGTCCTCTGACCTTTGACCCTGACTATTATTTCGCTGGATATTTTACTACAGGCAAAAAAGGCTTGTTTTATACTCCACAAGGCAAAGTCAGGCAGCAGCCTTGTATTTGTTGTGTGTCAAGGAAGAATTGTCAAAATATAATTCATTAGCATCCTGATATGCATAATACCAAATATTCATAAAACTGAGTGCTTCCAGTGCATTATATACCACACAATATATTCTATGTTCAGGTTTGTATGTGCTACTAAATTTTTAATCTTCAATAAGGCAGAGCAAAATATGGGTGTCAAAGTTGTTAATAGTGGCTTTTGCAGTTTCTACAATCTTCTTACTATAAGTTGCCCCAACACCACTTCTCTTACTGTGTATTTAAGTACTCCTCTTAACCACCCCCATCCCTCCTCCAGGGAAATACAATTTCTCTCAGCAGGACTGTGAGTAAAGGGTGAATGTATATGTGCACATTAACAAACATGTGGAGCTGGAACCAATACTGACTGCATTTGTGTCACACTAAGAATTAAAGTGTTTCTCATCCACAAAGTCAAGTGGAGTACAGAGTGAACATTCTGAGCAATTCAGCAGGAAGAAAGAAGAAAAAAAAAACACTCTTTGAAACAGAAACTGTTCTGAATTCAATATTTAAAATTCCCTTGGTATATGGGACAGACCAGGTAACATTCTCAGATAATCCAGAATCTCACTTAGTCCAGACAATGATATCCAACAAACAGTATCAAATGACTTGAGCAGCACAGAATTGGGAGGAAGGTAGGCTGGGGGGAAAGCAAAAGATAAGGAGGAATAAATAAAAATATGCATAATGCTTCATAACAAAGTAGTCTGTAATATTTCTTCTCAATGAAGAAGGCTCAGGAACTGTCATATCCTTGGCCATCAATCTATCCCTGAAGGAAGTATTTTTTTGGATGTTTCATCATCAGCATGTGTCTGCTTGCTTTTCCTGGGTCAAGACAGAAGCTCAGTATCCACAGGAGTGACCTTTATTTCTCCTCTAAACTATTTTCTCTGATTATTTGGCAATATCATTTCACATTCATGTATATTTTCTTATTTTTAGTGTTTCACTGCCTCTAAAGTTCCCCATTAATTTTTTAATAACTTTGAAACTTTATTATGGAATTGGCAGCTCAATGCAGTTATCTCTGTGTAGGTTGATATGTGTTATATATCTTACATTAAACAAAATGTATCCTAATTACACCTGAACTCACACTTCTTTTGTGCTTATTATTCAGTCTTTCCAGTTGGGTCTGACTCTTCATGATCCCATTTTGGTTGTTTGGGGGGTTTTTTGGCAAAGATAGCGAAGTGGTTTGCCATTTCCTTCTCCAGCTCATTTTACACATGAAGAAACTGAGGCAAATGGAGTTAAGTGACTTGTCCAGGGTCACACAGCTAGTGTCTCAGGTCAAATTTAACTCAGGAAGATGAATCTTCCTGACTTCAGGCCCAGAACTCTATTCATTGTGCTATCTACCACCTGAGACATTTAATACCACTGGCTAAATCATAGAGATTAGATTGACCATTGGGGAACTGGCAATTCCTTGAGGGAGTTTTGAGAACCTTTTTGGCAGATGTTTTAAGGATTTGGAATCAGGACAATATTCATCTTAAAAGGGACAGAAAGGATAAAACTGGAGGGGAAAAATCAAGTATGTATAAATATATGTGTGTGTGTGTGTGTGTGTGTGTGTGTGTGTGTAGCACAGTGAATAGAACATTGGGCTTAAAGTCAGGAAGACCTGGGTTCAAATCCAGCCTCAGACACTTACTAGCTGTGTGACCTTAGGCAAGTCACTTAACCCTTTTTGCCTCAATTTCTTCATCTGTAAAATGAACTGGAAAAGAAAAGGAAATGGCAAACCACTCTCTGATCTTTGCTAAGAAAACCCCAAATGGGGTCATGAAGAATCAGACATGACTGAAAATGACAACACACAAGGAAAACTAAATGTAATTTAAGTCTAAAAGATTTACAGTCTAAATTCTTCGTGATAGGCAGAACACTGTATGCCAAAAGGTTTAACAATGTAAACACGCTATGGCTATAGACTTTAAATAATTGAAATAAATAATAAACTATTTTTAGATTTTTCTCCTATTTGGCTTCTTAGGCTCTGAAAGAAATGAAAGTATCAGTATCCTTGATTTAAACAACACATACAATATTGCCTTTAAGGTAAATTTATATTTAAAAAACAAACAATTGCCCTGTGACCTATATTATGTGAATATATGTTGAAAACTTTTGATGAAAAAATAAGATAGTAACTAGCTCTATTATATAACATGTGACATGTTGAATATTATAGTCCTTTTTTCATTTGTAGCAATTTCTTGACTCAGGGAATAAAAGAATTAAGGACTAAAATGAATTTAAAATATCTAATCTAACCCCCTTCAGTTCATAAATGGGAAACAGGCACAGAGAGGGCAAGTGACATATCTAAAGATATATAAGTTAATGACCAATTTGGGATTGCCCCCTTAGCAGTCATGCTCCTTACTACCCATCCTTACCCAGATCATAGGTGAATTAGACCTGAGTTTTCACTAACTCAGGCCTTCACAACACACTGCCAGTGGGTCACTTGTGACCTGCCAATGTGGCCGTGGATCCCGTGTTGTGCAGGGCTGTTTTATATTCTCTATGGTTTTTGCAGGTCCATTGGAAATCCTTTGGGGGTGGGGGTGGGGGAGATGTGGGAAGCAGCCCTATATTATGCAGGCCTACCCTAAGGAAACTTTGCATAATCAGTTTTTCTGAGGGATTTGCATTTTCACTGGCTGTCTGAAATCCTTTGAAGGGTCTCCCAATTTTGTGCAGGCCTACACTAACTCCAGACTAGGAATTCCAAATACATCATTCTCTTTACACTATTTGTGCTATATTCTACATGCACAGCAGTTTCATGTGTGTAAGCCTGTAGGGAGAGGAATAAGCATTTATATAACCCCTACTACATGCCACACATAGGAGATGTAGCAGACACATATGCTAAATCCTATATCAAATAAAAACTCTGAGAAACAGTTTACAGGTAATTAATAATATTTTATTAATTAGGCTAGCTAATAATAAATTGACGGTTAGTGGCTTCACTCAGTAACCAAAGACACCAAAGGGAGATCTTGAAAACCCTTAAATCCCTTCTGAAAGGGAACTCTCCTGATAAGTGAAAATCAGCGCCAGTTGGTTTAATGAGAAAGTGAGCTAAAAATCTTCAGCTCCTCCTGCTGAGACCTTGGCTTGATCATGAAGCCAGAAGCCTCAAGGCATCTGAGTGGGAAGCCTTTTCCATCCAGACCTCTCTAGCTAGTTTTCTCCTTCATAAGCATTGTTGCCCTGAGCTCTAATGGAGGGGATCAAGGACAGGAAGACATGTTCTGGGAAAAAGATCTAGCTTCAGCTGTCTTTGGTTTGCAAAGTAGGCAAAAAGGAATGGTCTGGCCCAGGTAGATGTCTCAGGACTTAACTTTCTCTTACATCCTTCTAAAACTGCCTGACTTTTTCAGAAGTTAGGTCTTAATAGAAATAGGAAGAAAAGGATGCAGCAAAATGATTCATTAGTTATTAATATAGTATAATGTTAATGTCTCTCAGTCCTTTACAAACAGAGGCAAACAGAAGAGTCACTCAGCTAACAGGTATCTCAGATGGCATTTGAACTCCACTCTTCCTTACTTCAGACCCAGTGCCCTATCTGCTATGACACCTAGCTACCTCAATACCTATAGGGTATTGCTGGACCTTTGTTGTACTCTAATCTGACAATTCTGAGGTAGATGTTTTCATTTATATAAAATGTATTATTTCTTTATTTTATTAATTCTATGTGTTTTGAAATTCTGTTTATAAAGTTCCTTTAAATGCTTAAATGACTTAAAATTATCTCAGTGATTTAATTTAGTTTCTATATAAACTATTATGGTAGTTTCTCGCCCTCTCTAGCCTTTTCTTTTCCCACTCCCAAAGAGACAGAGTATAGATTTCCCACAGAATGAAGAACATGACACCTCTGTGAGGACCAAAATATATATTTTTTGGGCTTTTTTTTTTGGAGGTGGGAAGGCTGGGCAATTGGGATTAAGTGACTTGCCCAAGGTCACACAGCTAGTAAGATTTGAACTCGGATCCTCCTCATTCCAGGGCCAGTGGTCTATTCACTGTGCCACCTAGCTGCCCAGAAGATCAAAATATTTTAACTTTATTTAAGCCTTCAAAAGAATAATATTAACAGGAAATTGAGGTCCTCTTGAGGAGTTGGTATCAGTGTGTTTTCATTTAACAATACCACCCAAGAAATGACAGAGAAAACATGGCTTAGGGTAGCAATCTCCAAACTGAAGGCCTAGATGAATTCCAGGATCAAGGATTCATAAATTAGAAAAAAGAGGTTGCAATTCTCTCTCCCTCCAATGGGTATTTGTAGGATTTTTTTTCCAACACTCCAAACTCCATTTGAGTCTGACTTTGGCCTTTCAGGGTGGTTATAACCTAACTGTGACCTGAACACCCCAGTAGCTGTGCAAGGGCCATTGAGAAAATCCCCTTCTTTCCCCACCCCCAGACACACACAGAGCTTACCTACCACCTACCCCGAGATCTCATGTCATAGCTACAGTATGTGCCTTTGGAAAACGCCCTCCAAAGTGACCAGCAAGAACCTGTTACCCCTCCATTTTTGTCTTAGATGAGACAATGAGTTTCATAGGATAAGTAGGCATGGATGGGTGATGACATTCATCACAGATCTCATTATATTACCTTTCCCCAAAATCTACTCCTTCCAAACCTTCCTATTACTGTCAGGACAGAGAAGTATAATGAAAATCTAGATGGAAGTGTTGTGGTTTGTCCTTTGTTCTGGAAGAGGACTGATGACATCAGGAGGGTATTGTCTTGACTTGCAAGTGAACTGGATTTCAGTGAGGCAGGGTTGAGCAAAGTTAGCAACACTCTCTCCTCCAGTCATTCAATGTCCAGTGACAAGGTATAGATATATATAAGATAACTGGCAATGGTCTGGCAGAGGGAAGTGAGATCCAGGAGAAAGAAGGTGATGTGATTGACAATATCAAAGGCAGCAGAGAGGTCAAAGAAGGAGGAATCTTGCTTGAGAAAAAGCCACTGGATATTTGCAAGTGCAAGAATATTAGCAACTCTAGAGGAAGAAAGCTCTTTCAGTTAAATGATGAGATTAGAAGCAAAATTGTATAGTGAGTTAAGAAAAATAGAGGAAAGGAAGTGGAGACACCCTATCATAGATGCTATTCTCAAGGAGTTTAGTCTGAAAAGGGAAGAGTGATGTGGGACAATAGCTAGCAGAGATAAGATAAATGCAAGAAAGGATGATTGAGAGGCAATCTGTTAGAGAAGATGGGATGGAAATAGGATCACTTGCACATGTAGAGGGGTTGTCTTGGAAAGAAGAAAGGGTACTTCATTATATGAGACAAGGGTGAAGGAGATAGAGGCAAAAGGTATCCAGTGATGTGACATGAAAAGAGGAGCTCCCAACTGAGAGGATGAGCAGAGGGGGAGTCATGGAAGTATTAAGGAAGAATGAAATGGTATGGAAGAGTGTTATGGGAATCTGAAGATCTTCCCTGCCCCTAGGCCCTTTGCTAAAGTGGCTACATGACTCTGAGGACCCTTGGATATTTGAAAGTATACTCTGTTCCCTAATAGGCTGAATGTGGTCACGTGGAGCCTGTG
>CM053580.1:112372419-112392253 GCA_028627135.1 Pseudochirops cupreus
TTGTGGCCACTGTAGTGAAAACTGTGTGGCCATTTTCTGTGATAAGATGTAATGTTGTGAATATTATAATGTTTTGAATGTTTGTCTTGATTTGTAATGGAATAAACAGAGTGTTCACTCTATTTTGTAATCTGAACTCTAAAAGCTGTTCACAGTAGCATTCCTTTGGGAATCTGCTGGTGCATGGCGTTACAATGACATACACATTAAATTGGGTATCTTGCCCTACAGGAGAGTAGGGTGGAAGGGGATGAGTGTGAGGATGATGGAGGGGAGGGCAGGTTGGGAGAGAGGGTAGTTAGAATCACACACTTTGGTAAAGGGACAGGGTCAAAGTAGAGAATAGAGCAAGTCAGGGGTGGGATAGGATAGAGGGAAATATAGTCAGTCTTTCACAATATATCCACTATGGAAATGTTTTGTGTAACTACACATGTACAACCTATATTGAATTGCTTATCTTCCCAGTGAGGATGGTGATGAGGGAGGAAGAGAAAGAATCTGGAACTCAAAGTTTTAAAATCAAATGTTTAAAAAAAAATATATATATATATGTATACATATACACATACATATATAGATATACATATATATATATAAAATTATTATTATTAACATGCAACTGGAAATAAGATATACAGGCACTGGGGTATGGAGATCCATCTTGCCCTATTGGAAAGTTGGAGAGGGGATGGGGGAGAATATAGGAGAGAGCAGATTCAGGGAGGGGGTATACAATGGGATTGCTGTTTTGGGTTGGTGGGTAGAGGAAAGATGGGGATAAAATTTGTAACTCAAAATCTTGTTGAAATGAATGATGCAAACTAAAAATAAATATTAAATTTAATTTAAAAAGACAAAACTGTTATTAAAATTCCACTGAAGAGTGTCCTACTTCAGACATGTAGAGGGAAGGGCTATACAGCCTTATACCCCCTTCATTGCAACTTCTTATTCTTACTAATTTTCTGTTAACTAGTCCCCTTAATTCTTTCTTCTTGACATGTTCTGCTTTCATTGTTTGGACAAGCTCATAAAAATGTCTCTTTTCATTGCTTAGGGCAGATCAAAGCCTACATGGAAAGTCAATCTTCTGCAAAATCTCAATGGTAGGGATTCCACTCTTGAATGAGTAGTATGAGTTAGTTTCAAGTAGAGGTCAAGATGATTCCTATTGACATCCTAATAATGCATCTCAAAACTAAAACATGTTTTATTGGAGAAGAGAGTAACTGGCAAACTAATTTATCTTGAATGACAATTAAGGAGAAATGATTTCATTAAATCCTAAAGGAATATGAATAGGTTTGGAGCAATGGTGAGCAGCCATCTTGTTTCTACTGAACTCTAAAGATTAATCTGAGTTTATGTTTCAAGGTAGGAATTACTTTAGTCCTGAAAGGGTTTTTAAACATAATACACCAACAGAGGTAACAGCTTCATGTTCTCTGGCATGATTTAAATACAGTCCCAACTATAAGTAGGGTAAACTGGCTTCTGAAATCTTATTCCTAACCCAACCTGATTAATAAGATATAATCATTTTTATTTCCTTTTTCCTTATGAAAAATGGCTCCCTATTACATTTCAAATTTTTTAAAAAAAAATTTGTTTTGATTACGAATTTATTTCTTGGCTTAATGGGTTTGAGCAGTGAATATTTAATAATAGAATTTAAATGTGTTTGAATACCTAAGGTCACTAGGATAACCTGTAGTTCATCATTCATTTGTTGAGAATACGCTAATGTCCTGAAACAGTTAATTTTCTCTTTAATGCCCCTGAATTTACCAGAACTTACTCATTTTTAATATTTGATCAAATAAGTGAAGTGTCTTATTCTTATAATAGAGAATTTGTGTTAATAAATTTGGGGTTGTGTCCTTTCAGAATTAAATATGAACTTGCTCCACTTGAATTAAGAATGAAAGATATGAACGAGACCACCTGTATCATAAAATTGTTTTATGATTCAGATGACTGTCATTGGACCTATTTATTGTCCATAACCTGTAGAACAAAAATAGCGTTATTAGCCAACTGTTCTCTGAACTGCTGAAACATATGTCCCATTCATTTTAGGTTAGGTTCCTAGAAATAATATAGGAGGTATTCAATAAATACTTATTAGATTCACCAAAATGCAAACACATACTGAGACCTAAGTGAGTCTCCTTAAGAATCCTCACCTAATCTTCTAAATATCTAAATAGGATATTTCCATTAAACTGAACACGATGATTATTGGGTGTTTCCTTATAATTGTTTCTGAAATCCAGTGGATTGATCAGATTGTTATGGCAATGTACCGTGTTCTGATTACAAATATAAATATCCAGAAGAAAATCTGGAAAATGTGAGGAAAAACTTTTTTTTGTGGGGGAGGCTTTTTATTTTTTAACCTCAAAATTTAAAAAACAAGGAAATTTTTTTATTCTAAAATTTCCCGTTTTCTCCTGGCCTTTAAATCTCTAAATATAACAAAACAATTGTTTTAAAACTAAGCTACCTTATATTCACACTACATTTTTTATATTCCTAAAATGTGAAAAAAAATGTCTTAGGAGCTCCAAAAGGTAACCAAAAAAAGTATTGCATGTGTTTAAATTCCTCATTTTTTTCCTAGAATTTTTCATTTTCTCTTCTTAGTCATAAATGTAAAGCAGAAAAGAAGCCAATCCTTAGTGACATTTCCACTTTATGAATGTTTCTCCACATAAAATAGAAAGCTTGCTCCCCTAAAAGAATCATTGGGACCTTTCCCATGTATCAGACCAGAGCACAGGCTCTACTCACACTCTCTTAAACTACATTAGGATAATTAGTAAGTTGAGTCCCCAGACCACGACTGGTGACTTTGTCTAAAGCCTTCTAAGAATAAACCTGAGGAGCGGGAGTGTATCTAATACTGTTGTTCATAAGCCCTCATCTGGTGTGTTTCCCTCAATATCATTCTCTAGTTAATCTCTCTTTAATACTATTTGATACTCCTTAACATCAATTAGCTTTTACAAAGGGATATTTACTGAAAAGGTATAGTAAGAGCTTGAGTAAAACAATGTCCAGTATCTGGAGCACACTGTACTTTGTCACTTTGCACCCTAGAGAGTGTGGCCTCAAAATTAATGTATTACTACAGAATATTCCCCCTACTAAGTACAGTTCTGGGTAATCCATAGCTAATGGAGGAGTCACTTCCTTGTTTATAGGACATAGACTGCCAGTTATAGGGCTTCAGCTGCAGGCTTGATTTTCTCTTAGGTGGTACTGAAGGATATCGTTTCTCAGGGAAAGTCTTTTACCAGCCTTGGCTACTGAAGCTGCCTGCATACTCTTTTTATGGATTCCAGGTGGTGGATCTCTAGTGACTTCAACATTTAGAAGATCACAGATTCATAATCTGGTCCATTTTGTCTCAGATACATTTAATCATCTAAGATCAAGAGAAATGAAATACCACTACAACTCATTTATAATGAACTTTAAGGTTCCCAAAGCACTTTACTCATGTTATCCCATTTAATCCTCACAGGCACCCTTTGAGGTAAGTACTATTTGAAAGAGATTCAGTAAATTGCCTAGAATCACATAGCTAGTAAGTGAAGAAGAATTTGAACTTAGGTCTTAATGACTCCCAGTCTAGGGTTCTATGCACTAATGCCACCTAGCCACTCCCACAAAGTTGGAGGCAACTGGGATGGAAGGTATTCATGACTGTGTAGATAAAGCATCTGGCAACAGGCAGCAGCCATTTCTGTTTCCTTTGCTTTTACCCCTCCCCAATCTCAGAGGCCTCTAGCACTTTTGCTTTACTTGCCATAAGAGAAGACACTTCTTCTCTTCCAGCCATTTGTATACAAACTCAATTTTGGATCAGCCATAAGTCGAAAAGTTGCTATTATCATGCAGGAAGCAGACAGGAGTCAGAGAATACTGATCCATGCTTTGATACAGGGAGGGTAAGGGCCCCTCTATCATGTACTTCTGGAGCTAGGCTTACCATGCTTCTACATGGATATGTTACAATCAGCCTGTTCTGGCTCCAAGGGCTAGGACCCATTCCCATTGCAGGTTCCCCTGTACAAAGATAAACATAGGCTCCAAGTCCTCAGGCAATTTGCTTTACAATACCCCTTTTTCCTCCTTCAGAGACACAATAATAAACCTATACCATTCAACTAAAGGAATAATCTCTTGTACCTGTCCATATAGCCAATGGAATGAATGAAAAAAAAATTATATTAAATGCTTATTATATGTCAAACATTATACTAAACATTTGGGGTTTAAATATAAAAAGCAAGTTAGACCCTGCCACAAGGAGCTTTCATTGTAATGGGGAAAGATAACACATAATGGAGTGGTAGCCATAAAGAGTCGTATTTTTGGTTGGTGACATCACAAGGATGATTGAGTATAACCACAGAGCAAGCATAGGGTTCTGTTGATTTTGTTATTATTCTCATTGGAATAACTGGAGGGGAGGAGGGGAATGCACAAGACCATATGAGAGAAAGATAAGGTAAGCACATCGTGATGGGCCGGAAGGAGCCTAGATGTGATAAATACTAATCAATCAGGAGCTCTGGGCTCTAAGGAGGAATACTAGCATGCAAAGTTGGAGGCAAAAATAGCACAGCCCCATGACTTGTGGATTAAAGAGACCACATCTATCAGATAAAAGTGAGTGCTGTTTCCCAACCAATATCTTGTATCAGCAGTCGAATAATCCACATTTGATTGAGATAATCATTCTCCACTTTATTTTTGCAGTAAGTTCCAAGTACCTTTCCTTTTCATGAAGCTAGTGAAAGTTTCCACCATTGTCAGCAGGCTGAATAGATCAAAGAAATTAAATGTAACATCACTTTGGGTCCTAGATGTCTTTATGACAATGCTCCTTGGAAAGCACCTCATTGTCACACTTTCATTTCTTCCCATTCCCCTGATAACTTACTCCAGCCTGTCTAGGAAAATTTTTTTTTTCCTATATCCTCATTCATTCCTTTTCATGAGAGATTGAAAGGCAAAGGGAACAAGCATTTATTAAGTGACTCCTATATGTCCCAGGAACTGTGTTTAATATTTTTAAAATACTCAGTTGGTCCTCACAATAATACTGTAAAACAGATGCTATTATTATTGCCCTCATTTTACAGATGAGGAAACTGAGGCAGGATGGAGATTAAATTACTTGCCCCCAGTCACAAAGTTAGTAAATGTCCAAAGCTAGGTTTAAACTCAGATCTTCCCTGACTACAGAGACAGTGCTCTATCAGCTGCACCACATAGCTGCCTCAGAGGCAAAGTTCATGGAAAGTTCTCAGCCCAGAGCTATTTAATATTTTCATTAATTACATAGATGAAGACATAGATGGCACACTTAATCAGATTTGTAGATCACATAAGGCTGGGAGAGATCGCTAACCTGTTCAATGTCCAAGTTAGGACTCAAGAAGATCTTGACAGGCTAGAAAATGGACTGAATTTTATAAACCTAAAAGTAAAATCCTATACTTGGGCTATTAAAAAAAAATTAACTGCTTAAGTACACGGTTGGGGAGCCATGGCTACTTGCCCTTGGTTTTTCATGTGAAAATGATCTGCTCTCTGATAGGGTACTGGCTGCTGAGGGAGCTAATGCAGTACTAAAGTTACATTAAGAAATATTGTGTTCAAGATACATGATGATAGTATTATTGCTTTCTGTCTGGTCAGTCCACATCTGTAGTATATTGTGTTTAGTCCTGGGTAATGCGTTCTATGTTATTTTATTATTTTTAAAATTCTATTTTATTTCTAGTTCCAAATGTTCCCCTTCCTTTCCCTCTCCAGAAGGCAAGAAAAACAAAACCTATTGCACATATGTACTGGCACAGTGGAGAGAGCACTGGGCCTGCAGTCAAGAAGATCTGATTGGATGTGAATCTGTGACCTCGAGGCCACATGTGGTCCTCTAGGTCCTCGAGTACAGCCATTTGATGGAAGCCAAACTTCACAAAACATGTCCTTTTATTGAAATTTTTATTTTTTTAGAAAAATCTGAAAAGACCATATATGAACTCATGCAATTTAAGTAAGCAGAACCAGGAGAGCAAAGGAGTCCACAGTAACAGCAACATTGTACCATGATCAACTACAAATGACTTAGTTATTCTCAGAAATACAAGGATCCAAGACAATTTGAAAGATTTATGAGGAAAAATGCTATCCATATCCAGAGAAAAAACTGATAGAATCTAAATGAGTATTGAAGCACACAATTTTCACTTTTTATGTGTGTGTGTGTGTGTGTGTTTGTGTGTTTCCTTTTGGTTTGTTTGTTCTTTCACAATATCACTAATAGACATATGGAAATATACATAATTGTACATATAACCTATATCATATTGCTTACCATTTAGGGAAGAAGAAAATTTGGAAATCAAAAAATTTTAAAGGTAAATATTAAAATTTATCTTCACATGTAATTGGAAAAAATAAAATACTATTAAAATAAATAATATTAGATATCATTATTATTATTTTTATTACATGGAAATTAGCTTAAATTTGTTCTACTTTACTACAGGTAAGCAAATTTAGGCTTGTTTTGAGGAAAAACTTCCTAACCATGTTAGGCCCTTATGCAAGTGTGAAATGAAGAGGCTTCTCCACACTCGCATGGAAGAAGTATGAACACTTCTTGGGACACCATAGAAGGAATTATTGGTCAAGGAAAGAATTAGACTAAATGGTCTCTGAAGTACGTCATAAGTCTAGTATTCTCTAATTCTACTGCCAATGTCAGCCTTATATAGTACGTTAAGATTTACAAAGCACTACAGTCGTGAACAGGAGGAGTTAGTGTAAACATTAGTACCATTTTTAGGAGAGGAAAGCGTCTGACTGAGCAACTTGTTCAAAGATACACAGCTAGGACTCGTCAAGAATTCTCTTTGTTATTAAAGCCAAAAATCTACAGTTAATTAGATGCCAGAATTTTGGAAACACTTTTGAGCACTAATAAAATAAAACATAACACATTTTCGTAGCACCTCAGTGTTTGCAGTGCGACGAGGCTTTGCTCACAATAACACTGTGAGATAGGCAGCACAAATTGTTATCCACATTTTACAGATGAGGACGTATGTGCAGGGATCCAGGCATAAGTTTGGAAAAGATTGTACAACTACTGAATAGCAGATCCAGGCTCATAAATCTAAAGCCAAGAAGGCCTTTAGCGATTCTCTAGTCTAATCCACATTTTACAAATGAGTGAACTGAAGTCCAGGGAAATTTAATGACTTGCACAAGGTCACACAGGTAGTGTTGAGAGCAAGTTTTAAACCCTGGTCTCCTGACTCCAGAATCCGCACTCTTTCTAGCATTCTGGAAAGAAAATTGACACGGCACCAGAGGACTTGGATTCAAATACTAACACAAAAACTTAGGTTCAAGTAATAATTTGCAGCAAGGATGAAATCTTTGACATTGAGTAACTTAATTTCTCTGAACCTCAACTTTCTCTTTTCTAAAACTTAGGAGTTTGGAGTAATGATAACAGCTAACGTTTCTCTAGCTTTCATATGTGCCAAACAACTTACAATTATTCTCTCATTTGGTCCTCACAACAACCCTGAAAGGTAGTTGCTATTCTTATCCCCTTTTTATAGGTGAGGAAACTGAGGCAAATAGGTTAAATGACTTGCCCAGGGGCACACAGCTAACAAGTATCTGAAACTGGCTTTAAATTCTAAATTTCTTTCCATATTGAAATCCTCTTAGCACACATCTTTTATTATAAATCCAGTATTCAGTCCTGCATAGGTAGTTTTCCCCTTAATTGTTTCTCATGTCACCCTTCTGTCTTAAACCCTGTTCAAAGCTTTAACAACAACAAAAACAATTGCTTTTCTCATTAAACTCACTTAAAGTTAAGTAGGTCTCAAATCCTCTCCACTTAGTCTGTTTTCTGCTCCCCTCTTCTGTCTTCCAGGCACTTAATGATAATCATTTCTTTGACTTTATTTTGGCCAGCACTTGAGACATCTACCTTGCATCAGCTTTCTTTTTCAGCCAGTTGGGTGTCATATGACTCGCTACGGTTAAACCGAGGTCTATTGTGTGGTTTACATATCCTGGCATATATATAAAATGTCACCAGGTCAAAACCCAAATCCATTGCTGCAATGACTTTCTTCTACTTTACCCTGGGAATGAAGTTACTGTAGACTCTCCCCCTCCTCCTCCTTTCCTGTTTGCTTATTTAACTTACTTAGTATTGTGTGAACTTAGTTACTGATTTCTAGTCTACTTGATGTTTGTGTAGCAAAGTGCTCAACTTTCATTTGCTAACAGAAAATAGGAATTTAAGATTACTGAAGCAATTTATAACAAGAGAAAATTTGCCATGTGCCTCTTGTATTATATATGTGTGTATAGATATGAGACCCACACACATAGAGGGAGGAAGGGAGGGAGGGAGGGAGAAAGAAGAAGGGAAGGTGGGAAAGGGAGAGGGGAGAGAGAGAGAAAGAGAGAGAGAGAGAGAGAGAGAGAGAAAGAGAGAGAGAGAAGGGAAGAGGAAGAGAGAATGATTTTTCTAAGTTGGGGAAGGTTGGTCTTTTATACATGGAGAAGGGGGTGATCATCATGCCATTGTAACCTTGTAGGATTATAGATTTAAAGCTGGGAAGCAGCTGTATGCTCCTAAATGTATAACAACAAGCTTTCAAAAATGCTCTGGACATGCTTTTAAGTTTAATTTATATTATTAACTTTTTTCCATTTTCCTAAGTCTAGACAAACAACAAAAAATCAATTAAGCCCTTAGATTTCTGAAGTGTAAATGCTTACACCAAAATTTTAACAAAGAGTTCAAAATTAGTTTGAGCTGGCTCCAGCACATCCCTTTTTAGAGTCATTTAGTGTAACTTCCTCACTTTACACATAGGGAACCTAAGTTTTAGAGAGTTCAAGTGACTTGCCCAATCTCATACAGCTAGTAAGTGGAAGGACCAGGATTTAATCTTTAGTCTTCAGTCAGTGTAAACAGCAATCTTTCTACTTAAGTTCTTTTTTCTTTTTTTGGAGGGGGAAGGTGTTATGCCACACATGAGCAGCTTTTCAAAAGAATGCTGCTCTGAACAGCTTTTAAGGTTCTGATTACACAGTATAGTGAACACTATTTATTCCATAACAAATCAAAGCAAAACATTCACAGCGAATCAAAGCACAGCATTCACAACAACTTATCACAGAAAATGGCCACATAGTTTCCACCACAATGGTCACAAAGTTTTCAACAAAGAACAATCATTTGTAACTCAATCATTCATTCATCCTTAAGGAGGTTTTGCCTCTTCAAGGAACACAAAGTACAATGGTCAAAGTTTTCCTCTCATGGGGCACACTAAGTTAACTCAATCAGTCACTTATTCAGTCATCAATCACTAAGTACAATCATTTAGTCAATCAATCATTCCATCAACTGAATCATTCAATCCTTCATCATTCACTATTCAGTTATCAGAAAATACACAGACCCTTCACCCCTAGGTCACTAGCAAATTTATAATTTCTCAGTCAGTACACAGTATCCAAGTAAAGTCTTCTTTCAGCTTGACTTGGGGTAGTCTCTCAGGTTCCCTGAATCCCCTTCCATGGTCTCAGGTCCTACTTGGATTCACCAAACTGTCTCCTAGGTTTAAAGGCAGAGACATCTCCCAGGTCCTTGTCCAGCTCTCCATGTAATCTCTGTTCCATGCTGAAGCTCACAGTGTCCAGTCCACCCCAAATCCTTCACAGTCTCTGTTACTAGGAAGTTCCAACTAAGCCACAAACATACAAAGTCTTAAATCCTTCATAGTCTCTGTTCCCAGGAAGTCAAGGCTCAACAAAGCCACAAACAAGTTCATGCAAAGTACCAGCATCACAGTCATGCTTTCTCAGTCTTTTGGCAGCTCCAGCTGGCCCTCAGACTCAGCAGAAGTTTCAACTGGATCCCAGAATCAAAAATTGTTTCATCCAGGTTCTCCAAATTCTCTCCAGCCTGGTGGAGGAGGGCTTTCCTCTTCAGCCTCCCCAGCTCCTCTTCATCCTCCTTGGTGGCAGCAGCTTCTGCCTCCACGGAGCTTGCTCCAAGAAGATCTGTCTCAGTTCTCAATTCACAATTCTCTCCAGCAGCTTCTCTGCCTCCATATGCTTGTCCCAAGAAATTCTGACTCTCCTCCTCTGGAGCTTTTCCTTATATACGGTATTGCCCCTCCCTGTTCAGCCCCTTCCTGTTACATCAGCAACAGGAAACAGGAGTTCATACCTTCTGTTTCTTTAACAGAGGCTTAATCTGAACTAGGTGCTAAATACCTCTTAGCTTAGCAATACAAAAGGAACTTCAAATCTCATTACTCTTACAGAAGGCAAGGCAATTGGGGTTAAGTGACTTGCCCAAGGTCACATGGCTAGTAAGTGTTAAGTGTCTGAGATGATTTGAAATCAGGTTCTCCTGACTCCAGGGCTGGTGCTCTACTCACTGTACCACCTAGCCACTCCTCCACTTAAGTTCTAACTCAGTTACCTCACAGTTGTGGAAAAGAATTTTGAAAACCATAAAGCTCTCAGTGATTCTGTTGATATCAGTGTTTTTGGTTTTGTTTTGTATTTTTGCAGTGCCTATCTCAACTCCTTTGTGCCATAGTAGATGATCTGTGTGATATGGCTGAAAAAATTCAGCCACCAAATGGCCAGCCAACAAAGCCACAAACTTTACACACACACACACACACACACACACACACACACGCACACACACACACATCAAGGGTGGGGAACCTGTGGCCTCGAGGCCACATGTGATCATCTAGGTCCTGACTGGATTCAGTCAAAGGGCTGCACTTGAGGACCTATCCTCTTATATCTTTCCTAGTATATTTTCCCCATAATCTCTTTCTCTTGAATCTCAGTCTTTCTTTATATATTGGTTCATTCCCTGCTGTCTTAAAAATCTCCCAAAGTTTCCACTGTTCTTAAAAAAAAAAAGTCACATGAGACGGCTAGGTGGCACAGTGAATAGAGCACCGGCCCTGGAGTCAGGAGGACCTGAGTTCAAATCTGGCCTCAGACACTTAACACAAAAACCTATCCGTGTGACTTTGAGCAAGTCACTTAACCCCAATTGCCCTACCTTCCCTTCTCGAAAAAGCAAAAAAAATAAATGAAAATTTAAAAAAAAATCACATGATCCTACCATCCCTCAAGCTATTGTCCTATATCTCACCTCCCTTTTACAAACAACTAGAAAAAAGTTGTCCATACTTCTTACCTTCACTTTTTTTTTCCTCTCTCACTTACTTCTCAACCCCTTGCAATCTGTCCTCTCACCTCACTTAACTAAAACTGTTCTCTCCATATTTACTAGAGATCTCTTAATTGGCAAATTCAAAAGCCTTATCTCAAATCTCATTCTTCTAGAGCTCTGTAGCATATTGGATCCCTAACTACTGGTAGTTGCCCTGTAATGGTAATGGTAATTTGAAGATATTCTCTGCCCCTTAATAGGCTGAATGTAATCACATGAAGCCTGTGGTGGGAGGAGCTTGCTGAAGGAGTGGAGCAGGAAGGGTGGAGCAGAGCTGAGAGGAAGCTAAGATTCAGAGTGGTTAGAATAGAGGGAGGAGAAAGGACACAGGGAAGGAGACAGCTAGACTTGTGAGTATTTGTGGGAAGACTTTGGGATGGTGTTGCTCTCTGCAGTGTTATTGTATATGTATTTCTTTGCTGTTATGATGAATTCAGTTTTCTGGTGTTGGGATTTGGCTTTCTGGTGTCTGAATGAATGTTTTGCTTCTGTTTTTTATATGGAGATTCTGTTATATTTTGTGATTCAGAACTGTGCCTGCATATTCATAGTTGCCATAGGTGCTATGAATATTGCCTTGGTGATACAGCCACCCAAATTATTTTGGTTTTATTTTGAATATACTTACATGTATGTGTGTTGCCTAGGCACACATGCCTATATATGTGTATATGTGTATATATATATGTACAATTCCTTGATGGCAGGTATTATTTCATTTTGGTCTTTATATGTCTAGTACCTAGTATGTTCCTGATATGCAGTAAGCGCTAAGTAAATGCATATTGATTTACTGATCATTCTGTCCTCCTAGATCATCCTCATTTTCATGATACCATGCTCTCTTGTTTCTCTTCATACCTGTCTGATAGCTCCTTCTCAGTTTCCTTTGCTGGACTGTCATCCATTTTATGTACTCTAATTGTAGATGTACACTAAGGTCCCATCTTGGGCCCCCTTTTCCTCTCCCCTCTCTCCTCACTATTGGTGATCTCATTAACTCCCATAGGTTCACTTATCATGTCTTCCCTTCCAGTGGTCCAGATTCCATCCAGAGGGCACAGCAAAAATGGGTACTTTTGGAAAACACTTCTACTTTCCTCTGTTTGGCTAGATGCTAATCTCCTGCTATAGGGAACCCAGAGTCCTTTTTCCAAGCCAATTCTTGGGCACACTACTTCTAAAATGTGATGAGCTAGGCCCCTTCATCCTTCACAAAGGCATAAATGGTTGCTCAAATCATTTGGATGAGTAGAGAGTTACCACCTACAATGGAGGACTACTAGTCTTTACCATCTGCGTGGTCACTTCATCTTTCAGATGGAATATGATCTGACTTACCAATACAACCTTAGGACTCTTGGACTCTTCTATACATCCTACAGAAATAGGAGCCCATGCCATAATTTGTGGACTATAAGTAAGGGAATGACACTTCCATTGGCTATGCCGTATTTGGAGTTGAACTCAGTTCAACTGCTTTAAGGACTGAGTGGTATAGAAGAGCATCTGCCTCTGGGTGTTGAGGGGAAATGCCTGTACCTCCTTTATTGATGTAAAAGCTAATTGATATTAATGGGTTACATGATACTAGGATCCTAATCACTGATGATTTTAATGGGGGAAAACACTGGAATGAGGTGTTTAACCTATAACCTTAACGACATTTGTACTCCCTCAGGGTTACCTCTAGAATCTTGAGGGGGAATATAGCCAGCTCCTTCTGGGGACCAGAACTGTCAGAATGAATTGGAATTAGAATAATGACCTCCAGAATTTGTAAAGGCCACAATAGTATAGACTGAAAGGAGAAGAGGGACCAGGATAGAACATTGTTATAGTTAATGGGTGTTACCTGGATCTTTAATCAGCAAAGGAGACAATAAGTAATTGCACTTATAGGAGAAACAGGGGAGAGCAGTGTTGAGAAATCCAGGAGGAGAAGGTGATAAATAGTGTTGAATGCTACAGAAAAGTCAAGAAAGATAAGAGCTGAGCAAAAGTCATCACATTTGGCAATTAAAAAATCATTGATAACTTCGATGAGGACCATTTTACTTGAATGATGAGGTTGGAATCCAAATTACAAAAGATTTAGAAAAGAGTGAGAATAGAAAATTTTGGAGGCATGTAATAATTTTGGAATATTAATTATTATTTTTGAATATTAATAATAGCATTAATAATATTTAATAATAATAAAGGCAAATAAAATCAATGTTCCAGAACAAAATTAGATTATAAAACTAAGGACCTAATTTTCAAGTATAAGACATGAAGATAAACTGTGAATATAGGCCATAATACAACATGTCACTTCAGTCAGTCCGTTGTTTCTGAATAACCTGTTTGGTTGATGTCAGCAGTAGGAGCCAAGTGAAATTTCTATACAACGTGCTCTGGTACCTAGAGATGTAACTTCATTTTAAAATAATTAAATCTATCAATCTGAAGAGTGTCTTTGCCATCCCTGAATGCTTTCTATAGCCAGTAGGAATTTTCTTGATTCTAGATCTGAAATAGGAAGAAGTAGGGGTCAAAAGTCAATTTGTTAAAACAAACGGAAATCTTTATCAAACTATTGCTGATGAAGAGTTGTTCTTTTTTTCATTTATAACTGGTCAGTACAATTTCAGTGACAAATTTACTTGGTTTATACACAGGCAGCCTAATTTCCATGCTGATTGTTAAGTGTTGATGAGAGACAAGGTATTAAATTTTTATCATTATACAGTATGATTCATCTGTTATGCCTCAGTTAGTGAATTGCTTATTTGTTTTGAAATGAGAATTTAATTATTGGAATCAGCTGCATAGAAAAAAAAAATTCAGGCATACTAGTTTCACCAGCCTAGAAATTCTACCTTTAGTTGTGCCAATTTTTATTAATGTAAGTTTGGATGGGAATTTATTAAGCAATTCCTACTAATCAACTGATGATATGTTATAATTGTGCTCATTTAGAGACTGGTGGCTATGTCTGCAAAAGAGAAGTGGTACCATCTTTAGGGTTTTTTTTATCGTATCTTGTTTTTTCATCACTTTTTCAGTCATGCTGACTCTTCATGACTCCATTTGGGGTTTTCTTGGCAAAAGATACTGGAGTGGTTTGCTATTTCCTTCTCAAGTTCATTTTACAGATGATGAAACTTAAGCAAACAGAGTTAAGTGACTTACCCAGGTTTACACAGCTAGTAAGTGTCTGAGGCCGAATTTGAATTCATGAAGTTGAATCTTCCTGACTGCAAGCCTGGCACTTTATCCACTGCGCCATCTAGCTGCTCCATTTTTATTGTATGACCTCTCCAAATTCCTGCGTATCTTTGCTGAAAGGTGGCATTCTTGTATAACTTTGGAAATGCATATGCTTCAGGAAGTAGCTCAGATCTTTTATTCAGCAACAGCTCCTTAAAAAGTTTTTCAAAAGAAAGAAGTTAAATATTGTTAAAGCTGGCAATTGCCCTCTAAGCTCAGGTTCTCATGCATAACTGTGGAGCTTTAAAAAACAAACAAATCTAGAAACATAGAAAAATTTAATGAATAGGAAGTTTAGTACAAAGTTACCAATTTAAAGTGTTTAGTCACCTTCAACATGCCTTTTACCTTTGTTTAATATAGGTATTTCCATCTGTTGTAGCCATTTTGGATCTCACAAAAGAGGTGGACTGACCAGTAACACTAAAGGAATAGGCCTTTAGTACAGGAACATTTAAACTAATATAATGGATACTTAATAACCTAATTTGAGATTAGGAAATGGGGAGGGGTGTCAGAAAACAGAAGTTCAGGGCAAAACATTCCAGTTATCAGAGAGACAAAGATATGTCTAGGATTTCAGTTGTCAGATGTTATAATCATAAGGAAAAGGATCTCTTAAAAGGCTGTCTTCTGCACTTGACATATTTAGGTTAGGCCAAGCCATAATCACTCTTTCCAATTAGGTATAGAATCTCCTTGGTTCTGTCTTCACCATTCAGCAACAGTGGTTGAGGGCCCAGAAGTAAATAGAGGGACAGAGTCTCAACATAGACATATTAGGATTGGTCTCTTATCTTTGATATGCTAGATAGGGAGATTTAAAAAAAGGATGGAATGGGAGCTTTTCTTCCTTTGCCCTTATTATCATGGAGATATGCAAGTTTCTAGAGAAGAATAGATGGAAGGAATGATACTAGACAGGAAGAGGGGGAACATTTAGAGTAGCCAGTCACACTTGAGATTTAAGGATTTAAAAGCAGTGTCTAAAACCAAAGGTTTTCATACTTCTACATAACCTGTTTCTGAATTTCAAGATGATGCAGCAAAGCAGGCCAGGTTGTAAGGAGAGCTCTTACTATATATTTTTTGTTTAAAATCAAGCTCTCTTCGGTCTAAAAATAATCCCTCCAGGAAAAAAAATAATAACACGAACTCAGCAAGTTATTAAGTACCCATTATGTAGAAGGCCAGTACCACTATATTAAATAAAGGAAATTCAAAGGCAAAATTAAAGCCATCTCTGCACTTTTGGAGCCTACATATTCTGTTTTTGGGGGAGGGGACCAGAAAAGGCTTCATCACATATATGGTGAGCCTAAAAGGAAGATAAAGATCATGAGACGCAGGTCTGAAGAGAAAGTTCATTCCAGGCAGAGTAGGTAAAAAGTACAAGAACAAAGGAAGCTAGAAAAAGAATGTGGTGTTTGGAGAATACAGCTCAATTGAAAAGACAATTAGATGCAGATTGTCTAAAACCTTAAATGTCAGACTGATAACTCCCAAATTTTCTCCTAGATGTAACAGTAAATCACAGGTATTTGAAAATAGCCTCCTAGCCTTTTATAGATGTATACTATTATGTGACAATATGCACAACTGAAAAAGTACCTTGCAAATTGTAGAAACTCAAATATCATTTGAATGAATGAAATTAATGATTTATTATTAGGTCTACCCATGCATTGGTTAAAGAACATGAGAGTCATTTCAGCAATACTTCACACTTGATCAAACTGCATGAAGACATAATTGCAACCACTTTACACTCATTATTTATCCAGGCAGATAGCTTACATTTACTGTTTCGACTGTAATAATAACAAGAGTAATAACAGAATGTAAGCCTCATGACAAACAACCCTGCAAAGTTAATACTACAGACACTATTATTCCCATTTTATAGATGAGGAAACTGAGACTGAGAGAAGCTAAATGACTTGCCTAAGATCCTACAAGTAGTATTTATGAGAAGCAAGGTTTGAATCTAAGTTCAAAATTCAGTACTTATTTTACTCAGCTGCCTCTGAGGTAATTATAGCTAAGTTTGGGAAACCATTTTGCCTCTAAATGTGTAGACTCAGTTTAAATTGATAACCCTACAGACATCAACTGTTTTCAGTAATGAAAAGGGCTGGTGTCAGTTGTAGAAGTTTACTGCTGGGTGTAATTTTTTTTTAGCCAGTTTATCAGGTGTTCAGCATTATCTGTCCCTAGGACTTCCTATTCAACTTTTTGAGGATGGGACCTGCAGTTTCTCTAAAGCTGAAGTTGTTACTGCAAGAGAATCATCAGGTATTTTACTGGCAACGAAACTAAGAATGAGGGTCACTAATTTCACTATCTCATAACTCAGATTCATTTGAAAATTCAGTATAACCATTAACAAAATGGTATCACAAGGAGAACTTCAAATACCCTTAGAATTTCTTAACTAGATGAGAAGTACAGTGAGCTTCTCTCTAATGCCTCCAAACAGATCTAGAAAACAATTTGTGAAGAGAAAAAAAACCCCAAAAAACAGTGGATCACTTTTCTAGCCCAAGTCAGCACAGAAAGTAAATGTCTATAGACACTGGGGATGAAGGCTGGTCAGGAGTGCAATAGGCAAAGCATTCCAAGCAAGGGAAAAAAATGTACACCAGGGCAAGAAGTCTCAGATTTAGCACAGAGGGGCCTAAGCTTGTGTAGGAAGAAGTGGAAATTAGCAGCTCTGTCACTCACTTCCAAGTTCTGGGTCATAGATTCAGTGTAGACTTAGGAGGAGACCTGCACCTAGGGATGACATTTCAGGATAAGCAGTTGTGGGGTCCTAGACTGATTCCAAAAGTCAGGAAGTACACTGTGAGAATGAGCAGACCAAAAAAAAAAATCTCACAATTTGTTGAGAGAGATGCTCATGACACAAGCACAGAAGAGAATGATGCCAAAACATCTATAAGCAACGCATGAAAGAAAAGCACAACTTGGGCACAAATTCAACTAGAATTTCTTGAAGAGATAAAGAGGGAGTTAAAATGAAATGAGAATACTAAAGGAAAAATGAAAAAAAAATATATTAACAAGTTTGTCATGAGAGGCCCAAAATCTTGCCCAAGTAACAAATACTCTGAAAATTAGAATGGATTAAATAGAAGGTAATGGCTTCATGAGACGATAAGAAATATTAAAGCAAAGTCAAAGAACTGAAAAAATTGAAGAAAATATAAGATATTTCATAGTAAAAAAAAAAAACTGACCTGAAAAACAGATGGAGAGAGATATAATTTTTAAAAATCATTGGAGTAGCTAAAAGCCACAACCCCCCAAAATAAAAAGAGCCTCAACAATTTCAAGAAATCTTAAAAGAAAATTGCCCAGATATCTCAGAACCAGAGGATGTAATAGAAATAGAAAGACTTTACCTGTTATGTCCTGAAGGAAATCTCAAAACGAAAACTCACAGGAACATTATAACCCAGATCCATAACTTGCATGTCAAAGAAAAAAAATGCTATAATCAGCCAGAAGGAAAATAATTCAAGTACTGAGAAGCTATAGTCAGGATCACAAACAGTTTAATAGTCACCACCATAAATAATCAGAATGTGCTATTTTAGAAGGCAGAGAACACAGAATTACAACTAAGAATAATTTATCCAGCCAACTGAATATAATCCTATAGGGGGAAAATAGATCTATAAAGAAAAGAGCACTTCCAAACATTCATGATGAAAAGAACAGAGCTGCATAGAAACCTTGAAATACAAACATAGGAGTCAGGGGGAACCATAAAAAGACAAATATGAATGAAAAATCATAGATATCTAAACAAGGTTAATGTTTACATTCTAATATCAGGAGATGATAAATGAATCTCCTCTGAATTCTTTCATCATTATGGGTCATAAAGGATGTTTAAATAAATAGAAGGCTTAGCAATGATTTTTTTTTTATGTTTTGATGATCTTAAAAGGACAGAAAGAAAGGGGAAGAGGAATATACTGAGGGGAAAAGGGAGAGGAAATTGAGGGAAAATGATCATAATTGGGGTGTTCAAGTAGAGATCTTCAAACAAGAAGGAGGTAAGGTAAGCTAACAAAATGAACTAGTCAAAGGAAGGAAGAGCACACACAGTTGGGTACATTTCCTTAAATGGAGAAACAGTAGGAAAATAGAAGAATAAAAGGAAGACTAAATTAAGGGAGGGATTAACCTGGATATACAAAATATACTTACAGTTCTTATTGTGGTGGCAAAGAATTAGAAACTGATCATTGGTGAATGGTTGAATAAGTTGTGGTATATAAATAGTCTAGAATACTATTTTAATGTAAGAGTGATTAAGGATGTTTCAGAGAAACCTTAGAAGACTTGTGTGAACTGATGCTGAATGAAGCAAGCAGAATGAGAACAATTTATACAATGATAATAATATTTTAAAGACAAATGACTGAAAAATTTAGGAACTCTGGTTCGCATAATGAATAGTCTCAATTCTATAAGACTAATAATGAATTATACTACCTGCCTCCTGATACAGAGTTGGAAGTTTCAGAATACAAAATGAAACTTTTCCCTCCTAGGTATGTCCAGTATGGAAATTTGTTTTCATTAAATGTTTATAATTGAGATTTAGTTTTTCTTTCTTTAGGAGAGAGAGGTAAGGGAGGGGGGAGGGAGATTTTTATTGATTGAAAAAATTATTTAAAAAATTAAAGAAAAATAAATCATATTGGCAGAGTTGATGTCCTGGATTGTAGTATAGAGCTAGAGAAAGCAGGAATCTCAGAAACCAGCCAGTTAAATCTCTCTATTTTACAGCAGAGAAAACTTAGGGCTACAAGTATGTTAAGTGACTTACCCAAAGTCATACAGATAATTAAATATCATAGGCAAAATCTGAACCCATATTCTTCTTCTTTTTTTTTTACTTTTAGTTTACAAGATTCAGTTCCACAATCCCTTGAGTTTCAGATTTTCTCCCCTCCTTTCCTCCCCTCTCCCCATGGTGGTGTGCAATCATGTATAGGATCTGCAAATACTTTCACATTGTACAATACTCTGGTTGTATAGAAGAATTGTAACCAATGAGTGAACACTGGGAAAAAAGAAACAAAACCAGACATGAAAAAAAAGATAGCATGTATTGCTTCAGTCTCCATTTAAATTCTAGTCTTTCTAGATCTTTCTCTGAATGTAGATATCTCCTTCCATCCTGAGACTTGTAGAGTTGTCTTTTAGCTATGCATTGCTGAGAAG
>CM053580.1:112410125-112434749 GCA_028627135.1 Pseudochirops cupreus
CCATATCTATAGGATATCTATATGGGATTTCTATCTCTATATATGTGTGTGTGGTATACCACACACACACACACACACACACACACACACACACACACACACACACACACACACACACACATATATATATATATATATATATATATATATATATATATACATATACATATATGGGATATCTAGGGGATTTGTGCTACAGGGTAGGGAGTGAATTAAATTATTTCTTCCAAAACTAAGGTAGAAATATGGAATAAGCCAAAAAGTTAAAATTAAGTCATTTACTTTTATAAAGCAATGCCTTTCAAACTAATTTGACTGTTGAACATTTTAATAGCCGGGTTCTCTCAGAAGCTCCATTTATGGAGAGCTAGGAATCTCATCATTTCTCACCAGATCATAATCCAGACTCTCTTTATTGGCAATACCATCCCAGTGTTTCTCTCTCTCTGTCTCTCTGTCTTTCTCTCTGTCTCTGTCTCTGTATCTATCTCTCTATCCCTTTCTGTCTCTCTGTCTCTCTCTGTCTCTCTCTATCTCTCTGTTTCTGTCTCTGTCTCTCTGTCTCTGTCTCTGTCTCTGTCTCTCTCTCTCTCTTTCTCACACACACACACACACACACACACACACACACACACACACACACACATACACACACACACACACTTTTCAGCTTTCTTTTTTGTGTTGCTGTCCCCTAAAGGAATATAAGCTCCTTAAGAGCAAGAATGTTTTTTTTTCTTTTTGCTTGTATTTGTGTTCCTCTTACTTATTATGGTACCTAGCACACAGTAAACACTTAATAAATGCTTGTTGATTAACATACTTTAAAATAATGATTTTAAATTATGTAATTGATATATATTGTCATTACAAAATAGAATCTTCATACTTTTTCTATTTGATTTTGAACCTGTAAATGTTGAATTGATGTATTAGGGAGGTATGAAATAACCCTGGAGTAAAGGGAGGTTAGGAAAATTCTGGAGCAAAATAAAAGAACATAGGATCATAGATTTTGAGCTCAAAGGGCTCTCAAATGACATTTAGTCCAACTACCCACTTTATGGTTAAATTAACTGGGATCCAGATATGTTAAATGATCAAAGGTCACATACATAGGAAGCAGCAGAGCCAGAATTCAAATACAGGGCTTCTACCTCCACATCTAGCATTCTACTGAACCAAGATGTTACTCCACCAAGATGTTATTAAGCCTATTTTCACAATGAATAATTTGCACATCTGTTTATATATATATATATATATATGAATTTTCATATTTAATATCATAGAATAGAACACACTACTCCAGTTCACATCTCATAGAAAAATCAGATTTCTTCAGAAGGGTTTAGGAAATGGAGGTAGAAAGAATTTGGGTTGAGGAGGAGGAGGATTGATCTCCCCTCATTTTACAAATGAGGAAACTAATGTCCAAAGGGCTTAAATGACTTAGCCCAAATCCGCCGCACCTGGGTCATACAGGTTGTGGCATAGCTGGGCTTCAAACCCTGGTCCAGTGCTCTTTTGACTATACCATGCTGATATATGTGTGAACAAATTGTAAACTTTTCAGAAGGTCTGGTTTTGAACTGAGCAACTTTCCTCACAATCAATTCAGAATGATTTTCTGGTCTAAGTATGATTTCTAATGGGCAGCTTAAAGTTTAAATATCTAAGAATGATGAGAGCCCAGCAAACCTAGATTTAACAACTTTAAACTTATAATATATTCTAATATAGCAAAAATTAAACAAAAAAGCCATTCTGTTTACCTTTCAACTGTTTTCAGGGCAAAAAAAAAATGAGCCTTGATTCTTCAAAGCTCTCGCAGGCAATTTTCAAAGCATTTGCAGCTTCATTAAACCTGCATTTTTAAATGGTTTGTATAACCTTAAAGCTATATAACTTAAAATGCTACTTATCAGTATTCCCTCTTGATGGTTTCCAGAATTCCACCCCAAACCTCAGTAACATGGTTAACAATTTATACTGCAAGTCAATATGAGTATCAAGCCAGCAACCTTACGGAAAGATACAAGGGAAAATCTTTGCTTGATTCTGTAGCATTTCAAGAACAAGAGATGTTGAGATTACATTAATAATCCTATCCCACAAAGTTACTATTTGTTGTATACATTAATAAAGAGAGTGGTTGACACTTAGACTGAACTACACCTAGGATTCACACAATTTATAGAGTACCTGAGAACCTTAGCATAGAACGGCAACTTCTGTGGCCAGCAAAAAAATAAAATACCAAAGTAGGTGATATTTAGCCTCAGATGAGTAAATAACACTTTCTTTTTTCTCTGCCTCATTTTATCCCACTATTCTGATTCTGCTACTGCCATCAGGGCCAGTGTAAAAGACGAGTGTAAGTATGATCAGTATTTGAAATGGAGAAAATAATCTCATAGCTATGGAATTCAATGCTATCAAGCTCAAATAGAAATGGGGGTCACTAAACAATACACAGGGATCAGTGAGGGAGTGTTCTGGGCTACATGCAGTTAGTGGACCAGTGTACTTGATACCTTTGCTATAGATATAGAAAAATGTTCTCTGTGAAACTTGAATCATGATTATCATAGATAGAAAAAGGCACACAAACCAAACTTGGGGGAAGGTGATTTGAGAGATAGAAGAATAATAAGGAAAGACTACATTACATTTCTAAAAATAAAAGTTATTCTCATTGATTCAAGAAAAATTCGTAAAATGCAACTAAGTGCAGTGCATTCATTGTAATAGTTGGTTTGCAAAACAACTACATGAATGCAGTCAGACTGGTTACTGATTATTTTCAAAACAACTGATGATTAATAAGTGTCTTATTAAGTTGATTTGTTTTGTTTTTTTAAAAAAAATGAGTTTATATGTGTATACATGGCTTAAACTACTGGTTGGGCAACTTGGAAATCTAAACAAAAGAAAGGAAATCCTCAATCTCATACTAATTGATGTCATAATAGACCAACTGTTTAACTAGCAAAATCTAATACAAAATGTTTGTGATAGCATCCTGGAATTAAGTATTTCTAAGTACTTTTTAGCAATTCCTTGTGGAATTCTTAAAATGAAGAATGAATATTGTTTAGAATAATGAAACCATGAAGGGAGAAGACAGACATTTATCCAGACAAACAGCTAAATAATTGGGATGAAAAATTATTAGTTGGATGCTTCTTATGAGAAATTTAGACAAATTAAACCATCTTATGTTTATAACTAGAGTATGATGTAAAAGAAAATAAAACAGTAGAATTCAATCAAATGAATAGCATAGCAGTAACAGGGTTGGGGGTTATCATATCATTAAATTTAAAGTATTCACTTTAGGCTTTTAACACAGCCCTCTAGTGGGCTTTTCATCATCAACCTAACATGAAGAAAATGGGAAAAACAACCCTGCAGGCTAATGTCTTTCCCATCTAGGTTATCCTCACTACGGCACTTGAAATATTGCAAATAATGTACATTCCAAAGTGAATCAGCCTCAAACTCTCCAAAACAACTTTTAAAAGGCTATGGAAAACGTAAGAACGGAGTAAAGAAATGGATTTCCTTAGAATTTCTGATGGGGCTCTATGTTTTGCCTATGAAATCTCAATGACTGTAAGCTATAACTAGAGGCTGGTGGTTATTTGGTATGTAGGTGTTATAGGAACTGGAAAAATGGGTAACTTGAAATGGGCTTGTTACCCTAAATAATTTATTTATTTATTTCTGAGAACCAAGCTGAAATATTCATTGAACTTTCATGAGGATGGCTAATAAGTATGATTTGTAAGAATTTAATCTTTTTCAGCAATTCCTTTTTTCCCTTCCTAACCAACAGAAATAGTGCCAGTCCTTGTGGAAAATATCTCTTTCAAATGATCAAATGCAGTTATCTCTAGGAAATCTAATACATTCTATTTTAAAGAATTCCAAATCTCTGTTTCCATCCCTAATTACTTTGAGATCCTGTCTAATATTTCTCACCAACCACCTGTAAACATTTGCAATTAAATGTTCCATTAAAGCCTCAGATTCATTATGTCTATAACTGAATTCATTGTATCAGGCCTCTCCTCACTCCCTGCCCCCCCAAAAAAACCCTAACTACTCCTGAATCTCATAATCTTGTTAAGAGTATCACCATTTTGTTAGTCACCCGAGCTCAAAAACTCAGTCATGTTCATGAGTCATGTTCCTTTGGAACATGAACTTACCTGTAAAAACAATGATCATGCCATTCCCTTACTTAAAAAATTTTCATTCAAGCCCCAACCTACACTTTGAGCTTTTTCATCTACTTACATATACTATTAGGTAATCAAATCGGACTACTTAGTATTCTCTAATCATGCCTTTTCTATCTTCATGCTTTTGCTCATATTATTCCTTTTCCTTCAAGAAACTCCTCACATGCCACCTCCTCTATAAAACTTTCCGTGATCATATGGGTTAAAACAGATTCCCTTCACCACAGAACTTTATTCATACCACTCTTACAGTATTTATCCCACACCATCAGGCACTGCAGTTATAACAATGTTCTTTCTCTCAAGGAGCTTGTAATATTTGCAGGGAATGTATTTGACCTAAGTTTTATATCCAAGATATAGAGGAAATTGATAAAAATAAGAACCATTATTCAACAAAAAGTCAAAGGATATAAAGAGGTAGTTCTTAAAGGAAGAAATTCTAACTGTCAACAACCATATGAAAAATATACACCAATTCACTAGTAGTTAGAAAAAAAATGCAATTTCAAGGACCTGCAGAGTTCTCTCTTATATCTATCAAATTAGCAAAGATAACAAAAATGGGAAAAGTCAGTCATTGGTGGAACTGTGGTAAGATAGGTATAATGTTGGTGGACATTCAATTCAAAGGTATTGAGATGGGATGGATTTTCATGTGTAACAAAGAATGTCAACTTGTTTTGTTTATGGGAATGGGTATAATATCCAGTGAGACCAATAAGGTGTCAGTAGATATGAATAAATAATTTTCTAAAAAACAATTGAAAATTATGTGATCATATGAAAAACTGTTCCAAATAACTACTACTAAGAGAAATGCAAATCAAAATGATTCCAAAACTTAACCTCACACCAAAAAACAGCTCTGAAATTTACTCTCACACTAAAAAAATGGTAAAGATGACCAAAATAAAAAGAAAAGTCACTGATTAAGAGGTTGTACAAAGACAGGTTCCCTAATATACCACAGAGCAGAGATGCCAAATACACAGCTGCAAGCTATGGCCCCTAATACTCCTGAGTGCTGGTGGAACCAGATTAAAATGTAATTGAGAAATATTTAACAAAATAAATTGAAATATTATAAAATGTAGGTAATATTACTTTTTAAAACTATGTTAATCCTGCAAGGATCTTTAAGTACAGATAATGGCTTCTGTTTCTATTTGATTTTGATACCACTGCTAAAGACAGTGCAATGGGCTAGTGCGATTGTTCTGGAGACAATTTGGAATTGTGTGAGAAAAACAACTAGTTTATACCCTTATACATAATACAAAAAATAACATAATATTTTTCTGGGAAAATTGGAAAGCACTTTGGTAGAAATTAAACTTAGACCAACTCCTTATACCACATTCTATAAAACATTCTAAATGGATATGTGACCTTAATATTAAGGATCATAATCATACTGTAACAAAATTAGAAGAGAAACAAATCATATACTTCTCACAGGTGTGAGTAGGAGATATATTCTTAATCAAACAAGAAATAAAGTCAATTACAAAAGATAAAATAGATAACTGATGGCTTGAGACTAAAAAGTTTCTGCACAGACAACATTAATGCATCCAGGACAAGAAAGGAACTGGCTTAACGGAGGAAAATTTTTTGTGTCATGTTTCTCTGATAAGGGTTTGGCATCCAAGATACATAAACAATTAGTAGATATATACAACAGGCATTCCCCAATGGATAAATGGATAAATATAATGAACAAACAGTTTTCAAAAGAACCACAAAGTATTCAAAATTAAATGAAAAATACTCTAAATCACTAACCATAGTAGAAATGCACATCAAAACAACCCTGAGATTTTATCTCCTCATCAAATTGACAAAAAATTACCCAAAAAAATGGCAATAGTTTTTGGAGGGACTGTGGCAGTATATTTAGTTATTATTTGTGTGTGTGTGTGTTATTGTACTAGTGAATACATTGCTGGGAACTGTAAAATGGCACAATCATTTTTGGGAAGCAATTTGCAATTACACAAATAAAGTGACTAAAATGTCCATACGCTTTGAACCATAGACTCCATTACTGGGACTTTCGTTCCAAGGAAGCTATGGATAAGAAAAAAAATCCCCATACCATATTATTTAGAATATTTATAGCAGAAGTTGTTTTGATAGCTAAAAAGTTGGAAACAAAGTAGATGCTCATCACTTGGGGAATAGCTAAACCAATTGTGTTACACAACGGCAATGGAATATTACTGTGTTGTAAGAAATGGTGTATGTGATGAATACAGAGAAGCATGGAAAAATTTATATGAATTGATGCAGAATGAAGCAGGCAGAGCCAAGAAAACAGTATACACAGTGACTACACTGATGTAAAATGAAAGAATTACACACTAAAATAATGAAAGTAAATATAACAAAATTATAAATATCATGCTAGATTCAAATGGATAGAGTTAAGAAGACACTTTCAACCTATTCCTTCATACAAGTGGGAGGAGGCATATGTTTTCATATATTCTCAATGTATAAATCATTTGTGTTGACTTCTTTTTTCCCTCTACAAAAATACTATTTTTCATGTGGGAGGGTCTTGTGGAAGGTTTATGGTGAGGGATATTTGGAACAACTATGGTGATGTAAGAAACAGAAAGTATAAATAAGAACTTTTGAAAAAAAATCTTTGTTGGGTATGATTAGGAACATTCATAGTTACTATACTTCTATAGAACCATTAGGTACTATGACAAGGATATTGTGACACTTAGAGAAGATAATACATTGAAGCACTTTACAAACCTTCAAGTGCCAGTTTTAATAAATACCAGTTGTTATCATTATATTAGCCTACAGTCATCAAGTCTCCAATCTGGCAATGACTTCATTCCCAGAACCTTCTTTCACTCTCCTGCCCAGCTCAAGCAATGTTCATGAAGCAATGTAGAGCTTTGTGAAAATATATGCACATACAATTTTAAATTTATTCTGCCTTATTAACAATTTCAGATAATTACCAAAACAATAAATCAAGCCTTGATTTGTAGTTTGCTGGTATCTCAAATATAAAAAGCTCACACTGAAAATTTAGCAGTTTCTCTGGAAGCTAGTTAGAAATGGCTCCAGCACAACTCAGTGGTCTGACAAACACTTGTTCCCACAAGAGAAAAGTCAACTCACAATTAAATTACCTAATTTCTGTGACTTTTCTGTAGTCCAGCATTGGTTGACAAGATGATCTATGAGATTTATCAGAGCAAATTTTTCCCCCAATATTTATCAAAAAGTATAGAGACTTATTTCAGGGTAAGAATCACCCTCCTAAGAAAACACTGAACAGATATTTACTAAAAGGTACTCACAGTAGCACTTTGAAATAAAAATAGAGAAACTCTTTGAAAGTGAATGTTAGTCATTCCGTAAACAAGAAAAATATCATTTTTATGATTTATTATTTTGCCCTAATTTCATAGCCTAGCAAGATTGATAGTGGAAATATAATCTGATATATTTAGATACTTTTATCTTCAGCCTGTTTGATGCATTTAGAAAAAATACTGCACATGTAAGTATGCTGTACCAGGTCAACACATGGTTTTAAGGTACAGTATGGCATAAAACATGTATGAAATAAAACATGTAATTTTACCCAAGTGAAAATATTTTAAAATGTAATCTTTATAGCAATTCAAAATAGATGAAAATGGGGCAACTGAAATTGTTCTGGCAGATTAATATTTACATATATTTTCTCCTTGTGGTACTTACATCTACTATTAGGTGTTTTTGACTGGATTTCTTATTTAAGTCCCAGTAAATAATTCAAGGGTACACAACAACCAGAGAAATATATGTTCAATTGGTAGATCTTCATATGTGTTCAGTAAATAGCCTTCTTCCACCAACAAAGATAGCCTGAACACACTTGGATTCAAACTTTCTACTGGAATGAAAGTTTGAATTAGCTTCCAAAATATAATTTATCACCACGAAGATGATTAATGCTATCACAATCAGAATGGAAGTGCAGTTGAGCTATGGTGATAGGTAGGCAGCATCCCCAACAAAGGCATTATGCTCTCTTACAATCTGAGGAAACAGAGTAGAACAAAAAGTGCCACAACCTCTGGGCTAGTATTTGATACAGGCTGGTTCACCACATGACAGCTGCAGAAATAATTGTCTTGAAATGAAGGATAAGAAACTCAGTTCATAATCTCTTTGAGATGGTACAATGTGGAACCAGAGGTTCTGTGTTCCTGGGTGACTTTACCAAAGTGTCATTCGGTTTATCCTATGTTTTATTTGTATTTGAAGAAGTCTCGTGTGCCATATCATACTGTGAGCTACCTAATGTCTTCAACATAGAGAACACTGAAGGATTTGGGTTAAGATGACTGACTGCAATATAACTGTGTTCTTAATCATATTTTTTAAGCCTATTCATGTGGGTGAGTCTCTGTCAGAGGTCATAGAACTTTGTATTCAAAGATAACAGGATTCTATCATTTGGGATAAGTTTGGTAGTAATTGTGGCTAGAGAAAATCGAAAGCAACACAAAGTCTTGTTTTTAATTTTAACTCACATGTTACTCTCTGCATGTTAATAAAATCAGAACTGTCATACATTTTTCACCCTTGCAAATTCTTATTGGTTAATTTTTAACAAATTAATCCATGTTTTAGTTTTTCTACCTAAACAGAGTTAAAAAACTTAGCAACCATTTCATAAGTTTATTGTAGCAGTTAATAAATTCATTCATATTAAGTACTCAGCTAAAACAAACCTTACAAATAGAAAGTTTCTAGTATTATTGTTATTCAAGCAGCATTCAGAATGTTTTGAATCCAAAAAAATAGTGGAAGAAATATTGCCATCAGCAGGATCCCTACAGACTAGGAATTGGGTATCTGGCAAAGGGAGAGAACTGAGGGAATCTAAAGAAAACATAATGACAGCAGCAGGGTTTCCCTTTCAAGAGGAGAGAAATAAGGAATTGTCAGGGAGAAAAAGTTAATAACTAGCAGAATGGATTGTGTGAGGAGAATAGTATGAGATATGTGAGATAGAAACAGAAAGACAGAAAGAATGAAGCGTAAATCAAGAATCTGAACATACAGAGTAAAGGAAGAAAGTTTCATGGAAACAGATTCATCCCTTAGTCTGAGTTGTGCAATCTTTCAGGCACTAAAATGTTAGGAACAAGGAATCTGAACAACATCACAAAGTTAGGAAGCACCTAAATGACATACAAATATAATATTTGCATTTTAAAAAAATCTTAGGAAGAAAAATGGAGACTTGATGTGTTGTTTCTATCCAAACATGCTGTTATTGTATTTATTTAAATCATCTACTTAATATGGTAAATGGATTCTGCTAAACCTGATGGGTCTTATAATACTTAGACCCACTGCCTGTTTTTGAAAACCTTTTTCTATACTGGGGGAGGAAGAGCAAGAGATAGAATAATATTTAAAGAAATTCTCTTTCCAAACAACTTTATAACCTTGAATGTGCCCTGTAACATCTCTGGGCCTCAGTTTCTCAACTTGCATAATGAAAGGGTTGGACTAGAGACAATCTCTCTGTAAGTCCTGTAATGTCCCTGTAAGTTAAAAGTATATGATTGTATGATTTAAGGCATAGGATAACAAAGTTCAAAGGACTTTGAGAGAGTTCATTCATTTGTTCATCATAATTTGTGTTAAAGATCTATTATGTGCCAACTTCTGTGTATACCATCCCTCTTCTTTAAGATAGAGAATATGTAAATCATCCTATAAAGATGGAAATTTATCTTCTTTGTTTTTGGTTTTTTTGTAGATTCCCAAAGAAAGAAACTTAACTGAACAAATAATATCCCTTTTCAAGGTATAAAACTAATGATGTATTACATGATTACTAACTAAAACAAAAATTCAAGTGGTATTTTAATGTCCATTTGCTGTTTAGAACTTTGGAGTGCAATTCTAGAATAGTAAAACTTTCAGTTTTACATCAAATTATAAAACCAAAGCTATTAAGGAAAGCTGAGTTGAGACAGCTGTGATGAGATCTGAGGATGTATGTTAATCTAATCACTGTTTAGTTTAGGAAATTATAGCTTAAATAATTTATGTGATAGTGAATGTTCATTAAGGATTTATAGAAGTTCAAAATGAATAATTTTAGCCATGAAACAAAAAAGCTTGGTATTTCCCATCTCAGAGACCATAAATAAACAAATGGTAAGACAAAATAAATGTTTCTATGTTTTCTAAGGGCTTTATTCAACCAAGAGTCACTGAGAGAAATTAAGCATTTTGAAGTAAATGCATGTGTGGCCATTTGTGGGGAAATTAACTTATTTCCAGAGCTGCAAAAAGAATCAACCAGACCCAGAGTCATATTCAACTATGCCTTACTTTCCTTATTTGGGTAGCTTCCTGAGGAAATGTATTAACGTGATTATTTGAAACCAACACAAAGAAGTCTACTAAAAGTACAGTTCTTTAGCTTAATGGGAACTGCTAGCCAATACGAAAGTACAACACTTTCTAAATAACCTTCTAAGGGCTTGTCAATGTTTCATGGGTTTTGAGAGTAGAAGAAATTTGCCTACCTTGGCAGGAGTGTAGTTAACAAAGAAATAGCTTCCTGCGGTACAGATAGTCCTCAATGAACCAATGACATCAAGGCATGCAGTCTGCAGTTATTAATTACCCTGAGCGCTGATGCCTTCATGCAAAATGTGTGTGTGTGTTCACTTTCCTGCACAGATACTAAATACATTGGTGGGAGAATGTGACCCAAGCTCATGCATTGCCTCTTCTCATATTTGCTTGTATTGAGGGTTTGTACTGATTATCAGTGCTTATTTAATGTTCAATCATTTTCGGTTGTATCCCACTCTTTATAACCCCATTTGGGGTTTTCTTGGCAAAGGTAATGGAATGGTTTGCCATTTCCTTCTCTAGCTCATTTTACAGGAGAAGAACTGAGGTAAATACGATTAAGTGACTTGCCCAGGGTCACACAGATAGTAAGTGTCTGAGGCTGGATTTGAATTCAGATTCTCTGGACTGCAGGGCTGGCACTCTATTTCACTGCATCACCTAGCTGCAATTGCTTCTATTTGCTGTTAAATACTTATGTATAAGATCTAAAAGTATCATCATCCAGAGTGGCTGACTTGGTATACATGGAAACACACAGGTAGGACTCAAAAGCTCTAGTGGTAAATAGGGAGATTATTTTCCTCTCCAATGGGCTTACTCCTAGAACTCTGAAAGAACTTGAGTGGTAGTTCTTATTTAGGAACTCAGAACTTCCAGTATGAGGGCTGATGAGGGTAAATGAACCAGCTCAGAGAGAAATGAAGATCTCATGTCCTTTGTGAGGGGCTATAGTGTGAGGGCTCAAGGCTGGCATGTCACGTACCCATCACACTTACATCAAACAAATATGCTTCTATTCTGCCTGCTTAGATTACACAGGACAAATCTAATTACTTTTTAGCATGACAACCATACAAATACTTTAAGACGGCTATCATGCTCCCACTAAACCTTTTTTCTTTTTTTAAACTGAGCATGCACAGTTCCTTTACTTGATGCTCCTGTGGCACTGTCTTAAGGTCATTCATTATATTTTCTGGTTTTTCTGGATATTCTTCTTTTTAATAATGAATTTTTCCTAAAATGTTTTATCAAGCAGGGAACATGATGTAGTCTGACCAGGTAAGATTATAGTGGGACTGTCAGATCTCCATATATGGACTCTATGCCTCCCTTACTGCATGTTATCTTTTTTGTTGTCATATTATATCATTGACTAATCCTTAATTTGTAACTTCGCTAAAACACATAGGTTATTTTTGGATAAGCCGCTGTCCAGTCATGTGACATACAAACACCTATCTTGTATTTATGAAATTGATATATTTATTCTAAGTATAAGACTTTATTCCTATGGAAAGGAATATCCACTGTATCGTATCTGAAGAGTGGTTATTTAGCC
This sequence comes from Pseudochirops cupreus, assembly GCA_028627135.1. Taxonomy (NCBI): domain Eukaryota; kingdom Metazoa; phylum Chordata; class Mammalia; order Diprotodontia; family Pseudocheiridae; genus Pseudochirops; species Pseudochirops cupreus. Next base: position 112,422,348 of record CM053580.1, read on the forward strand.
TCTATGTCTGCTTGAAGACCTCCAAGGAGGAAGCTAAGTTCCATTTTGTCAAAATATTTGTAGATGCTTACCCTTCCATCTAGCATATTGGAATCCCTCCAAAAAAAGGCCAAGGTCTCTCACTACATCCTGGGCCATCCTCAGTCCTCCTGATCTATATCTGCCCACTAGACCCAGACAACTCTGGAATAGAAAGTGAGGCTGGTGACTTTGCACAGCCCTCCCTCTCTCAAATCCAATTCAATTGCAGTCACATCATCATTTTCCTGATGTTATGGTCCTCTTTGAGAATGAAGGACAAACCACAACCTGGGATCTCTCTCAGCTTGATAGAATCTGTGAATCTGATTACTAAAAATGTTAAACAGCCCAGGGTCAAACACAGATCCCTGGGGCTCTTCACTGAAGTAGGAATAAAACTATTAATGACTCTTCTTTGCATCTGACTATTAAAGCAAATCTCTCCAACTTGTCCACAAATTGAATGAGAAACTTTGTCAAATGATCTTCATAACATAACACATTCTACTGGCCTAGTAACTGTACCAAAAAAAAAAAGTGAGTAAGGTTAATCTAGTATGACCTGTTCATGAGAAAGACATGTGAGTCTTCTATGATCACCTACTACTTTTCTACAATTCATTAACTATCCCTTTAATAATAAATTCTAGAATTTTATCAGGAATTGAAGTCAGTGTCATTGACCAAGGTTTGCAAGCCTCCTTTTCTTTCCTTTGTTGAAAATCAGGGCATTTGTTCTCCATCCTGCCGCATTTCTTCTATGCCATGATATAGTCTGTTAAATGTCACTGACATTAGCTCAACAATCACATCCACTAGTTTTTTGTTGTGTTTTTTTTCTAGTACCTCAGGACATAATCCCCCTGAAAATGGTGAGTTGAGTTCATCAAGAACATCTAGGTACTTTCTTATTATCTCCCTATTTATCTCTGTATCAGCACCCTGAAAGTCATCTTTGTTGTGTCCTTGTTAGTTCAAAGGTCATTCTCTTTGGCAGATCAAAAAGAAGCAAAATAAGACATGAGTAGTTTCCCATTTGTCTCTGTCATCCATGATCAGAACCTATTTGCCCTGAGCAGGGATCTTATTTTGGTCTCTTTTGATCTCTTCTTTTCCCCAAAATAACTAAAAAAAAAAAACCCAAACACTTATACAATTCTATTGTCCTTAGCTTCCTCACAAACCTCCCTGAATTCTGACTTTTAATATTCCTGACTATTTTTCTAGGACTATGCTACACAACCATATTCATCCTCCATTACCTTTTATATAATTTTAAAAAAATCTAAGTTGGCCAGTCAATTTTCTGTGCATCCACATTGGTCACTTCAGATAATTCCTTTCCTCTTCTTTCTCCTCATAATTATGTCTTTGAGTGTTCAGAATTTCAAACCTTTCCCTCCAGTGTTCACCTCTTTTGTAGAGTTTTAGAATTTGGAATCCTTTCTCTGAAATCTTCAAAACATGCTCTCCCCAAATCTAGGTTCTATGTCAAACTATACATCATTTTATTTCACTTCTAGATTATCGATTCTGAGATGAAGTAGTCATTTCCCCCTCAAAGTTTCCATTTCCACCCTAACAACAGGCTCTTCCTTTTTTGTTAGAAGCAGGTCCAAATTTGAAGTTCTCTTCATTAGTTTCATCACTTTTTTGGAAGATGAAAATCGCATTAAAGCAAGTCCATAAATCATTAGTTAATCATCTTTCATGAGAAAGAGAACTCAACAGATATCGGATAATTGAAATCCCCCTTCATCAAAATAGCAGATTCGCTTACAAGGTCTGTGATTTTTGTCCAAAATCTTTTATCTATTTCTTCTCTAATGTCCATATCAATAATCACCAATAATCACAAAACATTATGCCTACCTTCTTCAAAGCAATAACATTCTTCAGTTCCTCAATTTATTTAGGCAACAAATTAAATCAATATGGTATGGTGAGAAAAACTATGGGTCTGAACTCAGTGGAGTTGATTTCCAATCTTAGTTCTGCTTCTGTGAAACCTAAGGCAAATCACAGAACCTCTCTGCATCTGTTAGATTAGATGATCTTTAAGGGCCCTTCTAGCACTAAATGTGTGATTACACAAATAGCTGCCTCTTTTAATAGAAAAATAAGTAGCATTTTCCCATAAATGAATTGAGATTAATTTTCACTAGACAATTTCATTAAAATCTATACCATGAGGAATTTGGAAGAAAACAGGCAGAAGCTGAAGTAATTCCTTAATTTAGTTATTCTGAGCAGGCGGATTTCTCTTCATAGTTCCTTGTTTATATTACTTTTTAAAAAATGTTATTCTGATGAAGTGGACATTTCAAAGGTTTCCTTTCTTTCTCCTAAGGGCATCCAGTAATTATTATTGGGATGAACTAATAATAGCATGAGGGTCAACTAATGATAGGGTAGTACCAATATTCATACATCTTCTCTTAAATATCCATGGATGCTTTTAACATTAAGAGCAAATATGTTAATTAAACTCAATGTATTTTCTTTCTAAATTTACTTGGGATCTCAAAATGAAAACTAGACGTTTAGGCTACAAAAACAAAGGCTATTTCATTAACTTTAGGTTGCTCAAGGATAGTTCTATGGATATTTTGAGGAGAAAATCTGTATTAAACCCTGTATGCGTCCTTTTTTTAATATAAGCTCTTTCTTTTACTTCTTAAATACACTTGCATTTGTAGATATCAAGTCAAGAAACTAAATTCTAAAATATCTGTTCAGTAAGTCATATCTTGTTTGGCATGTTGAGAAAGATCTTCAAATATTGAGTAAATGACATGCCTCCACGCCTTTGTCTGATTATAAGAATCAGTCCAACATTGCTAAAACACTCCCATGACCCCAGCTTCTGAAGTGAAAGCATACCCTTCCTTAGTTATAGGAATAGATTCCTTATCTTTAAAATAATAAAACTGTATATTATCCCTAAAATTATTTTCATCTCTAGTACATGGTTTAATAGTTAAATTTGGTTGGACTATAGAGTATTAGAACAATATTTGACTGGAATTAGATTGTGGAGGGCCTTAAAAATTAGGCTCAAAAGTTTAGAAAAAGCCAGTCATTAAAGTTTGTGAATAGAGCACTGACATGGCTAAGTCACTGCCCTAAGAAAATTATTTTGACTGTTAAATGAGGTATTGACTAAAAGATGATGGGGTGATACTGAAGGCAGGAAAATCAATTAGAAAATTATGGTTTTAGGGTTTGGATTAAGATGCCTGCCTGAATGGGAAGTGGATTACCCAGCATTCACATACCTATTCAAGCAAAACCCTAAAGTCCCCACCTGATGAATAATGGATCAAAAAATCCATTGAAGTGTTATACTGACTTATTAGATCCCAAACCTGTAGAAAAAAAGTTATTAGAAGCCCAAGGACAGCAGGAAAAAGGACCTCCATGATAGAGTGAGCGCCAGCACAAACAGCAACAGGAGAAACAGGAGACACTGTGTCCAGAGGTAACATGAGGGGAGGGATCCCTTGAGAACCCCAGAGTGGCGACTTTAGAAGCTCTGGGGAGCACCAACAGCAGTGAGAAGCAACTGACAATGTTGCCCAGCATGACATTACAGCTTTCAGACAAAGACAACACAGGCCCTATCTTGAGATGCCATAAATGATTTTGACAATCCAGAGTTCTGAACCTAAAAGATCCAAGAGGGGCCTAACCCCTGGAGATAGAGATCCAGGGGGAAATCACACAGGGCCATTTGCTTAACTTAAAAGTACATCATGAATGGGACTTGACTGATGCAAAACTTCAGTTCAGGAAATAGAAATGGAAATATGAGTAAATCAAAGAAGACCCTGACTTGTAGTAAAAATTATTGTAAACCTAGTGATTCCTGAAAAGAAAAAGGAAGTAATTCCATAACAGTTGTGAGTAGAGGCTTAGGAAGAAATGGATTTTTCACAAGGATTACATGAATACCCAGAAGAAATCAAACAAGAGCTAAGAAATTTTTTAAATGCTTCTGAGGAAAGAAATGGAAGAAATTTTGTTAACTGTAAGTCATAGTCAGGTATTGAACTTTGTAAAAATTAGAATAGATGAAATAGAAACCAATGATTCATTAAGACAGCAAGAATATTAAAACAAAATCTAAAGATTTTTTAAAAAATAGATGCAAGATCCCTGATATAAAAAAGTGACCTAGAAAATGGACTGAGAAGAGATCATTTAAGACACAGTAATTTCCATTAAAAAATTATTTAAAAAATCCTGGATGCCATGTCTTAAGAAATCATAAATGAAAACTGCCTGATCTTTTAGAATCAGAGGTGAAGATAGAAATCTTTAAAGTGAAGACAGAATCTATCTCTCATCTGATGGGGTGGGGGAAGGAAAAGTTCCTGGAATATCATAATCAAATTCCAGAGTTCTGATATCAAATTTAAAATACTATAAACATTTCAGAAAGAAGTAACTCAAGTCCCGAGGGATCACAGGATCCCACAAGATATGGCAGTTTGAACTTAAAATGAGAGGAAACCTTGGAATATAATTTTTAAAAAACCCAAAAGATATGATCTTAAAATCAGGGATAACTTACCCTGCAACAATTAAAATGATTAGGGTGGTGGGGGTGGGAAGAGAGATTAGACTTTTAGTGTAAGCTCCATTACAAGAGAATTTTCAACATTTCTGATAAAAAGACCACAGTTGAGTAAGAACTCACAATAATCAAGAGAAACCTAGAAAAGTAAATTTCTTTAAGTTTTTGTAAGGATTATGATATGAACTACTAACATTTTAAGAAGGAAAAAAAAGAAACATTTTCTTTCAGACCTTTAATGTCCTCAAAATGTGAAGGAGTTAAATAAGAAAAGCAAAGGTCCTGGGAATAAATTGGTTCTGTACTGAAGATCTGAAGAGGAGAAAGAGAAGGGAAAGCAGACAGAATATACTAGTAAAGAATGGAGGGAAAGGGGAATAGTATTTATTTCTCATAATTGAGGTGCATGAAAAGAAGACTATAAAATCATGGAGGAAGAAGTAAGGGGATGAGCATTAAATGAACTTCAGATAAAAGCCAAAAATTAAATAATAGAAGTGAAAAGAGAGAAAATAATACTGGAAAAGGAAATGTTGCAAGCAAAACAAACTTTCTGTTCCTGAAGGGAGGACTAAAAAGGGAAGAGGGGAAAGAAAAGGAAAAAAAAAGAAAACAACCATAGTCTAATCAATTGTAGAATAGATGCACAAATTGTGGTCTATATGCTTGTGCTGTAAAAATGATAAGAGATGATTCCAGAAATTTAGGTGGTATATATAACATGCTGTGACATACAGTGGAGTTTGCAGAATTGAGACAATAATTTAAACAAGGACAACAACATGGAAAAGTAAAATATATTTGAAATATTTAAGAACTCTGATCAGCGCAATAATCAGTCATGATTTCTAGAGAGCTTGTGATGAAGCTCATATACAGTCAGAGAAGTGATAGATACAAGGTACAGAGACATGCATTTTTGGATATGGCTACCGAGTGAATTCATTTGTCTTGGCTGTACCTGTTTGTCACCAGGAATTTTTAGTTCTTTCTTTAGGTAAATCTGCTCAAAGGGTATTCAGAGGGATGCAACATAATCAATAGTGAGATTTAAAAAAAAAACCATTGAAACTTTCTTTAATGCAAAGAAGAGAATAATGAAAATTCTGAAGAAAATGCAAACATGAAAGACAGTTTTGAAAGCAATATGTAAAAGTAATTCTATACTAAAGGAGCAGGTAGATGGTATCATGGAATGAGCTCTGGGCCTGAAGTCAGAAGATCCAAGTTTAAATCCAGCATCAGACTCTTAGTTACCTATGTGACCCTGGGCAAGGCACTTAAATTTGATTTTGCTTCAGGCTCCTCATTTTCAAGATAGAGATAATAATAGCACCTACCTCACAGGGTTTTTATGAGGGTCAAATAAAATAGCATTTGTAAAAGTACTTAGCACAGTGCCTGGAACATAGCAAGTAGTATGTAAATGTTGTTATTATTATTAGTTTTAAAAAGTGGCATGAAATGGAACGGCACATTTTTCTACATACAATATTTGAATTCTAGGTGTAGAGTACAGGAATGCTTTTTTTCCTCTTTTTTGTATGTTTAAGCTCAAAATGAAAATAAATAAGAAAACCAACAAGATACTCATTCAAGTTAGATGTAACGCAATCCTGAATTAGGTGATGGTGGAGTGGATGTAGAGGATAAATACAAAAGATATTGCAGAGGCAGAACTGACACGTTTTGACCACTGATTGGATACTGGAAGTTAGAGAAAAGGAAGAGTCACAGATGTCTCTGAAGTTTGGGTGGTGGTGTCTCCAACAGAATTAGGAGTGCGGTAGTGTTGTCAAACATAATTTGGGAGAGGAATTTAGCAGAGGAAGGTGAAATGAAGCTCAAAACAGGCACTGTGGTTAGATTTATAGATCTGGAGGTCTTCTGAATGTGGTTGATCATTAGAGCCATGGCAATGGATGAGATCACTAATAATGAAAGTAGAAAAAAAAAAAGAACTGAACTAAGGATAGAATCTTGTAATACACTCATAGTTAGGGAGAGAAAAAAAGATGATGAAATATTAAAAGAAATTAAAGAAGAATGATTAAAAGAAGGAAAAGGAAAACTAAAACAGAGAAATAAGTAGTAGATAAAGTCATGTGCTGTTCAAAGAAGATGAGGATTGAGAAAAGGTCCTTGGATTTGGCAATTAAGAAGTTATTACTGAAATGACTCTTGGTGGGATAAGAACTTAGATTTCAAGGAGTTGAAGAGTGGATGAGGAGAGAGGAGAATAGAGAGATATGTGACTAGGTTAGACATTTAGCATTTGAGAGGAGTCAAGTTACAGAATGAAAGCTTAAGAGGAGAGCAAGGTCATAGCATCATAGAATCATAAATTTATAGTAGGAAAGGACCTTAATGGCCACCTACTCCTCATTGAACTAAGGCCCAGAGAAGTTAAATGATTTACTGAGGGTCATATAAGCAGTATGTGTTCAGAGACAGTACTTGAATCCAAACTTTCCTGAATGGAGAACATGACTTACTATTCTGCCTCTGTAGTAATGTTATTCTACAAAAATATGAGTAGTATTTTTACATATATAAAGCATTTTATAAATATGCTATTTGCTACCATTACCCCCAAATGGCCTCATTTTTAAATAAGGGGAATTTGATAAACAAAGTCAAAGAGCTCCAGGACACACACACTTAGCTAGTGACTGAGAAAGGACCTGGAACTCATTGACCTCTGATTTTATAGTCACTGCCTTGTTGTGAGCTGCCCTATTTTGGAGTTTAATATTACTGTGGAAAGAGCTTTGGAGTTTGTTTTTTTTTTAAACATTGTATATATTCAACTCGTGGCTATTTGAATATCTGTCCAGGTTTATCCTGCTCCAGGCCACTCAACACCTTATGACCATTGCAATGTAATATACTTGGAGTTTTTTTACTCATATTATGTTAAAATAATGGAAAAGAATTCCACAGTTCCAGCAGTAATGCTCATACAAGCTAACAACACTAAACAAATAACAGACTAATGAAATTTTATCTCTTTCAACATCTTTCACAAAGTAGATATAAAAATTTATGAAACAACAAATATAGTATTAAAGACATGAGTTTGGGCATCAGTTAAATAGTAAAGTGATTAATGATAAACAGGGTTCACAGAAAACACAAAATTGAAGCATTTTGTTTATGTTGAGTTAAGTGCACATAAACTTCCATGAATGCTGATGGAAGTTACCGGCACGCATTCTTTTCATAGCAGCTGGAGAACAGTATGTACTATTTGAAATAACCCCCTTTAACCTTGGAAAATGAATTAAGCACAGCTGTGATTGGAGCAGCATACTCAAACATAATGAGAACAATAATAAGGCTGCTTCCTTTGCCACACTTGCAGGCTCAGATGGTAAGAAATCATCCTCCAAATGTGTCTATATCATTGGGGAGTAGGGGGAGGGGGCTTTCTTTCTTTATGGTACTTTCCTCCAGGTTTGGAGCCCTTCAAAGGAAAAAGTTACTTTTTCACCAGTATTTTCCTAATAATAACCACAAAGTCCTCCTCTAGTATTTCACTACTATGAAGGGTTCTTACAAGTTCCATACATACTCTACTGGAACACAATCTCTGGGAAGTTTGAGAAAAGATTTGAGAATGGTTAAAGTGACAGTCTGAGTCTGCTAACAGAGAATCAACCTACCTGAACAATCAACCTGCAAGCATTTATGAAGTACTTACTCTGTTGCCACACACTATGCTAGGTTCTGGGGATACAAAGAGAAAATTGATGTAGTCTCAGACTTTAAAGAGTTTCCATTCCATCAGGAGTGAAAAAAAGTACAAATAGGGTTATAAACAAAGTATGCACAGAATAAATTCAAGATAATGTTGAGGGGAAAGGCATTTGAAGCTGGAAGGATGAGCAAAGGTAGAACATGGCATTGCAACTGAGTCTTAAAGTAAGAATTCTAAGAAGTGTAAGTCAGGAGTGAGTAAATGTCAAGATATGCAAAACATGCAATGGATTATCATTTATAAAGATCAGGAAAAACACAGTTTGAGTCAGAGAATTAAAGGGGAGTAATGTGTAACAAGGCTGGAAAATAAAGGGGTTTATCACTGTTGGTTAAGCACTGTGAGTAATTTTTCTTTCTACAGTAACATGAAAGAAAGAAAAATCATTTCAAAGGTCTCCCAGCTCTATGTGGTCCTTTTTCACTTTCTCAGTGCATGCTAATAATGAAACAGTTCCCTTGTCACCCAAGTTCATCCACTGCATCCTGGGCCATCATCCGTCATCTTGACTTTTGTCTTGCCACTGGACTTCAATGCCTGTGGAAGAGATAGTGAGACTGATGACTTTGTGCAACTCTGTCAAACTTAAATCCAGTTCACGTGCAAGTTAAGACATCATCCCATGATGAAATTGGTCCTCTTTGAAAATGAAGGACAAAAACAACAATAATACATGCTGGGGCAGCTAGGTGGCAGAGTGAATAGAGTACTGGCCCTGGAGTCAGGAGGACCTGAGTCCACATGCGGCCTCAGACACTTGACATACTTACTAGCTATGTGACCTTGGACAAGTCACTTAATCCCAATTGCCATGTCTTCCCCCTCCAAAAATTAATATATATACATATATATATATATATATATATATATATATATTTTAAAAACAATAATACATGCTAATAATGAAATAGATTTTAGGCCATAAATAAATACTAACTGTTGATCCTCAAAAAGTAAGAGCTTAAAATAGAGCCAAATTGACATTCTGTTGAAACTGGACTATACCCATATTAACATTCTTTTTTTTTTTTTTTTGCTTTTTTTTTTTTTGGAGGGGAGAGGGCAGAATAATTGGGCTTAAGTGACTTGCCCAAGGTCATATGGCTAGTAAGTGTGTCAAGCGTCTGAGGCTGGATTTGAACTCAGGTCCTCCTGACTCCAGGGCTGGTACTCTATTCACTGCACCACCTAGCCGCCCCCTTTTTAGCATTCTTACAATAAATATGACAAAAAGATAAGAAAGGAAGAAGATAAATGGAATGGTGATGTTCACATTATCCTTGGAAAAATCAAACAAAGGAGCTTACAGGACTCAGTTTCATGCTTTGCCCAAAATACAACAAGACACATGTCTTGGGGTACTTGGTGATAATGTCTTTTAGTTCTCATGGCAAAAAGACCATCATGAAGATAATTGAGACTTGAGCACCAAAAATCTGTTACAAAGTATGGAAAGGTAAAGAAATTCTAGAAAAATACTAACCAGGTCCCCCAAAACTACACCCACACATTTTAGTGTTTGGTGACTGCAACACAACAGAGGATATAGGACAAGCTAATGCAAAAGAACAAACATAATGTTAAAGGTTTTCCTTCGACAAGGAATTTCTTACGCATAAAAGATTCCTCAATAGAGATAATGTCTGTTAATAACAGAGAAAATGTTTTTTTTTCCAAACTCCACTTATCATTGTTGTTATTAAATGAAGCATAAGATAAAGAAACATATTGTCAAAGATATTATCACTGTCATGAAAGATAAACTGTTCACGGATCGGGTGAAAGAGGGATTCCCAATAGATGATGAAGTCCTCCAAATGTTCCCACCTGCAGATGATATCAAGCCCTAGAACATTAGATAACTTCCTAAATGTGATCTGTGATTATTTAAAAGACATTGGCTTAACAATCCATCCAGGAAGCAAAAATGGTTGAAACATGCCTATTGTCCAGATACTTAGAAGAACAGTACTTGGAGTTTGTACATCAGTACATATACCTGGCACTGTTATGGTAGATGGACAATAAATTTGGACCTAGACTGCAGAACATTTGGACTGCGTTTTGGAAACTGTGGGGTGTTTTTACCGAAAAAAAACCCCAGGAAAGTAAAGGGGTATTCTACAATTAAGGAACGGATAAATAAGTTACGGTGTTATAGGAATGTGATAGAATAATATTTTTGTAAGAAATTAGGAAATATATATTTCAGACACTTTGAATGAATAAAGCATTTATTAAGTGCCAATTATGAACAAAGCAATGTGTTAAACATTGGGGATATAAACAGAAAAATAAGATAATCTCTTTTTCTTAAGGAACAAATATTCTAATAGAAAGGCTTATATGAACTAATCATGCATAATTAAGCAAAGACTTTCATGAATTTTCACTAAGTAAGCTAATTAGAATTAGAACAATTTGCACTATAATGTAAACATGAATATAATGTGAACTTTTGTAAACTGAAGAATGAAATGAGCAGAACCAGTAGAATAATTTATACAAGTACTCTGTAAAAACAAATCGCTGTGAAAATTTTAAAAACTATGATTAATACAATGATCATCCATGATTCTGAAGGAGTGGTGATCAAACATATTAGATTTAGGATGCAGAATGAGACGTATCCATATTTTTGTATATAGCTAATGATGGAACTTGTTTTGCTTGACTTTGCATATTTATTACTTGGAACTTTTCTTTTATCTATTTTCTCTCTATGGAGTGGGGAGTGGGAAGGAAAGAAAATAGATTTCTGTTAATTTTTTAAAAAATTAAAATAGAGGGGTTTGAAATTCCTTAGAAAAAGGAAATTAAACGTTCAAACACAACCCCTCTTCCCCTAAATGTGTGCAACTACATGGATATCCCCAATAATTGGGAATGTTTTCCAGGTACTGTAAATAACTGAAATGTACATAAAGTGCCTAACTGGATATTGTTAAAATATATTAAACTAGTTTTAAACTTAAAAATTGTTTCGTTATTTTAAATTATATTTCATTTTTATCTTTTGTTTTCATATTGCCTATACTTCCCCTGTATTCCTTCTTCTTCCCTTCCCCAGAGAGTGATCCTCTATTTCTTTTCAGCAAAATCAGTCATTACATTGAAGAAATTGGAATACTGTTGTCCTATAAGAAATGATGGGCAGGCAGACTTCAGAAAAACCTGGGAAGACTTATATGAATGACACTGAGTGAAACGAGCATAACCAGGAGAACATTGTACACAGTAATAACCACATTGTGTTACGACTGACCTTGATAGACTTAGGTTCTTTCAACAACATAAGGAACTAAGACAGTTCCAAAAGACTCACAATAGAAAATTCTATGCATTCAAAGAAAGAACTTGGGAGTCTGAATGCAGATGGAAGCATACCATTTGCTCTCCTTATCTTTTGATATTTTGTTTTGTTTCTTCTTTCTCATAATTCCTCTTATTAGTTCTAATTCTTCTTTATATCAAGGCTAATAAGAATATATGTTTAATATAAAAAAATACATTGAGGAAATCTGTCTTTCTATGCAATTTTACACATCCATGGACCCATAACAGCCATAAAAAAATGGGGGAAAAGGAATAAACTTTAGTCGTTTTGATTTGCATTTTTCTTATTAGTGATTTGGAGTATTCTTTCACATGGCTAATAGTTTGTAATTCACTTTTTGAAAATTATTTGTGGAGCACGGAGCCAAGATGGCAGCATAGGAGCAACAAGGTATGGCAGCTCCCACACAGCCACCTCAAATACCCATAAAATATGACTAAACAAATTTAAGGGCTCTAAAATGCACACAAATATACTTTCCACTGAAAGCAGCTCAGCTAGAAGGGACCATCTAAGCACTGGGAACCGAAAACCAGCCCAGCCTGAAACTGCAGCTTAGCCCTGGGGGTGGCCAGATGAGCCAAGCCAAGCCACAGCTGGAGCTTCAGGAGAGTGGATCAGTGGCAGCTGTGTCAGTTTCCAGAATTATCAAGCCATAAGAAAAAAGGACTAAGTGAAAGGTCAGTGGATCTCGGCTAAAACTGG
>CM053580.1:112435249-112468945 GCA_028627135.1 Pseudochirops cupreus
GATGTATTAATTTTGTTTATGTAAAACCTTTTCTATTTCATGTGATAAGAATTTTCTATTTTATTTATTTTTTTGTGGGGGAGGGGTATAAGGATGTATCTCTTACCCATAACTGTGAAAGTTATATGATCTGTTTCTCTTCAAATTTGTATGCTATAATCTTTAATATTCAATTTGCATACCTGTTTTGCATTTATTATGGAATATTGGGGGGGAGTCGTTAAGGGTTTGGAATCATTCATTTTAAACACTTAAAAATTCAAGTTAGTACATGCAGAAAGGGGTGGGGAAAGAAGTTTTTCTACTTTACTTTGAAAGTGTATTTCTACACCATCGCTCTACCCTGGTTTTTTGAAGAAGTAATATTCTATGGATGCAGAGCACTGTAGGTAATGCACACTTTCTGAACTATTTTTGTTATTCTTTCTCTTGTCTCTGGGAATTTTCTCTGGAATGCTCGCCTTAATTCCCCTCTAACTACTGTCTTCCTTTAAGTCCCAGCTTCTACAGGAAGCCTTCTCCAACCTTTCTTAATTCCAGTGCTTTCCCTCTTTTAATTATTTATTATTTATCCTGTACCTAACTTGCTTGGTCTTTTACTCTTTTGCCTTTTTTTTATGCCCAGTGCTTAGCACAGTGCCTGGCACATAGTAGGCACTTAATAAATGTTTATAGAATTACATTGAATTGAGTTTGTTTTAAGGGCTAGCTCTCTGGGAGGGTTAGTGAGGAGAGATACATTGGAAAAGGTAGGTGATGTAAAAACAAAAGAAATTATTAAAAAATTACTCAGAATAAAAAAGAAAGGGCCTTTGTAGGCATTATACATTGACATATAGCAAAGGATCATAGTTTAAGACAGGGGTGGGGAACCTGTGACCTCGAGGTCACATGTGCTAGGTCTTTGGGTGCAACCTTTTGCCTGAGTCCAAGTTTCGCAGAACAAATTCTTTTAGTAAGGGGATGTTTTCTGTAAAGTTTGAATTCTGTGAAAGGGCCACACTTGAGGACCTAGAAGGCCACATGTGGTCTTGAGGTCGCCGGTCCCCCATACCTGGTTTAAGATCTAGATGGGATCTAAGAAGCCATTTTATCTAATTTCTTTATTTTACATATGAGGAACTAAAGCCAAGAGAGTTTAAATGCCTTGCCTGGGATCACACAGCTGGTAAGCATCTCAGGTAGGTTTTGAACCCAATTGCTCTTGTCTCCAAGTCCAGAATTCTAAACCATATTGCCTTAAGCAGTACAGGGAAAACAGTTTTTATAATTAAATAAGCTTCATACTATATAGCCTCCTACTCTTTCTTTATTATTACTTTTTTTCTTTATAGCACTAATTGCAAAGAAAGAAAGGAACAATAAATTGTTTTAAAACTGTATAGAAATATTGGGCATTAAAATTCAGGAGAAAAATGTGCTTTTGTCAAGAACTGATACAAGTACATGAAACAGGCCAACAAAATAACCTTATCAAAACTCCTATAGGCTGTTGCAAGAATTGAAAAAGGGCTCAAGTACATCTTTGTTTTGTGACAAATCTTAAATATTAGAATAAGAATGGTAAATGGTGTGACAGTTATCCTAACAATAAGAAAAGCCACATTTTTGAAGCCATCTTAAATGTTAAATAATTAAATACCTTAAATTTGTTTTAAAATATACAAGCCAGAGGGACTTACTAAAGATTTCAGAGGAAAGTAAACAGATAAAATAAATGTTAATTTATTAACTCTTATTAGCTCTCCTCAGAGCTCAGGAAATGACAGTATGTTAAATATCTTGTATAACCCCAAATGCATAGAATATAGAGAAATGAGAATTGATTCTTGTCATCTACATCACTAGAAAGTCTTGTCCCCCGATAGTCATCTTACTTTAACTGTGGGATACTTGGAGATAAATTTATAGCAATCCTTAGGGAATCTATACAGTGATAAGGAATGCTTATTGAATATGACAAAGCTACTAGCTTATACCTAGAGTACGGTTCTTAAACTGGAGTCTGTGAACTTTAAAAATATATACGTATTTTTGATAACTAATTATATGCATTTTATGTACTTAACAATCACAGCCTGGAAGTCAGGAGGACCTGAATTCAAACCTGGCCTCAGACACTTGACACTTAACTAGCTGTGTGACCTTGGGCAAGTCACTTAACCCCTATTGTCTTGCCTTCCCCCTCCAAAAAAAAAACAACCACAAAACATTATTCTGAGGAGTTTATAGGCTTCACCAGATTACCAAGTCAAGTCAATAAATATTAAGCCCTTAAGAAAAAAATTTTTTTAATGACTTAGTTCAAGAATCTTGTGGTCTAATAGTGAAGACAACATGAAGACAATGATGTACAGACAAGATATAGATAGGATAAACTGGAGATAATCATATAGGAGAGGCACTAGCATTAAGGGAGATTAGGAAAGGCTTCTTACAGAAACCTGAAGGAAATCATGGAAGCCAGGAGAGAGATGAGAAAGAATATTCCAGGAATGGGCACAGCCAATGAAAATGCATGAATTTAGATCTTGTTTAAGGAATATCAAATTTAGTGTCATTGGAAGTTAAGAGTGCTTGATGGAAAGGAAGGTGTAAAAAGACTGGAAAGGTAGGGAAGGGCCTTTTATGAAGAGCTTTAAAAGCCAAACAGAGGATTTTTTATTTTTTCCTGGGAGTAACAGGGAATCACTATAATCTATTGAATGTGGGGGGGCAAAGGGGAACAGTGATTATAAGAGATGTTACAAAGGCATAATCAACATGACTTGGCAATAGATTAGATATGGTGGAGATGTGGGGGTGGGAGAGAGAATTGAGGGGTCAAGGATAATACCTAAGCCATGACACTGGGTGACTCAGACTATGGTAGTACCCTCAACAGTAACAGGGAAGTTAGGAAAGGGGAATAATCTGGAGTAGAGGAAAGATAATGAGTTCAGTCTTAGACACACTGAGTTTAAGTTCTATGGGACATCCAGTTTGAGATGCCCAATAGCAGTTGATAACATGAGACTGGAGGTCAGCAGAGAAGTTTCAGCTGGAAAACGAATCAGAGAATTCAATCATATAAGGAGACTCGGATGGAGTGATGCAAAGAGAAAAAGCAGAGCTAAAAGACAACTACAACAATTTAAATCAAGGGTTTTTCATCTTGGGTCTGTGAATCTCCCAGGAATCCATTGATAAATTTCAAGGGGTTTGTAACCTGGGGTGGGAAACTGAATTTTAGCATTTCCTTCAACAAAGCAACAAATATTTTTATGGAGAATCCATAGGCTTTTCCATTTTACCAAAAGGGGTCTATGACTGTACATGTAAAGTTTATATCAAACTGCTTGCTTTCTCAAGGAGGAGTGTGGAGAAGGAGGGAGGGAAAGAATTTGGAACTCAAAGTTTAAAAAAACAAATGTCAAAAATTGTTTTTAGGGGGAGGCTAGATGGTGCAGTGAATAGAGCTCTGGCCCTGGAGTCAGGAGGACTTGGGTTCAAATATGAACTCAGACACTTAACATTTACTAGCCATGTGACCTTGGGCAAGTCACTTAACCCCAATTGCCCTGCCTTCCCCCCGCTAGCAAAAAATAAAATTAAAAAAAAATTGTTCTTACATGTAATTGAAAAAAAATTAAAGGGGGGAGATCTATGAAGCAAAACATTAAGCACTCCTGATATAAGTGGAAGACCACGTTAAAAGACAACAAAATTCAGGTCAAAGACAATGGATAACACTGGTACCAAATCATTAAAGTTTCAACTGTATAACTCTTTATAATAATAACTTAATATACATATTCTTTTTTTGGTAACACTAGGAAAACTACAAAAGTGTAAAATGTATATAGCAGCAGTTGTAATCCCTCTTCTGAACAATTTTGCTTAACTGTTCTTGAAGATGTATTTTGATGAGAGATGTTGTTTGTGTTTCTTGGGGTGTTTTTGCTGTGTGAAAACAAAATGTATCAATAAAAGAAAAAAGATGATAAGGGAAAAAAATCTTCCTACCAACTACAGCTATCCAAGAGTGGACGAGAATACTCCGATCAGTAGTGAATTCCTTGTCACTAGAACATGTCAAGACAATAACAGTGATCATGTTAATAATAACTCATAGCATATTGCTTTAAGTTCTACAAATCACTTTCTTTCCAAACAAGTCTGTAAGGTATATATTCCAATCTATTATCTCCATTAAGGGTATGAAGTCTCAGAGTATGACTCAGCAACTAGTAAAATGAGAACTGGATAAAAACCTGGACTCTCCTCATTTCAAATGTAGGACTCTATCCAATATCCAATATTGCTTCACCAAGGAAAGATTGGATACCCACTTGTTGAAGGTATTGTGGTAAGGAATCTTAATCAGCTATGATTTGAGATAGATGACTTATGAGATCCCTTGCAATTCTGAGATTCTAGGATTCTTTTATTCTGTGTGGGAAGGATGAGATATGTGAAAGGTAATGGAACCTGGAATGCCATTGTTATGAATAAAGTTTCACATTTGTTATTAGAAAGAGATTAGTGGGGAGTCTTTAAGGAGGGAAAGAACCCTAACCACTCACAATCAGTTTTTAAGAATATAACAGAATACAGTTCATGTCTAGATCTCTTCTCATTTGGTTGAAAAATACAAAGATTCTGCTTAGGAGTGAAGCTCCCCAAGGACCTATGCAGGCTTTCTAAATCACAGCACCACTCTGGGATTTGTACTGCTCTCAGAAAGAAAACAAATTTGAGGTGGCTAGAAAAGCAACTCCTTAACATTTTGATGAGTCTTATCCATATCGTGGGGACTTACACAGTCCTTGAGTTTTACTACCTAAAGAAGTGAGCTCCTCTCAGATACAAATACAAATTTAACAAAAAGATAAATCAAGGCATGTTTGTCCAAGCAAGATAACATTTTATTAACATGGCAGTAACCTGAGAATAAGATGGGTCAATGGATGCCTCAGTTTCTAGCCAAAGACTCCAAACAAAAGAATTACTCTCCCTTTAAAGGTTTTGGGGAGTAGAGAACAAAGAAAAGAACAGGGTAGGTGATATCATGGGGCTGAGGGTAGCATAACTGGTTATGTAGTTAACACAAGGAGAACAATATGATTGGTTGGAAGTTGGGAATGAGGGGCTAGCAACAACTACCTCCTTACCCTCCTGCAATTGAGAAGTGTTCATTGTTTGAATCTACTTGCAAATCCCAAAGGTAAGAAACCAGGCTTTTTTATGGTGCAAATCAGTCAACCTTAAAGGATGGCTTGGTGGTATAAAGACAGGCCCCACTCCCTTAGGTCAAGTTGCATTCCCAAGATTGGCAGAATTTCTTGAGGCAAGAATAGAACAGTGATTAGACAGAGAAATGGATGCCTAAATTTAACACATTACAGGCAAGTTTAATTCTGAACTAACTTCAGAAACAAATAAATGACTTGGGCAGTTACATGACAAAATCAGCTAATTGTAAATAGCATCAGTAGGAAAATGACAATGGGATCAATTTTAATTTTCTCATCTCCAAAGCAAAATGAATTTTAAGTTGCTAGAGAGGCAACCTCCTAACTTTCTACATTCTAGTTTAACTCCACTTTTGCTCCAAAAACCTATAGGGTCCTGTAACTTATATTATGTCAAGGATTTCCCCTAGAAAGAAAATGATCACTTCTTTGATATATATGGAACAAAGGGATGACTGATCCACAATGGCCCAGGTTAATAAATTCATTCTTAATCATTGATATGTACTCATTTTTCTCAATGAGTTATTGAGGGTCTTGTTCATACCCTCTACAGGGAGATAAAGTCAAAGTTCCCCAAAGGCCACTACACCATAACATCTCTTGCATCTATTTTATACCCTCTTCCTATTCATAATGCCATCATCCTAGTTCAGTTCTTTATTACCTCTTGTCTACACTATTGTAATAACTTCTTTATTGATTTTCCTGATTCCCAGTATCACCACTTATCAAATCATTCTTCTTATAGTTACAAATATAACTTACCTAAAGCAAAGGCAGATCATGTTGTTTTCCTCTACAAAAAAAGACCCCAAACTTCAATGATTCCCTATTATTTCTAGGATAAAACACAGGCTTCTTATCCTGGCATGAAGTGACTTTGTAATCTAACTTCCACCTACCTTTCTAGTCTTGTTTCATATTATTTTTTTATAGACTAAACTTCTATCAAACTGGATTATCATCTATCCCCTAAACTCAGTATGTACTCTGCCTCCATGTAATTGTCCAGGCCTTTCTCTGTCTCTGAAATGAAGTCCATCATCTCCAACTTTCAGAATCTTCCTGTTCCTTTGAGGCTCAAGTCAATTCATGTCTTACCTACCTCAGCTAAGAAGCCTTCTCAGTTGAAAGCATTCTCTCACATCTCAAATTTTCCCAGAGCACTTTATCTTAGTGTGTTCTACTTCCTGTCATTCATTACAGTTATCTTACTGTATCCTCCATATTCTGTCACCAGGAAACTGTAAACTCCACGATCGAAGGCCCTAGATCACGTTTTTATAAAAAACCTCTGTATCACTGGTGTCCTGAACAGTGCCTTGTACATAGCAGTCATCTGATAAATGCTTGCTGAATGAATTAATATGTTAAGGTCCATATGTAGAAATTGGACAAAATATAGATGGAATAAAACTCAGGGATTAAAGAGTTATTAAAGGGGATTAAAGGATTATTCAGTTAAAAAATAGGTAGATCACTGAACCTGTAATTTCATTGGTGTAGGCAGTTCCCAGTGAGAAGGTCCATCTACCAGTGCAGGTCAGCAACTTCTGTAAGTTATATAGTCTTAAAAGAGTTTCCTAGAGATGTCTACATTCAGAGAAAGATCTAGAAAAAACAGAGTTTAAATGTAGACTGAAGCAAACTACATGCTCTCTTTCTTTTCCATGTTTGGTTTTGTTTCCTCTTTCCCATTGTTCGTTCCAATGGTTACAACTCTTCTATACAGCCAGACTAATGTTTAATGTAAAAGTGTTTGCAAATCCTATACTTGATTGCATACCACCTTTGGGGGGGGGGGGGGAGGGAGAGGAGACAATTTGAAACTCAAGGGATTGTGGAACTGAATCTTGTAAACTAAAAGTAAACAAACAAATCAATAATTTTTTTAAAAAAAGAGTTTCCTAGAGCTCTGACAGCTTGAGTTATTTTCCCAGGGCCACCTGAGCAGTATGTGTCAGAGAGGGATTTGAACCCATTTCTCTATGACTCTGAGGTCAGCTCTCTGTATTTGCTGCTACCATGTTACAAAAAAAAAAAAAAATAGTTGAAGAAATTACAACTCTGTTACCAGTATAGTTCACTGGGTATGGAAGAGGGAAGGGACATATTCAGAAATATACTTTATTAAAAAACAAAGTATTAAAAAAATGAGAAATTTTTTTAAGCGCACTTAAAACAAATTCCCTTTCTTTTTTTAAAAATCAATCTTTTAAAGATTTGTTTTCTACTCAAAAGGAAAAATTAATTGCTTCCCCCAAAACAAGGAAAAAACACAAACAAAAATAAAGGCAAGGCCATTTCAAAAACACGAAGTCCTAGACAAAAGAGATCTTTTAAAAGACAATAATGAAATTAGTTTTCTAAGCAAATTAAGTATATAAAATTAGCAGATGGAACTAGTGCTAGCCCTGATACTTAAAATAGAAATCCATGCTAAATTCTAATGCCTCAACGTCTCAAATAAAATCAGCAAGTAAGTGATTTGAGGTAGCTTCAGGACGTCCAAAACTGGGGTATTTTATAATATGTTTTAGAAGTCACGTGACTCACTCTAGCAAATATCTGAGCTTAGATTTAAAGCCAGGTCCTCTAAACCCCAAATCTGGTGTTTTTCTATTATGCTGTTCTAACTTTCAAGTTTTATATAGCCTGCTTTAAAAGTCCAAGAATGCAGAGGTTTGAAGATTAAAATATGATTTACAGTGATAGAGTACTTTTGACAAGGCATGTATTTTTACCTCATTTGAATCAGACCTCACCACTGTGTAATGAGATTTGCCATTATTATCCCCAATTTACAGAAAAAGAAACTGGGAAGTCAAGTGACCTATTTCATGTCCCATAGCTAATAAATATCTAAGATGGAATTTGATGCTGTCTTCCTGACCTTAGGTCCAGTACTCTAGCCACTTATATCACACTTTGTTTTTAAAATGAAAACAAAATTTTTAATTAAGTAATTACACAAAAGTTTAAGCCAAGTCAGCTATAAGCTCAAACTTAGATATTTGTGGGGGGATTTTTAATATTGGACATCAAATATTAAATTTTCATCAAGTTAATATGCAAATCAATATATGTTGTGGGGGGGAAGATTTAGAAGACTAAGGTGTTTCCAAAAAGAAGAGGCACATTTGGGCTAAGATAAATTGTGATATATCTGTATTTTTTAGTTTTGACTAATATACGTACAGGGTAGCTAGGTGGCACAGTAGATGGAGTGCTGGACCTGGAATCAGGGAAAGTCATCTTCTTGAGTTCAAAGTTGGCCTCAGACGCTTATTAGCTATGTGACCCTGGACAAGTTGCTTAACTGTTTGCCTCAGTTTCCTCATCTGTAAAATGAACTGAAGAATGAAATGTCAAACCACTCCAGTATCTTTGCCAAGAAAATCTCATATGGGATCATGAAGAGTCAGACATCACCGAAAAACAACTGAACAACAGTAAAATATAAATAAAAAATTTATTCTCATTCCAGTATTTTAAAATGTCTTAACTATTATTCATATTTGGTGTAGGCAAACTGAAGTATACATAACTAACACCAAAATATTCATAGCAGCACTTGTGGTTGAGAACTGGAAACAATGTTTATTGGGGAATAGATAAATAAATTGTGCTACATGAATATAATGGAATACTACTGTGCCATAAGAAAGGGTGAATGACAAGAATTCAGAGGACAGTAAGACATATGAAATGAGATAGTGAATAAACAGAATCAGGAGAATATATAAAAGATTACAATAATGTAAATGGGAACAACAACAGCAAATAAAAAAGAAATTGCATGCTGTGTAATTATAATAAACATGCTGGTCCCTGAAAAAGAGATGGGAAAATGTAACTTCTTCCATTCTTTTTATGGGTATAGAGTATGGCATACACTGTCAGATTTAACTAATGTGTTGGTTAGTTTTTGTGAAATGCTCTTTTGTTTTATCTTTTTATGCTTTGCTAGAAAGAATGGCTGCTGGGTAGGAAAAGATGGAGGAGTATATTCCTAAATGAAGTTTATATTAAAAACAAAAAAATATATAAATATTTTTTTTAAAAAGGAAACATAACCAACTGCATCATATTCATTTTTGTGGGGGAGGGGCGGAAGAGAGGTAACTGGGTTTAAATGACTTGCTCAGGGTCACACAACTAGAAAGTATCTGAGGTTAAATTTGAACTCAAGTCTTCTTGACTACAGGGACAGTGCTCCAGCCCCTATGAAATTTAGCTGCCCCTGAATCATATTCATCTTAAGAAATTACAGAATGTCCCATATCTGATGAATGGCTTGCTTTCATTTTTAATCAAAGAGAGGAAGGACACTTTGATAACTAATAGAGTCTTGATGCCAAGGTCTGAATTGGGCATCCTAAATTTCATTCCTCTGTTCCTCAGGTTTCCTAGTTTTTTTCATGTTTAATAGGTGACAAAATGATTCACCATCTGTCATGATTTGTGAAATTTCCCAAAACCTAAGCAGGCACTTTTAGATAGAGCTGGACACATCTAGATATGATGTTGCTGGTGGCAAGTGCTGGTGTCACTATCTCCTGTTTCCTCATAGGCTTCTAGAAACTCCAGATAAAGTCATGCTCCTGGCTGGCTTGGAGAGCCACACAGGGCACACCACTCCCACTTTATTGCTAGCCTTCTAGATGTCCTGCTACTCACAATTTAGCCATCTGCTATTGGCTGGCATTATTGTGACATATGAGAGAAATATATAACTTTCTTCCCTCTCCTCTTTAGATTTCTGGACCTGACATAGCATTCACCACATCTAGGCACCCCTTATCAAGATATGTCCACTTAGAACCATGATGACTACATCTGTAATTGGCAGCTAGATAACACAGATGATGGAGTGGTACACTTGGGTAATCTGGAAAGCAAGTTTGAATAATACCCAGCCACTTACTTTGATGTACAACCCTGAGCAAGACAACCCCTCTCAACCTGTTTCCTCTTCTATAAAATAGGGATAATAATAATACCTACTTCAATGTTGCTATGAAGATCAAATGAGATAATATATGTAAAGTGCCTTGCAAACCATAATGCTCTATATAAATGCTCTATTATTACTGTGTTATGTAAGTATACTCAGGTTTATGTATGTTTATCTTTACATATTTTTATTTCATAGTATGGGTAGCTCATTGATATTGTGATTTTATCTAGTGCTTTAAGGTTTACAAAGCATTTTATGACTCTTTTCACTTGATTTTTGTTCTTATCCTATTTTTATTGTTCCTTTCCTGTTTTTTAACAGTTTGATTTTCCCAAATTACATGCAAAAACAATTTTTAACTTTCATTTTTAAAAATCATGGGTTCCAAATTCTCTTTTCCTTCCCTCCCCTTCACTGAGAAGGCAAGCAATTTGATATAGGTTATACACGTGCAGTCATGCAAAACATATTTTTATATTAGTCATGTTGTGAAAGAAATGACAGACCAAAAACAACAAGAAAAAGAATGTAAAAAAGTATGCTTTGATCTGCATTCAGAATCCATCAATTCTTTCTCTGGAAATGGATAGGATTTTTCATCATAAGTCCTTCAGAATTATCTTGGATCATGATATTGCTGAGAATAGTTAAGTCATGCACAATTGATCATCATACAATATTGGTGTTACTGTGTACAATGTTCTCCTGGTTATACTCCTTTCATTTTACAACAGTTCATATAAGTAACTCCAGATTTTTCTGAGAATACCTTGTTTGCCAGTTCTTTTACCACAATAGTACTCCTTCACAATCATACAATGCAACTTGTTCATCCGGTTCCCCAATTGATAAGTATCCTCTCAATTTCCAGTTCTTTGCCACCATTAAATGATATGCTATAAGTATTGTGTATGCAGCATTTGATAGCTCTTTAGGCATAGTTCCAAATTGCTCTTCAGAATGTTTGGATCAGTTTACAACTCCACTGATTATTCTCTATTTTGCTGAATAAGTGATTCTCGGTTGTAATTCTGGCTACTTTGCCCTCCAGAATATAATTTTCTAAGTCCTTCAATTCTTTTATTTAGAAACTGCTAAATCTTATATGATCCTGACTATGGCTCCATGATATTTAAATTGTTTCTTTCTGGCTGCCTGTAGTATTTTCTCCTTTTCTTGGAGCTCTGAAATTTCACTATAATATTCCTGGGAGTTTTCATTTTAGGGTCTCTTTCAGGTCGTGATTGGTAGATTCTTTCAATTTCTATTTAACCCTCTAGTTCCAGAATATCAGAGAAGTTTTCCTTGACAATTTATTGAAAAATGATGTCTAAGTTCTTTTTTTTTTTATCATAGCTTTCAGGTAGTCCAATAAATCTTAAGTTATATCTCCTCGATCTATTTTCCAGATGGGTTATTTTTCCAATGAGTTATTTCACATTTTCTTCTAATTTTTCATTCTTTTGATTTTGTTTTATTGCTTCTTAATGTCTCATAGAATCATTAGTTTCCACTTGTCCCATTCTACTCTTTAATGAATTACTTTCTTCAGTGAGATTTTGTACCTCCTTTTCCATTTGACCAATTCTACTTCTTGAGAGTTCTTTTCTTCAACACATTTTTGTACCTCTTTTTTCCATGTGAACAATTCTGCTTTTTATGAAATTATTTTCAGTGGTTTTTTGTGCCTCTTTTAACATTTGGTTTTTTTAAAATGTTTTTAAGGCATTATTTCCTTCACTATTTTTTTGGTGCCTCCTTTGCCAACCTATTCACACTTATTTTTTTTAGGATTTTCTTACATCACTCTCATTTTTCCACTATTTTTTTCCTTTTAATGTTCTTATTTAATTTCATTTTGAGCTTTTCCAGGAATTCTTTTTTGTGCCTGGGACCAATTCAAATTTTTCTTTGAGCTTTTGAATGTAGAAGTTTTGACTTTGCTATCATCTTCTGAGTTTGTGCTTTAATCTTCCCTGTCACCATATTAACTTTCTATGGTCAGGATCTTTTTTTGATGTTTGCTCATTTTCCCAGTTGACTTCTTGACTTTTAACTTTCCAGAGTAGAGGGGGAACTGTCCCAAGCTTCAAGTTTTCTATGCAGCTTTTTTTCAGAGATATTTCAGAGGTCTATAAATTTTTAGTTCTTCCAAGGTGGTGTGTTCCAAGGAAAGATGAGTTTACTATTCTCCTGGCTTGTGTTCTTTGGCTGTGAGTGACCACAAGCACTCTTACTGCCCTGTAATATGATCAGGGTCCCCACTCCCTTGTGGCTGAAAATTTTGGTGTGCTAATGCTCCTCCTCACCCTGGGACTGCCACTGAGGACAGCAATCTGGATCCCTGTGGGGGCAATGCAACAGAGTCCTGCACCCAGTGCCAGCAAAGGCACCCCTATAATCTCCTTCTGACCAGTTGCCTTACTGTTGTAGACCGAGAGCTCTGAAAGTTGCTGGACCACAGCTAATTCAGTCACTCCCAAGGTCTGCTGTTGGTTCAACCTGCGCTGAAGCTGGAGTGTGCTCCACTCCCACCCTGGTGCAACATACCTTTTCTGTTGACATTCTAAGTGGTCTTGGGCTGGAAAATTGTTTCACGCCATCCTTTTGTGGTTACTGCCATTCTAGAATTCATTTTAAGGTGTTACTTAAAGTTGTTTGGAGAGGCATTTGGGAGAACTCCAGTGAGTCCTTACCTTTTCTCTACCATCTTGTCTCTGCCTCTTATTGTTCTTTTTTTTTTTTTTTAACATATTTAAGTATCTTTCTTCTTTATAACTATTTACAAAGCTTTAAAAAAACTAGTTTGGTATTCTGCATTTCCACCAATTGGCTATTTGAGATATTTTTGGCAAAAAAAGATAATTCTCTTGGTGATGAAAATTTCTCACTTTAGGCATAAAAATATCCTATATCACTCTTTCTCTGAGCAGTTATCATTAGTATGCTATCTAGCTAAAGTGCCACCATCTGCCCTTCAACATATAATGATTGGTAAAAGTAGGATGTGGTGACCACAGTGGTTCTCTGATTATGACTGTGATTGACAAGTTTCCTAAACCACTTCCTTTTCATATCCTCAGGTAATGCTAACTTCTTGGTTTTGGAACTTCCTCATTTCACATGCACTTTTTAAAAAATGATTTTCTTTCCAAAGCTAACTTCTTTCCATAATGAAAATAATAGCAAAATTCCAATGGGATTTTTTTTAAAAGCCAAAGTATTAGGATGCAAAATCCCAAGAGTACAATTTAAGATACTTTGAAGATTATAATAGAACTCAAGTCTAAATGCTGATATTAAAATCAATTTCTTCCTTCTTCCATTCAATTCTCATTTGTTCCAACCCCTTCTGAGTTTCCCCTCAGGCTTCTATATCTAGCTCATGGGAACTGGCAGCTATTTGAAAATCACACTTACAGCAACATCTCTTTCCACAGTCTTCCAGGATTTGTTGTAAACAAGTTTCCCTTTAATAATTTTCATAAATGGTTCCACATATCCACTGGCTGCTTAGAGGAAAACTGATCTCTCTTTAAGTAATTTCAGAACCACATAGTTCCTGTTCTCCATGGCTCATATATGTCACAACATAATTAGGTCTGCTGAAAATCATATTTGACAAGACAACATAGAAACTTCCTCTCAATTTATTTTATAAAAACCTAAATATTCATAATTACAAACTTCCTAGAATTTAGTTATGATAAGATTTAGACTGGTTTTTTTGTTCGTTTGTTTGCTTGTTTTGGACAGTTAAGTGAAGATTTATTTAGCCATAGGAGGAGAGGAATATTCAACATAGATATTCGGCAGGGATACCACTTTTATTCAGCTGAGCAGAGCTCCACTTCCGCTTCAGTGTTCATTCCAGGTTGCTGGCCTACTGAAGATCCTCACAGCTTTTATTCATTTCTGAATACATTGCAGAACAGAAGGCATATCATTGTTATTCAGTTGTATCCAACTCTTCATAACACCATTTGGGGTTTTCTTGGCAAAGATACTGAAGTGATTGCCATTTCCTTCTCCAGCTCATTTTACAGATGAAAAGAGTGAAGCAAACCAAAGTAAATGACTTGCCCAGGGTCACACAGCTAGTACATGTCTGTGGCTGGATGTGAACTCTGGAAGATGAATCTTCCTGATTTCAAGCCCAGTGCTCTATCCACTGTACTACCTAGCTGCCTGCAAAAGGAATAGGAAGAAGGAATAATCATTAATATAGTCCTTAAAATGTGCCAGGCACTGAGCCAAACACTTTACACATATTATCTCATTTGATCCTCATAGCAACACTATGAGGAAGGTGTTATTATTATCTGTATTTTAATTTAATTGTCTTACATAAAGGGAACTGAAGCAAACAGAGATTAAGTGACTTGTGCAGGTCCCAAGCGAGCAAGTGTCTGAGGCTAGAATTGAACTTATCTTCCTGACTCTAGACTGCTCTATTTACTAGGCCACTTAACTGCCTAAAAAGGGGATTATACCTAAAACTGTAAATCTAAGGCCCCTTCTGGCTCTAACATTCTGTGGTTCTAGAGTATAATCTAGTCTAGTATGAAATCAAGAAGGGGAGAGGGTGTGCAGAGTCAAGGCCCTGGGGCATGGCTCTTGCATTGCACTATCCCAATAGATACGTAATCTGCTCAAATATGAGCGTTGTTTTCAGGGAAGAAACTCATAACCCTAAAATCCCTGCTCATCTTGTATAGCTGTCATTCAAGTCTAAGTCCCAAGCTCCTCTCCTACCATGATTTAGTTTAGTCTAAAATGGCACAGAAATTTGGAAGCAGCTACATAAAGACAAAGTTTTTCACCTATATAACAGTTGTGAAGCTTATTTAATTTTCACCTTCTTTACTAATTACCTTAAATGCTAATTTAGAATCTTAAAGTAAGTTCTGTCTTTTGAAACTACATATTTATTCCCCCCTTTTTAATCATATTTGGATGTTACGATATTAACAGAGTAACAGATGGCAGTTACTGTGTGCTACAGAAACCTCACATTAAGGAATCCTAAGTAATTGCAATAAATAAAATAAGAGGAACTTAATATGACACTTCAGGAATAAAAGTTAGCCTCAAACGGAAATTCATCTAAAAAATGATTGCATGCAAAACAGAAATATTATAAAATGTCACACATGATTATCTATTCACATTCTGTTTTAAGAAATAGAGATTGCAAAAGAAATGAGGTTTGCTTAGTATGTCCAACTTGCAAACAGAAATGTCTTTTAGCAACAGAACTTCCTGACCTGAAAATAGAACTTTTAAAATTTGAACAAGATCCCTCCTTTTTTTGATAGTCTTGAGTCATTTCCTCCTTTAAATCTTGTTTCATAAACCAGAACCTGAACCTCAAAAAGTTTGAAATTTTTAGGTTTGCCAAAATAGCTAGGACTGAGATATTGAAGAAATACTCTAAACCTTAGAAGAATCTTTCAGCCTTATCCTGACTTTTCTCCTAAACTGAAACAATAACCTTATTTCCTCATTTATTCTTACCACATCTCTTAATATAGTAGTCTACTTCAACTTTTTTATCTTTATTATCTCCACTGTAGTGATAGGGAATAAGGACCAGAAAAAGAAAAGAAAGGTTCACTGTCTTGGAGAGGGTCACTCAGACTATCTGAAAACAATAAATTGAAGGGTTAAATATTTCATTTAAACCAGTTATATAGCTTTACATAGGCAAAATAACCAGTTATGTATGTATATTTTTACTGGATTCAACATTTTTAAGAACTGAATTTAGCCCATTGATTACACACCTTAACATATGAATTCATTGAATTAATTCAATGAATAAATTCATGTAACTATAGTTATACAGCACTATTAGATTCAGGAAGCATTTTATGTACATTATTTAATCTAAACTGGGTCATCACTTCAATGAGACAATCCTTTTACTCTGAGTCACCCAGTTTCTCAACCTTAGTGTTATCCTCAACTCCTCGCCATCATTCATTTTATGTACCTAAGCAACTGCCAAATCTTGTCATTGTTTCCTCCACTATTTCTTTTATACCTTTACTTATACCTCTCTTTGTTCACATCGCTACCACTCTAGTTCAGGTCCTCATCACTTCTTGTCTAGGCTATTTCAATAGCCCCCTAATTAGTCTCTAGTCTTTGATTCCATCCTCTACACAGGTGTCAAAATGATCTTATTAAAATATAGATCTGACTATGTCATCCTCTTTCAGTAAAGACCAGTGAGTGGCTCTACTTTACTTCTAGCATCAAAGAAAACTCCTCCTTTTAGCACTTAAAGCTCTTAAAATTCTGTCCCCTTTCCTATCTTTCTAGTATTCTTATATAATACTCTCATCAAAACACTCTAAGATCCAGTCATAATAAAATTCTTGTTCTTCTTTGCACAAGATATCCCTTCGCCAGTCTTCATGCTTTTGTACTGGCTATCCCCCATGTCTGGAATACCACCCCCAACCTCAACATCTTAGAATCCCTGGTTTTCTTTAAATCAGCTCAGGTGACACTTTCAGCAAGAGGTTTTTCAGGGGCCCTCAATGGTTAATATTTTTTTTCTCAAAGATTAATTTATAATCTCCTTTACATGTGTTTTGTATATAGTTAAATATGGATCTGTTATCACCCACTTTTAAAATAAAAACCTAGTGAGGTCAGGAACTGTTTTTTGTTGTTGTTGTTATTTTTCTTTCTATCTCCAACACCTAGCACATTGTCTGTTATATAACAGGCACTTCATAAATGCTTGCTTTCTTATCTCATTTTGGTCTCACAATATCTCTGTGAATTAGATGCTATTATGACCATTTTGTTGTTGTTTGATTGGTCATATCTGAATTTGGGGTTTTCTTGGAAAGCATACTGGGGTGGTCTGCCATTTCCTCCTCCACCTCATTTTACAGATGGGGAAACTGAGGCAAACAGGGTTAAGGTCAGGGTCACATAGCTAGTAAGTGTCTGAGGTCATATTTGAACTCATGTCCTCCTAAATCCAGGGACAGCACTCTATCTACTGTGCTGTCTAGCTGTCGCTATGACCATTTTACCAATGAGGAAATTGAGATGCAGAAAGGATAAGTGGCTTCCTTAGAGTCATACAGGTATAAAATATCTAAGGCAGGATCCACACTTGGGTCTTCCTAACTCTCTAAGTCTAGCACTCTTTAATAAACATACTTTCTAATAATACATATGAAAGAGAAATGTTTCATACCCCTACTTCAATAATTGCAAAAGGCCTGGATTTTTATATTTAATCAGTCAGAAATATAAACAAGACCCAGATAGCTCTATTGAATCACTAGATCAAAAAACATTAAACCAAATTTAAACAACTTCGTTGATAAAGTTGGTAAGGAATAGAAGGCTTTTAACCATTGGATGAAATAAAACAATGCTAGAAAAATATCATATTGGGATTGGTTGAAGAGACTGAGTCAAATCCTGTGGGTCTTGGATAAAATAACAAGGTAGTCTGGAACCAACATTCCAACAGAGGAACAAACTAATCAGAATAGTTTTAGCTAAGCCCCTGGGAAGGACAGTGCTACAATGTCTATTGGAAATCCAAAACCTCTGACCTTTCTAAATTCACAAAGTCTTCCACTAGTCAGTAGGGGAGGAAGGGAAGACACAGTCTCATTCCTCTCCCCATTTCACAACCCCTGCTCCAAGCAGCTTCCTCTCTGGGCCTTGGTTAAAGGTTCTATTACCCTATGGCTGACCCAACACTCAAATCTTGGCTTTCACAATGGCTTGCTATTTTACCATGAACCCAAGAACATGAAAATATCTACAGTCAATCCCAATACACTGTTTGTAGCATTATGATTTAATTTCATCCAATGATTTTCATTCCTTCCAAATAGGTTAAGGGACTTTTCGAAGCAAGTTTAATAATTTGATTCATTGATTCAATAAAAGTGCTTTTACAAATAAATAAGCAAGATGTATTACATGGTACTATGTGCTAGCTACTGTGCTGAGCACTGTGAATAGAAATATCACCAAAAAAAATTTAAATAATCCCTGTTTTGGGAAGTTTCCATTTTATTAGGAAAAGTTGTTCAGTTGTTTCAGTTATGTCCAACTCTTTGTGAGTTCATTTTACGTTTTGTTGACAAAGACAGTAGAAAGATTTGCCATTTCCTTTACCAGCTCATTTTACAAATGAGGAACTGAGGCAAACAGAGTTGAGTGATTTGCCCAGGGTCACAGTGCTACTAAGCATATGAGGCCAGATTTGAACTCATAAAGATGAGTCTTTTTTTTTTTTTTGCCCTTTGTAGGGGTAGTTGGAGTTAAGTGACTTGCCCAAGGTCACATGGCTTGTAAATGTTAAATGTCTGAGGCTGGATTTGAACTCAGGTCTTGCCGACTCCAGGACCAGTGCTCTATTCACTGCATCACCTAGCCACCCCAAAGATGAGTCTGTTTCCAAGCCCAGAGCTCTGTGCCATCTAGCTGTCCAAAGGAAAATACGATACATAAAAGAGAGCAGCAACACATAAAAGAGAAGTGGGGGCAGGGATAACACACATGGAAGGGGGTATGATGGAGACGTCTGGAGAGTCAGTACAGGACCCAAGAAAGGAGTGAAGGAGTGAGTGTAGTTGGCTTCTGCATTTCCTTAAAATGAAAATTCTGGGAAGAACTTATCAGTATGATGAGAAAACCATAGAGATGGGGGTATATTCCAGGGTAAGGCTACAGAGGCATAGTGAAGAAGTCAGACGTGGCACCAAGAGGAAAATGAAGGAGTGAGTATGGCTAGTAGGGGCAACTCCTCAAAGTTGAGGTCCTGGGAGGAAACAAACCCTGCCCCAAGGAGGGCAGAGGAGGATGAGCAGAAGGGTAGATCTTTGAGGGTGATAAGACTACATAAGAGCCATCTGAGGAACGAAGGAGTGATAAAAATATCAGGGCTAGAGAAACTTGTTAGTCTAGTTAAATGGAGTATGGTGATTGATTCAATAGTGACATCCAGGCCTTATTCATACCTAGTTCCAACCTTTAATTACTTCTGTTAAGAAGTAGGGGAGTCTCTGTAGTTTTCAAGGTTGGGTTATGGAACACCTCTCTTCTACATTAAGTCTCTTCACAAAATAAGATAGCAGAAAGATGTTAAATGATAGACATTCCAAATTTGTACTGGCATGTCTTTAGCTCATCTGAGTTTTTGAAGTTCATAAGTCCAGTCACCCATTGAAGAAAAACTGAATAAGTCTCCTCTTTTGTACTAAGAAGTTATTCTTTAAGTGTGAAGAGAAGAGATTTGGAATAAACTTAATTTCCTCTGCAGGGGAAGGATAAAAAGGATAGGATATTTACTGACTATTTTTATATATTTAATTTAAGTTGAGTTCTGAGAAACTTGGATTCAGAGTGAGGATTCAGAATAAATGCAAAATTAATACAGTAAATGCAGTGAATGAAAAAAATGAGATTGAATATAAAAAGAAATTATGTCACTTAGAAGTGTAAATCTAAAAACTAAAATGAGGAAATACAGAAAAAAATGTCAAGTTCTAAATTTTGCTGAAAATCTATGTAGCTGTTATAAAAAACCAACAAAATACCTGTGAGTGTAATATCATTTCACATGGCATAATTTTTTTTTCTATTTCTTCAGTAGGAAGAACTTAATAGGAACAACTACTGAGCCTTTCTTCGCTCAGTCTTCATTCTCTTTAACCTCTCTGGATCTTTTGATATCGTATGACCACGTCTCCTTGGCACTGATCATTCTCCATCCTTCTCCCATCTGTCTGACCACTCTTCATCAGTCTATTTTGTTGGATAATTATTCATCTTCTACCCTCTTAATGTCGATGTTCAGTGGGTATTTGTGCTAAACCTCTTCTCTCTCTGTCTCTGTCTCTCTCTGCCTCTCTGTCTCTGTCTCTCTCCCTCTCTCACTCTTCCTCCCTACCTCCCTCCTTCCCTCCCTTACAATGTCCAACCTTGACTCATTGGACATCTTTACTTTAATGTTCCATAGGGACCTTGACTTTGAAATCTCCTCCAAATTAATGCATTATATTTTCCCTTAGACCTTTCAAAATCTCCTCCAAACTTGCTTTTTTCCTATTGTAGACATCAACACATTTCCTGAAGTTTAAAACACTGAGAGATATCCTTAACTCTTTCCTTTTACATCACTCCCCTCTCCCCATATCCAATTAGTTGCCAAGTATAATCAATTTTAGTTCCACGATATGTCTCAAATCTGTCCTCTTCTCTCCATTCATACTACCACCACACTAGGTAAAGACCTTCATCTTCTCTTGACTGAACTATTGCCTCCTAATTAGAGTCCCTTCTTCTAGTTGCTCTCCACTCCAATCCATCTTCCACACAGTCAAAATCATCTTCCTCAAATATCTGATCATGGAATTCCCTGGCTCAGAAGTCTTCAGTATCTTGCCATTTCACCAGAAAATATACAAACATTTCACTCTGTCATTTAAAGCCCTCCACAATATGGCTCCTATCTAACTTTCTATCTGTATTTCAAACCATTCTCCTTGACTCACTCCATGCACAACCAAATTGGACTACTACCTTCTCCCTGAACTTGTCTTTTGTTTGGTTATTTGTTTTAAGACTCGGTCTCTCCATCTTACCCAAGCTGGAAGTATAGAGGCTACTCAAAGCTGAAGTCCCACCATGATCATCATGGGACTTTTGACTTAATCCATCTCTGACCTGAAGTGGTTCACTTCTTCTTAAGCAACATGATGTTGTCCCCTCATTTGCTTCCCCCGGGGTGTTGGTACCAAATTTAATGCCAATGCCTGATTGTCTGAGCCTTTCCTGCATCAGGAATTATAAGCATGTGCCACCACACCTGGGTACTTGTTACTACATTTCCTGACTTTTTCCATTTTCATCAGTAGCTAGGTGGCACAGTAGAGTGCTGGGCCTGGAGCCAGGAAGACCTTTGCTCAAATCCAGCTTCAGATACTTGGTAGTTGTGTAACCACCAGACAAGTCTCTTAACCTACTCCTGCCTCTGTTTCTCTAACTCTAAAATGTGGATGATGATAGCACCTATTTCCCAGAGTTGTTATTAGGATAAAATGAAATAATATTTGTAAAGCACTTAGCATAGTGCCTGGTACCTAGCAGCCATTTAATAAAGATTTCCCCTCTTCTCCCCTCCCATAAGCTATTCCCCCTTACAACAGGTAGGGAGTGAATATTGTTCTCCTGGAATTTTTTACTTTCTTTGAGGTTCAACTTGGTTGTGACCTCTACTTTTTATAGCCTGCCCTGATGTCTATAGTTGTTAGTACTCTACCAATTCAAGAGCATTATACTTGTTTACATATTGTATCTAAGCTCCTTTAGGGCAGCAACTGTATGATTTTTGTCTTTCTATCCCAAACAAAGTGCCTTGTATAATAATAGTTATAATTTATGTAGCATTTTAAATCATCTGATTCAATCCTTGTAACAACCTTATGTGGCAGGTGGTATTAACTTCCACATTTTATAGATGAGGAAACTGAGGCAGAAAACTATTAAGTGACTCACCCGGGGTCACAAAGCTAATAAACATTTAAGGTAGAATTTCAAGTCAGGTCTTCCTGATTCTAGGTCCTGAGCTCTATCCACTGCACTACCTAATGGCCTCATAATAAATACTTAAGAAATGTTTCTTGAATTGGAAGAACACTTTGGCAATCATATGATTTTCATGAATCTGTCATATCAGTTAATATGACTAATAGAAATACAAAGAGAGGCCAAGAATGCACAACACCAAAAAAAGTCGACTAAGAGCTAGAGATTTGCTATTTTATCCCCATTCCTGAACAGCTCAACTGTAAGCAGAGAGAGAAACTCCAAAGGAATTTAATTCTGCATGTGTGCTAGCACAACAATAAAAGCCCCTTTTTCAATTTCACGAAAAAATAAATGATGGAAATAGATTGTTTATTGGAGGACATCTGCACTGACAACAGCAGGGTACTCGATTGATGAGCCAATGGTTCTCTTCCTATTTCTAGCCACCATGATGGATGGGATATCCAGAACAAAAACAAAATAGATATAATGCAATTTGCAGCACTTTGCAAACTTATCCATCCCCTTCCTAAATTCTGAGTAACAACAACAACAAAAATACACTTGTTTTATGATGATATTTTACCAAAGTTAGAAAGTAAGGTTCTTGGAAGCAGTTTGGTACAGTTGGAAAAGACAATGTGAATTGGCATTTATGTGGGCGCAAATGCTGCCTGCCTTACTTGCTGGTTATGTGACCATGTACAAATCACTCACCATTTCTAAGTCTTAATTTCCTCAATTGTAAAATGAATATAATGATACTCTTGACACTTACCTTACAGAATTCTCATGAGAATCATTTGAGATACAATATGCAAAGCACTTTGCAAACCTTAAATGGCTATTTAAGTTAAGTGTTGGCTGTTTGGGGAAAGACAAAACTGTGGGAATTGGGAAGTGAGAGGAAAATGCATGTTTCTAAGGGACATTTTCTTCTTAAATCCATCACATGTAGTCTTTTTGTGAGGATCTATTGTTTTTAGTTTTTATTTTATTTCATTTTTTACTGTGAAATAAGAGAGAGAGAGACAGACAGACAGACAGACAGACAGAGACAGAAAGAATAACTAAACGGTCTGCCTGGAGTCCTGGTCCCACACCAATACTGATACAGAAGCACATACAGTGAAAGCTTGAATAGATGCTAAACAATTTACCTTGAACTAGAAGTTACAGAGCAAGAAATGTACCAAGACTACAGAATACACTTGGTATTTACTGCACTGAACTCTGTTTCTTCATATATGAGTATAACTTAAATATCATCATCACCTATACATAGCTCTGTTACCAAAGTGACAGCGAACTCTGAAATTCTTTCTGATCATAATCTCCTATCTTCCCATCTCTCCCTCTGTCTTATTTCCTAAACCTTATTCTTTGTCTTCATTACCTGTTACCTGTAGTCTTTCCACTTCTGCCGGTTTTCCCAGTTCATCACCCATGCTCTGGCTTCACCTTCTTCCCTTCACAGTCTTGACCAAATTAATGTCTCATTCAAATATGTGCTATCCTCTACCCCTGAATCCTAAGAAAACAGGGAAAGACTCAAAAGGCTCTCCAAAGGATGCAACTATCATATTTCACTCTAGAGTGAACAAAAGTTGCTGCATAAATGTGGGTAGGTTGGTAGTCATATCCACCCAGGCTAATTAATTCATATTGACGGTCATGGGGATTAAAGATCATAAATTTAGGACTGGAAGGTTCTTTAGAGGTCATCTTGTCAAACCTCCTCATTCTATAGATGAAGAAATTGAGGAACAGAGTTGAAAAAAACAAACAAACTTGTTCAAAATCACATAGGTCAAATAAGTGACAGAGTTGGGCTTTGAAACCAAGTCATCAGTCTCTTAAACCAGCACTCTTTCTACTCCACCATGTTGTCTTCCATCTGGAAATAGAGGTTCATGAAGACCATAGATAGGTTTTAGTCCTGAGACATCACTTACTCATTTAGAAAGAGTATCCAGATGGGTACTATCTGGGGCCAGGGCCCCTGACTCCAAACTCTATTAAGCTAGGAGTCTGCTGTATTTAGAGTCAAAATATAACCTGCAGACTTTAGAGGTCTGAGGCAACTGCCACAGCACCTTTTTGACCTCAAGAGACCTTTTCTGTAGGTCTTATAGTACTTGGTTCTTAGTAATAGAAGTACATTTTGTAATCCAAAACTTCATCAGATCCAAGATCTCTTTGGGATTCTCATATCCCACCTATTAAGTGAGGTTAGTCATACTTGTCCCACCTGCCTCATAGGATGTTTTTTAGAAACAACACTATTAACAAATAAAATTATTGCATAATATTTAATAAATAATTAAAGTTTATTAGTTTTGTCTTGGCTTCTTTTCTGCACTATTCTCATCAACTAGTCATTCTCTGACTCTTCTGTTTACCTCACTTCCTGGCCATCTCTACTTCAACTTTCAATCCTTCATCCTCCTCCCTGGAAGCTCAGTATTCACCCCTAGAGCCATCCTGGCCTCTGATGTATAGGCTTTTCCCTCATCTTGCCTGGATACAGGCTTTTACCTCCCCTTTGAGCCACCATGCCAAAAACACCCTTTCCTTTTCAGGAGCCCTTTATGTACTGTATTTCCCCATTGGTGAATAAAGTCAAGAGCAGCAAATGTCTTACTTGATTGCACTTGTATCTCCAGTGCTTTAACACACATAGTATGCATTTGATATATTATCTATGCATCTATTTATCCTTTCGCTCTACCTTCTCCTTTAAAGAACTAGAATCCCTTTGTTTGAACCATTTTTATTTTTCTTCTAACTTATGTAAAGCAGAGGCGCCAAACATACAGCCCAGAGCATTCCTGAGTACTGCCCCAAAATGGAGTTCTTATCTGTGTTTAACATGTTGATGTACTAATAAAAAGAGAAATACATAAAAATGTTTGGCTTTTTTTGTCTTTTTTAGAGGCACTCAGGGTTAAGTGACCTGCCCAGGGTCAAATAGCTAGTAACTGTCTGAGGCTGGATTTGAACTCAGATTCTCCTGACTCCAGGAATGATGCTTTATCCACTGGACTACCTAGTTGCTCCTATATATACTTTTCTAAACCTATACATGACCCACAAGGATTATGGTTTAGTGGCCCTCATTTCTATTTGAGTTTGACACTACTAAAGTAGTAGCGGAATGATGGAATGGAAACCAAGCTTGATTGAGAAACAGAGACCTGGATTTGAATCCTGGTTCTGCCACTTATTAGGTGGGTAAACTTAGGCAAGGCACTTGACCTCTAGGGCTCAACTTCCTCAATATAAAATGGGGAGGGGAGTATCATTCAATGATCCCTAAAATCCTTTCCAGCTCTAAATTTATGGTTCAGCTTTGACTCTATATTTCATATGTGATCTGATTTTCTTCTAATACACATCAATTCTGTATTCAGCTAGTCATTTCTCGAGATGTCCTCTACAATTGTAATAATGGACATGTCTCTTCCTATACAATAATGAACATTATAACAAGAAAGGGGCCGTGAACACAGCTCTTCTAATGGAGAATTCCTTTATTCCACCTTACTTTTATGAATCCTGGGGTTTACATCACAAAAGAAGAGTAGGAGTAATATATGGCTAATAACAATTGAGAAATGAAACCTACCAGACATATACTTGTCCTTCAGTGTTTCTTCTGCTGCTAGCGCCCTCTCACCTCTCTACAACTACGCCACAGTCCCTTCAATCCTAAAAATGTTCTTCCTTTGAACCGTCTGCCCTCTACAACAATTTCACCGTCTCTGTGTTCCCCATCATAAACAAACTTCTCGGAAACAATTGTGTATGTAGTGTCCACTTTCTCACCACTTATTTTCCCCTTTAATCTTTGGTTATTTTTTGTCATCTGTTCCCACCATTTTAACCTGCTAATCACTAAATCCAATGACCTTTATTCTGTATTGATCTGCCCTAACTTACAACTCCCTCTTGTTAGATTCTCTCTCCTTTCTTGGCATCTGAGACATCACAATTATTACTTTAAAGCAAGAATATTTGCCCATTTCCAGGCCGGTGCAATCTCTCTCACTCTCCATGTTTTTCAAAGACTGCTAACAATCAGCAATCACATCAACCAGTTTGTTCAGGATGATTTGCACTCATAAAAGCTGGGTGCCCTTTTACAATCTCCTTGATTACCTTGGGTTTTTCTGTTGCATTTTTAAAACTTTTTTTTTTTACCATTTTTGTTGTATTCTTTCAAGTCCTAAAAATGGTTCTCTTTTAGTAAAGAAAATGGAGGTAAAATAAGAGGCTCTGCAACTTACATGGCCTTATAGAGTTTACTGAGAGGTTATTGTGATTTGCACAAAGTCAAATAGTCAGTATGAGTCAGAGGTGGGTTTTAAATAGGAGTCTTCCCTAGGTTGGCTCTCAAGACAGTAGACGATAGAAAACTTGTGTCTCATAAATAACCCTACAGAACTGTGGGACATTATATCCCAGGCCAATTCCCAGACCTCCACTGCTGTGCCCTTCTACTCACACTTTCCTAAAATCTACCTCATATAACCATAAGCGTACAGGTAGCTTGGACTGGTTCATACCTGCAGACTCGGCTCACATTTTATGCATGTAAAGAGAGAGAGAGAGAGAGAGAGAGAGAGAGAAAGAGAGAGATTTTATTGCAGGAAAAAATAGCTTTACACTGTATTTTTTATAATTGCTTGTCACATTCACATATCTTCCAAATTAAACAAATCCCAAAAAAAACTTTCAATTTGCATCAGTTCAGTCAAAGCAACAGATGGTCTAAGTCTCTGTTCTTCTCTCAGGCTTCTCTGTATAGAATTTCTCTGCTGTTCAAAGCAGATCCTTACTCTGCCCAGATCAGTTAGATAAGGAAAGTTCAAGGTGCCAACTAAAAAAGATAAGCCACTGCTGGCAGAGTAGGAAGGATAAGAGAATGTAGCACAACTGTTCTAAGAAATAATAATTTATAAAAATAATCAATCAACAAGTATGTCTTTGGCACCATTTCAACAATAGCCATGATATTCTAGGGGGATACATCAGATGAAACTGACTAGGGAGAACGGAAGAGGTTGTAAATCACTATGGCACTCTGGTATTAGCATCAGGACTGGTCCTCTGGATGATTCTAAAGAAAGCAAAGTGAACCTCTGTTGATGACCCCTCTGCTTTTCTTTCACTTTCCTATCCTGCAAAAAACAAGAAAAAAACAAAATTTTCTCCCTAGACATTGCACAGGTGTGTGGGTCTCCCTCATACACTTGTTGGTTTTTCATATGTAAATGTTTCTTTTTGTTTCTGCTTTGTTTTTTTTAATCCTTGATTTGGTATTAATTAATTAGAAGCTGTTAGTCCTTCAAAGTGTTTATGCATATTAATTGAGGACTCAGTTACAGAGATGTC
The DNA here is from genome assembly GCA_028627135.1 of Pseudochirops cupreus. Lineage (NCBI taxonomy): Eukaryota > Metazoa > Chordata > Mammalia > Diprotodontia > Pseudocheiridae > Pseudochirops > Pseudochirops cupreus. Next base: position 112,462,424 of record CM053580.1, read on the forward strand.
TTCAAGAATTAAAGGAATAAAGTTCTTTTGCTAGAATTTCAGGCCACATGGCAGCTGGGTGGGGAAACTATTTTTAAACAAGGGGTGATCCAACATTCCTCAGTCCATGTCATTTCAGTATGTCAGGAGTGGCATGTTTTCCTTGAGCATAAGGTCTGCCTTGTTCAAGGGCTCTTTGAACATGGACCAACCCCCAGATCTGTCCTACTTAGAGGTGAAACAAGGATAACTAAACTGAATAGGTTCCCCTGACCAGGGATACTTCTAACAATTTTAGACACTCTATAAAGGATCCATATCCAGAAGTCTGACTGTTAGCCAGATAAGATATGGAGACATAGAAATCCAGTGGGCAGGTGCTGAACTTATGGAGGTTAAAAAGGTCCAAAAGGACCCAAGTATTTAAAAAAGGAAGAGGAAGAAAAGCCCCAAGACCCATGCACAGGAAAAATCCCAAGCCAGGACTGCTAAGAGAGAAAATCACTAAAAAGAGAGACAGAACTTCTGGGATAAAAGCAATGTCCAAGGCAACAGCTGTCATGTCGAATGCCAAGGAATGTCTGGAGCTAGCTGGGGGCTGTGGGACCCGGGACAACTGTGGGCCTGTGCTAGGAGATGACAGCAGCCTGGCAAAGAGTAAATGGTGGTAGAGACCAGAATCTGGATAAAAGTCTAGATGCCACAGTGGGGGAGAAAACAGACCCTAGAGAAGAGGAGGGCAGCTGACATGGAACTGGCTCTAATACTTATAATAACAGTTCACTAGGCAGGGCTGGACTACTCAGTGATGTGAGTTCATAGGGCTGTGAGGTGGGGGAGGGAGAAGGAAGAGAGATAGAAAAAGAAAGAACAACCTTAAGCAAAAAGTAGAATGTACCTTTTCCTCTGCTAACCAGGTACTGGTATGATCTTGGATGTGCAATCCTGTTCTTTTCATGCCTTTTAAGAAAAAAGAATTAAAAAGAAACCAACTGCTTCTTCTAAGTTTCTGAATACTTTTAGCCTGATTTTTACATTGGAATGGAAGATTCCTCCAGAGATCCAAAAATGAGCAAGGCCAAACCCCCAAATGGGAGTGTATATAAATGACAGGGATTTTTTTTAAGCCCAGAGCTATGGTTTTTGAGCCCCAAGTTAAAGGACTTTAAAAGTGGGAGGGACCTAATAAATCATCTAGTCAAGCTTCATCATTTTACAGCAACTAACATTGATGCCACATGTCCGAGGAATCACATCTGGCTTGCTGGATTTTGTTGTAGTTAACATGAGATTAAAGCATATGACAGGACAGTCCTTCAGTGTCTTCAGTAGGACTTCAAATTATGGGTCCATGTAGAGACTTCTTTAGGTTCTGCCTCTGTTCCTTAAGCAGACTTACCCAATTCCATGTGGATGAAATCAAGCTATTAATGAAGTTGAGTAAGCCTCATTAGAGTCCTTTCTGTTTTTAGGCCTATACCAACTTCCCTCTTAAACCACCTCTCGATTCAAAGCAATTAAGAAGCCAGGTTGTCAATTCTCAAAGATATTGGAACCAGACTTGGGGTAATAGGAAGCTAATGGGAAGGACTGGGTGAGTGAAAGAGGATTGCAGTGAAGCAAGAACACCACCAGATGTCATCCTAGAGCTATTTCTTTGTGCTGTTCTATACACTGCATAGTACAACAGAATCCCAGTAACAGGCCAAGGGATGATCATTTTTTATAGCATTAAAAAAGAGAAAAGTGGAAACAACCTCTATTTAGTCTTAACAGTCATTCCCACACGGACAAGTCGTACTAGTAACAACAGTGTCATTATCAAATGTGAACAGATGCTAATCTGATCGATTTCTTCATTTAGGAGACTAAAGAAAATGTTTCCACACAACCCCAAACCCTGAACCTCAAAGCCACTCTAGTGGAATAACATCTTCACCACCTCCGCTAATCCATATAGATTGATTTGTTGGCACTCTTGGTTAATTTGAACTCATACCACAACTAAGAAGCCAGCATCCTATTCTTCTAGTTTCCTAATGTGCATTTCATGTGACAGAACCAAATCCTTTCACCAATGAGAATAGGTTATATTAGCTTACCCTGATACGCCAAGCTTAATGACAATGTCATGAGGCACTAGACTGGTGTGACTGAATTTATGCTTCCCAAAATCTGTTGCTGTCAATTGATAAGTTTTCTTTTCTTTTGGAATTATTTGAAAATTGATTGATAAATAAACAATATAACTGTACCTTTTCATTTCCCCCCAAATTCCAAAACTCTGACAGCTGATATGCCAACAGTGTTATTTAACATTGACATATTACTATATTGACTGCCAGATGTAAAAAAAAAAACTTCATAAAATCATCTCTGGGAATAGATTAAATTGTGGTTTATTTTTATAAGAAATTTATCTTACCCTCAAAATCATGTAATATACTGTTTACTTGCACATATTTTTCTAACCATCTGACATTGCCAACAGCAGGCATTCTGAAATTTAGAAGTGGAAAGAGCAATGATTGCCTTTTTAAGAATGGAATTTTGGCACTTTACATTAAAAAAATCTGGCATTGCTTAGTATTATCTAGAGCATTATTTCCCTACCTTTTATATTGTAGACTAGTTAATTATCTGAATTCTATACTAGAGATTCCACCCTTCAGGGCTCTTGGAAGCTACAATTTTTGAGGTCAGAAGCATTATGTGAAAAGGGAGCTGAGAAGTGGTAAAAGCAAGAGTCAGGGTTGTCGCTGTTGTCTTTTAAATTTATGGATTTTACTACCCCAAATTTCTTACTTCTTAGGGACTCTGAGGCAAATTTTGACCAATTTAAAAAATAAAAAATAAAAACGGTCACCGCCTAAAAGTTCTTACTTCCAAAAAGTTACTTCAAATGGTTAAAATTGCCTCAGATTCATGCTGGTCTATAGACTAGTAATTGAGAAAAACTGGTTGAGAGGAAGAATCTCAAACACAAAGGCCTATGAGGTCCCCCAAGTCATATTATGTGACCCTTAGTACAGATTAATGTGTAATTGCATTAACAAGTCTTTTATTCTCTTAAAAAATGACTTACTAGTGGTGCAGATAAATTGCTGATAAAAAAAATCATCTCTAGGATTCCACTTTTGTTGAAGGCACCCCTCATAATCCCAATCACTCAACTTCATTACCTTGGATTTATTCTCAATTTTTCCCTCTGTGCTTTATTATCCATATTCACCAATACTCACCAAGTATTGTCAATTCTATCTCCACATCTCTAGCACATATCACCCCATAGCTATCACCCTAGTTTAGAACCTTATTACCTTTGACCTGGATTATTGTAAAAGTATTCAACTGGGCTCTTGCCAATTTCCTTCCCTACCCTTTCATATTTTCCACATAATCTTCTTAAACCACAGGTCTGACTGTACCTTATCATTTCCCTGCACAAGAATCTTCAGTGGCTCCCTATTGCTTCAAAGATAAAATATAAATGCCTGATCCCATTGTTCCTTCTCTGGCCCTCCTCAAATCACCTTATTTTGACTTCCTGTGTATATGTGGTGCATTCCCCACCCCATCTCCACTTTGAGAAAGTAAACTCCTTTTTCCCTTGTCTTTTAAAATCCAGAGCATAGCAAGGTTCCTTACAATATTAGATGCTTAATAAATACTTACTGAATTTAAGTGAGAATATAAAAAAGTATGCAACCTACAAATAACTTCATTGAATTAAATTTATTTTTATAAAAACATAATATCATGTGTCAAATGTAGGCACAATCAACCACGGAATTTTTGCCTATGAAGAAAAAAAAAACAAAAGTAGAGTTTGTCCTATATAGAATTATTTGCTTAAAAAAAAACCCCACCACCAATTGCCTTGGAATAAAATATGCCATTTTTACATAAACTCTGGGAATCACCCCCATAAAATAGTATTACAGAATGATTAAAAAACAAAATAAAAACAGTCAGTTTCAGACACATTTTCTTACTTAGGCCCTGCATAATATATCAAGTCACTTTATGTCAAAATTTGGAAAGAAGTTGGACAATAGAAATTATCATAAAACTACAAGCTTCATTCAAAGAAGGGAATGGAACTAATGTAAATTTGATTATTAGGGAAAATGGAAAGTGAATACAGCAAAAAGGTCTGCCCTCACAGTGCCAGGTGGCTAAGTCATGGAAATTGTCCTGGTGTGATTATTTGAACTGTTAAAGAAAATAAGCATTTTGTAGCTGAGAAAAAAAAACAATACATTAAAGACTTAAATAATGATCTATGAGTAAAAGATTTAACTTTTTTGTCAATGTAACACAACACCTGCATTGCCTATAATAAAATACTACAAAAAAAGAAAAAACACAGGAATGTTTGACTGCTTTTAGCTTTCAAGGTTAAGTTTCAATTATCCTCAGACCATTTAGAAGTCATAATTTTTTTCACTCTTTAATTTTAAATGCATTTAATGTGTTTCATTTGTAAATGCTCAAGAAAATACCCTCAATGCTGTTTAATCAAAGTCCTAAAGATTTTCTAGATCTTAAACCTGGCTTTTCATTTATTTTTACTACCTTTGAAATTTGATATTTAAAATGCTCCAGGAATTTTGAAAATGGAGTTGATTAATTTTCAATGCAACATCATACACATTCAAAAATTGGAGGGAGTAAAATTATTAGATTTTTGTTAATATTTGACAAAATGACCTGGCTTTAGGTCTTTTCGTTGCATGTGATAGCTATGACTGATGGTATTTATCTGTGCAAGCAATTCTTTTCCAAATGGAACATGTCTAAAGAAATTGAGCGTTAATAAAAATTTTAAGGCAAAAGTAAAGGTAGTGTCCAGTAATTTTTCATAATGGATAATGAATTTCCCAGAATCAAAATGTAGTTTCTAACAAACTTTATTACCTAAATTAAGTTGTTGGTTTTTACTTTTAAACATTTTTTGCTAGGCCTGTACTTTTTGATTCTTTCATTTGTCCTTTTGTTTGATTTCCATTTTAAATTAAAATGGATAGTTGCTATATAATAATAATCTAACAGCTGACATTTCTATAGTACTAGAAAGTTTGTAAACTTTACATCCATTATCTAATTTAAGTCTCACAGTAACCCTGCGAGGTAAATTATTTCCCCCATTTTACAGAAGCATGAACCAAGATAGTCACATAACTATTAAAAGTCAGAGATAGGATTTCCATCAAGGTCAAAAAAGGCGTTAAAATGCCCTACTCAAATGCCTCATCATATTATGTTGCTGACCCTAGATGACCCTAGCTTGAAGGATGATCCTACAAATTCTGAGCTTTAACACTTCTTTTAAACCTGGAAACATTGAGTATGAATTGAGTAATGGATGTGTCAACTGAGGAATAACCTAGCTTAGTGCTGAGGAACTCAATTCCAGGAGATTAGTTTTCACATTTTGGGTCAAAGTGAAACATGGGAAGAGTTGTGATCTATAACAGCAGACTAGCCAGACCAACAAAATCATAGAGCTTTCGAAGTATTTAAAAGCATATACAGAACACGAATACATACAGATTCATAAATTTAGCCAATTATAGTGAAAGTCTGATAACACTACAGAAAACATCAACTTTTCTATGTTGCTAAAAATATCCAGAAGGATAGAAAAAGAAATTCTAGCTAAAATAATGATATAAGTTACAAATATTTGGGAGTCAATTCACTAAAACACACATCAGAGTACAATTATAAAGAATTCTGTACAGAAATAAACAGTTTTAAACAAAGAGATATGAATTGCTTATGCGTGGGCAATGTCAAACCAATATAACTTAAAATGCCATGTAAACTAATTTACAAATTCAGTGCTATACTAATCAAACATTGATATATAGAATTTTTTTTAAATTTATTTGAAGAAACAGAAAGTTTAAAATCTCTTGGGAAATTATTAGATGAAAACTGCTGGAAAAATTGGAAAGCAGTCTGGTGGAAATTAGGTTTAGATCATTATCTCACACCATATAACAGAATACATTCCAAATGGGTTCATGACTTGGATATAAATAGTCATATTATAAACAAATTAGAGGAACAAGGGCAGGATACCTTTCATAACTATAGAAATGAGAAGAGTTCTTGAACAAACAGGGATAGAGAAAATCAAAAGAGATTAAATTTACTATCAATTGAATAAAACTGTAAAATCTTTGCATGAGCAATATCAACATACTTAAGAGAAGAGAAACAATTAATTGGGGATAAAATTTACAGGAAATTTCTCTAATAAAAGCTTTATATTTCCAACTTACTCTCCTCTACCAAATGACCTAATACATTTTTTTAAATAATTTCGGATTTTGGAGATTGTTCTCAGAAACAACTATATATACATACATACAAACGTAGATTCCAAATTCAACATTTCATCTGCTAGGACTTTGTATTTGCTCTTCCTCCACATGGAATACATTTCCTCCTTACTTTTTCATTTTAGAATCCGTGTGTGTATATGTATGTATGTATATATATAGATAGATAGATAGATAGATATGCATGTGT
>CM053580.1:112469445-112497718 GCA_028627135.1 Pseudochirops cupreus
AACTAATTTGCCTTTGCACAGACTTTTCCTAGACCTAGAATGTTCTCCCTCCTAATCTTCAGCTCCTGTAACCCCTAACATCCTTCTAGACTCATTTCAAGTACCTTTTCCTTCAAGAGGCCTTTTCTAGTTCCCTCAGTGATCAGTGCTCCTTTCCCAATCCTGTGCATCTGCTACATTTACTTGTTGTATATCCCTTGGTAGAATGTAAGCTTGGGTTCACAGACAGTCTCACTTTGTTTTAATATTCTCCAGAGTCTGAAGCAGAATAGCTGCTTAAGAAATGCTTAATGAAGAGTGGTCCCAAAGAAGAGATAAAGACACAGGTGTGAAACATTTCATTTCCACATTTTTTCTAAGTATTGATAGGTTTTAGGCATTCTTTTTTTTTTTGAGGGCAAGATAATTGGGGTTAAGTGACTTACCCAAGGTCACACAGCTAGTTAAGTGTCTGAGATCAGAATTGAACTCAGGCTCTCCTGACTCCAGGATTGGTGCTCTCTTCACTGTGCTACCTAGCTACCCCCTATGTATTCTTTTCTTTCTTTTCTTTATTTTTAAAAATGTATTCTTTATGTTTAACATTAAAAAAATTTGAGTTCCAAATTGTTTCTGTAGTTTCAGTTCTCTTTTCTTTTAAAAAAAATTCTTTGTAATGTAGGATGGCTCTTTGGGAAAGCAGAGTGTAATAGAAAAAAATGTGTCAAATTGAAACAAAAATATCTATAAAAATCGATTTTTTAAAAAATTATTGACTTTTTAAAGTCAAGTCATTTTTAAATAGTCAAGTTACTTTAAAAATATTGTTGACTCAATTCAACAAACATTTATTAAGCTCCTATTTTCAAAGCACTGAGTACAATACTAGAAATTTCCCCAGAAATCTGTTTGATAGTGTCCATTAAATACCTCTTTCTCTTAAAGAAAATTGTCTGTTGATTTAGTAGGATTCACTGTCCAGCGCCCTAGTGTTCCATTGGTCTTTTGCAGAAAGTCCCATTAGAAAAAAGGGTCTTGAACAAAAGAGAGAAAATGTCATTTTGAATCCATCTTGAAAGAAGAATACCTGTGGAATTTAGAGTAATTATTTTGACAAGGACTGGGACTCACAGGTCAAATAAGCATCTAAATTCCTGGGTCCTAATTAGGGAAAACCTTGGAGCTTATTAAATGTAGAGAGATCATCAAATGAGTACAAATAATTTTAATGAATGAAATAACTTGTATCCAATTAACAGAGATTTGAACTTTCATAACTTGCAAGAAGGTGACTGTGCTGATTGCTGTTACTATTGTTCAGTCATTTCAGTCATGTTCACTCTTTATGGCTTTGTGGGATTTTCTTAGCAAAGACACTGGATTGGTTTGCCGTTTCTTTCTTCAGCTCATTTAATAGATAAGGAAATTGAGGCAAATAGTGTTAAGTGACTTGCCTGGGGTTCCATAACTACTAAGTGTCTGATACCAGATTTGAACTCAGGAAGAAGAATCTTCCTAATTCAAGGCCTAACACTCTATCCACTCCATAACCACCCACTACTGTGCCAATATCTTCATTCAGTTGTGATCCTGATAGCCCAGTGTTTAGGTCCTACCACTAGTAGTGTGGAGCATCATAGGCAGGCCAAAGTGCATACTCTGTATGCCTAAGAATACCTACAGGCAATGAAACGTCAAGCAAGCAGCTTGGCCCTGGAAGGGAGGTGGAAGGAGGGGTGGCAAGGCTTGATGTTAAGTAACCTCCAATTTTAGCTAATTATTCTCCCTAACCCAATACTAAGTTCCACTGGTTCTATATTGCTGAAGGACTGCAGATGCCGCCAGCATCATCTAGGTCAGCATCATCAAAATTAAGTGCCCTGGTCACAATTTAGGCCATTCTTCTCCATTGTAATTCCTCAGTATTTTATTTCTTAGATCTGGCTTCAGTTTTTCTCTTCTCCAGATCCTCAAATTTGTTACCCCGAACCAGGTTTCTGATTCCTTTTCTGTGAGGAAGTTTATGCTTTCTATATCTGGGTTTCCTTGTTCTAATTCCTAGTGTGGGTTCTCTGGGTCTGCCTTATTATTAAACTCTGACTTGATACTCTCCTACAATGATATAAATGAAAAGAACATTAAAATTGAGTTGCATGTTAAATAATTCAAAGGAAAGAAATGAGAAAGCACCTCCCTCTTTACAACAGGGAACAGGGAGAGACTAAGTCCAAAATGTAGTATATACACTGTCAGAAAAATGAGCAGGGGGAAAGTTTTCATTTGGTTATAGTGACTGGAGAGATATACAGTTATCAGGTTATAAAGTTATGACAGGTGTAAAAAGACAAAAGGCATTAATAAAACTTTAAAAATCAAGTCAAAGCATGATTTCTGAATTCCATTTGAAATGTCTTAGTTATTTTGGCAAGGTTTCTGAATCTCTAGCAAGTTTTATTGAATGAATTAAATAATATAGCCAGAGTTCTGATTTCTAAGCACAGACTAGGCAGTCATCTCTGATTTTATCCAGTCTTCAATTCCAGGAGATTATGTGAATAGAGTGTTATCATTTTATTTTTATCTGAACCTGTGATTTAATTATTGTAAAGAATGCCTGGAGCAAAACTCCCTTTACCAATCATTTCAGGAAATTAGAGATCTTTATTCCCTTTTAGACTTCTAATACCCATCATCTCACAGGATTATTTATATAGTCAATCTCAGAATCAGTGGTATTTAAAATGACAATAAATTTAAGGGACAATGATCACTTTAAATTTTGCCTCTAAAGTTTCTGTATTCATGGTGAAGATAAGTAAAAAAAAGGACAATTCTTAAATAATCTATAATGCCAGTACTCTTCTGGAACTAAAAATTCAATTACTCTTAGATTTATCCTATGACCTACTATGAAGCAGTGTTACATTGTAAAGATAAATTAATTTGGCCAGATTTTTTTCCTCTTTGAAATGGAAAGCAATCCCCAGAGAAGTTATTCATAGGGAAACAATCTCACTCAATCCAGATTTCTTACAGAGGATGCTCTGGCAGAATCATCACCAATCCTGACATTCATATAACCTGGAATTATTATGTCAGCTAATGAATACAAAGAGAATATATAATTCAAAACACCATCAAATTATTTCCAAATATCTAAAGAACTTGGGGTGCAATAATAGGGGGAATATATATATATATAAATATATATATGCATTATATATGTTTAACATATATACATATATATTAAATGTATAAATGTATATTAAAACACATTTGGTCAGTCTTGTCAAGAAGTGGAATGAGATTTCAGAGGAGTAAATTTCCATAAAAACCTTGAGTAAGTAGATCAGGAGTTGACCCTTTGATGTTAATCAAGGTCAATGTGGCTAGCCCATCCTACCCTCTACCAGAATAACTTTGCCAGAAGGATCCATAACAAAAGGGCCCCAAACTTGGAAATAAGGAGAATTCATTTTCTAAAAGCCAGTGCTGTTATAAATAGATACTAAAGTCCAATAGGAAGGATACAAAGTCAGGCTGTCTGTTTTGCTTCCCATCCTGCCACATTCCAGGGAAGAATTTTTAGACATTGGGAAATGAGTACTCCCCGAAGCCTCGGGGTCAAAAAAATATTTAGCCATTTGTATTTGAAGACTGCTGTTATATGATTTCAGTACCCATCAGAGCTGGGCAAACCTGACTCGTCTGGAATGAGATGTAATACATTCATTTGAAAAATGTTTGCATAACCCTACTATGTGAAGGGCATTATGATAGCTTTATATGAAATACAAAGGGATTAGACAATCCCTACTCCCATAGAGTTTACATTCCTTGCGGTGAATAAACTTAAGGGGTACCAAATCTAGTCCATCCTAGGAGGAAAGAGATTCAGTGAGGATTCAATCAATTTCAATCAATGATTCTTTTCTTTGGTTGGGAGGACTTTAATAGGCAATGGCTAATGTCAATATTAAAAAAAAATGGGTTATGATCAAAGAAAAAATTCCAAAGAAAAATGACACTAAAAAAACCAGATTAACATCAGTAAGTGAAATTATCATTGTATCAAGCTTCATAGACAGGACAAGGTTTGGTAACCACTTTGGTGAACACTCAAGGGAGCTGGAGACAAAGAGACATTTGAATAATAAAAATATTGTCAAATATTTCCAATTTAGGGACATGAAATTGAAACATAGTCCCTATACGTTACTCACCAGGAATAGAATATAATTTTCTTTTTATCTGTTTAACTTTATATCTGTTTTATATCTGTTTAACTTCTTATAGAGTTAAACTTCTCATATCAGTTGAACTTAGCATATTTGCAAATTCATTACGGGGATGAAGTTCTTAACTTCAGGGCCATGCACTTTTTAAAAAAAAATAATATTTTGATAACTCTATTTTAATAAAATTGGTTTCCTTTGCAATCCTATGTATTTTATGCATTTAAAAGTATCCTTTATTCCTAATCTTCTTTAAAGTTCTTTCTGTTATATGTAATAACTTGTTCACCTTATGTGTTTCTATTGCCCTCTGAGGAGCACTCTTTTTCATTTCTTAGGAGATTATTGTATTCTGTGTACTATAGTCCTATGTATTGTTGAATATTATACCTTAGCCCAGATGAAAAAGGCCTGTCTAGTTTTGGTAGTATGGTACGAGACTAACCCAAGTTAAGGATGAGGGGGAAGATATGGGAAACCCTGGTGAGAATTAGATCTATCACGCAATTGCTTCTAATTATGTCCTTTAGTGCAATAGCAATGCCAAAAAAAGAGGGACATTATAACCTTTTAAGAATATGTATAGAAGTTCCCCAATAGACGAATGGTCAGAGAATCTTAATTGGCAGTTCTCAAGAGAAGAAATCCAAACTATCAACAGCCATATTTCAAGAAAATTTTCTTTGTCACTTGTAGTTAGAGAAATGCAAATTGAAGTAATTCTGAGATTCCAACTAACAACCATCAAATTGCCAAGTTGACGAAAGAGGAAAAACTACAAATGTTGAAGTATCTGTGGGGAAACAGACACCTTAATGCACCATTGGTGGAGCTATGAATTGGTTCAGCCATTTTAAAAAACAGTTTGGAACTATGCCCCAAAAGTTACTAAACTGTGCATACCCTTTGATCTATCAATGCCACTACTAGGCCTATAATTTATCATTGCTAGAGCAAGCATGGCAAAATGAAGAGAATGCTAGGCTTGGGATCAGAAAAACTTGAGTTCAAATCCAGTTCCTCAAAGTTTATTAACCGTATGGCTTCTGTCAAGTCAATTAACCTCTACCTGCTCTAGGCAACACTCTAGAACTTATCTACTAAATTGCAGTCTTTATAGGTTGAGAGAGTGGAGCGAGGTCCAGAGGCTGTGAAAGAACAGATTTTTAAATTTACGATCCATATAATTTTATATTTTCTGAATTTAGTATTTCTTTCATAACTACTCTACTTTTTTGTCTTTGCTTTTAAACTGAAACTGAAGAAATATTAATAATTTGTTTATAAAATTTCATTCTTAAAATAGCAGTTAAATATCAAAACAGTCTGTAAGATATGTCAATATGTTTGTTTTTTAATTTCTTAAATGTCGTAATTGTTTTAAAAAGCATTTTTTGCATATTACCTTAAAAAGAATTAAAGGGAGTATTGCAAAGTTTAAAGAATTCCTACATTTGACCTGCTTTTAGTGCATCTGAAATCATTCTCACTTGAAACCTTTGAAACTCTACATGAAATTGGAAGTCCCCTTTCATGTACAATTTGGTAAAGGTAATAGACCAGTGCCTTACCACTAAAGTTCTAATTTGTGGAAGGAGGATCCTGTGTTTTTGAAGGTCCTATATAGCTGGAAAGGTTTTAAGTTTGGGCCTAGAGTTAGGTTGTGTAACTGGAATCTGAAGACCACCCTAGATAAGTTTGGAAAGGTTTATCAGCTAAAGGTTTGCCACCAGGTGATAAAATGATGTGTTTGGTCACAATCTATGAAGATGATTTACTAAGGAGATCTATACTGATGGAGGATGTACCTGCCAGGGATAAAAACAATGGAACTTTTGACAACTGACACTGGCCAAATGAGTAGGTTGAAGATCTGGAGGAGGGGAAATGAAGCCTTTGCACAGTTACGGTATTTGAAGGACTATAGCAATTATTACACCTTTTATGTGTGATCCCCGCCCCGAACCCCTACTAGAATGCAAGATCCTTGAGGACAGGGACTTTCTTTCTTTTTAATGTATTTATATCCCTAGCTTAGCAAAGCACATCTTAAGGACTTGGTAACTACTATAGCATTCTAAAACATTTAATATTCTCCTGGAGTAAATGAAGTTTTCAAGGAGGACCAGCACTTGGGATGTGAGGACTTGCTGAGCCTTTTTCAAGGCTGCTTATCTATCTTTGGTGTTCACCTTTTTCACCCAACCCTTACCTGTTTCTCCAAGAAGCTGCAGCACCTGTAGTGGCCACACACAGGCAAAGCCTCCTTGGCAGATGGGTTAAAGCAAGTTGAGGGCAACTGACAGGTCTCAAACCCATCAGTGAGTTAGGGAGTCTACTCCAAACATGTGAAGACTTCCCCTGGCAGAATGGGTGGGTGAGAACAATCTGTTCCAATGGACATGAAAGCGGTTCAAGCAGGCACTGTGTAGCACTTAAGAGATTGGTCAGACCTCACAAGGTCTGCACCTCAGGCCATCACCAGTCATCCTGCCACTGGATTTGATGAATCTGAAAGAGAGAGTGAGGGTAAGGACTTTGTGCAGCTCTGCCTCTCTTAAATCCAATTTATGATCAAGTCCAGACATCACTTATCATCTACTATTTTACCCCAACATCATGACGTCATTGGTCCTCTTCCAGAAAAAAAAGGATAAACAATATTCTCCCATTTTATTTTGTGCTTTTACCCACTGTCTATATCTTCCCCCAAAACTTATTATTCCTTTGGGAAAATGAGGCATTTTGTCTCAAGCTTCCAAGAGAATTTGCATTTCAATAAGGAATCTTTTAAAAGACTAAAAGCTTTCAACACCTCCAATCTTGGTCTTTTTCTAATTTTCTAACAATGGTATTTTGGAGAGTTGAGGAGTAGGAGGGGAGATACTTTTGAGACAACCAGTATTGTCTTTGCATTTTTCTCCAGTGGGCTACTTGATCAGTACTGATCCATCCATACAGTATAACCTGGAGACTAGTCCTTGCTCCCCTGCAGCCACAAGCTCCTTTGTGTTAGAGCTCCTTCTTGCCCTGGGACTTTGACTCACCACTGTGACCCATATCACCCAAGTATGGGTAATACAAAAGAGTCCTGTACCCAGTGGCTTCAAAGGGACACTGGCAATCTCTTTCTGACCCGTTGTCCAACCCCCTTATCATTTGTGGATTACAAGATCCAGAAGCCACCACTGATGATTCTTCTTGCCCCCAAGGCCTGTCATTGTTCTGCTGAGGCACAGAAACACACTTGAATAGAAAGTAAACAAAAAAAGAGCTGAGCTTCACTTTCATCAGGTTCATTAGCATTGTGCACAAGTTTCATGATGGTATACTCACATAGGTTCTGGACAAAGGATGAAATTCTCATGTTTTCCCAGTCACCAAAAGAATGAAGCACGGTTGTGTGTGTTTGCTTCCATACTCTTCAGCCTGAAGTTTTCACAATGTTGTCAGATGCCTTCAAAGAGGACAAAAGGGGCTTCAAGATCACCTTCTATGAAGATGGAGCCCAAGATGATTGAGAAAAGCAGGGACTCAGCTGGGCTGTCCCATATTCCCTTCCAAGCAACTTCAAATAATGCCTCAGAATGAATTCTAGAATAGCAGAACTCACAAAAGTATGAGGTAAAATAGTTTTATAGACCAAAACAGCTGAAAAGGTGAGTAGGAAAGAACTCTCTCACTCAGGTGCAAGTAGAACACAATCCAGTGCAAGCCAGCAGTAAGGTCCCATGTACGTTAGCACAAGCCAGCAGCAGGCCTTGAGGGAGACTTAATCAGCAGTGCTGTGGCTTCTGGTGCACTCAGCCCACAGAGGGCAAAGGAGTTAGACAACTGGTCAGAAGGAAATTACAAGAGAGCCTTTCCTGTCACTGGATGCAGTACTCTGTTGCATTGCCCATACATGGGTCACAGTCCCCAGGCAAGGAGGAGTACTAGCAGGAACAGAGATCTTGGTAATAATTCCAGGGTGGAAAAGAGTACTTGTAGTCACTCACAGACCAGAGCACAGGGCAGAAGTCAACTGACCACACCTTTCCTTAGATCATGCCACCTTGGAAGAATTGAAACTTATAGATCACACACCCCCTACTCCGCCAAGAACAAGATCTGAATACAGCCCCATGAAAAACCTAAAGCTTAGAATAGTGCCCCTTTTCACCCTGGTTGCAGTGCCCAACTATAACATAAAATTATAAGTCAAGAAATAGGCTGGAAAAATGAGCAAACATAAAAAAAAACCCACAATTTTAGAAATTACTATGGTTATAGGAAAGATCAAAACACAAACTCAGAAGATAATGACATCAAAGCAGTTACATGAAAAGCCTAAAAGAAAAATGTGAATTGGTCTTAGGCCATAGAAGAACTCCAAAAGTATTTTAAAAATCAAATAAGATAGGCTGAGGAAAAATGAAGCAAAGAAATTAAAGTGATGTAAGAAAGAGTCAACAACTTGATAAAGGAGGCACAAAAAGTACTGAAGAAAATAACATCTTTAAAAAAAACAGGAAAAGCCAAATGGTAAAAGAGGCACAAAATCCACTAAAAAGAATTCCTTAAAAAGTAGAATTGGCTACATGGATGAAGAGGTACAAAAATTCAGAGGAGAAAATAATTCCTTAAAAATTAGAACTGGGAAAGTGGAAACTAATGACTCTATGAGCCATTTCTAATAAATAATAAAACAATTAAAAGCATGAAAAAATAGAAGAAAATGTGAAATTTTTTTCAGAAAAGCAACTGACCTGGAAAACAAATTGAAGAGAGATAATTTAAGAATTATTGGACTACCTAAAAGTCATGATCCTAAAAAGAACTCGGACATCATCTTTTTATTAGCTCAAAGCAAAGGCATTTACCAAAATGGCATTATAAAAATAATAGCAAAGCATTCCCCAAAAAAGCCTGAAGTACATATCATCTTTCAAGAGATTATCAAGGAAAACTGCCCTGATTTGCTAGACCAGAGGGCAAAAGAGAAATTGAAAGAATCCACCAATCATCTCCTGAAAAAGACCCCCAAATGAAAACTCCCAGAAATATCATAGCTAAATTCCAGAGCTCCCAGGTCAAGGAGAAAATATTGCAAGCAGCTGGAAAGAAAATTAAAATATCATGGAACAACGGTCAGGATAACACATGATTTAGCAACTTCTACATTAAAGAATTGTCTGCTTGGAATATGATATTCTGGACACCAAATGAGCTAGCATCACATCCAAGAATCACCCTGTAAATCCAAGTATAAGCTTTCAGAGGGGAAATGGACATTTAATGCAATTGAGGATTTTCAAGTATTCCTAATGAAAAGACTAGAACTGAATAAAAATTTGACATTCAAACACAAAACTCAAAAAAAAAAAAAAGACAAGCAGAAAAGAAAAATTCTAAGAGGTTTAATAAGGTTAAACTGCTTACATCCTACATGGAAAGATGATACTTGTAACACCTAAGAACTTTTTCATTATTAAGGCAGTTAAGAACGTACATAGATCAAGGGCATGGGAGTGAGTTTACTATAATGGGATGATATATAAAAAATTAAAAGTTGAGAAAAGGGATGTATTGGGAGAAGGGAAAAGGGAGAGATATAATGAGGATAAATTACCTCACATAAGAAAAATGTTAAAGAGTTTTTATACCCCTTTACTTTTACTCTCTGTGTGTCCCTTCATTTCAAGTGTGTTTCTTATAAACAACATATTGTAGGATCCTGTAGGATCTGCTTCCATTTTATGGGTAGGTGAAAGAGAATCTATTCTGCTCCAGCTGAACAAAGAAAAAAAACAAGGGTAGCAATCACGATTTCAGACAAAGCAAAAGCAAAAAATAAATCTAATTAAAAGAGATAAGGAGGGAAAATACATTTTGCTATGCCATAGACAATGAGGTACCATAGATAACGATGTAATATCACTACTAAAAATTTATGCACTAAATGATATAGCATCTATAAATACTTAAAGGAAAAGTTAAATGCGTTACATGAGGAAACAGACAGTAAAACCATATGTAACACCAATCACAGCAGTACATCTGAGGACTGCTGCTATGAATAATTTCAAGGGTCCAATCACATAGTATAATGAACTCTTTATTCAGAACTAAATACTATTCAATAAAGTAAAGCATAACATTCATAGCAACATCCTTAAACAAAACATATCATTATGATATGATGACACTCAGTATGTCATATGGCATATAGCATATATCATTGCATTCAGTAGCACTCCCCAAAATACTTGTTTACACAATCAGGTGGTCCCAGGATAGGGTCTTTCCTAGTACAACACATTACACAGCATATATCATTGTATCCCCAAAATCAGGGAGTCCCAGACTAGGATCTTGTCCAGCACAACACATTACACCATACTAGTGGAAGACTGCAATTTGCCCCTTTCAGAATTAGATAAATCTGACCAAAAAATAAACAAGAAAGAAGACAATATGGAATTTTACAAAAGTTAGATATCATAGACCTCTGGAGAAAATTGAATGGGAGTAGGAAGGAATAAAACTTTTTTGCCATGGTACATGGCACCTACACAAAAACGAATCATATATTAGAGCATAAAAGCCTTACAACCAAATGCAGAAAAACAGAAATGCATCCCTTTCAGGTCATAATGCAATAAAAATTACATCCAGTAAAGGACTGTGGAAAGATAGATTGAAAAATAATTGGAAACTAAAAAATCTAATTCTAAAGAAGTGAGTCAAGAACAAATCATAGAAACAATCAATAATTTCATTAAAGAGAATGACAACAATGAGATAACATGCCAAAATTTATGGGATACACCCAAAGCATGTTAGAGGAAAATACATATCAATAAAAGAGAAAGAGCAGATCAATGAATTGCAACTAAAAAAAACTTGAAGAACAAATTTAAAATACCCAATTAAACACCAAAATAGAAATCCTGAAAATCAAAGGTGAGATTCATAAAAATGAAATAAAAAACCATTGAACTAATAAGTAAAATTAGGAGTTGGCTCTATGAAAAAAAAACACAGTAAAATAGACAAAACATTGGTTAATTTGATTTGAACAAAGAAGGAAATCAAGTTACTAGTATCAAAAATAAAAAGGGAGAATTCACCACCAATGAAGAGTAAATTAAAGCAATTATTAGGAAATATTTTATGCAAAAATATGCCCAAAATGTAATAACCTCAGTGAAATGGATGAATATTTACAACAAATATAAATTGCCCAGATTAACAGAAGAGGAAATAAATTACCTAAATAACTCCTCCTTAGAAAAAGAAATTTAGCAAGTCATCAATGAACTCCTTAATAAAAAATCCCCGGGGCCCAATGGATTCACAAGTGAATTCTACCAAACATTTAAAGAACAATTAATTCCAATACTATATAAACTATTTGGAAAAAATAGATAAAGAAATCCTTGCAAATGTCTTTCAGGACACAAATATGGTGCTGATACCTAAACCAGGAGGAACAAAAACAAAGAAAGAAAACTATAGTTTCCCTAAAGAATATTAATGCAAAAAAAAATTTTTTTAATACTAGCAAAGAGACTATAGCAACATATCACACACACAAAAAAATCATACACTATGACTAGGCAGGATTTAAACCAGGAATGCAGGAAAACTATCAACATAATTGACTATATCAATAACAAAACCAACAGAAATCATATGATTCTCTCAATAGATGCAGAAAAAGCTCTTGATAAAATGCAACACCCTTTCTTATTTAAAAAAAAAACACTAAAAAGCATAGGAATACATAGAGCTTTCCATAAAAATCATAAGTAGTGTCTATCTAAAACCATCAGCACGCATTATCTCTAATGAGGATAAGCTAGAAGCCTTCCCAATAAGGTCAGGGATGCAAGCAAGGATGCCCATTATTATCCCTATTATTCAATGTTGTACTAGAACTGCTAACTATAGCAATAAGAGAAGAAAAATAAATTGAAGGAATTAGAATAGACAGTGGAAAAACAAAACTATCAGTCTTTGCAGATAAGAATCTTAAAGAATCAACTAAAAACCTAGTTGAAACAATGAACAACTTTAGCAAAGTTGCAGGATATAAAATAAACCCACATAATCATCAGCATTTCTATATATTACCAACAGAGTTTAGCAGCAAAAGATACAAAGAAATTCCATTTAAAATAACTGTAGACAATGGAAAATACTTAGAGAATCCACCTGCCAAGACAAATCCAGGATGCCTTTCACACAAATAAAGTCAGATCTGAATAATTGGGAAAATATCAATTTCTCATGGGTGGACCAAGGTAATATAATAAAAATGACAAGTTTACCTAAATTAATTTACTTATGCTGTGCCATACCAATCAAACGACCAAAAATTATTTCATAGTGCTTGGAAAAATAACAAAATTCATCTGGAAAAACAAAAAGTCAAGAGTATCAATCTAAATTAATGGGAAAAAAATTAAAAGAAGGTGGCCTAGCCATAACAGATCTCAAACTGTATCATAAAGTGGTAATCATCAAAACAATCTGGTACTGGCTTAAAATGGAGTGGTGGATCAGTGGAATAGATTAGGTACCCAGTGGTTGGCTGATTGCTTGTTGTCCTTCATTCTCAGAGAGGACCAAAAGGATATCACTGTTTTAGAGTCAAGTTACAGTTTATCTGACTTTGTCTGAATGGATGAATATGAGCTCAAAATGCTCTACCACAGATCAGGCACAAATAGTCTGTGTGAACATTTGGGGTGGATTCTCTAAATTTGCATGTCTCGCATTTCTTTCTAGCTACTTCAATTCTGCTTTGCTCATAGAGCACAGAACCTTCTCTGATGAGGGCATGCCATGCTGGGTGGTTTTGTGCCAGTGTCTCCCATGTAACACAATCAGTTCCAAAGTTCTTAAGAGAGACCTTGAGCGTGTCCTTGTATTGCTTTTTCTGACCATCATTTGAGCACTTACCCTGTGTGAGTTCTCCATTAAACAGCCTTTTTGCAAGCATACATTTGTCATTGAACAACATGGGCAACTCATCAGAGTTGCACTCTGCATTAGAGTCTGAATGTTTGACAGTTTAGTTCAAGAAAGGACCTCAGTGTCTGGTATCTTATGCTGCCAGGTGGTCTTCAGAATCTTCCTAAGACAATTCAAATGGAAGTGATTCAGTTTCCTGGAATGTCGCTGGTGTACTATCCAGGTTTCACAGGCAGAAAACAATGAGGTCAGATAAGCAGTTCTGTAGACCTTCAGTTTGGTAGTCAATCTGATACCTCTTCTCTCTGACACTTTCCTTTGAAGCCTGCCGAACATTGAGCTAGCTCTGGCAATGCATGTGTCAATCCCATTATTAATAAGATTACATCTCTGAACAATATACTGCCAAGGTAAACAAACTTATCCACAGTATTCAAAACTTCTCTATTTGCTATAACCAATGATTCCACTTATGAATGGTGTGGTGGTGGCTTATGGAGAACCTGTGTTTTCTTGGTCTTAATTGTTAGGGCAGAAATGGCACAAGCAGCAGAGATGATTCATACTTTGTTACATCTCAGCTTCAGAGGCTGTATTAAGTACACAATCATCTGCAAACAAAAAATCATGTACCAACACTCCCTCCACTTTAGTCTTGATTTGTAGCCTTTTCAAGTTGAAGAATTTGCCATCAGGGCAGTAGCTGATCTTGATGCTGTGTTTATTCTCATCAAAGGCATTTGATAACATGGTTGAAAACATCATGCTAAAAAGCACGGGAGCAAGCACACAGTCTTGTTGCCTTTTGGCAACCAAATTTTAACATACTTTTCCATAAACTTTCATGACTGACAGTATCAAAGACCTTGGGTTGATCTACAAATGTCATGTACAGACCACTATTCTGCTACTGGCATTTCTTCTGGAATTGCTTAGCAGCAAATATCATATTAATTATTCCTTGACCCTTTATGAAGTCACACTAGCTCTCAGGTTGATGGCCATTTTCCAGATGAAGGATCAGCCTATTAAGGAGGACTCTGGCAAGAATCTTGGCAGCAATGAGTACAAGACACCCCTTCCCCATTCCCTGACCCACCCCCTCCCCCTCACCCTGTGACTGTCACAGGACAATCTATTCCCTTAAACTTTATAGAAATGGACAATGGAATCATCCTTGAACTCCTAGGGGATAACCTCTTCTTGCCATATAAGCTGAATATTTTTTGTCAGCTTTTATATGAGCAAATCTCAGCTGGAATAGAATCAGTACCAGGTGCTTTGCCACATAAAAGGAGCCTAATGGCATTCAAAACCTATTCTTCAGTTGAAGCTTCAGCTAGAGAGGACTGACTTCAACCTGAGATAAATGACATGACTTCAGCATTGATTGAGGATGATCTGTTAAGAACACTATGGAAGTATTCAGCCCATCTCTCTAGGATCATGTCCATGTCAGTAAACAATGTGACCTTGTCAGCACTGAGTAGTTGAGATGCACCATGATGTGTCTGTGGTCCATAAATAACCTAAATGGCATGATAAAAAGTGCTTTGGATCATTACTATCAGCATAAAACTAAATTTCACTTGTCTTTTTACTTAGCCAAGAATCCTGTATCTCTCTAAGCTTTGTTTGTGCTTTACTTCTGATGGAATTAAATGCTGCCCTCTTAGAGACTGATAAATTATTCAGCTGGTAAGGCCTGTAGAATTCTTGTTTTTTCATTTAGCAGTTTCTGAATTTCCCCATTTTTGTCAAACCAGTATTGATGTTTGTGAGTGTTCTGACTCAGGTGAACAAATGCAGTGCTGTACACCAAATCTCTGAAAACTGCCCACTTCTTTCTGCTCCACTGTTGCCAACTGTGCATTGGCTCAATTTTCCCTCCAAGTTAGCAACAAACTATTCCTTCTCTAATCTGTTGACATTAATTCTTTTGGTAGTCATTTTTTAGCAGAGCCATTACTTTTGTTGAATGTGAATATTTAGCTTAGAAAGGATAAGTCTATGATCAGTCCAGCATCCTGTGCCATACACATTGCCTTCATCATTTCATGTCCTGTCTATCTCTTCTCCTTTATAACACCTCTTTTAGTGGTGGCAAAATTGGAAATTGAGGAGATGTTCATCAACTGGGAATAACTGAACAAGTTGTGATATATTATTGTGCTATACCTACATATGTATGTGTATATATATATATACATATACACACATACACACATACGTGTATGTATGTGTTTCAGAAAAGCATAGAAAGACATACATGAAATGATGCAAAGTGAACTGAGCAGATCCAGAAGAACAGTGTAGACAATAGCAGCAATATTGTAGGATAATCAACTGTGAATAACATAACTGTTATCACAATACAAAGATTTAAGACAATTCTGAAGAACTTATGATGAAAAATGTGAACTAATGGAGTCTAAATACAGATTAAAGCAAACTATTTTTTACTTTATTTTTTCAAGTTTTTTGGGGGGTTGGAGGATTTATATTTTCTTTCAGAACATGACCAACAAGGAAATGTGTTTTGCATGATTGCACATGTATAACCTATATCAAACTACTTGCCAGCTTATGGCAGGGGAAGGAGAAGGAGAGAGAAAGATAATTTGGAACTTAATTTTTTCAAAAATAAATATTAAAAATTGTTTTTACATGAAATTGGATAAAAATAAAATATTATTTAAAATAGAAAGTAGTCTCCAACTAAATGGATAACCCATCATTAAATTTGTCTTTAGGTCCAAATACTTAATAGTATATTCTAGGTCCAAAATCTTAATAGCATAGTCCTTAGAATTTTATGACAGCAGGGTATGATTATTTCCTTTGTGAAGTACAGACTTAGAGTGAATGTAGTTATTTTCTTCAATATTATACTCAAGGTGTGGCATTTTCGGTTATTCTTATTTTTGCCTTCCATAGCAGGGACACAGTAGGGAATACTTCAATGTCTTTCTTCTCATGCACATTCCCACCTGTGAATGTTTATCCATTCACAGGACATTTACTAAGCATGGAACTCAAGGAAATCATAACACTTAGGACTATGCCATGTACCTCATAATACAAACTAAATGTTAATAGAACCCAAAGACAAATAAGACTGATAGATAATGATAATGACTAGTGAGGTTGCTTCTACCTCACACTGCCATAATTCTGTATTAATAGAGGTAGCTAGGTCATATAGTAGATAAAGCACAAGAGTTGGAATCAGAAAGGACTAAGTTCAAATCCTGTCTTAAATACTAACTCTTTGACCATGGGCAAGTAAGTCATTTAACTTCTGTGAGACTCAGTTTCCTTATCAGTAAAACTGGGATAATAATAGCATTTACCTTATAAGGTTGTGAGGATCAAATTAGATAGCATAAGTAAAGTGTTTTACAAACTTTGAAGCACTATATATATATATATATATATATATATTATACTGAAAACAGTTTATATTCAGTTCTCTTATTATACTACCTCAGCACAGCATGGAGAGGAGTCTCAAAAGTTATGCCAGTGGAATGAAAGGTCTGGAAAATTTGACCAACATGGAAAGGTTTTGAGTAAATGTCCAGACTATTAAAAATTGTCGGAGGACCAGTCTTAATAAGTTGAGAAAGAAATCTCCAGAGAAGGTGGATTACCAGATGATGAGTTTTTCAGTCCCAACACAACTCACAAAGATTACTTACTAATGTATGGTAGGAATATCTACATCAACAAAATCATGAATTCCTGAAGTAGTGTGGGTTATCCAATGAAGTCCATCTCAGTGGAATGTTAAGTGAATTCTTTATCAAGATTATGTGGCCTCCATTTTGAGTCTGTGAGTTTTTACTATTGCTATGAAAATTGATTAAGAACAATTTTTTTGGAGTTTAACATGGCCTAGCACTAATGTAATCACTGCTTTGGCTTAGTTTATCAGTTGTCTCACTATGGTATTAGGTAAGTTTGGACTACAACTGAGCAAAAATTCTCGTGTATAACTAGTCACCAACAACTATGCACCAAATATTATATCTATGAAGAATTTCCTATGTATCCAACAGTACGCTAGGTACTTCAAGGAGCAATAATAGATCCACAGACTTGTTAAATCTAATGATAAAGGAGTAATCTAATGCATGTAGAATTGGGCAAATACCCTTCCTGAAATATGCCAAGGTTAAACTGTAGAAATTAGAAAATACAAAATACCAAAATCCTCTTCAATCTATTTTTTAAAGAAAAAGGTTGGACAACCTAGTAGCTGAAAAATGCTTAAGTTATATGAAACAAGTGAAATTTTTTCTGTTCTCTCCTCCAATTTCAGGACTCACTATAGTTTGCAACTAGTATGAACATGTATAATGACAACCTCTGAGCAATCATTATGTGATGACTTTCCCTAGTCTTGTTAGATTTATCTGATGATTTTAATGCCCTTCATTCTAAAATGCTATTATCCTGAGTGCATAAAGAGGACCATACAGTTAGTCATAGATGATAGATGAATTCATTATCTTCAGCCAATTTTAATGGGTCATCTAGAAAGGAAATCACCAGTCAGGTTTGGCTGTAGAGTGCCACTCATTCAAGTACCTTATTAAGCTAAATGGAAAGAGGTCTTGTTTTTCCCCCTTCAGACAACTAAGGTCACCTAACAGCAGCTTGAGAGAAATGCAGGCTTATTTTTCTTCTACCTGAAGGAAAGGATATTGTAGGGGTTTTATTGTTGTGCATTATGAGCTGAATATTTCAGAACTGTGCACCATGCAGAAAAAGGATAGAGATTCTTCACAGGAATTTTGAATGAGGAGAAATCTCTGAGGAAAAAAAAGGGGAAGCTGACAGACCAATGTGTTCACTAGGTGACACTGTTAATGTGGTGTCATTATAGAATTCTTGGGTTACAGTCCCATCATTAAGAACTAGAAGTAAATATATTTGTTTGGAGTATAAACAACTGCAGTTAGTATCCATCACTGCCTATTTTCTAACCTTGGGTATGAGGAAAACCTGAACCTGTTTTCTCTTCCCAGACTCTGGATACAACCAAGATAGGTAAAACTTAGATCCCTTTTTATGTTCATTTTAAAATCTGACTCAGTCATTTTGATTTTTGACATCTGTCCTAGAATTTCCTGGTTTTAGGGTAGCTAAAGTTATTATTATATTGGAATAAAAACAAGTAGGGGCATAACACAAAGTTGCCCAAACCAATGATATTTCACAATAGCATTATTAATATATCACTATTAAGCCCCATCATGGCATAGCAAAACCCTACTATAACTCTTAGGGCTTGAACTATGGATTAAAAAAATCTACCAGTCAATGAAAGGCAGCATGGTATTTTAGATAAGTCACTATACTTGGAGTCATGGAGATCTGGGGTCAAATCCTGCCTCAGACACTTTTTTAGTTGCAATACCTTGGTTTCTTTGCGAGAGATAACATATGTTCAATGCTTCATGGACATTAAAGGGCTATGTAAGTGGTTTGCTATTATTATTACCTATAAAAAGAGGTGATTTACATATTGAGCTCTATAGTTCTTTCTAGCTCTAAATCTGTAGTCCTATAATTTGTGAAAAGAAGAGAATAACCTAATTCTATTCAAGTCAATTTTTAAAAATGGCTACTGAGCAGGTTCAGAGAAACATTCAAATATCATAGGCAGAACTATGCCCCTTTCTGCTTTATCTCCCTTACCTAAGGAGGCATTTAAGGATTGTCACAGTGGGAACCAACTCCTCTCATGTCACCAGAGCTGCCACAAAGGCTGTGACTATTGGTACACTAAAGTCCAGTTGCAGCATCTACCCAAATTCAGTCCTATCCAATGAATGAGACACACTTGATTCACAGAGGCTAGGAACACAGATATCATTAGACTGGAGAAGTTGATATTACTATTCTAAATATAACACAAAATCAGAACTTAGATCTAATTTAAGATTTTATACTTTGAATTTTGGTCACCCAAACAGATCTACAAATTGCCATCTTTTCTGTGCATGATTACTTATTATAGATAATTTATCTTTGTTTATGTACTTGTAATGCCATGCACGAGCAGCTTTCCAAAAGAATGCTACTGTGAATAGCTTTTAATGTTCTGATTACACAGTATAGTGAACACTCTATTTATTCCATGACAAATCAAAGCAAAACATTCACAGAAAATCAAGATACAGCATTCACAATATTACAACTTATCACAGAAAATCACAATATAGTATTCACAACAGCTTATCATTAAAATGGCCACATAGTTTTCATCAAAGTGGTCCCAATATTTAAAACAAAGAACAATCATCTGGTATCCCTAAGGAGGTTTGCCTCCTTACTCAGTCATTCTGTTGTCTCAGAGTACAATAGTCAGTCTTCTATTCATGGGACAACTAAGTTGACTGAATCAGCACTTATTCAGCAATCAATTACTAAGTATCATTAATCACTACATACAATTATTAGAAAATACACAAACCCTCCACCCCTAGGTCACTAGTAAACCATGTTATCATTACAGCATTCAATAACCAAGGAGATATCTTTTCTTCATCTTGACCTGAAGCAAGTTCTCAGCAATCTCTGTTCCTGGGGAGACAAAGCTTAACAAAGCCACAATATTCGTTGCTGGTTTCCAAAGTCTTGGACTAAGATGATATCTAACTAAGGTCCATTCTCTTTCTTAATATTCTACGATTTCTAAAACCCAGGTGTGTTTCTCATAGAATAAACAAAAGCTCACACCAGAACACTTTAAAATATATTTTTAAACAGCAAAGTTTTAGTGTAAGTGTAATACTGACTACCCCACTGCCCATTGCCTGAAGGCCAGGTTTGTTACCTCTCCCCCAGTGTCTATGGTACACTTAGGAGATTTTGGGGGGTGTCTAGGCTCTCTGCCAATGTCTCTAGCCCCTAATTAAGGTGGTTTCTTAAGTGTAGGGAGTAGTCTCTTTTACCTCAATTCCGTTTAGCCACCAACAGTCAGATTATACCTTTAAAGAAAATTTTTCTTTATAAAAGTTAATGACAAATGCATAAAATTTACACATAGAATATAACCGTCCTTCATGATTTGCACCTCCTAATACTTTGTGGAATGGAAAATGATTAAATTTATAGCTTAGCTCAGTTCCTATGGAGCACAGCCCCAGTTCCAAGTCCAAAGTTTCCTTGGCCTTAAGTCCAAGGCACCCTGGTTTCTCAGAGTTTGCTTGCTGTGCTGGCTAGCTTCAACCTCTTACCTAGAATCCTGGCTACAAGGTAGCTATGGCTCAAATCTGATTCTGGTGCTGGCATCTAAAGCTGAGAAGATCCAACAACACAGAACAGAAACAAACCCCAGGCCAATAGGAACCTTGGAACTAAGAGTTAAGAGGAAGATCAAAGGTAGAAAGTCCTTACCTTCTCATCCATTCAATTCATGGCATATGCACTGCAAATGAACTGTGATCTTCATCCTCCGAACAAAGTAAGACAGAGCAGGCAGGAAAGAGAGTAACTATCCCAGTCTGGCCAGTTATGGAGACAACAGCTTGTTCTGGTTTATGCATCCATTCAAAAGAAATTCCTCTCACTTAGTGGTAAGAAAAGGCAGGATGGAAATAGGAGCCCTTTTTCAGGAGCAGGTGCCTCCAAGTTAGGTAATCTAGGCATTCTCCAAACCTCATTACGTAAGTATAAAGACATTACAACACAATCTTGTTTAGATATAAATATGATCAAATGTAACTTAGGAAAAGAGTTTTAACAGGAGCAAATGACAGAAACAAATTTTTCTGGGCTCATTAAAGAAGGTAAATTAGTCAAAGTAAAAATTAATTTTACAAAATACTTATTTCAAATGGGGTACTAATACACATTGATTTCTTAAATGTCATTTCTAAATTTTAAATTATAATTTTCAGCATGCTCTTTTTTTAACAAGGAATGTTGATCTTGTTTTACATTGAAGCCATCATTTGACCTACTTTAAATTTTCTTTACTTTTGATTGCTAAATTCCCTAAGAGACCATTAATCTTTCTGTCCATCAATCAGTGTCCTACTTTTTCCTCTTCCTGTGCAGTGGTGGAAGGTCTGCAAGGTCTGTTGTCTAAGCTTCTAGTCCTACCATTATTAACTAATTTAATAGTCTATACTTGATTTAAAAATGTTAAAACAGTCAGGATTCCCACTACATTTGCTCAGGATTTTATCCCCTCATACATGGACTACTGCAAAAACTTTCTATCTAAAAATCATAATAATAAACTGACACTTACATAACAATTTAAGATTTGCAAGCACTTTACATCCATTATCTCATTTGATCCTCATGACAATCCTAAGGTAGGCTTTTTTATCATCTCCATTGTCAGATTAGAAAACTTAAGAGTTTAATGAGGGAGGGAGGAAATGAAGAATGAAAGGATATGACAGTTCCACAAATAAGTACAATACAAGGTAAAATGTGATGGGGCAAATGAGAGACTCTAGGAAAGTGTGTTGGGAAAATCTGAGAAGAGAAAGAACACTTTCAATTGAGGAAATCATGGGAGGCACCATGGAGGAGGCAGCACTGTCTTGAGGGGTCTTGAAGAAAGAAAAAGACTTCGACAAACAAAGACAGGGAGGGAATTTGTTCCAGTTGTTCAGACCAGCTGCTCTGATTTCATGGAGCTTAGAGAATGTAGGAGAAGCTCATTTAACAGCCACTATTCCCATTTGGTCAGAATGTAAAGTGTGTGACAGGAAGTAATGTGAAATTAGGCAGGAAAGGTAAGCTTATGAAAGGTTATGGAAGGTTTAAGACTTTCCAGATTATGGGAGATTTTAAGTGCCAGATGAAGGAGCCTATACTTTATCCTAGGGAAAATGGTGAGCTGTTCTACTTTTGTTTTGTTTTGTTATATCAAAGAAAAACATGCATAGACATGCGAATTAGAAATATAATTTTGGCATCTGTGTGAAAGGATGGGATGGAGAGAGAAAAGACTGAAAGCAGAGAGACCACTTAAAGTGTCCATAACAAACACTAGTCCAGGCTGGTGGTGGTGAGGGCCTGATCTAAAGTTATGGCAATATGATAGAGAGGGACAGATGGCAAAGATACTTCCAGCAGCAGTGACCATGTTTCATGTTTCATTCTCTCTCCCTCAGTGTAACAGTTCTCTGTATGGTGGTTGTTCAGCAAACACTTCAGAATGATTTATTTACATTCCTGCATATAGCACAACTGCATTCAGGTCCAGGTTCTATTTTAATATTTCCCTTTCATTAAACAGGAATTTGCCAGAGAAGTGTCTGTATTCTCCACTTTGAAGCTTGCTTACTCAGCTAAAGCAATGTCCCCTCATTTCCCACCACATCCCCTTTTCTATACTGCTTCATTTATGTTGGATGATTCCAAAAAGCAGAACAAGTACCATCAAGCCTAATAACTGCATTGTTATGACCTCCTGTCCTACTTGTCTTCAAAAACTAATAGTCCTCCCTGTGTTCTCAACAGGGTACCAAGGAAGGTACCAGGGCACAAAGGAGAATGGCATTTCTTGAGAACTTGTAGTATATTGTAAACTGCTTTTGGTTCTTTGAATATAAAGTAATCTCATTTAATGGTTCCTTAATTCTTATTAATCCCACATGCACCAATCATGACAATATCACTTAAGTTCATACTGTGTACTTCCCATACTTTCATTAAACTAATTATCCTAAAATGTAATTAGCTAAGTATTGGGCAAGGGCAGATAATGATAGTGAATGAAATGTAAAGATGAGGGTATGAATAACCACACTATTCACACATCCTAGGCCAGGTGATAAATTTCTGAATTGGCAGAGGCTACACAGTCTTCAGTAACTTTTAGGATCTGTTCTAACCAATATTGCTACACTGTTATTGCTGCTAGGGAGGCTTCTCAGTCCTGTCTTTTAAAGTAAAATTCCTTTACATTCATTGTCTTTGAAAGATTGGCTGAATAAACTATTCTGATGTAGGCCAATTTGCAGATAATAGGTCACACTTGCCTATAGTTTTATGATGTACCCTTTCATTTTACCTTCTAAAAAAATTTTATACTTAAGTTTTGCATTTTATTTAGTATCATAGTGATGCAATTAATTGAAATTAAATTATGGTATGGTTTTAAAAAGGAATGCTGTAATCGAAACATTTTAAGTCAACCAGAATATGGTACACAAAATCGTTTACTTGAAACCCCAAAGACTGAGAAGCAACTTTTTTTTTCTGATTAACTGGTTTGGGATTATATACATACATATAAATGTGTGGTATATATGCATGTATGTATATGTAAAACATGTATACATACATATATGGCATATATGTATATAATGTATGTCTGTATAAACATACTCACATAGACATACTTTTATGTGTGTTTCCGTGGCATATGTATATATACACGTATATTGTTCCCTCTGGGCTATCATTTCCTCCCAACTCATATTCAAAATCCTCAGGATGTGATTACTTCAAGGTTCAAAGTACACTGTGGGTTTTTGCTCTTAACACTATATAGCTCATGAGCCCCCACTGATATGCTCACCTTCAATAGTCTGCCCATAAATGTGATTAGCTTACAGAAAATCTGTAAAATGGGGATATTGTTTTTACTACTTCACAGGATTATAAAGAAAAAGCACTTTGCAAGACCTGAAACACTATAAAAGTATGAACTACCATTTTTTGCACTACCCTGGAACTCTTTCTCCATCTAGACTCATAATTCTCCCATCCACCAGAGTTTACCCCTGTTAGGAATAACAGAGCATTCATTAGTGCATATTACAATCAATATAAATTCCTTCACTGATTGCTGGGCATAAGCCTATGATGCACCATTTAGATGAAGCCTTAAATAAATATACATATCCATGTTCAAATTAAATACCTTCCTGACTAAACTTAGAATCATCATATCATACGTTTTAGAGGTGAAAGGGACATTCAATCATTCTCTTATCACCATTAATTTAATCCTGATTTTCTTTACCAGAGTTAAGTTGTAAACGACATGCAACTAAACCCAGGCATTTTCTTGTTATAAGAAGCCTTCCTGATCTCCTATACAGCTCAGTTCCAGTTTTCTGAATCCCCTTGGGTGGACCCCAAGGGAGTCTGGGCCAGCCCTATACACATTACAGGCAAGGGAGGAGGCCCTGCAGAATGGATAGAATTTCAAGGGAGAGTTCCTAGGCTGGGGAGCAGATAGAATTACAAGTTATATGGGAATGAGAGATGCCACTAACCAGTAGTGCTGCCATGCAGGCAGCCAGAGCACAAAGGTTTCTTTAATTCATGCTTAATAGATAGCTTTGCACTGATGACACGGTCCTTGGCATCGCCACAGGCAGATAAAAATAATTCCAGGGAATGGGGCCCTTTGCCTCTTCATTCAGTCCTAACAAGTGTTCCACCTCCTACAGGGTACACTAGTCACAATTCTTAGTATGTTTCCAACAGGGAAAAGAAAACAAATGGAAGTCAGCACTCAACTAAGCCAGAACCAGAACCAGAAGCCAAGCCAGGATTATCAATGTGAATCTTAGCAATGTGTTTGACAACTGTACAAACTTTTTATACCCTTTTCTTGTATCCATTCAGTCATTCAATATATACCATTCTGATACCTGGCTTTAGGATAGCCTCCAGTACTCTCTCTTTTCATGCATTTATTTTATCTATTTGTTCATTTATGCATTTGTTTGTTTTTAACATTCATTTATAAAATTTTTGAGTTCCAAATTCTCTCCTTCCCACCCCCTTCTTCTTCCCTACTCATCCAGTATTCTCTTAAGACAAGCTTCAAAGTGAATTTAAAGGAGGACCTGGGGGAGAGTCACACAGAATGGACAGACAAGAATGGTTTGCAATTTGTATCACTGAAAAGGATACTCCCATTGATGAGTAAGATCACTTATTCATAGCAATATTAAGTATGTAATCCTCTCATAAAAACTGTCATACACTGGTGAAGACAAGGACTTCAGCAACAGTATCAACTGCCTCTGGCAAAGTACTGTGAACGTAGCCTGCCTCTAGGCTTAACCTCAAAGGAGGTCTAGTTAAAAGTGGGAACTGCTACTAAGTAGATCAGAATAGAGAAGTTTAGAAAAGATAAGAGCAGATATTGCCAGATGATAAACCAAAGAATCAAATTAGGTCTAAAACATGGCTATATCAGAAATGAGGTTAAAAAGCTTACAGTGTTTGCAATGGCCAGTAAAGTATTGCTTCCTCAACTTCCCCCTTTTTTGTGCTCCATACACACCACACACACACACACACACACACACACACACACACACACACACACACACACACACACTTTTCTTAAAATGCCATCATGGCAACAAGTGCTTAGACAAAGACATTTCTACAAAAAGCTAACTAATAAATTACCATCACATATTTTGATTGATCTCTAATTCTAATTTAGGAAGTATAATATTTTCCAAATATGAAATACAAGTTAAACAAGATTCAAAATAATAAAAGACAGAAACAAGTTGATTCATTTGAAACTGCCAAACATTTATTAGCATTTACTACTTGCGAAGCATTCTGAATGTGCTAAAAATTGAAAATGTAGAAAAGAAAAATAAGTACAGATTCTCTTCAAGGGACTTATAACCTAACAACAGAAATATGACATGTACACAAGGTAGGATATGATAACAGCAAAGGGGAAAGATGGAGGCAAAGTGCTCTAAAAACTCAAAAGGAGAGATAAGCTCCAGCATGGGAACATTAGGAAAGGTTTAATGGAGAAAGTGACACCTGAGCAGGACCTTCAAGGAAAAGAAGGATTTCAAAAGTCAGAGATGAGGAGGAACTGAAATAAGGACATAAAGATGAGTTGGAGCAAAGTTATAGAGAGCCCTAAATTAGGCTTAGAAGGGCATTTTATCTTATTAATATGAGATCAGCAAACTATGGCCCATGGACCAAAACCAGACCACTGTCTATTTTTCATAGCTCTTGAGTTAAGATTTGGCTTATGGGCTATAGTTTGCTGTCTCCTGTTTTAGACAAAAGGAAAGCCACTGGAAGTTTTGAGCAGGTAAGTAATATGATTAGCCTTATATAAAGATATTATTTTGGAAGCTCTGTGAAGGGTCGTTGGGAAAGGGGAAATAATAGAAACAGGAGTTCCAGGAAAAAAAGACTGTTACAATAATACAGTTACGGGGTGATTGGGGCCTAAAGTAGGGAAGAGCAAAGTGTGAATTGAGATAATGAGATTAATGTGAATGAAATTATGGAGACAGAACTGACAAGATTGGGCAAATTATTGAATGCCCAGGGTGAAGAAGAAGAAAGATTTAAAGACAATTCTGAGGTTTTGAGCCCAATTCAATGGGAGGATGGTGAAAGGTTTAGTGAGAAAATTATGAGTATCACTTTTGATACAGACATGGTAAGTTTGATGGTGATGACTACAGGCATCTGGAAATTTGAGAATAGAACTGAGAGGCCAAACTAGGATTGAAAATTAATATCTGGAATCATACATAAGTGTGTGTGTATGTTTATAATACATATATATATATATATATATATATATATATATATATATATATATGGCTGATAATTGAATACATGAGAGAGGAGGAGATAACCAAGTAACAGAGAAAAAAAAAAGAGCCAAGGACAGAGCCTTGGAAGGTAGCTACATTTAAAGAGTGAAAGTGTAATGATGAAGGAGATCAAGAAGGAGAAGTCAGAAAGGTAGGAGGAGAGCCAGGAGACAGCAATATCACAACAGCCTAGGAAGGTGATAGAATACAGGAAGGAAATGGTCAACAGGGGCAAGTGCTGCAAAAATATCAAGGAAGATGAAATGAGAAAAAAGCATTAGATTTCCTGATTAAGAAATCATTCAAGTCTTTGGAGAAAGAAGTTTCAGTAGAATGATGTGGGTATAAAAGATAGAGTCCAAGATGCTAAGGAGTGGAATTGGAAACAGCAAGTATAAATTATTCTTTCAGAAAAAAAATTCCTAAATTGTTTGTTCTATGAACCCATTTGGTAGTCTGGTGAAACCTATGAACCTCTTCTCAGGATGTCTTAAACGCATAAAATAAAATATATGGGATTACAGTGAAACCCAATTATATTGCAATATAGTTATATAAATATTTGAAAAACAAATTCACAGACCCTCTTAAATCTGTCCATTGACCCTTTGGGAATCTGTAGATCCTAGATTAGGAAGCCCTATCTTAGAAGCTTATCAGTGATATAGCAGAACTTATAGTTATAGGGTGGATGTGCCCATGTATAGGTCCCATGTTCCTAAAGTTCTTAGGGTAAAGTAGCACATTGGAAAGAGGAAAAGACCTGGAGTCAGGATGACCTAAGTTAAAATCCGGCCTTGGACACTTACTAGCTGTGTGATTCTAGGCAAGTCACTTTGACTTTATCTGCTCAGTTTCCTCTACTGTAAAATAAGAATAATATTAGCACCTACCTCTCAGGGTTGTTGTGAGGATGAAATTAGAAAATATTTACAAAGTGATTAGCACAGTGCCTGGCACACAGTAGAGACTTAAATGCCTGTTTCCTTGTTTATTTTCCAAGTAAACCTTGCTCATTAGAGTAAATCTTCTTGGCAATACACATCCCAGAAGTCTTTGTATGGGCCTCACAGTGCAGTATCACCTGCTGATATGTTGATTAGGCAGACAAGCTTCCAGCATACTCAGCCATACTCAGTTTAAAAAAAAGTGGTACCTCACGAAAGGTGACAAAATGCAATCTATAATAAATGCTTAATCAGTATGATTAAAGCCAGAGAAGACATGAAAAGAAAATGTGAACAAGTGGTGGCTTCCTCCAGACCATGCTGAGGCTGCAAATACAGATAGTGGGCCGCATGGATCAGTTAGTGAGATTAGGAAGGGAAAGTGCTGTTGGTTCTAATTGATCCCACACATGATGGCTAGCCTTTTGTCAAAGATTGTAGTTAATACATCCTCTCTTGATACCTAATTAGTATAGCACCTCAGGAAGAAGGAAGAAATCTATAGCATTGTTACCCATAAAAATAATTTATAATTTATCATAAAGTGATATGTGTGTAG
>CM053580.1:112498218-112519418 GCA_028627135.1 Pseudochirops cupreus
TATATAGGATGGTATATGTGCATATGAATACATATGTGAGTGTGTGTATATATGTGTATGGATACACATAGACAGAGGGCACAGGATCAATTGAATAGGAAGGGATGATATTTAAAAGGTGAAATTGAGAGGTGAGAGAGGAATATAATGAGAAGAGATGGGGAGAGACAGAATGGGTGGGGTAAATTATCTCATATAAAAGAGGCAAGGGATAATTTTCCTAATTCTATCAGCAAACTTGTGGATGAGGATAACTTTAGTCAGAAAAAATTAAAGAGCTTTTTCAAAGTCACACAACTGATTAGTGGGTAAAATCAGAACAAGAATTACATCCACAGAGTTAATTTTTAATAATAGAATATAGCTGTCAAAGCATTTTGGCCCATGTCATTGTCACAGGGTTATTCTTGTTTGGTCTCTTAGGCACATGAATCCAACAAAGGACCTCCAATAGAGACAGATTTTCTGAACAACGGGCATAGCCATGAAGGAAAGAACATGAACATGGAAGGAATTGGTCCTCCTAAGATCTACAGGCCAGGAGTGCCTGAGGCAGCCACACAGCCTCAGCTGCATAGCCACAGCACCTCTACAGTTTCTCACCCTGGTGTCAGGGGCTGGACTGTGCTCTTCCTTCCTCCCTGTTCCAACAGAGTTCCACACTGACCTTTTACTTTATCTTTGGCATTTGGGGGCTGAGAAATGTGGAAACTGCCACAACTGCTGGTGATTCACTCTCCTGAATTCTGCTTCAGCTGCCACTTGTCAAGGCCACCCTGGGCCCAGAACCACACAGCTTATGGGGGCTGTGCCCTGCTCCTAGCCTCATGTGATAGACCTTTCCTGTCAGCTTGCTGGGCTGTCTTCAGCAGGAGAATTGTTTCCCTCTGTCACTTTGTGGGCTCTGTAGCTCTAAAGTTTGTTTAGAGTCATTTTTTTACCTGTGTTGGAAGTGATTGGAACAGGAGCTCATGTGAAGTTTGTGCTTCCACTCCACCATCTTGGCTCTACCCCCCTGCCCCTAAGATCCTACTTTCTACAGAAAATCTTTCCTGATCCCGCTTAATTCTAGTGCAGGGATGGGGAACATGTAGTCTGGAGTCCACAGGTTCCCCACCTTGTTCTAGCGCCTTCACTCTGTTTATTATTTCCAATTTATCCTGAACATACCTGGTTTGAACGTAATTGTGTGCATTTTGTCACCTTCATTAGACTGTGGGCTACTTGCATGCTAGAATGTATATTTCTTTTATTTATCTCTCCTTTGTTTAGCACAATGACAAGCACATAGTATGCTTTTAATAAGTGTTTATTAACCAATTGAATAATTAAAATTTTTGAGAATTTTCTTATGTAATATCCTTATTTCACTACAATAAAATGTTATAAAAATAAACTGTCTTTTACATACAATTGAAAACATGGCATTATCTCTAATCTCTAGATTTAGTAACAGCATTATGTTTAAATACAAACAAAATGCTCCCTCAAAACAACAACCTTACCCTAATAAAAAATAAAATAAAATGCAATTTTACATAACAAAAAATGATGGTAGGATGCATAAAATCTCCAATGACTTTCAAGTTGTAAGCACTCCTGAATATTAAACCGTGGAAATAATCACTAGCTCCCAGGTCTGCAAAAAGTAGATCCTGACATCATAAAAATGTCTCCTCTCCAGTAACAATTTTATCACCACTGGCAACTTAAACAAAAACTTACCTTTAAACTGTAGCAAAATAGTATTAAGTTTGTGTGTTATGAGTGTTAGAGACAGCAGTAAAGTATGTCTTTTTCACCTTGCAATGGCTAAGACAGAAGGGTAGTGGTCTTTTCCCCATATCTCCCCCTCCTCTCAATGTTAATTACAAATGCAATGCAAAACCATTGCTCCCCTATAGTTAGATGAGAACCAGGGAAAGTCTAGCTGCTGTTGCCTCCACCACAAGCACCACTGGAAACGATGCATGCATGCACACCTCTGTGTGTTCTCACAAGGTAAGGGCAACCATAAAGGGTTTCTAAGGGATAGCTTCAAAAGGGAGAAAAGGAAGGAAGGAATGTGAAGTGATGGTGTGTGCATGGGTGATTTCCGCATTTGAATTTTTTCTTTCACTAAGATTAATGATGTCTGGGAGTTAGAAAAGGTTGGGGACTTTATTAGACCATGCACTCCAACTCCAGCCTTGGTTGCCTCAAGAACCTCGGTTGGAGTGGGGAAGCTGCTCAAAGATATATGCCTTTTTTTTTTCTTCCCCATTCCATTCTCCTTTTCTTTTTGGCTTTTGGAGATGCTTCCTCTTGGGAGAGCAAAGAACATATTGTACATTAAAGACATAAATGAAAAAAATGTATAATCTGGGAAGTTATCCAAATATGGGGAAGGATCCTTTAGTAAGGATTCTTCAATTGTAAAGACGCCTCTAGCTCTTCTTAATATGTGTACAGAGCAGATGATGATAAATGAGGCACAAAAGAGTTTATCATTTTTTTTACCACTATGTACATCAATAAATTGAAAGACCTTCCCTTAGACAGAAAGCTAGACCTTCCTGAAAATATTACTCACTACTAGAGATCCTTACTGGCACCTGAGGTAGCTTTATAACATCACAGATAGACAAAATATCTTCTAAGTAGAATCATTGGTTTCTCTCATTATTTTAAAATTTTATCTTATTTTTATTACTGTCTTTTGTTTTTATATCACATCTGAATATAGTCGCCCCCCCTTTCTGCACTGCTTTCCAACCTTCCCTTATAACAAAGATTTTAAAAGAAAAGGGAAAAGTAAAACAAAACAAAACAAAACTCTGCAACTGTGTCTGACAGTATATGCAACATTTCACATTCTTTCTCTCGCCTCCCAATGAAGGCAGTGAGATTCATTTTCTAAGCCTTACTCCAGGGTGAAACCTTGTCATTAAAATTACACAGTGTTCAGTTATGTATACCTTCTATTCATATTGTTGCAGCCATTGTGTTTATTTTTTTTCTTATTCTGTTTCACCCTGAATGAGTAACAAAAATAGGTGACCTTTATACAGTCCTTTAAGATTTGTTTGCCTCTGCCATTTAGTATAACAAGGTGAGGTGTTACTACAGGGATTTTATTCCACTTCATTTTTACAGATGAGAAACTGTGGCACGGAGAGGGTTAGGAGAGGGTACTTAGAGGGCAGGAACCAGATAAAAATATAATTGATAAAGACAAAATAAATACAAACACAATAGAACATAGATAATGTTAAAATGTGGTTTTACAAGCTGATATGGGGCCCACAGGAATCCTTTTGTATACGATAGTGGGATCTGTTTTTGTTTGACTCTCACACCATTGGACATGATCTCCAAGGTTCTATGAAAAATTTAGTGAAGTCCAGTGAATTCTTATATAAATTAGCAAGTAATATACGACAAGAACCTTAAAGGAAATTAGTCAGTGAGTTAATGAAAAACTGAATAACCTTTCTTTTCTATAATTTGTTTGGTGTCTATTTATGCACATTTTTATTTGTAAGGGAATTCATAATTTGTGTTTACAGAGTACCGAATATCTGGAGGAAAACAATAACACTTGCTTTTAGATGCCTTTCAGATTTAACCCCCAAATCAAATGTGTGGAATTGAAATGATTGTCTATTTTCTGTTTCTAACTGGATATACAGCATCGTAGAAACATGGATTGAGTATATCTACTGTGCTCAGATATTTGCGTTTTTCTGGTGATGCTGTTCATTCTTTGTTTTCAAAGAGGAGTGATGATTTCAGTGAGGCAGAGTTGCACAAAGTCGTCACCTTCACTCTCACTTCCAAAATCATCAAAGTCTACTGGCAGGAAAAAAATCAGGATGCAGTGGATGACCTTTGCCTCTTTGATGTTTGACCAAGCTCCAAGCACGCCACAGCACCTGCTTTTAGCTTGGAACAAATTGTTCTCATCTGCCCATTCTGCTAGGGGAAGTCTTCATATGCTTGGGATAGACATATTCCTAACTTGTTTATGGGTACTGGCAGGTCTATAGATTTAAAAGATTTATCTGCAAGTCTGAACAAATGCTAAGGGACAAGTACCATCCTAAATTTTATCCTTAGTTTAACTCTAAAGCCTATTGAAGCAAGAGATAGATGCAGTATGGTATAGTGAATAGAGTACTAGCCTTGGAGGTAGGAAGATCTAGGTTCAGATCCTGCATACCGTCAACATGAGCAAGTCACGTAAACTCAGTTTAACCTCCTTTTATCTGTAAAATGGAGACAGCAATACCTTTAATTCATATCTCACCAGGTTATTATAAAGTTCAAATGACATACTGCATACAAATTTCTTATGATTATTACCTATGCCTTCTAACTCTTATAACTTTAATCAAACTCTGACCATCTTCATTATTTTTTTCATTGTTTTTCATTTGGGTTTCAATCCATTGTCTCTTTGTTAAAATCATTGGGGACAACTCTGTAAAGACTAGTACTATCTAGTAAGAGTTCCCATTTTTTGTAAATAGGTCATTTCTGGGTGATTTTCTTCAGTGTCGTGAGGAGAACAAAAAACAACAACAACAACAACAACAAAGAGTCATTCCACTTAATGGAGTTCTGGAGAAATATAGTCTACCTATAGTCATGTGCAGCTTTCTGGAACATTCCAGGAATTTCCCCTGGGTACCATAAATTGAAATTGAGGCAAGTAGTAAACAAATCATTTTCCAATGGGAAGGTCATGACAGCATCCGGCTATCATTCTCATGCTTGTACTGCGTGTAAAAATATCCAGCCAAGAGCCTCTACATTAGTCCTAATATAGTTCAGAGCTCCTATTGGTTGAAATTTTGTCCAAGCTTTGTCTCATTGCAGCTCTGCAAGCAGGCAGGATGCCCATTATCTATTGATTTTTCAATATCATTTCCAAGAATATAACATTCTGTTTTTGTCACCAAATAATGAGGAGTACATCTCAATGGCTAATTTCCAAAAATCTATTTACACTTGCTTTGTAAACCTTTAGCGATGACGATACCTGTGTATGATACACAAAGGCGTGTGTAAGTTAGTAGCTTCAAAACTAATAGCATTGAACTATACTCTGGATATAAAAAATACTGACTTTTGGAAAAGATTCAAAGATACAATCCATATCAATTAACATGGAACAATCAGCCCAAGATTTAAAAAAAAGATTAAAATGGACTGAAAATGAATCAATTTACCTGGCAAACAAGAATTTTAATAAAAATGAAGAGTGTAAATGATGTGTCATTTCACCTTGTTGAGCCACTGATTTTCACTGCCTTATGATAAATCATGACTATGGCACCAGTTCGCAGGGAAAAGACCATTAATTGACCATGCATGAGTCAGCAATATAGTTCTGTAGATGAAAAAAAAAAAAACAAGAATCATATGAAGACAATTAGGAGCGGAGAATTTTGGAAGAATAAGGTGATTCTCCTATATTGAGCAGCAGAAGATAGGTCCTTACTTTTTACTATCATAGAGATCTATAATCGATTAATAGGAAAGCATTAGGTTAGAGAAAAAGGGTTAGAAAATAAGACCTATAAAAATGGTAAAGGACCTGAAATTGATTATATTGAAAAAGAAAAGAATAGGGACTAATCTTCAACATATAAAATACTTCTTAAGTTGTGTCCGTAAGATAGATAAACATATAGAGATGAGACTGAGATATAGTATATATTTAAATATGAAAATATATATATATATATATATATAATTAAATGATTAAAAATATTAAAATAAAAGTAAGCTACACCTTACCTTTTCAGGCCTATCGAATTTATTCTCTTGTCACATACTCTATTTATGTTCTAGCCAAAATGGTCCTAAACTTCCCTGCCTCTAATAACTTTAAACAGGCTGTCTCCCATGGCTGGATTGCATTCCCTTTCTACATCTGATTTTTAAAATTCTTTACTTCCTTTGAGGCTAAACCTAGGTGTCACCTCCTTTCCTTATCCCCTTACTTATTAGTAATAGCTTCCTTAAGTTATTACACATATTTAGCTATTTACCCCCATTAAATGGTGAATCCTTTTGGAGAAGGGCCTGTCTTTGCATGCCCGGTGCTTAGCACAATGTCTGGCACATAGTAGGGACTTAATAAATGGTGATTGACTTGTCCTATCCCCTCTCCTCTTGCATTGCTCCTTGAGGGAAGGGACTCTTTATTTTTTCATATCTCCAGTGCTTAACAAATACTCTGTGCAGAGTGGATGTTTCTTGAATGCTTGTTGGGTTTGATTGGACCAGAAGAAGCAAATTAGAGAAAAAAAACAATATTAAAACTTAAGTACAATGAATTCGCTTACACACTAATATTTAACTATTATAAATTATTTACCAGTTCTAAAATTCTGCTGATCTCATAAAGCAGACTATAATTGATTGCCAGATTAGTGGGTTAAGCAGTGTTTTAGGAATGAAATTCAAATTCAGTCTTTTCTGATACAATAAAGCACTGGGGTCTAAGAATACAATGAATGCATGACAATGTGCTGACCACTGTGCTAAGTATTGGGGATAGAAACAGAAAACCTCCTGGATTTTCACTCTCTAGTTTTCACTTTCTTCTCACACTCTAGTTTCACTCTCTAGACAACATATAACAACAAAATTCAGCTAGAGGGCAGATGAAAAAGACCCATAAGAGAGAAGGATGTAGCTATCATCCTTTGGGTTATATCAATAGGTCAGATGATAATTCCAGTGTCTGCATCATGCAAAAGTAGGGAAAATGGTAAATATTAGAAGAGCTTGAGAGGCAATAGCATGGCAGATGGTGAGGACTCATGATCCTCCATCTCACTTGGAGGAAGAGAGCTGGAGATTTCCATGTTATCAAAGTCATGTGAGCAATCTTAGATGAATGAATGAAAGTATTTATAAGTGCTTACTTTGTGCCAAGTACTACGGATGAAAAGCAAGATAGTCCCTGCTATCAAGGAGATCCTAATTTAATTGGAGGAGATACTACGTACTTGTGACCCATTTTCACC
The DNA here is from genome assembly GCA_028627135.1 of Pseudochirops cupreus. Taxonomy (NCBI): domain Eukaryota; kingdom Metazoa; phylum Chordata; class Mammalia; order Diprotodontia; family Pseudocheiridae; genus Pseudochirops; species Pseudochirops cupreus. The sequence goes on from CM053580.1 coordinate 112,505,241, forward strand.
CAAGAAGTTTTTATGCGATTCAGATATATAGGTATACAAACCAAACATTTATTGACAATAGATCATAAATAAGTCCTTTGGTATACATATAATTTTACCATTTATTAAAGATGAAAGCAAATTTGCATACTAATGAGACGATGTGCTTGTTTATTTTTACATAAAGAATGAAATCTTGACAGAATATTTGATACTGCAGGACATAAAGCATCTTCAATGTTTTTCAAAGTTGATTGGCATTTTGATGTATAGTCATCAATGCTGAGAGCACTGCTTTGCATAAATACACAGTACAAAATGGCAGAAATGTGTTTATGGCCATTTCAGAAATTGTTAGAAATTCAGTCCTAATCCCAAGTCAAGATTCATTTAACAGTTTTTTAGGGAACTCAAGTTTTAAACCTGCATTGCTTCATAACTCAGCAAATTCTTCTTGAACTTTTAATGGTAGATGACTGACATTTTTTTATTTTAATTGAGTATGGTTTATGAATCCAACTTAATTTTTTGGAATCAAAATTTGAAGGGAAGTATTTCTGAAACTGTGTCTCCAGGCACTTTAGATGATCAATTATAACTCTTACAATTAAATCTTTGGGAAGGTTATTTTCAATTATAAAATCATCTGTAGCTGTAAACATTTCTAAAGAACCATTTTCCACTCTATTCCTCCATATGTTAAATTTTTTAGTAAAATTCTCAATTTTATCTTTTATAATGTAAATATGCTACAATTTTTTTCCTGGAAGCAACATGTTTAAATTATTTAGTTTTTTTTTTAAATATCCAACAAATAACACCATTTTGAAAGTCATGTCATTATGAAAAAAAATAACAAAATCAGATTTCTGCTCAATCAAAAATATGGCAACTTCATTGTTCATTTTCAATGATCTGTTTAAACTTCACCCTCTTGAGAACAACCTTACCTCTCTGCATGTAGTAATAAAGCTTTTGTAATTGGAGTACATTTCTTTCCAAATGTTTGAAAACAAAAGACTGTTAAGGGCACAGTTTTTAATGAAGTTAATGATGTTGATAGTATTGCAAAGCACAACATGTAACTGATGATATTTTTTTGGCTACAAATTCCTCCCAATGAATTATGCAGGGAGTAAAAGTGATATGTTCATTACCACTGGCTTTAACTTTTGCTACAAATCCAACATTCCCCCCATCATTGCTTCAGCACTGTCTGTATAGACTCCAATGCAATTTTTCCACTGTAAACCTTCATTTGTGAAAAATTCATCAATTTATATATGTGTGTATATATATATATATATATATATATATATATATATGTATGTATGTATCTTGTCCCCTTGTGTGCCCTTTCAAAGGGTGACAAAATAATAATTCCTCACATATGCTTCCTTCATAAACATATCTTATGTAAAGTAACAACTGTGCCATGTTATAAAGATCTGTTGTTTCATGTAACTGAATTGCAAACTTTGGACTGCTCTTAAGCTTGGTAATGAGTTGCTGGAATATATCATTACTAATTTCAGAAATTCTTTTGGAAACAGTGTCATTCAATAAAGGAATTTTATTAATTTCATCTCCATACTTTTTTCCCATGAACTCTTTCTGACATTTCAATAACTGCAGGTAACACAAGATCTATCATATAGGACATTTTAGTTTTTGTAATTAAACAAGAAGTTTCATAGGATGCAAGTAAATACGTAGTACAAAACAGCAGAAATATGTTTAGGGCCATTTCAAAAATTGTTGGAAATTTTGTCCTAATCCCAAATATTTATTTAAAGATTTTAAGTTGTTCAAAATATTTCTTTGGTTTATTACAGTATGTTGTATGCTTGGCATTAAGATGTTGTTTTATTTTGGCTGGTTTCATGCTCTCTGCAGTCAAAACTTCATTACAAATTAAGCAAAGATTTCTTTCCACACCATCATAATTATTAGAAGTAAATCCATATTGCAAAAATTTAGGGGTACTACAACCTGGTAGTGAAAAGTCTGCTGCATTGTCATAAGTCTTATTAACTCTTCTGTCTAAATTTAGCCAATTATCCATAACTGAAAATATTTATGTCCTAAAATATAAATAAATATTGCTAATAATTTCTCAAATAAATACTAACTTTAGTGTATGAAATTATATTTGTGCTTAATATAAAAAATTGATGTTTACACATGTTACATGCAGCGGTGATGGTGGAGAAATATTTTTAAAGAGTTTTTGTCTTTACTTGCTTCAATTAAATACTTGTATTTCTGTAAAAGAAGGAGGTAAGAGCAATTTTTAAAATCAAACATTCTAACACAATATAATCCAAAGATATACTAATTTGAAACTTACATGCTGAGGAATGATGGTTGGAAAATATTAAAAGTTGTTATTTTTCATAATTAAACTATTACGTTTCTGTAATGAATCTAAAAAGTTTCTGGCAGTGCCTGCCTGTCTTGCATCTTTCAACTTCACTGCAGCCTTGGTTCATTTGTACTTTGCACTGAGCATGCCACCATGCCACTCAATGCCAACGAATGCTGCCAGAAACACCTCAACTCAGATTCAAAACTATTTTATGTTATGAATTGCAGTGTTTTTACTTTACATGCATTATGCTTTTCATTTTGAATTAATTTTTGGTTGTTGTGTGTTCAGAAACCTTTTATTGTTGCCAACATTCTTGTGACTCCTGCTTTCAGTTATGTGACCCCATATAGGATTGCAACCAACAGTTTAAGAAGCACTAGACTATATTGTGTTGCTAATTCCCAGCTTACCACATGTGGTTTCAGAAAACCAATAGATCGTTGAAGGCTTCATGAAGGAGAAGGTACTTGGGCTAGACCTTGAAAGATAGTAGGATTTGGTTAGACACAAGCGCAGAAAAGCATTCCAGACAGGTGAACCAAAATGGGAAAGTGTATAGTATGTTTAGAATAAGCTAGTTGGTATAAAGGTAAGGCCCAAAAGTATGGATTGAGAGCAGATGGGAAGGAATTTCAATCAAGCTAAAGGCTGTAGAATGCTATACTCAATGAGAAATTACTGGTATTTGTAGGGTCTTTAAAATTAAGAAAATGATGGAAACTGTGTATTCAGAAGATTCATCTGACAAGGATATGCAGAATGCATTGGAGGAGAAGAGAACAGAGGAAAGGTTATTAGAAGTAATCAGTGTGTGAGACGTGCCCAAATTAAAGGGGTGGCAATGGGACTGGAAGGAAGGGATGCATATGAGAGGCATAATAAAGAATTTTAGTGACCCAGTGATTGCACTTGATCATGAAACAGAAGAAGCAGTTCAAGGTGACTCAGATTTTTTTTTGAGAATTTATTTATTAAATTTTATTTTAGATGCAAAGACCAGAACACAAATATAGAATAGAGAAAAGAAACAAAAATATATCATAAACTTAAATACTGGAACTTAAATACAAAATAAGAAAGGGAAAAAAAGGATGTTGAGTGCATAGCAGAATATAAAAGAGGACTCAAAATATGTAACAGTAAATTTTCATTTCAAAAAAGCCTGTTTGATAAATAATACGCATCTTGTTGAGAATTGTCCATCTTTTCTTTGCTTCCTTGTGAGTTTTCTTTTGTTCTCTGCTGTGCACTTTTTTACTTTTTTCTTTTTTTCCTCCCACTACCACTCCCCAAAGGCTACAATAAAGTTTATATATGTTTCAATATGCCTATAGATATATACATACGCATATACATATATACATTCATATATACACATGTACTTTCCCAAACATATTTTACTCCTGATCTTTGTTTTTATGTTCATGCATATCTCTTATTTCCTATCTCTTCTGTCTCCATTACTTTACTTCTACCCAGTACCTTGCCCTCCTATTAATTGCCTACCCGCCTCCAAGGATCCCTTCCCTATCCTCCCATATCCGTAAATCTAAATACCCTTCTACTGCCCCCTGTAATGCCATGCACCAGCAGATTCCCAAAGGAATGCTACTGTGAACAGCTTTTAGGGTTCAGATTACAAAATATAGTGAACACTCTGTTTATTCCATTACAAATCAAGACAAATATTCACAATATATCACAATATAATATTCACAACATTACATCTTATAACATTACATCTTATCACAGAAAATGGCCACACAATTTTCACTACAGTGACCACAATATTTAGAACAAGAAACAACAGAATAATCAAACTTCCACTCATGGGGCAACCCAATACTTAATCATTCAATCAATTCACAATAGAAAAATCAAACTTCCACTCATGGGGCAACCATTAACTTAATCAGTCACTATTCTAGATTCATAATTACTAAAAATCATTGATCACAAATACAGTCATTAGAAAACCCACACAAATTCTCCACCCCTCAGTGTCCAGCAAACCTCAATTTCATCCGAGGGGAGGCCTTTTCTTCATCTTGACTCTGAGTGATCTCTCTGATCCCCTGGATCCCCTTCCATGGTCCCAGCTCCCTCCTGAATCCACCAAACAGTCACCTGGATTCAGAAGCAGCCAGCTCCCAACTCCTTGTCCAGTCTTCCAAGCAGTTCTTGTTATACACTGAAGTTCACAGGGTCCAGCACATCTCAAACTCTTCACCACCTCTCTTGCCTGGAACTCAAGGATCAGCCAGGCCATGAACAAAAAAGTCTTATCCTGGTCATGTTTCTTCAGTCCTCAGGCACTTCAGCTGGCCCTAGGACCCAGAAGGAATATCGGCCTTGCAGGCAAGCCCTCTCAGCCTTCCAGGGGGCCTTCACCAGATTCTGGTCTCAGAAAAACTCCATCTCAGTTCTCAATCAGTTCTCAGTTTCCAGATGCTGGGAGAGAAACTCTCTCTCTCCCTCTCTCTCAGCTGGCCTCAGTCTCCAGGATTCTTCCTTCACCAGGGGCAGTGCTCCAATTCTGTCTCTCTGTCTCTGGAATTCTTGCTTATCCTCCTGTCTCAGCCAATCCCTTTCTTCCACATCAACATGGGAGTTCATGCCTTCTCAACAGTGGGACAGAGTTTGCCCCTTCTACACTTAGCCCCAAGGTACTAAGTGCTAAGTATCTGCTAAACTGATTACTATTACACCAAAACCCTTTTACCTATTCCCTTATTATCCCCTCTAAAGATCCCTCCCTTGTCCTCTCCCCCCTCCCTATGGTCCTACCATTTTATTTCTTCTGAACTTAGAAGACTTTTATGCTCTTCTAAATATACATCTATTTTGTCTAATTATTTCTTTTATTATCGTAAAGATTCTTTTTTGATCAAAACTTTCCGTTAGCATGATTATTTTTATATTTTCTCTTCTTGATCTATTCTCCAGATTGTTGTTCTTCTTATGTTTCATTTTACCTCCTATTTTTTCATTATTCATATTTTGTTTAATTATAATTTTGCTGGCTTCACTTTGCCCAATTCTGATTTTCAAGGTGTAATTTTCTTCCTTAAGATTTTGGATCTCCTTTCCTAACTGGTTGACTTTCCTTTCATAACCTTCTTGTTTTTCTTGTTCTTTTATGTTTTTCTTTAGTTTTTTGTTTGTTTGTTTTTCCTCTATCTCTGTCATTTGATTTTTAAAGTCTTTTTAAAGATCTTCTATAAATTCTTTTTTGGGCAGGTGACCATTTGAATGGGACTCTATAGGGTTTTTTTTAAATTTCAATATCTTCCTCTGAAGATGAACCCCAGTCATCCCTATTCCCATAATAACTTTCTGTGGCTGGATTCTTTCTCCTTTCCCTGGGCATTTTTTGTGGTAATAGCTTAATTTTCACAATTACCTGGAGGATGGAAAATTGTGCCTCTTTCCCCAGCTCTTCAGTTCTCCCCTCCAACGAAAGCCAAACCTCCAACTTCCTGTAAGTGTCCACAGCCAGGGGCTTTCCACTCCACTGCTTCTGTACTCACTGGGCATGTGCTGGTTCCTTCTTGTCCCTGCCACTCTTTGCAGCACAGCTGGGTCTGGCATTCCTTATCAGCAGAGGTTCCCTCAATCTTGCTGGGCCCACTTCCCCTCCACTATGTGGAGTTCCTGTGACTGGGGCCAAGACAGCCTCTCAAACCAAGTAACCCCAGGACTTACAGCTTGTTGTTAATCAGAAACTTAACCTGGAGGTGTTACTATTCACTGGGATCAAACCTAGTCCTGGGATTTTTCTTCTGATCTTCTCAAATTATTCCAGGACGACCTTGGTTGTACCCTTATTCCTCTTTACCTCCACCCACACTTTGTTCTCCCTAAGGTGCTATTTTAACTACGTTGTGGGGGAAAATCTTGAGAGATTGGAATTTTCTGACCTACTCTGCCATCTTTCAAGAGCCCTCTCCCAGCTCTGAGATTTTTGTGTGTCAGGGACTGTTTGAGGATGGGAGAGTCGTTGAACATTAATATGACCACAGAACATGCAACTGAAAATACACAGCTGCTGCTGGTGACTGGGTCTAGAGATCAGGAGAGCCTGGAGGTGAGGGATACATATTTGGTTAGTTAGACATAAGATAGTTAAGTTCACAGGAAGTACCCAACTAATAATGAATGCTAAATAAAATCTCAAACATTATATACCTCTCACCCTTGGTTAAGGTTCTATTAGTACTTTAAGATTTAGTGAAAACTAGAAGTTACTTTTTTTTTCATTTTTTAAAAAACTGTTTTAACATTTTATATTCCTTCTCTATCTCTTTGTTTTGTTCATGGTATTTTGCCCAAGTGTATTAAAATTGAATTTTAGAAACTACAATGAAAATAATTTATCTTATATCCACAAATAAAAACTCAGAAATGAAAATATCATATTTGCTAACATTATGTACATAGTTGAACAAATTATGGCATTCTTTCTCTTCCAGCGTCATAAAGAAAGCATTTCTTATGCACCTATCTATGCACTGTATTTCACTAACCACCATACTAAAGCAAATTAAATAGACATGGTTGTTGTGCTCAAGAAATAGAAAAGGTTTCTGGAAAAAATAAATTGCTAATTTGAAAAGTATCCTCTTCAATATATATGTATATAATATATATTAGATACATTATATATATATACATATACATACATATATATATATATATATATATATATATATTAAAAGCAGAAGGGAACAAACACTTTTATAGGGTCTATGTGCTAAGCCCTCTGTTAAGTACTTTATAAATGTCATCTCATTTGGGCCTCACAACAAACCTTCAAGGTAGAATCTATTATCCCCATTTTACAAGTGAGGAAACTAAGGGAAATAGAACTTAAGTAACTCGTCCGGGGTCAGAGAACTAGTAAATGCCTAAGGTTGGATTTGAATATTCAAAAACAATAATAATAATTATAGCTAACATTTATACGGTGCTATGTTCCAGGTAGTGCTAAGCGCTTTATAATTATTATCTCATTTGCTCCTCAGAACAGCATTGGGGGATAGGTGCAATTATTATCTCTGTTTACAGATGAAGAAACTAACAGAGAGAAACTAATACTAACAGAGGTTAACTAACTTGCCCAGGATCACACAGCCAGTAAGTGTCTACGGCTGGATTTGAACTTAAGTCTTTCTGAATCCAGGCCTGACTCTCTATCCACTGCTACACCTAGCTGTCCCAACAGTATAAAAAGGGTAGCTGGTTTCATCCAGTGGTTGAGATGATAGTTTGATGATGGAGATGGCAGTCGTTTGTAATATTCAAGGGTCAAGAATATCTCACTGCCTTTTAATAGTAAAACCTAGCACAAGATGGCCCGGTCATGTTCTGGGATAGTTTTGGCTTACTTTTTTTTTTAGTCAGTACATTTTCTGCTTACTGTTACTTCCTCGTGGCTATCACTAGCCTCCTAAAGCTCCTATTGCAGAAAAGAGTTCTTCTATACTCCCTGCAGGGATACAACTTAGCTAAATTTGATATGAGGAATTGCTACTTCCAGGAGTCAAGACAAAAAGTGCAACAGGGCATTTATTCCTCCTCTTGCCACCACTTCCATTACCACTCTCCAGTTCTGTAACCATGAATAACTCAACTCTGTCTTCTACCCACTGGTCCCACTCTCTATTCCTTCTACTTTCCAAACCAAAATGCCACTTCCTGATCACTACTATCCTTTGTATGTTGTCCCCCTCCATTTGAACACAAACTCTCTGGAGGCAACAATTCTTTCCTTTTATATTTGAAGTTCTGAGGCTTAGCACATGGTTGTTGTTGCTCAGCTGTGCCCAACTCTTCATGACCCCATTTGGGGTTTTCTTGGCAAAGATACTGGAGTGGTTTGCCATTTCCTTCTCCAGTTCATTTTGTAGATGAGGTAACTGAAGCAAAAAGGGTTAAGTGAGTTGTCCAGGGTCACACAGGTAGTAAGTGTGGCCCAGCATTCCCACTGAGCCACCTAGCTTGTAAGTAGTATAAGTGCTTATTATGTGGTTTTTCCATTCATTCAGTGAGTCAAAAGAGGGATACTGAGAGCAGAGCAGGAATGTTTACTATTGGGGAAACCAAGAAATAGGGATATGCAGCCATCCCACTCTCTTAGGGGGCTAATTAACACCTACCTCCCTACAGATGTAACTTGCTTCCTAACCTCTGTGCAGCTAAATGACAGGCTCTAAAAACTGTTTGAACTCATCATCAAAACCTGAAGTTCATATTTTATAGCTGACATAGATATAAGCCTTTTCAGGACTATGGTACTCTTTACATATTGTTATTTCATTTAATCTTATAATAACCCTATGAGGTAGGTATTATTTCCCCATTGTATAGAAGAGGAGACTGAAGCTAAGAAAAGTTAAGTGACTAGATCAGGAAAACATAGCTACTAAATGTCTCAAGTTAGAATTAAACCCAGATCTTCCTAAACCCATGATCAGTTCTCTATTCTCAATGCAGTATGATGCTCTGCAAGGTTCTACATTGAACTGTTGTTATTTGATACAATTGATGATTTGAAGGAGGAGGGGGTAGTTGAAGAAGCTATTTTATATTTGTGGCTAGAAACCTCTTTTGTAATCTGTGACTATTTTTAAAAATTATGCATATATATATGTATATATATATATATATATATATATATATATATATATTCTATGAAAACAGGCGCGATCTATTTAAAAATCAGACAACAGTGGATTCTCATCCTCTATTTTTAAAGAAAGCCTTCCCTTGACTTTTTACTTTATCCAGCTTTGATTTCATTTCTCTTCTCCCTAAATTTCTTGAAAGAATAGTATATACTTGATTTTCCCATTCTATTGGTATACTCACTCCATGGCAATCTGGTTTCCTTCCTTAGTGTGCTATGGAAACAGTTCTTCAAAGGTCAATCTCAAAATCTAACGGTGTATTTTTCAGGTGTCTTCCTTGACTTCTCTCCATTGTTAATGGCGACCACCTCCTTCTGCATACTTTCTTCTTTTTTTGGATTCCCAGGTACTCTACTTTTCTGGTTGTATTTTTACCGACTTTACCTACTTCATCTCCTTTTCTTGTTCTTTGTTTTCTTCCTGAAATGGCTGTCACACAAGCTTGTGCCTTTTGCCCTCTTTTCTTCATGGTCCTGATCTCTCTTCTCATCTCCAAATTCATATCAATAGTTGAATACAGGACATCTCTACCTCATGTTTCACTGGCACCCTAAACTTTTCCGTTCTAAAACTGAACTTAGACCACTACTTGGCCTCTATCCTAAAAAGATCATAGAAGAGGAAAAGTACTTATATCTACAAAAATACTTATAGGAACTCTTTTTGTGGTGACAAAGAACTAGAAACTAAAGAAGCATCAATCGGGAAATGATTAAACAAATTATGGAATGTGACTGTAATACAATACTATTGTAATGTAAGAAATAGAAGAAGGGACAATTTCAGAGAAACTGGGGAAGACTTGACTCACTTAAATGAGTGGAATTGGAAGAGCAATTTATACAGTAACAATAATATTGCAAAAACTAACAATTTCAAAAGACTTAAAAATTCTAGTGTAATAACCAACCAGGTTTCCAGACGACCAATGATGAATGATATACTACCTGGCTTCTGACATAGATGTGATGATATGGAATGAGATATACATTTTTGTATATGGATAATATAAAGATTTGTTTTACTTGACTAAGCATATTTATTATGATAGTTTTGTTTTTCTTTTTTTTCCCCTGGGAGATGGATGTAGAGAACATAAATGCTTTTTAAATTGGGGGAAAAAACTGAGCTTAGTATCTTTCATTCAAAACCTGCTCCTTCTTCCAGATTCATTATTTCTGTCCATGGCGCTGGGATTCACACATGGAAAACCTTTGTATTATCTTAGATTCTTTCATGTCTCCTGTCAATTCAACCTTCATTTCTATACCTTTAACATCCTTCTGTCTCCTCTCTTTTCTCAGTATAACCATACTAAAACTTTCATTATCACACAATTGAACTCATGTATTAGCCTCCCTACAGGTCTCCCTTTCTCTAACCTTTCCTTTCTCTCATATATTGTTCAATCTACTACTGTGTAAGTCTTTCTTATGCATAAATGTGGATAGGCCGCTCCTATGGCTATAATTATTACTATGCAGATGACTCATGAACCTATTCATCCGGCCTTAATCTTTCTTTGAAGCTCCAGGCCTATATCACCAATTACCAGCTGGACATTTCCAATTGGATGTCCTACAGGCAACATTTCCAAACTCAGTATATTCAAAAGAGAACTATACTATCTTATTCCCTAAATGCATTCCTCCTCCAAATTTCCATATTTCTGTTACTACTCTTCTAGACCCTTAAGTTCACAACCTCAGAATTATCTATCTGTAGTTGTTTATTTTTCCTTTATTCCCCCATATCCAGTCAATTGTGAAGTCTTGTTAATTTTCCCTACTCTACATCTCTCCCATTTTCCACCTTTTTCTCTACTTATCCCACAACTAGCCTAGTGCAGGTTATCATCAGCCCTCATGCAAACTCTGGTAACAGCCTCCTAATTGATCTCTCCTCTCTTTAATCCATTTTCCACATGGGTACCAAAATAATTTTCCTAAAGCAGAAGTCTGACCATGTCACTCCTTTGTTGCTTCTAGAATAAGATACCCTTAAGCTTGGCATTTAAAGGTCTTTGTAGCCTGTCCCCTGCCTATGTCTCTAGGATTATTAGCCTCTCTTAATGCCAAACATGTTTAACTGTTGCTCCCTGAATTTAGCATTTATCTCCATTCTCCATGACTTTTCAAAGGCTGGTGTGGATGCCAGGAATGCATTTCCCTCTCATAATAATAATAATAGTAATAGCTGGCATTTATAAAGCACTTATTATGTGCTAGGCACTGTAATAAGCATTTTACAGTTATTATCTAATTTCATCCTCAAAGCAACCCTGGAAAGTAGGGGCTTATCTCTGCTTTTTAAAATCCTTTCACTTCCTTCAAGGCTCTCAGGTGTCACCTCCTATGGAAAGCCTTTCCTGATCCCCATAATTGCTAATATTCTCTCTCCATAAATTATATTGTATTTCCTTAATCTGTGTAAATGCATCCTCTTCAATAGACTATAAAGTGCTTGAAGATAGGGGTTATTTTTCATTTTGCCTTTATATCTCCAGTACCCAACCAATGACTTGCACATAGTAGGAATTTAATAAATGCTTGTTAATTGATTTGAATTATTATCTCACTTCTCTGATTAAATTATTTTCAATGGCTCCTAAGAGAACATCAGATTTGGAATTACTTGGTGGTAAAGGACCTAAAATCTAATCCTGCCTTAGCTTCTTACTAGCTGTGTGACTCTTGGCACTTGACTCTCAGTGCTTCATTTCCCTCATCTGTAAAATGAAGAATTTGTATTTGATATTCTTTAAGATTCTAATTTCTAATTTCTAAGGTCCAGTTCTAAATCTGTGTTACTATAATCCTTATTCCGATATTTCAGAGCCTGTACAATCTGGAGTCACCTGAGGTTTCAGCTTTAATTAATATTATTATTTTCCATATTCTCTATACTCTAACCAAATAGGACTATGTACTGTCCTATTTGCTGTATATGTCCACACTTTACTTTTTTCTATATCTGTGTATGCCTCCCTGAGCCCCTAGGTAGTGCAGTGGATAGAGCACTGGGCCTGGAGTCAGGAAGACCTGAGTTCAAATTTGACTTTAGATACTTATTAGCTGTGTGACCCTGAGTAAATCACTTAATGCTGTTTGCCTCAGTTTCCTCATCTGTAAAAAGAGCTGGAGATGGAAATGGCAAACCACTCCAGTATCTCTGCCACAAAAAAACCCAAATGGGGTCACAAAGAGTCAGAAATTACTGATAATTACTGAAAATAACAATAACCCCTCACTGCCATCTCTCTACCTGTTAAATTCCAAACATCCTTTAAATATCACATCTGAAAAAACTTCCCTAGTTCCCCCACACTTAAATGTTGTGCCCCCACTCTAAATCACACGAGTCTTTTCTTAAATCTCTCTAATATACTTACTTTAAATTAAAATTTCTATTTTTCAATTAATAAGCATTTATGCTCTCCTTCCTATCTTCTTTCCAACAGAAGAAAAAAGAGAGAGAAAACAAAATCTGTGTACCTATTTTGTATATTTATTTGCATGGATCATTTCCCTCTAGTAGACCATAAGCTCCATGATGGGCCATAACTATATTTTCACGGCTCTGTACCTCCCCTAGGGCCTAGCACAGGACTCTTTGTACAGTAGGTACCCATTTTATCAATGACAACACTATGCACTCATTTTCCTATGCCTAAAGCCTGGGTATTATCTTTTATTCTTCCCCCTTTGTCTTCTCTATAATCAGTCATTTTGTCAGCAGACACTTTAGTGGAAGTTTCCATAGCTTTCTTTTCCTGTGACGATATTTGAGTAATAGAAAACACCTTAGCTGGAGCTTAGGGAATCACTCCTCATTGTAATGGTAAAAGGCTGTCTCTGTAAGAACCCTAAACAGACACTAGAGATACTCATTATGCCTCTATCATCATCCGCTGTTGATTGTTCTTCTAAGGGTGAGAATATTTAAGCTAGCACTTAGGGCCAGTTGGTGCTAATGATTATTGAAACCAGACCCTGTAACTTAGCGAGGCAGAAAAGTGGCAAAAAGGGCTCTGGTGCTTATAGATGGTGTGGGTTCAGGATTAAGTTTTCTAACCATACCTCCAGCTAATGTGAAGAAGAGTTATAAGAGGAAGGGCAGTTTCTTAAGGGTGAAATGAGTTTACTTGGGCTAAAATGAAAGGGGAGAGTAAAGTGGAACAGGATCACAGAAGGAATATGGCAAACACAAATGGGAACGAGAAAGTAAGGAGTGAAGGTCAGGAACAGAAAGGCTGTGTCTTCAATCTAGGCAACTCATGAACTGAAGAATTCATTAAAGTAAAATGTTTCAATCTTCTCAGGAGCAATGGGAATATTAATTTATTATTCCCTGAGCTAGAGGTGAAAACAGGAGGGAATCGGGGATGGTATGAGGTGCAGACCCTGGTCTTGGCAGAAGTTGGAGAATGGGTGAGTAAATCCCTGTTAAAAGGTACCAAAGGAGCCATTAGTTTGTTTGATATAAATAATAGCAAAGTCTATTTTCTTCCTAGGTAATACATTCTGGATTGTGTCAGTGGGCATCCCAAGAGGGAGAAGTGCCAAGGGAGCTATTAGGTGACTTGATATAAACAATAGAGAAGTCTGCAATGTATTTTTTTGATATGACAGAACTTTCAATATATTTCAAATCAAAGAAACACTTCCCCTTCCTAGCAGTTCATGTGAAAACATGCAGCACCACCAACAGGATTTTAGAAAACATTGCCCAGGATTTTGAAATCCTCAGCAGGAACAGCAACAACAAAAAAAAGCCTGGAAATGTTAGGGCACCAATGGTGTTTGAATTGTTGTTGGCAACTGAAGTTAGGGGGTTCCAAAGAAACAGGCAGATTTAGGAAATGAAGAGTCTGCTAAAAAAGATGGGCTCTGAAAATGAGATTTTGGATTTCTGGGCCACATGCAGGAATGATGGGCTATTGGACAGGGATAGAGCACACACAACAAAAGCCAGCAAAAAATATTTACTTTCAGTCTTGTGAATCCAATTAAGAAGGATTTAACTGGAAATGACCCAAAAGGATCTGCTAATCCTGTTAGAGAAAGTAACAACTTTGGGAGAACAGCAGAAAAGAAGAATACAATCTCCAAGAAGTGGGGCAGCTATAAAATCCCTGCA
>CM053580.1:112519918-112564176 GCA_028627135.1 Pseudochirops cupreus
CGTAGAAGTGAGAGGAAGACCCATATGTACAAAAATATTTGTTGCAGCTCTCTTTGTGGTGGCAAAAAACTGGAAATTAAGGGGATGCCTATCAATTGGCTAAACAAGTTGTGGTATATGAATGTAATGGAATACTATTGTGCTATAAGAAATGGGGAGGAGACGGTCTTCATATTCACCTGGAGAGGCTTATACAAACTGATGCTAAGTGAGAAGAGCAGAACCAGGAAAAATTTGTACACAATCACAGACACGTGACAACCAACTTTGATAAACTGGACTCTTCTCAGCAACACATAGTTATAAGACAACTCTACAAGTCTCAGGATGGAAGGAGATATCTACATTCAGAGAAAGATCTAGAAAAACCAGAGTTTAAATAGAGACTGAAACAATCTACATGCTATCGCTCTTTTCCATGTTTGGTTTTGTTTCCTTTTTCCCATTGTTCACTCCATTGGTTACAACGCTTCTATATAACCAGACTAATGTCCAGTGTGCAAGTATTTGCAAATCCTATACTTGATTGCATGCTGCCATGGGGGGAAGGCGGGAGAATGAGGGAAGGAAATTTGAAACTCAAGGGACTGTGGAACTGGATCTTGTAAACTAAAAGTAAATAAACAAATCAATTTTTTAAAAAAGTGAAGATGCTTTGGGAAGAGATATGAGTTCTCTTTTGCACGTGTGTTTGTGATATCTACAGGACAGCCAATCTGAAATGTCCAATAAGTACTTGGAGATGTGGGATTGGAATTCAAAAGAGAGGTTGGGACTGGATTTGTAAATACGGGAATAATTAGCATAGAAGTTGTAATTAAACTCCTGGTTGTTGTTTGTCCTTCATTCTCGAAGAGGATCATGACATCAGAAAGGTGATGTCATAACTTGCAAGTGAATTAGATTTAAGTGAGATAGGGCTGTGCAAAGTCACCAACCTTACTCTCTCCTCCAGAGCTATCTGGGTCCATTGATACAGACTAGGACGACTGGATACGGCCCCAGATGCAGTGGGAGGCCTTGGCCTTTTTAAATTCAGGTCTTTCCCAGGTCTCAGTTTGACTGAGGCAACTCCCATTCACTGATTAACCCTAGGTCAGAAATAAAGCAAAGAATGACCTCTTTTACCTAGTCAAAAACAAAAGTCAAAACAAAATCAGTCTGGGAGGGGGAACATTCAGGGTTTCTGGACAAACAGAAACAATTGCTATTTATACTCACTCTGAGTCATCAGAATCCAAAGATCAAGTAAGGCTTGGGCTAGGACCTTTTGCTGGCCAGTCAATGGGAGGCAGAGTGATTTGGCTTTAAGTCATATTCCAAAAAAACAAAATCTAGCCCATAAACCCCAAGATATATTGCTAGATTTCAGCAATCGAAATTTATATGCCTTTGGGCAGAGCACCCACAGAAATGAGTATGATTCCCTGTGTCGACAGAGGGAGAGAAAGGAAGAAATGAAGGAAGAAATGAAGAAAGGAAGGAAGGAAGGAAGGAAGGAAGGAAGGAAGGAAGGAAGGAAGGAAGGAAAGAACTGCATTGCTAAACTGGAACTGATCAGCTGGGTCCACAATGGGATAGCTACTACTATTCACAGGTTGTTGTTTGTCCATCATTCTTGAAAAGAACCATGACATCAAGAAGGGGGTGTCATGACTTGCAAGTGAATTATATTTAAGTGAGGGAGGTCTGTGCAAAGTCACTAGCCTCACTCTCTCCTCCAGAGTTATCTGGGTCCAGTGGCAAGATATAAATCAGGATGACTGGAAATTAAACCCACAGGATCTGATGAAACCACAAAGTGAGATAGTATAGTGGGAAAAGAGAAGAAGGCCTAGGAAAAGGCCTTACTAAAAATTCACAGTTGGGGCATGTGTGTGTGTGTGTGTGTGTGTGTGTGTGTGTGTGTGTGTGAGAGAGAGAGAGACAGACAGACAGACAGACAGAGACAGAGACAGAGAGACAGAGAGAGACACACACACACACAGAGAAAAGTGAAGATCTAGCAAAGGCCACTGAAAAGAAGCAGTTAGATGTAGGGCAAGAAGCAAGAGGGAGCATTGTAAAGAAATCAAGTATAAATAACTTTTTCAAGAATTTAGCAGATAAAATGGGGGACTTGGCCCATGCCTAGATGGCATTACCCAAATGGAAGATGGTAGGGGATCTGAGAGCTATAGAGTGATAGCTTGAGAGGACTGTAGGATCAAGTGAGGGTTTTTTAAGGATAAGGAGATGTGTATGTAACACGTTTATTTGTAAGCAACAGAGGAGCCAGTAGATAGGAAGAAATAAAAGATAGGAGAGAATTGGGATGATGGTGTGGGCAGCCTTTTGGAAGAGACAAGAGAAGACGCAATCATGAGTGCATGTAGAGAGACTTTGGCAGGAGGAAGGGCTACCTCTTCAGAGACTTCTGTGAATGAGAAGATAGTAGGGGATGATACATAGATGTGAGATAAGGAAAAGGAGAGAAAAGGGAGCTCTTGACTGATGGCCTCATTTTTTCCACTGACATACAATAATCATGTCTTATTTATCTTTATATCTCCCCTACCAACTGGCAAAGTGCTTTGCACAAAACAGATATTGACTGTTGAATTTAATTGAAAAGAAATATAATCACTTATTTCTAAATTTATACACTTGTAAGAAACCAAGTATTAATTTTATATGCCCCATAACTAGGTTAATTCCTTTGCTTACGGTTTCTATAATTCTATTAATTGAGAGATAGAATGTGTAATGGAGGGGACATTGGACTAGCAGTCAGATGATCTGAGTCCAAGTTCTGCTTCTGTGTCTATTTGAGCAAATTGCATTCCTCATTTGTAAAGTAGGGGTTATAGTAACTTCCTTTCTTTATAAAGTTGTTGTGAGAATTAAATGAGATAATGAATGTGAGAATGATTTGCAGAGTATCATGTTCTGTTTTCTATATATGAGTGTTTATGCCATTCCTTCTTCTAGGAATGAATGTGCTTCTGGGATCCTCTTCACTAGAAGTGATCAATTTTTTCTTCTGAATTATCACTTTACTAATACCACATGTGGTAGGACCAGGGCCTTCATGACCCTGACCCAGTTTTCTTTCTTCATGAAACCCAGCTGGCCCCCTGATTGGGTTCCCTGATGCAGCTTCCTGGTCTGGGGTCATAAAAGGTCCCAATCTCACGTAATTGCTGCCTCTCAGATTTGGTGGGTGTCTTAAGACCATACAAGTTGAGAAACTATGATGGCTGACTGATCAGAGGTGTTTCCATAGGGATATGAGGGTGGCCACATCAGAGAAACTAAGAGACTCCGTAAAGTAAACCTCCTCATCTGTTAAATATTGAGTGCTTGTGAGTGCTCATTTTATCCCAGGATTGAACTGGAAATAAGAAGGTGCTAGCCTTAAAGCTGTGTCTATGACGCCACTTATGTGTCAACTTTATACCAATTTTTTGTTGTTGTTATTTATGTGTAATGGAGGAAACATGTTTGGATTTGCCTTTCCTGCAGAGCTTTCAGATATTCTCTGCCTCATTCTGATCCAATGTGGTAGACTTTTGAAAGCCTATTTACAGTCATGTGTAGCTAAGCGATTGATAACATGGCAGAACGACTTCTGATTAGCAAAGGAGCAGGAATGGTGACTCAGGAGTGGCTAAGGCAGAACTGAGAATGTGTTCAAAAGGGATGGCTTGTTCATCTCTCAATTTCTTTTCTTTCGTGGTTGTAAGGCAAGTACTACTTTGATCTGCCTGCTATATTTGAAGCATCTGGCTATATCCTCCATGTGGTGTCTCTGTTTCTTTTGTGTTTATTCTTTCCTGATTTTAGGTGAGTGAATATTCTAAGATGGAGGTGCCCAAGCAAACCTGTGAATTCTGGAATTCCATTAGTCCCATTGCTGACCAGAGGCCATAACAGTAGCTAACTGAGCAGGAGTAATAGACAACATAGGAAGTTTCTGAAGACCAATGTGTAAAGACAGTCCCACAGAAGCAGTAGCAGTGGCTGCTGGAGTTATAAAGGCTGACCACAGAGGAATTGCCTTCAGAGGAGAAGGAAAGATAAGTTACCTAAGCATACAGCTTCAGAGAGTAAGATCCTTTATGGCAGAGAGAAGTGCCAGCCATGGACTCTAAAAAGGTGTTATTCCTTGGATCCCAGAAAAGAAGTACATTTTAGGGAAACTACATGAATACTCCCTAAAGGGGGAAAAGGTCTTTCAGATACAAAAGTTGGAAGGTACCTTCTGGAGGACATAGGTGCTTTACTGCCTTTGTACTTTGAGCCCACTCTCCCTAGAGACCTTATGTGTGAAAAGGGAGTGTGCCTCCAATTTGCTAAAAGTTTATTGAGGCTGCTTCTGTGGAAAGCACAATTGTAGAGGGTGATGAGCTATAACACTATAAACATCAGCCCTTCAGGGTCATACCCTAGACACTTAAGGGAGTGGTAGTTAGCCATTCTCCAGCGACCAACCCAGCCGCTAGTGGAGTTGGGAGCATATCCCAGGAGTAGGTTACTATTTGTGTCTTATCTCCAGAAATGAATTATAAATACGTTGCAGGCAAAAACTGTGTCCTATCCGTCTTTGTATCCTTCACAGAACCTCCCACAGTACATGCTACATCATTATTTAACAAACAGACCTTTAACCAATAAGTCAACAAGCATTTATTAAGCACTGACTGGATGAACAAATGGTTTTAAGTATAGGGGCAGTCTAAAATGTTCAATTAAAACATTAAAATGGGTATCATTTAAATATAAATTTTCTCAAATAAGCCATCTATAATTTAATCAGGAGGAAGGAAACTTGAACACAAAGACTACTTTCAGAAGCTCTTTTAAAGCTAACTAGAAAAAGACCAAAATTAAAAACTGTCCTTAGTTTTTTTCCTTGACAATCCACATTTTGAAATCCAACAATGGAAAAATCTAGAAACCAACCACCTCCCAAGGGGGAAAAAAATCTTATTGTTGAATTAATTTTATAGTGTTTATTACTAGATGGTTGCTAGAGTTCAGTGTCAGCAGACTTAAGAGATTATATTTGTTGTTTTTCAAGTTCTATCACTGACTAATTGGATCCAAGCCACAACCTTTAGATGACTCAATTTTTGTTCTATATGATTAAGACTTTCTATCTCCTACATAGAAGTGTCTAATAAGGAAACTTCCAAAAAGTAACTCCCTTTTATCATATGTAAATGAGGGGGTTGTAAGATTATCAAGTCTAAGATTCCTTCTAACTCTAAATCCATGATCTCGTCATCTAAGGCAGTGGGTAGTAAAGATTACAAACAAGACTTTTCTGACATTTTCTGTCACATTATAGGCTTGAGTTTACCGGGCTAGAGATCATAAACCTTCCTTGTTCTTTATAGGAATTTGCCTTAAGTTTAGGGTTATTGACTGTTCTGTCAGAAGTGGTTTTGGTTATGCCCTCCTGATAGAAGCAACTAGACTTTCCATAAGTGTGGTTTGTTGATGGGGGAAATAAGTCAACAGGCATGTCCCATAGACATCTTAAACTCACCATGTCCAAAATTGAACTCATTATCGTCTCCTTCAAACTTTCCCCTCTTCCTAACTTTTTTATTATTTTTTAGGGTCACCCAGGCTCAAAACCTAGGTGTCAACCTCAATTCTTCCATCTCTTTCATTTTCCATTTTCAATTTATTGCCAATACTTGTCAATTTGACCTTCATAACATCTCTGACATACATTCCCTTTTCTCCACTAATACTGGCACTTCTGTGGTGAAAGCTCTAACCACCTCATGCCTGGCCTATTGTCATAGCCTTCTGGTTGGTCTCCCTGACCCAAGTCTCCACCACCTCCAATCTATCCTTTATTCAGCAATCAAAATAGTGATATTCCTAAAATATCAGTCTGACTATGTCATCTCTCCCTCACCCTCCCTAATCCACTCTTATAAATTCCAATGACTCCCTATCACCTTCAGGATGAAATCTAAAATCCTGAGTTTGTCATTCAAAGCCCTTCATATCCTGTCCTTTCCCCCCCCTCCCATATTTCCAATCTTCTTGTACTTTATTGCCATCCGTCTACTCTCTGAGCCAGTACCACTGGTCTCCTTGCTTTTCTTCAAATAAGACATTCCGCTTTGAGATTCTAGGAATTTCTAGGCTTTCCTCTTTGCTTGGAATGTTCTCCCTTTGCATCTCTACTTCCTAGGCTTTTTTCAAGTCCCAGCTAAAATTCCATCTTCCTATTCCCTCAATTCTAGTGTCTTCCTTCTGATTATTATCAATTTATCCTGCATCTGCCTTGTTTGTATACAGTTGCTTCCATGTTGTCTTCTTTATTAAACTGTGAGTCTCTTGAGGGCAGAGATTGTCTTTTGTTTTTCTTTATATCCCCAGCACTTAACCCAGTGCATGTCACAAAGTAGATTCTTAATAAATGTTTGGTGACTGATTGATATTTATTAAGCACTAACAAAGGGCTGGTAGGTGCCTCAGTGGATAGAGGGCTGGACCTGGAATCAGGAAGGCTCATTTTCAGGAGTTAAAATCTGATCTCAGACACTTATTTTGTGATCCTGGACAAGTCAATTAACCCATTTTGCATCAGTTCCTCATTTGTAAAATGAACTGGAGAAGGAGATGGCAAACCACTCCAGTATCTTTGCCACAAAAACCCCAAGTGGGGTCATGAAGAGTTGGACATAGCTGAACAAGAACAAGAGCAGCAACAGCATGTTCCAGGTGTTGTGCTTGATGTTAAGAATACAAATACAGGCCAAAAAAAAAGCTCATCTCTTCCCTCAAGAGGAACAAAAAAAGTGAGGACATAGGAATGAAGGTGTGAACATGACTGGCCTAGGCCCTTCCTTAAAATGGAGGTACTGGGTGGAACTAACCCATCAGAAGAGAGGGCCACAGGGGTAGAGCAATCTTCCAGGTAGATCATGGAGGAGAAGGAAGGTTAAGCAAAATCAACAGGAGTGATCTTGTCTGCCAGTATGGGCAACATTCCACATTTATTCAACCACCTATCTCTGCTGAGGAGAGGGAAATGCCTTTCATCATCTCTTCTCCAGAACTGGGACATTAAATTAATCAGAGTTTACCTATGTTAGTTATTAAGTAGCCATAGAAGAATGGAAAAATATAGACTCTAAAGTCAGAGGACCTGGATTTAAATCTGAGTTGCTCTGCTACTTACTGAATGAAATCCAAAAAGATGAAGTGATTTAAATGCCCAAGTTCAGACTGGCCAGATTCTTCTACTGCAAAATGAGGAGAGAGTGGAGTACTGGATTAGGCCTATTCCCGATCTTGAGTCTAGAACTTTTGTATAAGATGATTGGTCTCAGTGACACTAGTCTCTCCTCACTCTAATCCATCCTTCATTCAGTTATCAGAGTAATCATCCTAAAATCCAAGTCTGACTATGTAATACACACACATTCTACCTCCAATAAACTCTAATGATTCCCTATCACCTTCAGGATCAAATCTTCTGTATGACATTCAAAACCAGTTAGAAAGAATAGGAGAACCTAAAAGTTCAAGAAGCACATCTCTCTCTGTCTCTGTCTCTCTCTGTCTCTGTCTCTGTCTCTTTCTCTCTCTTTTCTCACAATTTTCCTGTCTCTCAAGTTTTTTGATAGATTTGTGATTTCATTGTGTAGCAATTCCCTCCACCATTGCAAAATGGCAAAAATTCATCTCTAATTTATAAATTTTGAGTTACCTGTGGACCCTGAGAGATTAAGAGACATTTCCATGGTCACACACCTACTCTGCGTCAATGGCAAGACAGAATTTAAATCTGGGTCTCTCTGAGTCCCAAGTCCTTTAGTCTGCTTCTATATGTGCTAAAACATACACGGAGAGAATATAAGAGTAACCTACACTGTTAGCTTTTCATCTAGATAGTCAGATCTTGATTAAAGGATATTATCAAAGGAGAAAAGAAGGCTGGGATAATCCTACATTTTGATGTCTTTCAGATCCACTTACAGAAGAAAGAAAAGGCACAGCTCATACCAAATCCAATTTGGGAAGGACTGAAGGATGTAAATGAACTCTCAGGAGTCCCATAATCAGAAGTTTCACTTATACTATATGTGTTTTGCATGCATGCAGTTGTTTTCATTTCTTTTTCATTAGAGTATGACCTCCAGGAGAGCAGGGATCATGTTTTTGCCTTTCTTTTCATCCCCAGTGGTTAGCATAGAGCCAATAACAGGGGTGGGAAACCTGCAGCCTCAAGGTCACATGTGGCCTTCTAGGTCCTTGGGTGTGGCCTTTTGACTGAATCCAAGTTTTACAGAACAAATCTTTTTATTAAGGGGATTTGTAAATGCCACATGGTGATTTGTGTTGCTCACTAATAGGCTCATAGGCCCTTATCAACAGAAATTCCTTGGACATTAAGACTTGAGAGATGCAGGAATAATATATGTGACCACTGATCATGCTTTCTCCATTTCCAGAAAATGTATTTTTATTATTAGAAACAGCATAAATGTTGGGGTGGCTAGCTGGCATCGTAAATAGAGCACCAGCCCTGGAGTCTGGAGGACCTGAGTTCAAATTCGGCCTTATACACTTACCACAAAAAACATGTGTGACCTTGGGCAAGTCAACCCCAATTGCCCTACCTTCCCCCTCCAAAAAAGAAAAAAAAAAGAAATCGCATAAATTTTATCAATTGTGTTACAAAATTAGTTCAAGATATATGATATAGGATTTAAAGCTAGGTCTGTTAAGTCCTTCCATTAAATTTGATTGTTATGAATTTTTTAAAAATCTAGTATTCTGTAAGGCCTAAGTGGAAATGATTCTAACTCTTCTCCCTTTGAGAGTTAAAAATCTTTTGGGGATGGCTAGGTGGTGCAGTGAAATATAGCACTGGCCCTGGAATCAGGAGGACCTGAGTTCAAATCCAGCCACAGACACTTAACACTTATTAACCATGTGACCTTGCGCAAGTCACTTAACCCCAATTGCCCTGCCTTCTCCTCTCAAAAAAAAAAAAGCAAGAAAGAAATCTTTCGGAGCACATTTGCTTAAGACACAGGGCTTCTAAGTTTCCCACCCTCTCTGAATTAAAAAGTGTCTAGTCTTTACTTAGATGTTTTATGTGATCAGAGTAAAGACATCAGTTTATATCCTTAGTTCTAAAGAAGAATACTAGTTCTTACTCTGAACAATCAGAAAATTGTGGCTCAGACCAGTAAGAGAACCAAAAAGTCATGAAATCTTGGACACCATATTAGTCCTCCATCATAATATCACACAATCTGATGAAGTTACCTATAGCAACCTAGCTTCATTCATTAACATACAACCAATGGATAGCATTCCCAGCAGTAACTTGAGTTCCATTTTGGATCCTTAGTATATTTCCTTCTTGAGCATTTTGATTGCTCAAAGTGCTGGATTCAGAAATCAGGGGATCTGCCTTCTAATCCTGGCTTTGACTATAAAGGGCAAATGACTTAACATTGCTGGGTCCTAGTTTCTTCAATATGCAAAAAAATGAGGGGCTTGGATTTAGATGATCTCTAACAGCTCTAAATCTAGGCGGCAGTATGGTAGAGAGGAACAGACACTGACTGTGGAATCAGAGGACTTGCTTAAAATGTCACCTCTGAAGCTAATGCGTTGAGACTGTGTACTTACCTTCCCAGAGCAAGGCTGGCTACAACCCTTCTCAGAGCTTTCTAATACTATATACTTGAGTCCCAATTCTGGCATGTTTCCCCCACTGTTCACCAGCAATGATTAGAACCTTGGTTCCATCTGGCCAGTTAATATCAATTAGCTTTTACAAAGGAATATTTGCTGTGAAGGTATAGGAAGGACAAAAATACAGAATTTTCCCCAAACATCCAAGGTCAAACTATCCCTTACACCATCCCAGTATTGGGGAAAGTGGAAGTGGACTTAAAATAGTTTCTATTTAACATTCATCCATCAATCTCATTTCCAAATATGACATGGCCAATGTTTGTTCGAAGTCCATATCTCTGCTACTGCTGGGTTGGGTGAAACAGGTCTCTCAGGTCATCACTCCTTATTACCTGGCTTCTGTCAAATCCCAGTGTGGTAGTTTCCATTTCCCAGACTTTTGGGAGCTTACTCTCCTACCTTTTCAGAGCTTAGGTTATTGTTATCTCTGATCTCCTTCACCTAAAACAGGAAATGTCAACTGCAAAGAGGCAAAGAACAAAGGTCTTTGTTGTTCATAGATCTAAGGACTCTCTCCATCTGGAGAATGATGCATGTCTTTTTTTTTCCCCCAAATACTGCCAGGGATTAAAATAACAAAAAGGAAGACACTCACTTGTACTTGTCAGTGCCTTTATAATGCTTCTCTTCCAGAAGACCCCTTTATCTGTTAAAAAGAGAGGAGGGTGGTTAGACTAGATGGCTTTTTTGAGATCCCTTCTAAACTATGGTGAACATCTCAGATCCTCTAATGATCCTGTGGTCTTGGGGCAGTATCTGTCCTCCATGTTTCTCTCCCTGCAGTTTTCTTGAGCTCACAGCAGATGGCAGCCAGCCTCTTTTCCCATTTTCAGTCCTTTCTTTATCATGCTATGTGGAACTCCCCAGCATCCCTATATTAGCAGCTATCATCAGGCAGAGATGACTCAACCAAAGGTGACTCAGTCAAGTCTCATCCATCAAAATTTTCCTGGAAAGACAGAGAGAATATCTTCAAGGCTAATTTTGTCCCATCATGGGACATATGAACTCCCTGCTTTCACCTCCAACATAGGACTGATCAAAGAATCTCTGATAGGTTTCTCTTTGTGCCACAATTCTGCAGACACTCGATGTCAAGAGTAGCTTGAACCTGAGTGTCCACAAGATCTGCCCCAGTCAACTACATGGGCTCTTTGCCTCCTCCCAAATACCACCCAGTCTTTCTATGATATCTGAATTAGGAGACTGGGGAGAGCCAGTCCCAAGGCTCCTTGAGGTACTTGGTATGGGAGAATGGATGGGGAAAACTAAGCATGATCTCTGTATTTATAAATCTTTCTTGCTACACAGAGAATGGTTCCTACCTTTAAGGAACTTTCAGTATCGTTGAGGAAACAAGAACTATGAAAATGAGGAGGTTGGAGTTAGTTACCTTTTAGTCTCTTCCATTTCTAAACCTATGATGCTATGAGAAATAAATTCATAAAGAAGTAAAAATACTTTAAAAGTTTGCAGTTGATAGCAGGATGATCCACGTTTAAATCCATCCTCAGGTACTTTGTCGATGTAACCCTAGTTGTTGCTGTTGTTCAGTTGTTCTGACTCTCTGTGACCCCATGGACTACAACATGCCAGGTCTTTCTATCCTTCACTATTTTCCAAAGTCTGTCCAAGCTCATGTTCATTTCTTCCATGACACTATCTATCCATATCATCTTCTGCCATCCCCTTTTCCAGGTGCCTTCATTCTTTCACAACAACAGGGTCTTTTCCAATGAGTCTACTTCTCATTGTGCGGCCAAAGTATTTAAGCTTCAAGCATTTGACCTTCCAGCAACTAGCCGAATTAATTTCTTTAAGTATTGATTGAATTGATCTCCTTGCAGTCCAAGGGATTCTCAAAAGTCTTCTCCAACACCACAATTCAAAAGCATTAATTCCGTGACACTCAGCTTTTCTTATAGTCCAACTCTCTCCACTGGAAAAAACCATAGTTTCAACTATACAGGTATTTGTTGGCAAGGTGATGTCTCTGCCCCATTGTAGGTGTTCATATATATAAATGCTTATTCTTTTCCCTTCCCTTATTTTGGGCCAGTTATTATGATAAATTCTGGGGATGTGAATACGAGGAATATAGTACCTACTTAGAAGAACATACATTTTAAGGGAAGAAGACTGCATATAAGGGGAGTAGACAAGGAGGAGGGTACAATGACAAAGCAGATAGCTATGCATTTTTAATGTCTCTTTGCACTAACAAAATCATATCTGTTTCTGACTTCAAACAATTTGACAGTGACATGGATTTTACTGTTGAGTACTTATATTTTGGTGTCTTCAGTGAATGCTGAGTATGCAGAGGCCAATTTCTAGGTTGCATATTCATAGGGCTTATTTCTTGGCAAAATAACTGCAGGAGCTGGGCTGAAGACAAGGATACACGGTCTAGAGAAGTGGTTCTCAACCTGTGGGTCGCGACCCCTTTGGTGATCAAATGACCCTTTCACAAGGGTCGCCTAATACCATCAGAAAACACATATTTCCAATGGTCTTAGGAACCAAGACACCACTCCTTTATCCATCTCCAGACGAGTCTGCCCACATGCAGATACGCCCACATATGAATATTAAAGGGTTGTGGCATTAGGAAGGTTGAGAACCACTGGTCTAGAGTACATTGGCATCCTTTGGGTTTGGGGGCTTAGAAGCATTTTAGTGGCAATTGATCAGTAGTTGATTTTGGTGGTGGCAAAATAGACAGGCCTCTTCACAGGGATTGCTCACTTCAGTGATGGCTGTGGGGAACAGACTAAAAGTGTTGCAGGTGGCCTAGGGAATACTGTTTATTTATTCCCAGTGATCTAGGACCTATGGTCCTAGGCTGTTTTCATTGGGCACTGGGGTGGTTAAGGAGGAGGCAGTGGTTTAGGTCACCAGGCACTTGCTTCCAGCTGTCTCTCAAGACGCAGTGCCTCTTCATCTAGACTGGCTTGCCTGCTGCCCTGGAGGTGGTTGTGGGCTGGCAAATGGTGAGGGTGGTTGGCCCCTTTTTCCAGCTGCTTCCCAGGATGATGGTCGCAGGGGTTGGACTGGAAGCAGGAAAGGGATTTATGGAACACTGACATTCCTGGTGCTATTGGACTTATCAACTGGTCAGTGGCATTTGGATAGTGGTTAGTGCTGGATATCAGATTCAAGAAAGAACCAAGCTTTTAAGCAAAGGTATATTTGGAAGAATGGTGGTGGGCAAGTCATTAGGAGAAGTTTTAATTTTAGACAAGTTAAGTTTGGGTGATCATAAGATCATAAATTTTGAACTGAAAGGGCTCTTAAAGGTTTTTGAGTCCCATTATCTCATTTTACAGATAAAGAAACTTAAGTAGAGAGAATTTAAGGGACTTGCCTAGGGTCACACCACCATATGAGGTGGGATTTTAACCCATCTTCCTGACTCTTGAGTTCAGTGCTCTATCCACTTGCCCATGCCACCTCAGTGATGGCAAGGGCTGGATTCATAGTCTGAATACCTGAATTTGAGTCCCAATACTAATACTTATTGACTTGTATGGCTATGGGTAATTTAACTAACTTTCCTGAACCTCAGTTTCCTCATCTACAGAATGAAAAATTCAAGGATCTGCAATTTTTATTGGAGATAAAAATCTTCACTGACAAATTGACCTAGAAAGAGAAGGGAAAGGGGGGGAGGTAATAAAAATTTATTAAAACCTATGTACCAGGTACTGTGCTAAGGGCTTAACAATCATCTTATTTGATCCTCACAGCAACCCTGAGAGGTAGGTGCTATTATTATTCCCATTTTACAGTTAAGGAAACTGAGGCAAATAGGTTGAGTGACCTGTGTCAGGCCCCAGTTAATAAGTATGTAAAGGTAGATTTGAACTCAAGTCTCCCTGACTCCAGATTCAGGACTCTATCCATTGTGCTTCCTATATGTAGTTATCTCGGTACATCATGTTTGAGAATTGGTCCATTGAAAAAATCTTCAAGAACCCAAGGCTGTTTCCATGCCGCTATATCAAAAGAAGACTTAATGGAAGCTTAATAGTAGAAGGAATAAAATCTTTCTTCAATTAAAATATTTTTTTCTGAAGCATTCATATTCAAGACTTACTCAACTGTATTTTTAAAAACAATATGGTAAAAAGTGTTGTTTTTCTACTATTTTTTTTCATTTAAATATATAGTATTTCAGCTACAAGATAAGGTTTTATAGTAAGTTCAATCTGGGGAACTAAACACCCATTTATAACCTTGTACGTCTAGGAAAAGTTTTTTGAATTTCAGGCAACCAATTTAAAAGTTTTGACACACAAAATAATTAAGTTAAGAACTTCTTATAATAATACTATTTGAGTGACCACAGGCAAAGGACTGAGCCTCAGATTACTCTTTTATAAAAACAGAGGCATTAGCTCAATTCAATGTGTTCCAAGGTCACTCTTCACTTTACCATTTCAGGACTGTGGACATTCTGTGTCCAGCAGTGGTTCTCTAACCACTGTGGAAAGTCAGAAACCACTTCAGCCAAAGGCTCCAATGGAAAATCTGTATTACCAGCCCTTTCTTACCACTAGAGATGGGCAGAAGAGAAAAAAGAAGGAAACTCACCTAAATTAATAGGACTGCTCTATTTTTGATGAGTTATCAGTGAGGTCATATTTGAGTTTATTAAGTATTTAAGTACAGTCATCTCTCAAAATGCATGGGTTTCACATTCGAGGACTTGGTTGTTTATGAGTTGACCATTGATAATTAAATGGAAATTTTTGGAAATTCGTGGGGTACTTCAGAAAATTGCCGATGACACACATATGAAAAGAAAACAAAAAAAATTAGTAAGTCATAAATGCATAAGTACTATATACCATTAATCTATTTTATCATTTACTACCATAAAATATATATATATATATATATATATATACACACATAAATTTATTACAGTTAAATTTTGTTAAAAGTTTTAGTGTTCTGAAGAGCTATGGGCTTAAGCACTCTCTTTGAGAATGCCCTCTCTTTGTCTCTCTACTAACTAGAATCAATCAGTCACATGATTTTCTTCTGCAGTGATCATTGTATCTTGAGAATAAGAGAAGGAAATCCACGAAGCAGTTGCTTCAGCTACACAGGTGGCTATGAAGACTCTACATAGTGTGCAAGATACTAATCTCTTTCTCATATAAACTGCAACTGTTTTATGGGTGCAGTGTGTTACTTTACTTGTTTTGTGTGCTAAGTTAAATAAATATAATCAGAATTATTTTAAAAAATGAAGGCCTGGGATGGGGCCTAGAGTTATTTGAGAATTTTCACATTCATGCATCAATAACTCCTGCAAATGTCAAGGGACAATTGTAATTATTAGTTACTGAGTCAGAAATGTAGATGGTGGCACATATTAATTAATTAATTAAAATTAAGCAATGTTAACATTAATACTAGAATAGACAAGTCCAGTAATCATTTTAAAAGGCCTTGAAAGACTACTCCTGTCTGTAAGAGAACTCCATTAAAAACCATGGGTTGGGAATGAACACTTATTAAGAGCAGAGAGAAACCATCTTTGCTAATGAGAATCATTCATGACCTCAATCCCTCATCGTTTGCATTACAAACAAATAAGTGATCTGCCTTTTATTTGTTGTAAATCTACAATATCATACTAGTTTTCATCTCTATATTTTAAAATATGTGTCTGGAACTGCCAAAACTGATGTACTGATAACAGCAATTGCCAGCCAAAAATTTTCAACATATATTTTCCTCTTAATAATCAGGCAGTAAAAATTATGCTGTAATATATTTTGTGTATTAGATTAACATTATAAAAGGACATAATTACTGTGTTCCCTGATTCATGCATGTAAATTTCATCATTTTTCATTATATTAGGCTGTTGCATGCATTTGGTTGCTTTGAACAGGGAGGGAGGTGTAAAGAGAAGGCAGAGGAAAATGAAATATTCTCTGTGCATTCTTGTTTCCTTTCCAAAGCAGTACCTACAGCTTTCTTAGAACTTTTTAAAAACTATCCAAGACTGAGACACAGAAATGTGATTGCCAAGTAATGACTGTCATGACACTACCCAATCCCTAGAGAAAGCTGAAATGTGGCAAGGTAATTTTCAGCAGCCACTCCACTTTGCTCAAACATCATCCCAAAACAGTTGGAGCTGAAGGTACACCTCGTGCTGAATGCTTTCTCAGGTCAGTTCTGTCCCTCCAGAGAGATAAATAGAGATTCAAAATGAAGCTTGTGAAACAGACAGTGGTTGAAAACAAACAATAACACAATGTGAATGTAATTGGGACACAAACATATCTCAGGTACCCCCTTTGGTCTTTCTTAGAATCCTGTCTTGTTTTGGTCCCTTTAGCCTTAAATTCTCTTCCTCTTTAAGTCTACCATTCATAGGAAGGATCATAGATTTGGAGATGGAAACAGAGTTTCCCTAATCCACCTCTATCATTTTGCATTTGAGGAAACTGAGATCCAAGAGGTTAAGTGACTTGTCTGTAATCACACTGGTAGTGGATGGCTAAACTAGGATTTAAACCTAAGTCCTTCAACTCCAAGTCCCGAATCCTTTCCATCGTACTACATGGCCTCACTAGTTAGAAGTTATTTGATGTTAAGATTAAAGATCTGGTGAAGTAAATATTTAAAATAAAACAAATCACTTACAAATAGATATAGCTAAGTAGAGTTACTAAATTAGATTCTTTAGTAATCCTAACTGACAAAACTAGTTCTAAGACAGATTAAATGTCCATTGATTTTGTTAGGAATTTTAAAAATGATTCATATGACACTAAATTTTAATTCATTCTTGGCTTTATCAGAAGACAGCTTGGAGTAAGAGGGCCTAGGTTTGAATCTCAGCTCTGCTACTCTTCAGGTCATTTAAATCTCTGGGTCTCAGTTTTTTCATTTGTAAAAAAAAAAATGTGTTGAACTCAGTCAGATATGTTCCTATTATATCTGGAGTCACTAGCAAAAGCATCATTTCTTCATTTGTAGTCTATGTTATTCATTTTAAAAAGTTCCCAGAGAGGGAAAAAAAATGAATACGCAAAAGTACGTTTTGCTGAGAGTGTCTTCATAGTTTGAACAGCTAGGTGGCACAGTGGGCCTGGAGTTCAGGAAGTCTTCATTTTCCTGAGTTTAAATCTGGCCTCAGACACATTCTAGTTGTGTGACCCTGGGCAAGTCACTTAACACTGTTTGCAACAGTTCCTCATCTATAAAATGAACTGGAGAAGGAAATGGCAAACCGTGCCAAGTGTCTTTGCCAATGAGGTCATTGGAAGTCAGACATGACTGGAAAATGACTTAACAACAAAAATCTCCATAGTTATATAATATAGCACTGTTACATCCCGTAAGTATTCCTTATTTTCTAAACTTTGACACAAAACATATCCAGCATCTTAGCTTAGTTGATATTAAAAAATATTCAATACTGAGTATATCAGCAAATGCTTCTATTAAAGCCCTTCCTTTTGGTGAAGCATCCTGCAGTTTGGCATTGAGTTCAATTGTCTATAAAATGGCAGTGGGATGAAGGGAACTTGGGGGTACCTTTTGTTCTGCTTCATATAACAAGCTTATGGAGTCTGACAAAATAATAGTGTAGCTATAATTATATAAGATCTAGTGACAAATTATTATTAGTAATGTTATATTACTATTTAATATATTTCCATTATATTATGTAATTATATAAGTTATGTATTAAAATTTAATTATATTTTTGTCATATATGTGACAAAAATAATTATAGCTGTAATTCATTTGGTGTAGCTGGTATCACAGAATATTAGACTAGCAAGATATCATCTAATTCAACCCCTTCCTTTTATACATGAGAAAACTGAAAGCTGGAGGCATTGACATGTCTAAGGGACACATAGCTAAATTAATGGCAGAGTTAAATCAAAGAATCATAAATTTAGGGCCTAATGTGACCTCAGAAGTCATTTAGTTAAACCCTCCCCATTTAATAGATGAGGAAACTGAGGCCAGTGAGGTTAAGTGTCTTACCCTAAGATCATTTAAGTAGCAGGTGATAGCAAAACTGAGATTAGAACTCAGGATCACTGAGTCCCAAGTCCACTGTTTTTTATGCTACACCATACTAATTATAGCCCAGGTTTCTTAACTGCTAGTTTAATACTCTTTGTATTATACCCACTGTTCTAGCATCATTTCCTGTAGCAGACACAATTATTTAATCTTGTACAGCTCAGTCATAGTAAGAACATGAAAAGTCAAATGGGAGGGGGAAGTCCCTATAGCACACCTACATTTCTCACTCACTGTAAATATATGGAAGTTTCCAGAATCAACAACTGTGGCTCAAGTTTAGCAAGAAATGCCAAATGATATCTACAGCTTCTGTTACTTATATACAATCTGGGAATATATTTGTGAATATGTTCAGTTTCTTTTAAAAATTTATTTGTAAATTATTTTTCTTAAACTTACAAACATTTATTTTCTCTCCCTCCTCTCTTCCTTCAGCCCCACCCCCCTCCCAGCCCCACTCCCACCATAATCACATTCTCTGCATTCTGAATTGATTTCCAAAAACACTCTTGGATGGGGTAGAGAGGGGAAAAGGGAGGAGCTTTGTATTCCAGATTGTCTAAAATAATACTCCGTGGGTAACTAGGCTTATTCATATGAGTGTTTAGTTGTTCCTAAAATACATTTCAAATAAATGATTATGATTTCTATATAGACAATATGATGATAATGTTTTCATGTTTTAGTTTTCTTCATCAAATTCTTACTTTAGTTCTTCACTGTGGTGTATGGGTGGCCCTGAGTTCTTGAAGGCTTTGACATGCTCCAAGATTTTGAGTTTGGGCCCTGTGATTGACTTAATCTTCTATATTAAATAAAAAGAGGCTTACTATGAAAAGGTTGGACACTTTTACTTTTGGTCATAGCTATCCATGAAAGAAATAAAAATATAGCAAAGTTCTCAATCTAAATAGCCCTCTTTTGCCTCAGTAGTGATAGAGAGAGGGGACAGAGGATGAAAAAATATCATAGCTTTGAGAACATCTACAAAAAGTTTAATTCTTGATATTCTTAATATATAATGTTTGATAATGCCTAATGAGTTGACATCATGGCATGGTAAAGAGAGTGTTGCCCTTAGAATTAGGAAAATCTGGGTTCAAATGCCACCTGTGACACTGATTAGCTTTGTGACCCCAGGAAAGTCACTTAAATATTTTGATTCTCAGTTTCCTTTTCTATAAACTGGGAAAGTTGCTTAGAGAACCTTTAAACTCCTGACCAGCTTTAAATCTATGATACTTTGATTCTATGAGTTGACACATTACATTATTGATGAACTATGTCAATATTGACTTTCGGAGCTATAAATCAAACCAAAGGACAGCAAAGAGGTTGTAACCAGAGAAGAATGGAATTCAAAGATTGCTTTTCAAGATATATCAAGAAGGGGAGAAGATTCCAGGAAAATGGAAAAGATGGCGTTTTTATCTAAAATGGGCAATCAAGAAAATACCAGCAACTGCTGACTCATAATTCTGCTATTACATTTCTACAAAATCTTTATGAGAATGGGCTGTGAGCACTTAGAAGTTAACTTTGATGAAACCATGTGAAGAGAATAAGTAAGCTTTCTACAGATGATTATAGCAAACTACATCTTTATGAATACATAATTGACTAAGGAGGGCTGAGAATGTGAGGTCCTATTATTTATTGATTTTTTAAAGCCTTTAAGTGGGAAGCCAATAAAAAGTGTTTTCCATGTATATATTATAATTAAACAAGACTGATATAGCTATAGCTCTAGAGAGAATTCTTGTTCAATAGTCAGCTGAGTAGTATATCAGACTGGAGAGGTAGTGAATGAATTAGTGCAGGACTTAAGGGCCACATGGACTTGGGTTCAAATCCTTCTTTAGAAAATTACTGGCTATTTGACTTCAAGTAAATCACTAAGCCACAATGTAGCATAGTGGATTGAGTGCTGGGTCTGGCATCAGGAAGAGTCATCTTTGTGAGTTCAAATCTCACGTCAGACACTTTAAAGCTAATATGACCCTGGGTAAATCATTTAACCCTGTTTGCCTCAGTTTTTTCATCCATAAATTGACGTGGAGAAGGAAATGGCAAACTATTGCATTATCTTTTCCAAGAAAACCCCAAATGGGTTCACAAAGAGCTGGACATGACTGAAACGACCGAACAACAAAATCACTAAGCCAGTCTGGGTCTCAGTCGCCTCCTTCCAAGTTCCCATCAAATTCTGAATATAATCCTATGAATATTGACATCAAATGAGGTATAAAATGAAGAGGGAGAGAGAGTGACAGAGACAGACAGAGAGACATGTTCATATTATATCTTTCTCACTGTCAGAAGAATGGCCTGGATCAAATCCAAACAAAAGAATAATTGCTTAGTGATGGTGAGGTTCTCTAAGTACTCCTATAAAAAAAAATGACTGTTGGGTTTAGAATCCTAAATTACCTGGGGTAAGTTACCTCTGTGCATCAGTTTCCTCAGTTTCCTGTAAAATAAAGGGGTTGGAAAAGATGACCACTAAAATCCCTTTAAGCTCTAACTATGAGACTACAAACTGATCTTATTGAGACCCAGAACACTGCCTTCTCAGTGAAATCCACGGCAATGCAAAAGTTATCGTTCTAACCATCTACCTGTAATAATAGGTGGATGGGGAAAAAAACATACCTCAGGCTATGAAATGCAATTGGATAGGTATCCCATCAAGTTAGTCCATGAATATATGCTGTACAGATGAACTGGATTCAGAATTAGGTCATTGGAAAAGATTAGGTTGGATCACATTTGGGAAATTGCCCAATACTTTTTTTTCTAACTTCTCACTATTATGAAAGTTCATCTTCTTAACTTAAATGTTTTCCCAGTGGTGCCCTATAACTGTGAACAATGGAACATGACAATCTTTGAAAAAGTAAAATTGCCAGGAACCCAAAGCAGAAACTCATAGTAGGTACTAGTAAGCTATTGCACTTTACCAACAGTGACTTAGGAAGGATAAGTAGCATAAAAAAATATCATCAAGGATGCGTATTACCAGAAAGGTGTGTGGGCCTGTCATGCACCAAGAAGGAGCCATAAAATGGTTAGTCCAAGTGTCACATTGGTCGCTTGTAGTAGTAATAGATTGGGAGAATGTTGAGTAGAGGATTTATAGAAAAACATGGGAAAAAATCTTATAGGTTTAGTGTAGGGGAGGGGGCAGTGTAATCTGCATAGGTGAATAATGTGCATTTTGGTTTCCTGTCACGATTTTCTTTTTATCATGTTTGTAAATTGTGACTTTGGCCAAACGTGAACTGTTTCATTTGCAACAACAGCCTTTATATGATGGGCCATGTAGGACAATTTTATATTCTACACTTCATTAATTATCTATAGAATAGACTATTCTATAATTATCATCATTTGTTATCTACAAAATAGATAATTTTTATTCTAGGAAGCTAGGTGGCGCAGTGGATGGAGTATAGGATAGAGTCAGGAAGACCTGAATTCAAAAGTAGCCTCAGACACTTCTTGGCTGTACAACCCTGGGAAAGCCATCAACCTCTATCTGTTTTAGTTTCTTTATCTGTATAATGGGGATAATAACAGCACCATGGTGGGGATAAGATGAGATCATATTTGTAAAGTATTTTGTACATCTTTTTAAAATTATATAAATGTGCTAGCTATCATCCTTATCATTATCATTAGAATAGCTTTAGTACTTCTTATATTTTGTTAATTTAATAAGAACACATTTCATTTCCTAACCAAAAATTCATAGAATTATATATTAACAGTTCTAGAACAGGCAGGGATGTCAGAGGCCATCTAGTCCAAAGCCCTAATACTAAAGACAAAAACACCATAACCCCAGGATGTTAAATGAATTGTCCAAAGAATACTCAGGTAGTTAGTTTCGGAGGTGAGATTTGAACTCAGATTCTCTGACTTCAGAGCAAGTACCTTTTACTCTGTACCATACTGTCTTCCTAAATTACCATTTGTTTTCACTTTTTGAAAGGGGTATGTGTGTGTGTGTGTGTATGTGTGTGTGTGTGTGTATGTGTGTCTGTACAAATATACATACACACACTGTATATGGGGTGTAGGTTGGGGTCAGGAAGTACATTCATTTTTTAATTAAATGCTTTATTAGAAACATTATACATGAAAACAAACAACTATATTTGCATAGCAACTATTTACATTTAAATTAATTTATCTCAGTGCATAACTTCTCCTAACAATTTCAGCCAGTCCTTCAGAATCCTTATCAAAATTCTTTGCCCATTCATTCTTATTGACTTTTCCTCATCTGACTGTGCTTAGGCTTCCTACAACTCTATTTTTTTTTTGTCTGCTATTTTTGATTTACATTATATCACAGAAGTCTTTCCAGATTTTTTTGTAATAATTCTCCACATTAATTACATCGTGTTATTATATTACATTCACGTACCATGGTTTGTTTAAGCATTTCTCTATTGTTGGACATTAGGTTACTTCCAGGTGGAGTGGGTTTTTTTTTCCATTATGCATAATTCTGCTTCTGAAATCTTTGATCTGAGAGCACTTTAAAATATACTTGTCATGGTATATTTCTAGAAATGGGTCCAAGGACATGATTTTAAAATTATTAATATATAATGACATGTTGTGCTCCAAAGAGATTCTCTAAGTTTGCAAGTCCAATGAAGGAAGCCACCTATTTCTCCAAAATCTTACGAAGAGTGAGATTTTTTTTGCTTTTATTTCTTTTTGCCATGTTAATGGCATACAGTGGTACCTCAGAGTTATTTTGATTGCATCTCTAATAATTAATAAGGTTGAGAATTTTTAACGTGAATATTGACAGTTTCTGTTTTTCCCTTTTTGTCCATTCATTACACATGACCATTTATCCATTGTAAAGTGGAAATAGCAACAGTAACTTTTTAACTGATCCTTATAAATTTAAATTTTTTCTGTCAGATTTGCCACTTTCCCAATATGACATTTTTCTTTTGATTATATTGTTTTTGCTGTACCTGAATTCCAAATTTTAATTTACCAAAGTAATCTACTTGTCCCCAATAATTCCTTCTACTTGTTGAATCAAAAAAAAAATTCTCCACCATTGAGATAAATAAGTCATTCCATTCCCTTCACTGTTTCTATGTTCATGTTTTAAACTCTCTCATTTAAACAGCCAGAATTTATTTGGTTATAATGTATAAGATAAGAAAAAAACAAATAATTTTTTGCCAAATTGGCAACTAATTTTCCTGAATAGATATAGTAAATAACTTAACCCTTATTCAGTTTTTATTATCTAATCATTTTGTCAAATACTAATCTTTTGCATATATTTAGTTAGATTCTGGTGTATCTAATGAATCTAATTGATCTATTTCTCAATTTTTTTTAACCCAGTAACAGATAGTTTTGATGATTGTTTGAAAAAAGTCTGGGTGTGTAATCCTATCAGCTTTTTCAATTTACAGTGACTTTTAATATTTTGCCTATTTGTTTGTCCATATGTATACATACATACAAACATATATATACATATACATGCATGTATAAATACACACATATAAACATAAATTCATATGTAATTGCCATCATAGAAACATATCGTTGCATTAAATATATAAATTAATTTGGGAAATATTGCTATTTCTACCATATTAGTCCAGCCCATCTCTGAACAATGAATATTCTTGCAATTACTTCATTTGTTTTTTATTTTGGTCATTATTATTTTATAGTTCTCCTTATATAGGGTCTGTGTATTCCTAAGTAAATTAATTCTAAAATATTTAATGATTTTTTTAAATTTTAAATGCTGTTTTAAGTATATTTTCTTCATCATCATTATTATAGGCAAATAAAAATGCAGATTGCATTTTGGGTTAATCTTATATCCTGCAACTTTGATGAAGTCACTTATTGGTAGTGGTGGTAGGATTTTCTCGATGTGCTATATGTCATCTGCAAAAAATTATGTTTTGACCTCTTTATTTTCAGTATCAATCCCTCGAATCTCATTTTCCTATTTTATTGCAATTCTAATAATTTCTCATACTATTTCAAATAAAAGTGATGGAAGTGGGCACCACTTTTGCAACTGTTTTTAGTGAAAATGATTCTAACATTTCTCCAGTGCATATTATGTTGGCTCACAGCTTAAGCTAGATACTTTTTTATTATACTGAGGAAAAATTCTTTGCTTCTTCTTCTTAATATTTTTGATCATGAATGAATATTGTATTCTATGAAAGACTTCTCAATCTATTGATATAATCACATATTGACTGTTTTGTTTTAGAATTTTGGTTTATATGTTTTATTATATTCATGGTTTTTCTGCTGACCCACCTTCACAAGTCTCTTAAATAAAACTCAATTTGATCATCATGAATAATTTTCTTAATGTACACCATCCTATTGATTATTACTTTATTTAGCATTTTTGCAACTATATCCACTAGGAAAACTGGCCTGTCAGTATCTTTTTTTTTCCATATTGTGTTTACTTGGTTTTATAATCAACATATTTGTCTTATGAAAGGCATCAGATATTGTTCCACATTTATGTTTATGAGTAATTTGTATAATATATGGATAATTTTTTCTTGGAATAGTTGAAAGAAATCTACTATGAAATTTTGGATGAAGCTGTTTGTTTTTTGGGGGGGTTTTTTGAGTGAAGTAATTAATTATTTGATGTGTTGTCTTACCTCTTTCTCATTAATTCATTTACAATTGTGTCAATTTGGGTATTTATTTCGGGGGGTTTATTATCATCTGTTTTCTTTAAAAAGAAATCATTAGGCTATAGCTGTGTAAAGTGTTTCCTAATAATATTCATGATTTCTTTTGTGTTTGTTGTGACCTCTCTTACTCACTTTATAATTTTACTGATTTGTGTTTCATGTTTCCTTTTTTGATCAAAGTTGCTTTGCCAGTTTTATGGGCGTTTTCAAAAGAACCATTTCTTAGTTATATTTATCAATTCAATTGTTATTTAATTTTGTCTTCCATTTATTCCTTTTCTTTAACCATCACGATCTCTCTAATTTCCATCAGATTGGTTTTTGTTTGTTTTCTAGCACCTTTAAATGCAAACTTAATTCATTTATTTTCTCCTTTAATTATTAGAGGAGACATTAAATGATATAAATTTGCCTATATGAACCACTTGTGCTGTACCTGTAGTTTTTTTTTTGACATGTGACTTATTATAATTGTCCTTTAAGTATTATCTTGTATTTTTCTGATTGATTGACCCAATCATTGTTCAATAGATTGTTTTTCAGTTTCCATGTGATTTTGTAACTTTTGCTAATGTTTTTGTGAATCATTCCTAATTTTATTGCATTATGATTTGAAAATATAATATATATTATTTTTGTCTCTGAATTTCTGAGATTTCTCACTACATGATTAATTTTTGTGAGCTTATTGTTTCTTATCTGTATTAACTGCTTTTCCATAAGAAAATTAGAACGTGTTTTCATTTGTGTCATTTATAAGTGTTAACAGAAACTCAAATTTGATAGCTTCTATTATAGACAAGATCATATACTTAATTCTTCATATATATGCATATGCATCAATATTCACATATATGAGCATGCATAAAATTTTAAAAAGGTCAAATATATCATTTTTTTGCATTCTCATCATTCAGATACTTTGAATTTTTTTCTTTTGTTGCTTGTATTTAATTAGTTCTAGTTTTTTAAAATAAATTCCTATAGTAGTATCTCTTTGAAGCAAATTATGTTTT
This sequence comes from Pseudochirops cupreus, assembly GCA_028627135.1. Lineage (NCBI taxonomy): Eukaryota > Metazoa > Chordata > Mammalia > Diprotodontia > Pseudocheiridae > Pseudochirops > Pseudochirops cupreus. Next base: position 112,545,468 of record CM053580.1, read on the forward strand.
CAAATAATGTAGACATGACTTCATGGAATGTGATTTTGGTGGATAAATTCTATTTTTTGAGATTAATTTTTTTTTTGTTTAACTTTCATGTTAAACAAACATGATAAGATAAGGAAGTTTGGAGATTTTCTGGAATTTCTCAGATTTGGAGAATTAGGACTGACCTAGAAATAGAAGCTACAGAAAGGTCAGCCTAGACCAGCAAGTGAGACTAGAAGTAGGTGCTTATACACCACACATTTAGGTTATTGATGCCATAGTCTCTGGATGTTCCAGCACGGTAGGCCAGCAGGACAATCATAGGAGTGGGGAGTCTTTTTTGTTGTTGTTAATTATTTTTTTAAATTAATATGTGTTTATCTTATCTGCCTCCTACCTTTCATCTTAAAAAAGAAAAAATGTATAACATATTCCTAGTCAAACTGCATGTGTCATTCGCTGTCAGGCAGTAGATAACAATTTTTATTATCAGTTCTCTGGAATCCTGCTAAGCTAGGTCATTGCAATGATAATAATAATAGCAGGTAAGATTTATATAACACCTGTAATGTACCAGGAACTATGCTAAGCACTTTATAGCTATCTAATTTGATCTTCACAACAACCCTGGGAAGTAGCAGTTATTCTTCCCGTTTTACAGTTGAGGAAATGAAGGCAAGGAAGTAAGTGCCTTAGGTTACATTTGAACTCAGGTTTTTCTATGTCCAGGCCAAGCACTGTATCCCCTGCCCCACCTGGAGTTTTTAAATCTTTCAAAGTTTCTGGTTTTTCACCATGTTGTTAATATATAAGTTGTTCTCTTGATTCTGTGTACTTCAATTTTCATCAGTTCATATGTCTTCTCAAGGTTCCCTTATGTCATTTCTATGGAATGCAATAGTATTCTATTACATTTATGTACCATAATTCATTCAGACATCTCCCAATTGATGAATCTCTTTGTTTCCAGTTGTTTGATGCCACAATAAGAGCTGCTATAAACATTTTTGTACATATCAATCTTTTCCCTCTTTCATTGAACTCTCTGGGACATAGGTCTAGAAGTGGTACTGTGGGGTCAAAGGGCATGCACAGTTTAATAACTTTCTGGGGGTTAGTACCAAACCACTTTCCAGAATGGCTAGATGAATTCACAGCTTTACAAACACTACATTAATATGCCTATTTTCTCATATCCCCTCCATCATTTGTCATTTTCCATTACTGTCAACTGCCGGTCTGCTAGTTGTGAGAAAAATGCTCCATTCTGAGATAGTGAGTCTTTTTATGCAGCAACAGTTTTCCCTTTTCCAAATAAATTTCATGGCTCTCCCCTTTTCCCCCCTATTTTTCCTTTTTTTTCTTTTTCTCTCTTTTTTTGGTAGAAAGGGGAGAGGTCAGGTCACATTCCCAACTCATTGAGGCATCCTCATCCTTTACCTGGGTAAGGCTAGCTTCCCCTGATTTTTAATGCTCTGCCATCTTTGATTTGCTTATGTATATCTAGACATGGTTGACCAACATGGTCATGGTGCCAGGTTGTCAAAAGCTGTGCCAAGCTCAAGCACGTGGTATTAAACTCATGATAACAGCCTTAAGTACAGGCCCAATAGGACCATTCTATGTAAGTGCTTATTTACCAGAACTTGGCCACTTGGTGAAAGTTTTGGCGACAACTACTCACATACTAAAACACTGAGATATGGAAGAGTAGTGATCTGCATTGGTGAAAGGAATGCTTACCGCAATGAAATCACAGATCTTTTGGAAACTTAAAGAGTATTTGGCTATAAATAATAGAATTGCATGGTCAGATTTCTGTGTGGAAACAAATGTTGTTGATGTGCCTACTAAATGTTAAATAGCTGCAAACTTATTTCCATCGAACAATACATTTTGTTGAGATCAACAAATCACTTCCCACTTTCCAAGGGGACACTCTTCTTTCTCATTGGGATGTCCCATTCTGAAAGTTATTCAGATTCTGTTTCTCAATCAGCTACCTCCATAGTAAAGACTTGACTGTGATAAATCAAATTTATGTTAAGAGTAACAGAAATTATTGACATCATATCTCCAACTAATAATCCTAACTTTGAGAGACGTGTTTGTTAAATCATGCCAGTGAATTGAAAGCAGTGAACCTCAGACAATAAATAATGATCCCCCAAACTAAAACATTACTATCTTTGTTTCTTCATTACCTGATAGTTTTTTTATAATGTTGGTTTAAAAAAAACTATGGAAAAAAGTGAACAAGTTTATCATCTTCATAGCATTATTTATCTCTATTACAGTATTGTTCAAACTGAATCAAAAGTACTATGATTCACTGAATGTAAAAAAAATGTCAATTACTCAGTGACTTTTGAAAGGTATGTATTGGTCAGGCTTATTCCTTTTTTTGCCTTCTAATTAATATACTAAAAAGTAGTGAAAAGGAATAGTTTGAGTTGAATGTAAACTTAAATCAGTCTGATTCCTGTATAAATATTTATTTCTAAATATTAGGAATAGCCAAAAGTACAAATTCAAACTTTTAAATATTGAAGCTGTGTAGACTTGACCTGGGGCAGCTGGGTGGCACAGTGGATAGAGTTCTGGGCCTAGTATCAGGAAGTCTTCACCTTCCTGAGTTCAAATCTAGCCTCAGACACTTAGTAGCTATATGACCTTGGGCAAGTCACTTAAACCTGTTTGCCTGTTTCCTCTGTAAAGTGAACTAAAGAAGGAAATAGCAAACCATTTATAATCTTTGCCAAGAAACCCCAAATGGGGTCACAAAGAGTTGGACACAACTGAAAAAAGATAGAACAACGATAAGAACTGATCTGACTCAAAGCTTCATTTCCAGACATAATTACTCAAAAGGACTGGAGGAAAAGGTGCCAGACAAATGTCAGTCAAAGAAGCAGGAAATATTTGGTCTGGAGAAGAGAAGATTCAGGTAAGCTATGACAGCTATCAAGGAGGATATGGGAACTCCCTCCAAACATTTGTTCATGAAAGGATTCTGGGAAGATGGCAGACTAGGTCAGAAAATTCCAAGTTCTCAAGATTTTCCCCTCCAAAAGAGATGAAATAGTGTCTCAGGGCAAATATAGATTGCTAAGAATAAATAAGAATGGGGTAGAACAGCGGTCCTCCTGGGACAATTGGAGAAGATCTGAAGAAAAATCCCAGGATGTGATTTGGTCCCTTTGAAGAGTAAACACCTCCAGGTTAGGTCCCAATTACACTTAAACATAGGTTCGCAAAGTGGATGATACTACCTCCTGGGGGGTGCTGGAATGATGGCCGGGGTGGGGGTGGGGGAGTGCTGTAGTAGCCTCAAGTACAATTGAGGGATGTTGAATAAAAATAAGATGGCAGTGGAAGCATAAGGATAGGAGAGAAGAAAATTTTGAAAAATGTTTCAAACATGTTTTATCTGCTCTATAACAGAGTTAAAGTCATAGTGATTATATTATTTTCCAAATAAACACACAAAATGCAAGTTATAACCAATCAATGGTCAAATCTGCTGACAGGTCTTAACATGCAATTGTCGGCAGGCAAGAGTGTTACACATTGTGAGGAAATCCAGGATGCATAGCCAGGAATAAACATGTATAATGCCTTGTTTACAATATGATATTATACAATTACATGATGCAATATTGGATCATCAAAATTTCAATGCTGGGAAAAATGCCACAAACTTACAATAAATTATTAAATTTAAGATCCATCTTTTTTTAAAAATATATATTTTTAAATTATGCAAATTTTAAGAAAACTGTTAAAGGGCTAGAGAAAGTAGATTTCCAGGGGTGGGGGATACTTAATAATTTTTTTAAAGGGAGTGGAAGGCCAAAGAAGTTTGGGAACCTCTATACTTAATGCAGCAAGCCCTTGGGTTAGCTAAGTTAGGAGGGTGCTTTAGCCCCAGTTACAGGATCTTTTGCCTCTGAGACAATGAGGGGATATGGGCATCTAAGCTGGGGAAGATGGAAGAAACTTCTGATGAGAAGGAATGCCAGACCCAGCTGTGCTGTGGAGATGGGAGGGGAGGGTGTATGTGTGAGAAGGAACCAGCAGACTCCTGGTGAATGCAGTAGCAATGCAGCAAGAATGCCACTGGCTGTGGGCACTTACTGGAGGTTGGAGGTCTTGGTTTAGGTTCCAGGACAGAGGGGAGGACTGAAGGAGGTTCTGAGGCCAGAGATACCACCACCACCACTATACCCCAGGACCAGAGGTGATTATAAAAACTAAGCTACTACAAATTTTTTTTTTAAAATGCAAAGGCAAAGGAGAGAGAATACAACCTAAGAGAGTCACTATGGGAATAGAGAAGACTGAGGTTCATCTTCAGAGGAAGATACTGAAGGAAAAAAAAAACCCTCTTCTTCCCTATAGAGTAATATCAAATGGTCACCTGCCCAAAAAGAATTCATAGAAGAACTTTAAAAAGACTTTAAAAATCAAATGAAAGAAATTGAGGAAAAACTAAAAAAAAAAAAAAGAATAATCCAAGAAAAACAAGATTATGAAAAAAAAGTCAACCAATTAGAAAAGGAGATCCAGAATCTTAAGGAAGAAAACAACGCTTTGAAAACAGAATTGGGCAAGGAGAAGCCAGCAACGTTATAATAAATCAAGAAATAATAAAACAAAATATAAAGACTGAAAAACAATAGAAAAGAATGTGAAACATCTCATAAGAAAAACAACTGATCTGGAGAACAGATTGAGAAGAGAAAGCAAGAATAAACAGACTACCTGAAAGCTATGATCAAAAAAAGAATCTGATGCAATAATACAAGAAATAATTAAATAAAATTGTTCTGAAACATGAGAACAAGAGGAGAAAGTAGAAATAGAAAATAAATCCACTATTTACCATCTGATAGAGATTCTATGAGGAAAACCCACAGGAATACTACAGTCAAATTCTGAAACAGCTCGAGGATAAAATACTATAAGCAACAAGAAAAAACAACGTAAATATGGTGGTGCCACAATCAGAATCACACAAGCCCTACTTCAGGTCTTGAAACTCCATATATCAAAGAGCAAAAGAACTGAGGTTCTGCCTGAAAACATCACATCCAGCAAAGGTAAGCATAATCCTGAAGGAAAAAAAAAAATAAACAAACAGACATTTAATGAACTGTCAGACTTTCAAGATTTTGTTCAAAAAAAAACTCCTGAATTTAATAGAAAATTTGACATATAAGAGCCAAGAGAAATATAGGGTACATACCACAGTCTGATTACAAGGGACCCAATATGAAAAGACTGTTTACCTTTTTTACAAGGAAATGTAAACTGTATATCTAAGATTGTTATTAGTAATTGGTAGTTCATAAGAAAGACCTAAGGATGACATGGCTTTAAAAAGTAAAACCTTTTAGGATCAGCTAAAAAAAAATAATTATCTTATACAAATGAGGTGCGAGAGGAAGTACTGACACAAAGGAATTAGATAGGTGAGGAAGGCTGGTAGTTCTGGAAACCTATTTTCACTGGGAGTGGGTTCAAGAAGAAACAATACATACATATAGATATATAGATATAGATATATGGGTGCATGTATATATGTAGAAAAGCATAAAAGACTTCTAAATTCAGAAAGAAATAAAATGTCAAGGGAATAGGGAGGAGGGAGAGGATAAGGGAGGGGTCTCTAGAGGGGAGAATGAGGGAATTGGTTAAAGGGGGCATAATAGGACAGTTTTTAGATTTATGGGAATGAGAGAATTAGGGAAAGATGCTTGAAGGGGAGGGTAGGTTAAATAACAGTAGGGTAAGGTAGCAGGTAGAAGTAAAGTAGAGGAGTTAGGAGCGATAGGAAATAAGAGATGGGGGGAGAGAGGGATGCAAGATGGCAGAGTAAAAGCAGTAATTTGCTTGAGTTCCCACTCCAACCACCCCCAATACCTATAAAAAATTACTCTAAACAAATTTTAGAGCTAGAGAACTCACAAAGTGACAGAGAGAAACAAAGCTCCCTTTGGAGGCAGCCTAGCACGCCACCAGGAAGGGTCTATCACACAGAGCTGGGAGCAGAGCATAGTCCCACATGAGCCATGCTGACACAGACCCAGGGCAAAGACTGGCTGTAGCAGACTTCAGGAGAGTGAATCACTGGAAGTTGTGGCCTTTTCCAGACTTCTCAACCCATAAACACCAAAATAAATAAATAAATAAAAGGTCAGTGGGAAACTGTGTTGGAACTGGTGAGAGAAGAGCTCAGTTCAACTCCTGCCCCTGGGGCGGTAGAGGTGGCAGCAGCTGCAACTGCTGCTGAGTGGCTGCCTCCTGAGCTCCAGGCCTACAGATTGCAGGGGGCCCAAGTGACCAGTCAGAGGGTAATTGCTCTTGCTTTGACATACCTCAATCTGGGTCCCAGTCTTAGGTAGCAGTCCTAGGGTAAGGAGTGCTAGTGTGGCAGAGTTTGTGGCAGCTGTAGAGAGGGTGTCCTCCTCACAGTTCTGAGGCAGGTGTCTGGAAAAAGCTCTGACAACAGCTGCACAAAACCGCTGAAATTTGGGACACAGTATTCTCCACTCCGGAAGCAGAGTTCCACAGTGGCAAAGAGCTCAAAAGTCAACTAATTGGCTGGCAAGATGAGCAAACAGAGGAAGCCAATTGGACTATAGAACCTTTGGTGGCAGGGGGGACAAATGAGATCAAAACATAGAACCAAAAGAAGAAAACAAAGACAAAACTCCTGCATCAAAAGCCTCCAAGAAAAATATGAATTGATCACAGGCCATGCAGGAGCTCAAGAAGGATTTTGAAAATCAAGTAAGAAAGTAGAGGAAAAATTGGGAAGAGAAATGAGAGTGATGCAAGAAAATCATGAAAAATTAGTCAACAGCCTGACTGAAGAAAATAACACCTTAAAAAAATAGATTAACTCAAATGGCAAAAGAGGTCCAAAAAGCCAATGAGGAGAAGAATGCCTTAAAAAGTAGAATTGGCCAGATGGAAAAGGAATTTCAAAAGCTCACTGAAGAAAATAATTCCTTTAAAACTAGATTGGAGCAATTAGAAGCTAACGACTTTATGAAAAATCAAGGTACTATAAAACAGATCCAAACAAATGAAAAAATAGAAGGCAATATGAAATATCTCATTGGAAAAAGCACTGACCTGGACAATAGATCCAGGAGAGATCATTTAAAAAGTACTGGACTACCTGAAAGCCATGATCAAAAAAAGAGCCTACACACCATCTTTCAATAAATTATCAGAAAATATTGCCATGATATTCTAGAACCAGAGGGCAAAATAGAAATTGAAAGAATTCACCAATCACCTCTTGAAAAAGATCCCAAAAAGAAAACTCCAAGGAATATTATAGCCAAATTCCAGAGTTCCCAGGTCAAGGAGAAAATACTGCAAGCAGTCAGGAAGAAACAATTTGAGCATTGTGGAAACACAATCAGGATAACACAAGACCCAGCAGCTTCTACATTAAGAGATCAAAGGGCTTGGAATATGATATTCCAGAGGTCAAAGGAGCTAGGACTAAAACCAAGAATCACCTACCCAGCAAAACTGAGTATAATGCTTCAGGGGAAAATATGGTCATTCAATGAAATACAGGATTTTCAAGAATTCTTGATGTAAAAACCAGAGCTGAACAGAAAATCTGACTTTCAAATATAAGAATCAAGAGAAGCATGAGAAGGTAAACAGGAAAAAGAAATCATAAGGAACTTATTAAAGTTGAACTATTTACATTCCTACATGGAAAAACGGTAGTTGTAACTCATAAGACTTTTCTCAGTATGAGGATAACTGAAGGGAATATATGTATATATATATAGATATGTATGTATATGTGTATATGTATATATATATGTATATGTATAGATATATGTAAACATAGGAGGATGTATGTGTATATAAATATATATGTGAGTGTGGGCATTTGTATGTTCATGTATACATAGACAGAGGGCACAGGACAAGTTGAATATGAAGGGATGATATTTAAAAAATAAAATTAAGAGGTGAGAGAGGAATTTATTTGGAGAAAGAGAAAGGGAGTGATAGATTAGGGTAAATTATCTCATATAAAAGACGCAAAAGAAAACTATTACAATGGAGGGGAAGAGCAGGAAGGTGAAAGGGAATGGGACAACCTGATCCTCATTGAATTTGGCCTAAGGAGGGAATAATTTACACATTAAATTGGGTATTTTACCCTACAGGAAAATAGGGGGGTAGGGGATAGGAGGGGGGAGGATACAAGGGAGAGCAGATTGGGGGAAAGGGTAGTTAGAAACAAACATTTTTGAAAAGGGATAGGGTCAAAGGAGAAAACAGAATAAGTGGAGTGGCAGGATAGGATTGAGGGAAATATGGTTAGTCTTTCACAATATGACTACTATGGAAATGTTTTGCACTACTACACATGTATAATCTACATTGAATTGCTTGTCTTCTCATGGAGGTGGGTGAGGAGGGGAGAAGGAAGAGAATTTGGCATTCAAAGTTTTAAAAACAAATGTTTAAAAAATTGTTTTTTATATGCAACTGGGGAAATAAGATATACAGGCAATGGGGTAGAGAAATCCATCTTGCCCTTCAAGAAAGTTAGGGGGAGATTAGGGGGATATAAGAAGGGCATATTGGGGGAAGGGGTATTCAGTATGCTTGACATCTTGGGGTTGGGGGTAGGGAAGAGATGGAAAGAAAATCTGTAACTCAAAATCTTTGGGAAATGAATGTTGGAAACTAAAAATAAATTTAAAAAATTAAAGATCAACATAAAAAAGGAAATAGATACACACAAATATAAAAACAAAGATCAGAAGCAGAATTTGTTAGGGAAAGTATGTGACTATATATGTATGTACATATGTATATGTTTATATACATACCTACATATAAATATATTTTTGCTTAATTGTAGCCTTGGTAGGGGGAAGAATAGGGGAAAAGAATAAAGTAAGAAGAGCATAGCAGCAAACAAAAGAAAACTTACAAGGACACAAAGAAAAGATGGACTGCTCTCAACACAACACATAGTATTTATTATATATAGACTTTCTTGAAATGGAAATTTATTACTATATATTCCGAATCCTCTCTTATGTTCTGCTATGTGAATGGCATGCTTATTTTTTCTTTTTTCTTTTGTATTTAAGTTTACAATATGTTTCTTTTTCTTATTGTTTATTTAAGTGTTAATAATAAAAAGGAAAAAAAATTGTTCACGATTTTCAGGTAGTCTGATGATTATCTTCCTCTTTCTCTTCTTCTCTTTATTTTACTTTAATATTTTTGTCTCATTAAATCATTGTTCTCTTTTAAAAAAATATAAAGCATTTAGTAAGTACTTTGTTGTTCAGTCATATCTGATTCTTCATGTCCCCATTTGGAGTCTTCTTGGCAAAGATACTGAAGGGGTTTGCAGGTTTTTCTCCAGCTCATTTTTCAGATGAAAAAAAACTGAGGCAAAAACAGGGTTAAATAACTTGCCCAAGGTCACACAGCTAGATAGTATCTGAAGTCAGATTTGAATTTGGGTCCTAGGCCTGGCACCCTATCCACTGCACCACAAAGTTATCCCTTAAATTATTGCTTTCTATTTGGCACATTTTAAATTTCAAGGAGTTTATTTCTTAGGTAAGATTTTAAAATGGCTATCCTAAGCTATTACTTCTACTTGATATTTTTTCTGTTAACGTTCCATTTTATATCTCTTGTTTCATTTCCCAGGTATTCTCATAGTTCTTATGGCTAGGATATTCTACATGAGGTGATATTCGGATTTCTTATGGAGTTACTCTCCTCTTCTGGGTTTTCCTCTTGGGCTTCTCTCAGTCCTTTATTTCTTCATTGAGTTAGAAGTATTTTTTTTTCTGTTTGCTTATATAATTTGCCTCAGTTTCTGGGTTGGGATGTGGTTCCCTCTTTACTTCACTGACGTGAGCAGGCTCTACTTGACGCTATGTTTAGGGCTAGGCCCTACCTTGTGCATAAACGACCAAGTTTTGACTCAGTACCATTGTTGTTCAATTTAGGTTTTGACCTTGGCTCCTTCTCTGTCTCCTTCTTATACAGTTCCAATCCTAGATTTGGCTCTGCCTCATGCTATGAACCTGGCAGGTCCCACATAGATGTTGTTGATGTTTGCAGCAAGAATCCTGGAAGACCCTGTGTGATTTGCTTCCCAGAGGCTTCCCTGGCCTTTTCTCCTGCTAGGTTTGGGCTGTCTGGGTACTTGGTTGTGTAGGTGCAGCAGTTCTTGGGCCTGGGCACAGAGATGCTTGGGAGCTGGTCTGGCCCTATCGTGTTTTAGTTAGTCTAGGTGCTAGTCTCACCTCGTCTCAAGCTCTGGGTCTTCTGCTTTGGTTCCTTCCTCCCTAGAGGAAGTCTCCATTCTAACTTTCTGCAGTAGTCTTTCCCTCTATTTGCGCAATCCTTAATTAGGTAGAAGAGTTTACAGCTTTTTCTCTTCAGTTTTCTTTGTCACTGTTCTTTCTGCTACATTTTTAGAACTTTTCTGGGGTGTTTGTGGGAAATCTGGATTCTCCTAGGTACTAACAGACTACAGTCTTCCTACAGTCCTGTCACCAAATATTTGAAAAGCTGTCACATGGAAAAGGGATTAGATTCATTCTGTTTTGCCCCAGAATGCAGAATTAGGACCAATTGTTACAGTTTTCAGGAAGGTAGATTTGGAGGCAAATATAAGGAAACTCTTCCTAACACTTGGAGCTATGCTAAAGTTAGATCCCTCAGGAGACAGTGGGTTTTCCAACTATGGAGGTCTTTAAGCAGGGGCTGGATTCGAGGCTTTTGTGGAAAGGAAATCTGTTCAAGTACCACATGGCCTAGAGTTACTTCCAGTTCATATTCTGCAATTCCCACAATTCTGTGACTACAGATCATTTTGGACAAAGTCTTCTGATCTCAGTAGGCACTTAATAAGGGTTTTCTGTATTCTTGTAAATTATGAGATGTGCTCTGTTATTATAGGACAATATTATGGATACTAAATCAACTAATTAGAATTTATTAAGCAACTACTATGTGCCAGTCACCGTACCAGGTATTAGAGATGCAAATGCAAAAGCAAGATGATCCCTACCATCAAGAAGCTTATATTCAACTAGTGGGACACAACAGATACACAGATAAATAAATATAGGAAATAGGCAAAATTAATACAATGATAGGAAGTAGGGGAACTACCACCTGTGAGAATCAGAAAAGCCATGTTGAAAATGGCACTTGAGTTGAACCTTGAAATGATCTAGAACAAACGTTCCAAGAGACAGAGGTTATGAGCGAGAGTATTTCAGGCATGGGAGGCATCCTATGAAAAGGCACATACACCAACCATCTTTCTATATGACTGGTCATGATCTGTGCTAGCCATCTCCTGACAGAGAGATGGTGGATTCAGGATGTACATTAAGACAAACATTTTTGGACATGGCCAACGTGAGAATTGTCTTTGTTCAATTCTGCATGTTTGTTACAAATGTTTTCTTCAATGTGCTAACATACTGCAGGTACCTAATAAATACGATTGATTGATTGAACCAAAATAATTCCTAGAGTCTATAGTGTTCACTTATGTGGCTGGATCCTAGGGCTAGTAGTGGTTGGAAAGCTAGATTGGAGTCAGGAAGCCCTGAGTTTAAATTCTATCTCAGACTTTCTCTGAATGATCCTGGACAAGTTATTTAACCCCTCACAGCATCAATTTCCTCATCTGTAGAATGGGGATAATAATAGAATCTACCCCTCAGAGTTTTTTTGTGAAAATCAAATGAGATTATATATATGTGTGTGTGTATACATATACATATATATAATTACATATTTGGATTATATAAAAGGAATTATCTTTATAATTATATTATTTGGTATACATATATACATATACATACACACACATATGCACACACTTTTATGGGCAGGTAGGTGGAACAGTGGATAGAGTACTAGGTCTAGAGTCAGGAGGACTTGAGTTTAAATTTGGCCTCAGATGCTTCCTAGCTGTGTAACCCTCAGCAAGTCACTTAACCCTGTTTGACTCAGTTACTTCATCTACAAAATAAACTGGAAAAGGAACTAGTAAACCAGTCCAGTATCTTTGCCAAAAAAAACAACAAATGGGGTCATGAAGAATCAGACATTCCTGAAATGACTGAATAACAATATATACATATATATATATATATATGTACATGTACAAACATACACATACATGTATATAGGCTCTGTAAATCTTAAAGTACTTTATACATGTTAGCTATGATGATGATATTGATGTTCTTTGCATATCTATGGCAAGGAATGGAGAATTAATATTCCCATGTCAGAGCATACTGAATCTCTGCTCTTAGGTAGTCATGAATAATCCTCCCTCCTCTTACAAAATGCCCTACCCCATTTTAAATTTTATATTTAAAGTAAAAGGAGTTTCTTCAATCTGTACTCTAATTTTATAGACTCAAAGGATGACTTGAATCTTAGGAAATATATAACTACCGGTGGAGGAATTTTCTGAACCTGGTCCAATTCTTAACCCACAAAAATCTAGGAGAAAATGCCAGAAAATGATCCAGAGATTTTTGTTGTAACAGTAAGTTGGTGTCCCCAAGCATATCCCAGTTTTGATCTGAAACTGCTAGGGTGGTCTAAGAGGCAGCCAAACAAAGTCATCTAACATTGTAACATACTGGTACTCTCTCAAATGGATCTGTGATCTTATACTTTCTGGAATTCCCTTGAATACCACAGATCATAACCCATGAACTCATGATCTCCTGAAAGATCATCACAAAGAATCCACTCAACACGCTGAAGACCTTCTTGATTTTCTCCTGACATTTCAAGGAGCACTCTAGTTGTCTACATGTCTCTGTGAGCAACCATCTTCTCCTTCTGATTAAACTAGAATACCAAGTGTTAGTGGGAATTGAGTGAACCACAGTGACTCCATCTTGTGACTCAACTTTGGAGCTAGCTCACTTCCCTTTCTATTCAATTATGGGTCTGGCCAATTTCTGTTTTGTGAGAAAGCTTTATTCAATTGCAGGAATTGTGAGAAAATGTCATTGCCTTGTTTAAATCTAGCCCTCTGAAGCTGAGCCACCTTACCCACTGCTTGAAGACCCTTAACTAAGGTTATGCTGACCAGAAATCTAGTCAGATCCAAAGACTGATGCAAGGAGTTTTCTCACAATTGTACATCTCAAACAACCCATATGTCTTATTTGAAAACTAGCCCCACACTGATCAATCAGTTATTGTTTCCATGTTCTTTTGATAGAATACAGACACTTAGGGGAAGTAGGATACTTCTTTCTGATTTCAAGGAGTTGTACTTGTTTGCGCTCCTCCTCCCAACTTTGCAAGTCTCCAATTTTTCTTCCAGTTAGAAATCAGATGACCTAATTTTGTATCCTGGTTAATTGTTTTCTTTTAACTAATTTATTTTATATGATTAATTGTTTTTAATGTATAAAAGTCTATCTCCTGTGTATTCAGGGTTCAATCCTAGTCTGAGTAGGTCTAGTCCAAATTTATTATGCAGTTGACATGCATTTCTTTTTGTCTCCTCAGTAATTCATTTTTTACCTGTCACATTTCTGTCATAAAATTCTTTGGTGACATCAATTACTTCTGTTCTCTTTGAACCTGGTCATTCATTCCATGTTGCAGCCTCCTTACACCCCACCATGAACTTTTCCATTGGCCTATATATATAATGCCTTCCTTTAGTTCTCCCCAGGCAGTTGTGTCTTAGGTCTCAAGGCTATTCAGCAATGCCAGTAATTTTTTTTTTATTTGAGAAGATAAGCCTTTTATGTTAATGGGAAACCTATGGTCAGTAAAAGTGCTTCACAGTTTCCTGAAAACAATTGACCTATTCTCTTCCTTTTCAACCCTGAGTATAGCCCACTATCCATCTGTACTGTCTCTCCCAGGTATACATTTTGTTGGAAAAATTTATAGGTATCCATTTAGATACTCTTCATCCATTTGATCTTTCCTGTGTGGATGGATAGGACATACTCCTTTGAATGATTACAGATCTCTTTCAGGAGGCTATGAAATGTCTTAGGACTCAATGTAATCAACATAATATTGTCCACCAACAGAAGTATCTCCAGGAGCTCACTATCCAGAAGAATCACCTCTTGACTAGACTCTGCACCAAATCTCCTCCATCACGGGGTTTAATATTTTTGGCTAGCAAACATCTCTGTTTCATACCTCTCCCAATATTTATTATCAGAGGGTTATTGGACACAGTTGATTCTATTTTTATATCTTCCAAGGAATCCTGAATAATCTGGACATATAGATGGGAGACAGCTTAAAATAAAGGAACCTGTAAGGTGGCATTTTGTCCTACCAAGTTAAATGCTTTGTAGTAATCAACAAACTATAAGCACAATGGGATGAGATATTATCTATAGCTTTTAGTTGTTTGTGAGATAAGGATGAGTCAGCTGTGAGATGCGGTAAATTTTTGAATACTGCTTACAAAAGTCTGTTTGTTCTCTACTGAAACCCTCATTGAAGCTGCCTTCGATTCATACATAGGTGACAAATTTGATATTGATGGAAGAGAAGGAATATAGGTTGGTAGTTACTGATGTACTTTCAATCACCTTTTGTGGAATATTAACAAGGTTTGGGTTTTTCATGCCTTTGGTTCCTTCTTGTCCTTCAGAAATCTTGTGTATTGGTCAGACAGTACCCTCATAGTTATATCATGCCTATATACTTGAAACAATCTGGTGGTTTTATTCATCTTTAATTCTCTTTAGTGCCATTTCTACACTTTCTGCAAGTACCTCAAGGATTACAGGGTCCAAGTGTGATGGCTCCACTATCCTTGTCGTAGAAAACATTTTCTTGAAATATTTTTCATTCCCTTCTATTTGTGGCCATTCTTTTCCATTTTAATTCTTGAATGCTACGGGGATGACTTTGTTGAACTGAATATCTTGCCAAACTTGCTTTAAACAGATTCCTACCCCTACCCCACACCCCTAGTGTTTCTCTACTTTATGAGATGATATTGCTCATATCATCTGTCATCCTTCTATTGTTAGATTTTATGGGTGAGTTTATATTCTAACCTGGTATTGTATTTGACACCCAGCTTTTCATTTGGCAGGTAAGTTAGATGTTTGCTAAAATACACTTGGGCCTCTTTATTTTATGTCTTTGTTTTAGTAATTAGTTTACATTCATTTAACTTCTGGATAGCATTATTGTAATCAGAGACAATATCATTTCTATTGTTCATTTCTCATTTTAAAATTTTTCATTAGCTTATTTAAATAATTGAGGGTCAATATTAATTGTGATATATTTTTTTCTAATTATTATTGACTCATCTTGTTTATTATAAATTCTAATCTCTAGTCTGACAAATTGACAGTCTATGTACAGACAGCCACTTGAGAGAGAATTCTGAATTCTAAAAAGTATTCCTATTTGTTAAAATATAGTTAATTTTATTTCTTGTGATGTCATTTGGCATTCATCATGATTCCTACCACTTCTCTACTTTTTAAAATGTTCATGATAAATGAATTTAGCATTGATATTCAGAAATATAAATGATCAGGCCTATGCTTTAGGTATATAGTTTGATGGTTAAGTGGAGATTGGACTGGAGAGAGGAAAGATAAGGCAGGAAGACCAATTAAGAAGCACTGAAATGAGTAGGCAAGAGGGCATGGAAGGCCTGAAATAAGATTGTAGCCCTATAAGTAGAGAGTGCATGAGTAAGAGAGATGTTGAAGTAGAAATGATAAGTTAAGCAACTGATTGTGTAGGTAAAGGAGTATGAGGTGAAGGAAAAAGAAGGTTCAAAGATAACTCTAAGATTGCAAACCTGAGTAACTAAATCCAGGTGACAAAGAATTATATTGTCCTAAGTAGATATAGGAAAATTCAAGGGATGGTTAGGTTTAGGGGAGGAGAGATAATGAGATCCATTTCAAGCACATTCAGTTTGAGATGTCTATAGAATATCTAATTCTAAATGCCCTATAGGCAATTTGTGATACAGGACTTCAGGTCAGGAAAAATTAGGACTAGGTGTATAGATCCAGGAATCATCTACATGAAGATGATGACTGAACCCGTGGGAACTGATGAGGTCATGAAGAGAGAAAGCAAGTAGAGAGAAGAAAGAAGAGGTCCCAAGACAGCCTTGGGAGATAACCACAGATATGGGACATAAAATGAAAGATGATCCCACAAGAAACTAAGGAGAGATCAGGCTGGTAGGAGCAGAACTGAGAGTAAGTGGCATCATGAAAACCCCAAGAGAAGAATATCTAGGAGAAGGTGGGTAATAACTGCTTCAGAGAGGTCAAAAAGTGTAAGTATTGAAGAAAGACCATCAATATAACAATTAAGAGATCATTGGCAATATTAGATAGAGTAGCTTCAACTGAGTGATAAATCTGGAGAGCACAGTACTAATTGCTCACATTTATAGGGCACTCAAGCTTATAAAATATTCAAAATAATCCTCTGATGTGAGTGATGTTCATATTATTATCTAATTTATGAATGAGGAAACTGAGGATCAGAGCAGTTAAATGGCATATTTATAGTTTCATAGCTAGTAATTCTCAGAGACAGAATTTGAACTCACATCTTCTGACTCAAAGTCTCATGCCACATCATACTTTTCTCTAATAAAGTGATTTTCTGGCATCAAACCATTTATCATAGAAAATAAGAATTGGGAAGAGATTTGTATATCATTTAGTCCAATTCCCTCATTTTAGAAATGAGGAGATTTAGGCACAGGGGCATGACAAAAGTTGCATATATAGTAAGTACCATTTAGCCTCTGATTCCCAATTCCTATTAGATTATACACTAGAATAAGGATTCTTAACCTTTTTGTGTCATGAACTTTGGTCATCTGGTGAAGCCTATGGATTTTTTTGATCCCCCTCTGATCCAAAATAATGTTTTTGTATACATAAAACACATGAGATTACAGAGGAAACCAGTTATATTGAAATATGATTATCAAAATGTATTTTTTTAAAAAATCTACTGATGAAGGGCAGAGACAAGATGGCATCGTAGAAGCAGGAAAACTCTGTGAGCTCCCCCATAACCACCTCAAAAACCTATAAAATATGACTCTAAACAAATTTTAGAGCTACAGAACCCACAAAGTGACAAAGAGAAATAAATCTCCCACTGAAGACAGCCCGGCAGGCAGATAGGGAAGGGTCCATCACAACCCGCTGGGAGCTGAGCCCAGTCCTGCACTGTTTTAGCCCCAGGGTGGCTCCAACCAGCAGCTGTATCAGACTTCAGGAGAGTGGATCACCAGCACCAGTGGTGGTTTCCAGAATTAACAACACATAAATGCTGAAGAAAAAATGAGAGGTCAGTGTAGAACTCTGTTGGAACTGGCAGGGACAGGGAAGTAGGTCCAGCCCCTGCCCCCCGGAACTAGAAGTTGCTGAGGTGCAGCCATCCTGCAGCTACCTCTATGTAGGTCCTTCACAGCTCCTGGCCTGCAGATCATAGGGGGGCCAAGTGAACATTCAGAAGGTAATCACTCTTGTTTTAACCTGCTTGGATCTAGATCATGGTCTTGGGTGGAGGTCCTGGGGTGTGTGACCAGTGAGCCAGAGTTTATGGGGACTGCAGAGACGGTGCTCTCCTAATAGCTCCAGCAGCTGTGAAAACCCCAGCAATTTGGGACAAAGCTCTCCCCTCTGGAAGCAGAGTTTTACTGTGGCAAAGAGCTCAAAGTCAAGTGATTGAGTGTCAACATGAGCAAGCAAAGGAAGCAAAGCAAGCACAGCAATCTAACTTTAGATTCCTTTTTTGGGGACAAAAAGGATCAGAGCATTGAAGAGGAGGAAAACAACACAGTCAAAACTCCTGCACCAAAAGCTTCCAAGAAAAACATCAACTGGTTACAGACCATAGAGGAGTTCAAGAAGGATTTTGAAAATCAAGTAAGAGGGAAAAAATAAAATAAAATAAAATCAAGTAACAGAAGTGGAGGAAAAATTGGGAAGAGAAATGAGAATGATGCAAGAAAATCATGAAATGAGAGTCAACAACCTGACTGAAGAAAATAACACCTTAAAAAACAGATTAACTCAAATGGCAAAAGAGGCTCAAAAAGCCAATGAGGAGAAGAATGCCTTAAAAAGCCAAACTTGCCAGATGGAAAAAGAATTTCAAAAACTCACTGAAGAGAATAATTCCTTCAGAATTAAATTGAAGCAAATGGAAGCTAATGACTTTATGAGAAATCAAGATACTATTAAAGAGATCCAAACAGATGAAAAAATAGAAAGCACTGTGAAATAGCTCAGTGGAAAAACCACTGACCTGGAAAATAGATCCAGGAGAGATAATTTAAAAATTATTGGACTACCTGAAAGCCATGGTCAAAAAAAGAACTTAGAAATCATTCTTCAAGAAATTCTCAAGGAAAATTGCAAACTAGAACTTGAAAGAATTCACCCATCACCTCTTGAAAAAGATCCCCAAAAAAAATTCCTAGGAATATTACAGCCAGGTTCCAGAGTTCCCAGATCAAGGAGAAAATATTACAAGCAGCCAAGAAGAAACAATTTGAATATTGTGGAAATACAATCAGGATAACACAGGATCTAGCAGCTTCTCCATTAAGGGATCAAAGGGCTTGGAATATGATATTCCAGAGATCAAAGGAGCTAGGATTAAAGTC